>JAMAGK010000002.1:0-600000 GCA_023626135.1 Talaromyces sp. R2412
AATAAAAAATAAATATTAATATTAAAATATTAAATTTAATAGTATTTATAATTAATTTATTTAAAAAAAAATTAATATTATTTATAATATTATATTATAAAAAGTATAATATTAATAAATAATTAAAGATTATTTATTAATATATATTATAACTAATAAGTAAATTATTTATATATTTCTAATAATTAACTATATTATTTTAATAGTATATTAAGATTATAATATATAAATATTCTAAGCGAAATAGTTTTATATAGCTATTGTAGAAAATAAATAACTAAATATAGATATTAAATTATATAAGACAAAAGGCTCTGTACGAGGTGTGCAAAAGTCCAGTTTGTTGATTTTTCCCCTGTTTCTAAAGTATATCTAGTTCATACTGGTCAACTTCTGATGGTGGTCCGTCAGTCATGACAGTTTCGACCCTCGAAATGCTGCAGCAACGTAATTGAACGGCATCCCCGAATTCTTAACAACCGGTATTGGGTCACTGAATAAATGAACCAACTTGATACAGCCACCTAAGTCTACTCATACGTGGAGCTCCATGCCTAGAACAAGCTTGGCGAAGACGCCACCCATGACAGGGCGATTCGTGAACGTGCCTCCATCATACCCTTCGCTGTTAGACTCGTACAAGTCAGTCAGAGGCTGGGTGATAGTTGTGACATTGATCCAGTTGGCAATCTTGCTGAAGAGCATTGCAGTGACGTCGTCAGAGCAGACCGCGGCAATCCAAGATTCCCAATCACCTGCTAATTATTAGAGCTCACTTTCTTCGGATTTCAATAGTGAATTAACGTACCCTTAGTGAAGGGATGACGAGTATCCAAAGGAATACCATAGGTGTCAGCAACTGTAAGATAGAAGGCGCTCTGGGTGTCATAAACAGATTGAGGAATCAAATTCAAACCGAGCGCCTTGTCTCCGTATAGGTTATATAGAAGACCCCAACTGCTGTCGTCATTGTAATCCAGCAAAGCATGAGCAGGGCTAACATCGTTATTAAAAGCTAACGTTTGCCATTGGGAGACATAGCTGCTAGCAATGGAGCTGTAGTTAGAGCTCGTAGCTTCATCGCCAGTAATATTAGCGATGACAGCCATAGCCTGTATGCCGATCATGCCCTTGATGGCAAGGTTTGTCTGGTTAGCTAGCGCGCCGGCGAAATCGTCAGTGGAGATCTGGTTAGCGGGATAAAGAGATTCTTGAATCAGGAACTGGGTCCACTGATCGAGTAAGTTATAGTGCTTTTTGAGAAAGTCGATGTCTTTCGAGGCGATATAGTATTGCAAAGACATTATAAGCATGTTACCGCACTCTTCTAAAGGCATTTGCTCATCCTTGCCATCAGTATGGCCGGTGGCGTTAGGATAACGACCACCAAGGTCATGCATTGACCAGCTATTAGGGTATAGCCCAGCTTCCTGGTTGACAAATAACGGCTCTAGGAGCATCTTCAAAAGCGCAGGATTGGTGTAGATAAACGCCGGGTGAGCGGGAAAAATAACATCAACAGTTTGAATGTTGCCATCTGAGGAAATTTCTTTCAGAAAAACATATTGAGTGTCATTGGTTCCTACAAGCTGGACACCTCCAAAGGCTTGTCTAAGGGAGAGCGTGGAGAGGGTGGCATAATCCTGGCTGACAGCGACAGAGTCAGCCTGAACTTTAGTGTCCAGTTTGGAGGCTAAAGAACTAGCGGTTTTATAGTCACTTTGAGCAAAAACGACAGCAGAGATCTCGTCAGGGAAGTATTGAGTCCAAAGAGAACGCAGAGAAACAACGCCATCCGCACCAAGGTACTGGATGGCATATTCCTGGGTAAGACCAATGGTAAAGACGCGGCTAGTAGAAATATTGCCAACAGACCCAAGATCGAATGCGTGGGCAAATACCGGCCATTGATCGTCAATAGCACGATAGTTGGTGTCGTTAGTGTTAGTCAGGCTATTGTTATTTGTAAACTGAGCACGAACATCAACGTCAGCGCCAGACTGATAGGTATATCCAGCATCAGTCGTAGTTGAGTACCACCAGTTGCCCCATAGAGCCTGTTCATTCATCTCCTCGAAGTGGCCTTGGGTCTGGCGATATATTTTATGATAGGCAACACTCTCGTTGGTGCCATATTCCCATTGGACAAGTTCGCTGCGGTCGCCAGAGACCCATTCTAAAAAAAAGATTAGCAATGATGTTTCACTAGCTTGAACATTTGAAGGCGATGAACAACAAACCGGCGGAAATATCAGTGTAAATCTGAACATCATGCTTGCTGCCATCCAGAGAAGCCACTTTCACATCGAGATAAGAGAAAATCAAAGACTGGCGCTTATAGTCATCGGGAGTAATAGGAGAGGTAAAAGTAGCGGTAAGCTGCACTTTGCCGCCGACAGAGAAGTCATAAATGCTAGAAGTGCTGGTATAATTGTATGAGAACTGATCCGCAAAATCAAGATTGCCAGGAGCTCCCATCCAACAGTAAACATGACCGTCTACGCTAATGAGACCGGTCCAGCCCAGGACGGCACCACTATAAAACCGTTACTATAGATCCGTGGATTTCATAGCATAGCGTTACTCACTACCAGAAGGTTGGCCATTGACCGGCCAGATAACCGCCGTTATTCCCTACTTGCCAAGCGCTTAGATAGGGGGACTTGACTGCCAGAGGCTGGGCCGGGGGACGAGCTGGAGAAAAGGTCGACAAGGCGTTGATAGCAGACGGCAAACAGTAAAGCAAGAGGGAAGCAATGGCGGTTGGCTTCATGGTGAAAATATCGTTAGGAGGTACAAGAAAATTAGTTCAAGTCAAAGGGCCGACCTCCTAAGAAACAAAATCAAGTTAGATCAATCTTGCCATTGCCGTCGTCCGATTACTGTAAGGAGCATCACGAATTGTATCCATAGCAAAGGCCAAAAACATGCATTCAAGGTACGACACATGAGAGAAAGCTCTAAAACCTTCGTCCATCCCCCTTCCTTCAACCTGGGAAATCGAGTATGACTAGGAATGGAAAAGGTGTATACCTTGGAATGACTCAGGAAAACAGTAAAGAAATTCTACTACCAAACTTGGTATTAGTATCTGACATCGTACTACTCCCATTGAATCCAACAATATAGTACGGGTTTTTTTATCACTTACTCCAGATATCACAGCCCTAGAACCATCGTATCATCGTGGTTGTTAAAGGATCAGTCGAGTGTGTTGGCTTATAGCTGGGCAACAGAATCGTATGAACTTGAAAACAAAAAGGAAAACACAAGTCTTTAAGGGTACTTGCAGATATGCGCCGACTTTATGTAGAAGAATTTCTTGATCACAAAATTCAGACGATTTATTACCAGACCGCATGTAGTTAAAAAGTTGGCCTTATTCGTAGAATTTGTTAATGGCGCTGGGAAAAAGCTATCTGAAAGTAATAATACGATGGAAGCATTGTCATTCTCAAATTAGGCAAAGTCAGCCTAGTTCGTATTTAAATTGGCAACAAAGACGGATAGTAGCCAGAAAAAACTAATGGGTCAGTTTAAGGCGGGCCATAGCGTAAATGCACTTGGTAGAAGCGTAACATTTGCTATATGAAGCTGGTTAACTTTTTAAGCATGCTTTAAGCTGTCACCCTCTATGATCTTTCCAAGTTTGGGGCTGAATAATTACGAACTCGCCCCTTCGATTGGCTAATTACGCCCACGTTCCCTCTGTCACGAACACTAACGGGGTGTGCCTTGCTCTAGTATTTTCTGATTTTCGGAAATATAATTCTAATACGCGTTCTACCACGCAGCGTAGAAAGAGGGTCTGGTCGCTATCATGCCAGTCTGAGAAGCATTTTGTTATCTAAGTCGTACTTGCTCACATTTCGCTTGCTGACAGCACAGGTATATGGCGATTTGCAGTTACCATCTAAAGTGATCAATGAGATTTAAAACAAACAGGGTACATTAGCAGGTGACTCGGTGTTCGAGATTGTAACCCTAAGTGCGGACTTCATTAAAAGTGCCGGTTTTGCGTGCTGGGTATTGTGATATGAAAACTAGACAACCCCCTATAATTGATCAACTGTGAGGTAGTTTTTAGCAGTTTCAGTGTTCTTGTCTGTGTTTGAAGACCGAGTGGGCGTGGCCATACTAATTTATCGAATGTGTGGCTGACGAACAGCAGAACTTGAGATTACATTGAACGCGCGGGGGACATAGAAGGCCGCTCCTGCGCCCCTCTTTCTTAAACATATCAAATAGCTATTACTTACGTATGGCATCGACATGGCCTCCTTCGTAGAGTCTTACAGTAGCGTATCTAGAGAACATGGCTCAGAATTCGCCTTGAATCCAGGCGGGAAGAGTTTTAGATGGCATTTCCCCACTGAGTAATCCCGTATTCCCGATATATGAAGCAGTTGGAAGAGGTGCTTGAAAAGTTGGTGTTACCGTTGACCAGTGAAGTTGTATGTAGATTTCGGTAGAATCCCAAGATGCAGGTGCATGAACTTAATTTCAAATCCCCCCACCGATTAATTGTGAGATTAAATCATTTCTCTAGAGGGATTGTGCTCTCAATAGAACCCAAGGGTGATTACTTAAACAGGTATCACAAACGTAAGTCCAATCGGAATCTCGCTTTCAAAGTTCTTGTGACCCTGGCGGCCCCGAAAAAGAACGACAAAGCCAGGAAAGATCGACAAGTCTGACAAGGACCTGAACAGACTCCTATTTTAAATTTCAAATTGTTCCCGACTCGATTAACTACTGGTACTATAGTCTGGTGCGGGTTACACAGTACATACTACTTAGTACTCACACTACTTACTAGTAACGTTTGGAGGCCTTAAAAAGGTCCTCCCCGGGAGATTTGGCATGGTAATTGGGTACAATTAGAATTACGAGAAGCCTACGGGCAACCGAACAGTTACTGCGTGCCATTGCGAAGTGCCGGTCTGACTAGTAGACTGTAGGCCTGAAAGATGACAATTAAAAATCGCGTTGGTGTTCTTTTGTTTGCCATGTTTGACGGCTTTGCCCTGGTGGCCTTGGCATTTTTACTAGCTCACTTCTCCCGTGGCGCACCACCCGGTCCTGCGCCACTAGTGGCTGTGCCACCCCGCAATAATCATCAATACCTAAGTACTAAGTAATTACTACTAGTACTACAACTACTTTCTTTCCGCCTACTGCTACTACTACGACTACTACGACTACTACGACTACTACGACTACTACGACTACTACGACTACTACGACTACTACTCGTCCCCATGTTTATAGTGTTGTGTTCAAAGATTTAAAATGTTTCATAGAAATATATTAAAAGCTTATTCGCCGGGCATCTAGGAGAGCTAGTCGAACAAATGGGGAATAGAAAAAGTAACACGTAGGAAAAAGATTTTCCGTCAAATAAAAAAGGAAAAGGAAACAAACAACAGCAGCAAATCCACCCGCACGTTTATTATCAAACCAAAATCATTGACAATGTCGTAGTGCTCCCTTCTTATTACTCTTATCTTACCCCCAAGTCTAGTCTTCGAAAAAGTTCATAATGGCGCGAACTCCGCGTGATCCCAGCCCATGAGGAGGATAGGCAATGTACAAGGGTTCTTCGTGGGCTCCCAGCTTCATACGGAACTCGCTCTTTCGCGTCAGGTGGAACTGTTTCGCAACAGCCTCGTAGGTATGCTGCAACATGCGCACCTTGGCTCCCTTCATGTGGTGGCCAGGAGTCAGGCGCGAGGTCGCCCCAGCACCAAACGTAAGGGCCTTGACGCCTGACTTGGCTGCTGTCTGGATTGCATGTGTGACAATATACTCGATTGTGCCACTTGGCGCTCCAGGAAAGTCAAGACTGTACTTCACTTGCATGCCGCGCTGTGGAGCAAGCATAGCCAGAGCCACAAACGACGAAATATTGCCTTCTTTGTCCTGTGCGTAAAAGTACCACCGGTGCTCGTAGTCGCGCCACGGAGCAATATCGGATAGATGGATTTGGGTACCCTTGCGATTGGCCAGCCAGTCCTTGACACGTTTGTCAATCTTGCCTCGAACTTCCTCCGATGGCAGTTGGCCCTGGGCGACCGAAACAATCTTGACCCCTTCGTTCTCGGCGTGGCGGATCTTTCGAGCAATCTCCGTGTCAGACGCCATCATGTTGCGGTTCGGATCCACCAGCTCTTCAGCGATGCAGGAAAGACTGCGCCATCCTAGCTTCTCGCCCAGAAGCTCCTCGACTGCTGGCGAGAGAAGAAGCCAGATGGGCTTGAGCTTTGTTTCACGCTTGAGCCAGTGCAGGAAAGAAGTGATGACGCGATGAAACTGGCTGGGGTCGCATAGAGGGTCGCCGGGGATAATGGCGTGGTTGTAGCTAGGAATATACGAAATGGCAGCCCCCGTGGTGGGGTCACGCCAGATCTGATAGCGTTCATCCGTCCAGGACGTTGACGTGGCATCGCCATAGTTGGCAATGAGGTCTACCAGGCGCGGCATTTCGTCTTCACTTTCAGCTCGGGGAGCGTGGTTGTCTCTCAGCCACGCGGGTTCGAGGGTAGAAGCCTCAGGATGCCGTAGTTGAATCACTGCTGGCTTGGCGGGGAAACTCTTGGGGTCGCGGTGGAACATGGAAGCCAGGCGGATGTTTCCTAGTTTGAGGACAAGCATAAGGAAACGCTCCAGTCCGACACCGGCGCCGGCGTGAGGTGGTGCCCCCCATCGGAAGCCTTCGAGGTAGTCGTCCATGGCGGCGGGATCGATGCCGGATTTCCTCATGTTCTCCTCCAACATAGTGGGGTCATGGATACGCTGGCCGCCCGAGACGATTTCCTGACCACGGACAAAAATGTCGAAAGAATTCGTATACGCCGCATCGTGCGGGTCGGGCATGGTATAGAATGGACGAGCGGAAACGGGGAACTTGTCGATGATATAGTAATCGGTGCCGTACTTTTCTTTCACCAGCTCGCCTACTCGGATCTCATCGCGTGTATGCAAATCTTCGTCGTCTGGAACCAGCTCTCCGTCTTCGTTTCGCCAGCCCGAATCATTCAGCATCTTAACTGCATCCTTGAATGGAATGACGGGAGTCTCGTCGAGAAGCACAATGTCCTCCGACGGAAATTGATGCTTGACGGTCTCGATCTCGCGGCGGAATTTGCTGTATAAGCCTTTGATAATATGTTTGAGCGTGGCGTCAATAGTCTCTAGCATTTCGTGGTAGTGCTCCTCAATGGCCATTTCAATATCCAATCCGGTGTACTCGGTCAAATGACGGTGTGTATTGGAGTTCTCGGCGCGAAAAACAGCGCCAATTTCGTACACGCGTTCAAAGTCGGACGCAATGGCCATCTGTTTGGCTAGCTGGGGGCTCTGTGCGAGGAAGGCAGGGCGGCCAAAGTAGACGACCTCGAAGACGCTCGCGCCAGACTCGGTAGCAGCACCCTGGAGCTTGGGGGAATGGATCTCGATGAACCTGCGTTCGTCAAGAGCGGCACGGAACAGGTTACCCACGGCGGACTGGAGACGGAAGATTGCCTGGGCAGTACCTGTCCGCAGATCGAGAATACGGTTGGACAGACGGGTCCGATCTGGGATATGGCTGAAGCGACCTTCGACGTGGTCTTCCTCCTCGGTGCGGACTTCGGCTTCATAAACGGAGAATGGCACGGGGTCTTCACGACGCACGACAACGTGCAACTGCTCAATGGCGATTTCGACGTCATGATAGGTACAGCCCAAGACAGGGACGGCAGGGGTCTGCATGACACCACGCACGCGGACAATGGTGCCCGTCCGCAAATGCTCGACCCACGAAACCATGCCGGTAGAAACCTTTCCGTCCACGGCGTGCAGAACTCCCTGAAAGGTGGTGAGCTGTTGGCGGAAGACGACAAAAGCCAGTTTGGCGCTCATGTTGCGGACAATATGCAGACGAGCAGTAAAGGAGACCTCTTGGCCGATCATGTCCTTGGAGACGTCGTCCAGACGGATGCGCGGGAGGTTCTGGCGTTCCTGGCTCTGGACCAGAGGCAAGTCGCCGTAGCGGGCTCTCATCTCGGGGGACTCTGTGCGCGAGTTTTCCTCTTCTCGGTCGAGACGACGCTGCTCGGAGTCGTTCCTCTGCTCCTCGCTGAGGCGGCTCTTGACCTGGCGCCGCTGCTGGCGGGCAATGCGCTTCTGCTGGTTCTTGCTTAGCGGGGTCGACGAGTCATCGGACATGTCATCGGAGGACGAGATGTAGTCTCGCTCGCGCAGGAAGTTGACGAGAGAGCGGCGGGGTGAGGCCGGGCTGCCGGTGCTGTTGCTGCGACTGTGGCTGGTGTTGGTGTGGCCATGGGAGTCGCTGTCTGATCCGTCGCCTTTGTGACGGATCTTGGACAGGGCACGCCTGATACCGGACATGGCTGGAGGTTTTCCAGACGTCCCTAGCTGAGAGTAGCGGAATTGGCGATAGTAGAGGATGATGGAGAGGAGCAGGGGGAGGAGGGGGGGAGGAAGTTGTGGTGGTGGTGGTGGTGGTGGGCGGAGGGGAGGAAGGAAGGAAGCTTTGTAAGTGAGGGGAAGCGATTAGTAACGAAGCTGGCGCCGCAATAGTGCTCAATTTAAATGGCCACAGAGCAGACTCGGCGAGGACTGGCCTGGGGGCAGTCTTTATATGCGTGTGCGTGAGCGTGTGAGAATAATAGACAGCAGCAATAATAGTTGGCAGTGGGCAGGGTTCTAGCAGCAGCACAAGCACATGCCGGTCCCCGGCTTGTGTCGAATGGCGGGGCCGGCGAGTCCGAGGAGCGAGAAGAAAGATCAGAGGGGCCTGGGAGAAAGGAAGCTCGCGGAAGAGGCGGCGGCTGGACTCGGGCTTTCGATTTCTGAACTATAGTCTCGCTGGTTCGTGGCTGCTTAGATGTCTGTCTTTCGTATGTTCAAACCGGGGAGAGAGAGAGAGAGAGAGTGTGTGTGTGTGTGTGTGTGTGTGTGTAGAAAGTCTGTACGGTAGGCATGTACATGTATGGATCAGACGGACTGCGAGCGTCCATTGCCCAGGCTACATACTTATAGATGCGAGCAGTCGGTGCATCAATGCTTGATCCACTGAACGTATCAGTGCGTCAACCTGTCAAGAGAGAAGAAGAAAAAAAATAGAAGCCATTGATTCCTTGATCCGGCGATGTGATGTCATCGGTTACTATGGTCACTCACTCTGCAATATTATTATTGCACGGCTGACAATAATAAGGATAGTACGTAGCAATTAATTATGTACTGTAATCAGTCCACTTACTGGCTGTGCAATGGCGGCGCAAATTAGTTGATGGACCAGTGAACGAGTACGTAGTTAGTTAATAGTATGTGAGAATAATATACATACTAGCATGTAGTCCTTTAATAATCATCTGAGGCTTCCGCGCTCCCTCCTTCCTCTTGCTCTCTACAGCTCCTCTCTGTGTCCAATATCCCACTGCGCACCTCCAATGTTGCACCACCCTAGTATATAAATCTGTATGTATACATAGGGATATATATATACATATACGTATATTTATACACGCCTTGCTCGCTCCGAGGTCAGCCGCCCCCCTGCTCGGTCGCTCGTGGTCGGATCATCCGTCATCCTCCGTCAACTCCCGCCGAACTGCCCACCCTCCGAACGACAGAAAGACACATAAATACACACAAGCAGAGAAATCGAGCAATACACGCTGAGAAATATTCACACAGCCTCACCATGGTCGACGCCCGCTGGTGGCTGCACGTCCAGGCCGTGTTCTGGCGCTTCCTCATGGGGATAGGCATGTTCCTGCACACCGCCAGCTTCACCCATCGCCCGCCACGCCCGTCGTTTGTCCGCCGCATCCCCTTTGAAAACAATGGGAACAACCGCGCGCGCAACGTCAAGCTGTACTTCTACTGTCCGCCTGCCTACTACCGCTACCAAACAACCCACGAAGGTCGTCCGTTGCCCGTCGTCGTCAACTTCCACGGCGGCGGCTTCACCCTCGGCTCGGCCACCGACGACTCCTTCTGGGCCCAGTGCGTGATGCAGGAGACTGGCGCAGTCTATGTCAGTGTCGACTATCGCCGCGCCCCCGAGCACCCGTTCCCTGCTGCCGTCGATGACTGCGTGGAGGCCCTGCTCTACCTGGCAGCGCGCGCTGGCGAGCTGGGCATCGACGCATCTCGCATCGTGCTGACGGGCTTCTCGGCCGGCGGAAATCTGGCCATTACCGTCCCCTTGCGCCTGCACCACCGCATCCAAAACGACACGGGCAGCGACATCGTCGACATCGGCCCCTTTGACTCGACGCAGAACCTGGTCAGCGGCCAGGGCAATCTGCACATCCTGGCCAGCTTTGCCTGGTACCCGCTGCTCGACTTTGTAGCATCCCGCGAGCACCGCCGTGCCACGAGCGTGTTCCCAGGCAAGACGATGCCTGCCTTCTTCACAAACCTCTTTGACCAATCCTACATCCCAAACCACGACCTCCGCTCATCTCCGTTCGCCTCACCCGAACGCGCTCCCGATCAGATGCTAGACGACGCCCTGCCACAACACATTTTCCTGTACACCTGCGAGTGGGACATGCTACTGCACGAGGGCCAGCGCTTTGTGCGCCGGCTCGAAGCCATGGGCAAGAAGGTGCGCGCCATGATGATTGAAAAGGCGCCGCATGCCTGGGACAAGTCGCCGAATCCCTTCCGCGACCAGGCAAAGATCAATATCATTTACCAGGCCGCGTGCGCTGAGATGAAGATCATTTTTGACCAGAATTGATTGACCCTTGTTTTCCTGTCTAATTTTTATTGTATTGCATAAGGGGCCGGCGTATTGTTTATTGTGGGCTATGCATTAGCGTGGTGTTGATTCACTCTACTTTCATAGACATTGGTAATAGAATAGTACTTTGTACGTGCATTGGTTTCGTTTAAAATCCTGGGAATGTCGTTCACCGACTTCCCAGGATTTACGAGGCCGGGTCGAGAAGCCGTCCAATCATTGCATTGCCCTGATGACATCATTTCTCTCTTCTTTTGTCCAGGAATAACAAACATTAAACAGGCTACATGTTCTCAAATCAAGATTAGTTGCCTCTAGCATCTCCCTGGATGGAACCTGTGGACGAGGGTGAGGTAATATAGCTGACCGAATTCACATGTGAATTTACTTGTTTTGTTGACAACCTTAATCCTGTTCAAATATTGCGTGTGCCAAGCACTGCTAAAGTACACTCTTTACTGTGTATACTGTACAGATGAAGATTTACATTCGAAGTCTTCAAATATTGAGGCGACAATACCCAAGCGGAGGCAGTAAGCTTGCTTCGTACAACCCTACATAGGTATAAACATCTCCTGCTAGAAAAACGATGGAAAAAGTAAAACTACATAAGCATGAAATGGTTGGTGTATCTAAACTAAGAATTGCTTTTTGCCTTGCATAAATATCATTGCCATACCAACGCCTCGCTGAAATGCACATACACACAAAAAGCTTGCAACAGATCAATCCTCTTCATCCGTGGCCGTGGGCTCGTCATCGTCAAAATCATTAGCGTTCTGGTCCTCACCAGCGCTATCCGAGTCTTCTTCGTCTTCGTCTAAGCCCGGTATACCCCGCCAATTGACATAATCGCCTTCAAGCCACCGACGGCTCCGTGGGAGTTGGTATGGATCAAAGGGGAAGTATGCGTCGAGCTGGTGGCCACCGTCGTTTCCGGCACGGATCTCACGCTCGACTATGGTGAACCGCGGGTCTGACAGCGTCGAAATGCTGCGGAAGCTTGAGACTCGCAGTCTCTTATTGGATTCGAGAAGCGGGTAGACGTATAGGAAACGGAGGTGGTGGGCGATCCGCGCGAACTCGGTCACGATCGCTGGTGAACAGACTTTCAGGGGATTTAGCTTGGAGTATATCGCACGGTGCAAAAACTCCTTGACCGAGGGAGGGAAGTTTACATCCTCAAGGTCAATATCGTCGTTCTCCGCGCCATTCGCCTCTTCCGAAGCTGTCGTGAGATCCCTCCAGCGGAAGCAGAATATGTATAAAAGAGTTTGTGCGATCGCGTAAAAAGGTCCGTATCGACGGAGATCAGGTCCCCGACACGATTTTTCATGCTGGGCTCGGAGGCTGTCAAGATGTTCCCCGAGCATGTCGAAAATATCACGTACCACACCTGGTGAAACGTGCTTCCCGCGAGCCACGAAGCTGCCAAGGTATGCAGCCGCCGACTGGCGCGTGATTGCGGGTTGTGTCTTGCTGGAGAGAATGTGAATGCAGGTTGCAGCAAACCGCTCGACAAGATCGGTGGAGCACTGAGAGAAGTGGAACAGAAGAAACTGTGTATGGCGGGATCGATAAGAAGGTAGTATAATGCTTTCAAAATGTGCAATCAGCAAATCTAAAGCGCTATTCTTCTCGTCATCTGTTCCATGCACAAATGGTGGCGAGTAAAATTCAAACAAATTGTCAATCATCGAGTCTATTTTGCGAATATTTTCTTTGACAGTCTTCAGGCGCTGGGTTGGTGGATCGGTCGAGTCATCGTCGCTCATTACAGATTCATTGTCCGGGTCGTGTTCATCCTCACCCGCATCGAAATCAATCGGTCGAGAAAGATCCTCCAATAGACCTTGGCCGACTTCATCTTCAAAGTCCTCCATATCCACCTGGATTTGCACGTCGATCTTGACCAGCTTCTCGGTTATTAGAGCAAGGATTTCGGCTCGTAGCTCCGGGGCATATTCGATGATTCTTATCAAATTGCGCGTATACGACACATTGGCCTTGGCAGAGTCGGTGTCGAACGGAAATTGCGCAGAAAGAATCGGCGATAATGCACCACTTCCGGCAGGTAGTAATTGCATAATATATCGCAGCGCCATATGTACTCTGTCGTAAATCTCACCATGAGTAATAGCTGAATATCCGGGAAGTCTTCCCGTACCTCTTGGGACTGGCGCCGAAGGACGGTTAGCAAATGTAGGGCTGAATGTGGGGGAGAAACATACTCTCTCCCAGATAGTTCACCAGCATTTTCAGAACAGAGCGCAGATATACAGACTGCGCGGCAGACAGATTCCCCAAAAACCTAATAAAGACTTTGAGATACGACTCATCGCGCCCAAGCCACTCGCTGCTCAAAACCGCATGGACCAGGCCGGAGCAATTGCCGTCCAGCAGAGAAATGTTCGACAATAAGCCCAAAATATGGCGTTTCATAGACGTCGGACTAGGAAGAAAATTCGATGTGTCACTATCTCGTGTCCGGTTATCAGTGACGAACACTTCTCTGAGGCGATCATAAGCTTCGCTGTCGGCGCCAGAAACATGTCTTTGGATAGCTCTTCGGATTTCTTCGCGAACCAGAGCGGCGCTTTTTTCGGTGATTTTCGCTTCATCAAGCGAACGGGGCAGCAAATTTACCTCAACGGCAGGGTCGAATTGAACGCGGGGGCGTTTGACAAGGCCGATGGTGCCCGTATCCTGGGGCGGAGATGACGAGGGCGCCTGCGAAGAAAAGTCCATGTCCATTTCCATCATTTTGCGCTTTTTCCCCGCAATTGCTGGCACTTGCACCGTGGAACCGTTGTGAGCAGCCAGTTTGGACGACTTGAGGATGGATGTCGCTGGGGACGAGGAGTACGGCATGCTGATAGAAGCAGCGAGTTTCGGGCTTGGGCTGTTTGTGGCGGGGGCGAGAACAGCCATCACAGATTCCGTGGAGCAGCAGCAGCAGCAGTAGCGACACTGATGGTGTGGTTTAAAATGGAGAGCCTGAGCGAAATCATCTGATGTAACAATATAAATAGCGTCTAGGTAGAAGATATTTTGACGATGACCCCATTTGAAGGAAGAAGCTGCAGCTCAGGCACACACGACGAGAGCAGCGCGAGAAGGACTGTAGACACAGGTCTGTCTGCCCTGTAAGCCGTGCTATCGTATTCTCGGCGAGGCCAGTCTTCACTATGAATATAATAAGACGGAAAGAAAGAGATCGAGTTGATAGCACAGACAACCGCAACTGCGGGTTGAAACTTGAGAGAGAAGAAAAATATTCCGGTGGAGACGGTTGACCCACCCCAAGGCGGTGAGCCGCGTTTGTGTGCCGACTCGCTTCGCGACTCTCCGCGCTAATTACTGGTTTAGGAAAGGATATTGGCTGCACATGCGATTGTTATTATTTGCTTGAGGGGAGAATCTATGGTATTTTGATTCTCTATGGTTGGATTTAGTCGCGAAAATTCACCGCTTACATTAAAATTCATCATTGCATAACACAGTACATGAACGACAAAAATTCAGTTTTGGCTCAATTTGAGTTCTCTACATACAAATCCTCCTAGCTTACCTGGCCGTTTGACCAGGTCTTCGAGCTCGCTCTGGACCTAGACGTAAAGAGTAGGACCGTGTTCGAGATCGGGATAAGCCCTAACTATGTGCATGAAAAATACTGCGCCAGTAAACCAGAACAAAAAGACCCTCCAAGCTCGTGACGCCTAGATAAATAGACTCTATACCATAATGGTATGTACTCCGGAAATAGTTATGACCATGATAAACAGACAAACGAACAAGTAAAAAAAGAGAGAAACCGAGAAAAGAGTGAGATAAAGCGATAGGAAAGTACGCGTGGGGAGTGAGAGACGTGGTATTGTTGCGAATAAAGGGAATCGAGGCAGAAATTTTGCCATGAGAAATAACGTGGGATCGTAGAATCGTTCAGCGTCGGTCCAGTAGTACGGCCGGTGTGGTACCTTAGAGCCAGGTGTTTGAAGCCAGAGGTCCTATATGGTCGTCGAATACACCGCCGTAAAGCTCCTCAATCTCGCAGAGGTAGTCGTCCACAGTAAATTTCTTCAGACCCCGGCTGAGAAGAATCTGCTCCTCTTCGTCGAGAACATGCAAGGCACCGAAATCTTCGGCAACTTCGTTGACTTTGTCTAGTTCACGGCTGAAAGGATGCTCGGCTGACTCAGGAACAGGCGCGAAGACATCTTGAGCAGGGCGGCGGGCAGCGGGCGCTTTCATAGACGTTGGCGGAGGAGAGAGCCGCGAGAGGGAGCGCTGGCGGGCGAGGTCCTGATGCGACTTCTTGGTGTGCGAAAGCGCGCGCTTGGGCACGTTGGGCGCATCGGCGCCCGTAGACGAAGTCGACGAGCGAGCCGTACTGGAAATAGTTGCAGATCTCTTGGGGAAATAGCCGGACAAGTGGTTGGGACCGGGGAGAGACTCGTCAGATGGCGGAGTAGCCGGCGATGTAGGAGTCAAGTCGCTGTCGTTGCTCGACCGGAGCGAAGAGGCCGATGAGGATGACGACAGGCTGTTCAGATCGGGGGCGTTGTAGACGAGTGGGTTGGTCGCTGACAAAAGTTCCACGGGACCAGAGATTTTGCCACGGCGGATGGTACCAGTCGAGTACTTGACAGCGCCTTCGCGATACGGCATGGGAGTCGAGATTTCAGGGCGCTTGGTGCGCTTGGTGAAGGCACGACCGATTGCTACAGCCATGATGGATGAGACTGCCGATCTGACTTTGAGTGATTTGGGTTGGATTCGTGGTTGACGACTGAGTTTGGGTTGATCGATCCAAGTACTTGTATTGAGTGAGATGGCCCCAGAAAACCAGTTTCGAGGGAACCTTGTTCACTTTGTCTTTTTTTCTTTCCAGCACGGTTAGTGGTAAGATCACAGATCTCTTCTCGGAACAAGTCGTCAGATGGCGAGGATAGGTGTCGAGTAGTTGATCGGCTATTGTAGTCTTGATAATGCTTTTGTGGACTCGTGTCAACTCGAATTGACAAGGGCGGTGGGGTGCAAAGAGAGAAAGTCGAAGATTGCTCTGCAATTCAAATATTGTAGTCACGTAGATCAAAAGGGTGTGGTTTCTTCGTCTAGGAAACCGGAGCGAAAGGAGCGGACCACCAGGACTCGCCAGAGGGATGGACAGAAAAGAATGCAGAGAGGAGGCTCTCAAAAGGAAGAGAAGAAGCAAAGCAAAAGCATGCAGGACGAGTGAAGGAATGAATGACCTGGGAGAGAGGTGGTAATACAAACTAGAGGAAGGAGGGAGAAGCGAGGGCGGACTGTGACTGTGACCACGGCCATGACCCATTCAGGCTGTCGGTCCAGTCTGGGCCCAGGTGACCCACCGGGCGAACCAAACGAAACGGAGCCAGTGTGACGCTCTGGTGGCACACACACCGGGCGGGGCACAAGCAGCCTCATGATTGGCGCGCTGCCAGGGTGGTAGCGCTACCGCCGGCGTGCGCGCATGCCATTGGTCTCCCAGGCGGCTGCAGTAATACAATGTGTCCTGTCCGAACCATGGGTTAAACTTTACGGGCCCAGAGATGGGGCATCCCAAAACTCAGAAGAGCTGCGAACCTATCAGCCCGCAGTATGTAGCTCTGGGTGCCTGCGCTAAGCTGTTCCCGGCGAAACTCTGTTTGTTGTCTACCAATGGAAATCACCAATACGATGGGGTCTGCCCAAGCCTCGGAGTTTTCCACGATTGCCACGCATAGCATTTTATTTTTAAGCATTCTATGATAACCAGAGATGATAGGAGGACCACAACAATGTATGGTCCAAAGCGAAAGAATTTTTCGTTCCCCTTTCTTTGTGTTTTCACGTCCAGGAGGGTCGGCTCAAGAGGGATAGGCCGCCCGTGAAACAACTCCTGCATACACACTGACCTCATATCATCTCGCCCTCTGGCCCCTGCCAGTGCCCAGTGCCCAGTGCCCGGCCAGTAAGGGCCCCGCTCCACAGGGGGCTGGCACACCGGCGGCCTCACGAGCCGCTAGCCCGTACGACGTGAGTATACCTGGCCCGCCTGATTGGCCGCGCGGTGCAAGTACTAATTAAGTAGTCGTGCCATGTGGCGCCCAACTGCGATAAGACAGCCTCTATCACCGTTGATTCATGAAACAATACACTTGTCGCCTGGAATAATAAATCATTGGGTAGAAAGAAAACAACACGCAACACGAAACAGTAATAACATAAACTGTGTTTTGTCGGGTCGCGGCAGATCAGCAACAGGCCTTTTCGGGCTGACGAAGGTGATGACGCCCTAGCCGAACATGGACTAGTGACTAGTCCTTCATGGTCACATGATCGGCTTGGCCCTCGTGGCTCGCCTACTATGTAGACAGTAGAACAAGATATGCAAGCATACTCTGTGTATTATTGTTCTTAATAATCGATACGGACGCTCCGAGTTCCCCAACAACCCCAAATGCCAGAACAACTACATCGATGTAATGGAATGGAAAATTGACTACTACGCCGTGCTCGACTGCCCACCAACAATATAACACGCCCCCGTGTCAATGTCAGCATCGGACACAATCACCAGACACTGATCCGATCGGGGCATGACACATGTCATCTCCCAGCAGCCATCGCCATTGAGATGCATCAAGTCTAGCTCGACCAGTGGGGTGATACCTTTAATAATAGTACGTAATAACAAGAATGGCGCACAGCAAGGTAACGGCAGGGCTGCTTATCGCGATAGAGGGTTTCGACTCCACATGTGATCTCCACGATCGTCCGTTAAGGTACTACGTACTTTTAGATTAACGCTTTCAACGGGCGTCGATGTCGTCACGATGGATCTGAATCCGCGAGATCTTCCCTGACAATCACGTCTGGACTCTGGATGGTAGAAAGGTAGACCATGGTGAACCGGAGCTCCGTAAAATAGCCCATGGAGTAGCAGCACAGAGTAGGTGATCGAACACATGACATATGTGTACATTTGATATATGCGGCGCGGGCTTGTCAGGGTGCAATTGATAAAACTACTATGTACATCACTATTTAATTCAAATGTTGACTAAAAGCAACGGTGAAGGTTTCTCCAGTATTTGTACGAGTACGTCTGGTCTATAAATACACGAGTAGTCGTCAAGGCGTGAAAAGAGGAAAACGGACTATGCTGATTGCATACACAGAGTGCGTACATGGAGAGGAGTCGACACGGGTATCTCTCTTAATAAAAATTTAATCTAATCCTCCTCCATCGACTCCCAGCCATCTTTTGCTTCTCCATCATTGTCATCCTCACCGTCTGGGGAATCGCTTTCGTCGTCATCCTGACTGACCCCAGTGATCTTCTCTTTGACTTCACCGTCATCGCCAGCCGCCAAATCAGGAACACGCCCTGCAAAGGCACGACGCACCGCGGCATTGGTTGACGTATCCCAGATTTGAACCACGCCTTTGCTCCCTGCCACAGCCAGGCGGAAGCTGACCTCTGGGTCAGGCGCGAACGAGGTGGAAAAGATCTTGCCTACTTCGAGTTTGCGTGAGATGACCATGCTAGGTTTGTCATCGACCGTGTTCCACAATTTGACCTGTTTATCCGTCGATCCCGTAACGAGATAACCGGGGATGGTCGGGTTGATGTCAAAAGACGAGACAGAGTCGTCGTGCGCCTGGAGCGTCCACACGGGCTTGGAGTCCTTTGGCGACGCCGGTGCATTGCGGATATCGTACCGGCAAACGATGCCCGAGTCTGTGGTCACGTAAAAGAAATTGGGGTCGTGAATATCCCATCGCAGGTTCTCGACATCGGCTGGAACGCCCCAGCGAGCTGCCTTGGCCTCGGGGGCTCTCATGTCTGCAGCAACGATAGTGCGATCATAACTTCCACTAAGCAGCACAGTTGACTCTTTAGGATGCCAGTCGAGAGCGCAGACCTTGTCGGTGTGGTGTGTATACGACTTGGCGCATTTCTGCGTGCCTAGATCCCACAGCTTGACCGTGAGATCGGCCGACGCCGAAGCTAGCAGATTGCGGTGCTGTCGGTTTGCGGCCAGGGCTAGGACGGAATCGACGTGGTACTCGTCATTGGATTTCTTGGCCTTTTTCTTTTTCTTACTTGGCTTGGAGTCCTGGTCGGTGGCACTACCTTGGCCGAGGATTGCGTTGGGGTACATGCAGTCGACAATGTCGAGATCCCAAATCTCGATATCGGGGTCCATCGTTCCAACAGCGACAAAGTTGCCGCTGCTGCGATTTTCCTCGGGTTTTCCCACAGGAAAATCAAGCCACTCAACGCTCAGCGGAATGGCGGGGAGCATGATGTCGTGGTGCACATAAAGATTGTCTGCCGAGTCCTCGTACACATACACTTCCAAGTGCGCAACTTCGTCTTCAACCTTTCCGGCAATCAGGAGGTTATCTGTCCCCAAGACCTGCAGCTCCTCTCGGTCTTCGTCACCCTCGTCTTCGGGGACGTCGAGATACGGGTCCTTCTCGCCTGGCTTATGGTAGGCTAGCGACTTGACGTTGCCAAACATGGTAGCCTCTTCACCATCTTCATCGACTTCGTCGCTGTCGTAGTGGTCGAGGTTGTATTCTCTCAAGTCGTCGTCGTCGTCATCCTTTGCGACTCTGTACTCAATTAGCCATCAGCAATCTCTTCTTCTCTGTTCCATGCAAAAGCACAAGTCAAAACATACACTGCTCCTTTCTTCGAGCCCGTTCCTGATTGTTCCTCGTCGTCATCGGCCATAGCATTGTCATTGTCATCGTCATCATCGCCATTTTCCGCCGACTCGGCAGCTTTCAAATCTCCCTGCGCATCCTCCAATTGCAGTCGCGCAAGCTTCGATATCCGGTTGATTTCATCTTCGTCGATATCGTATTTGGTAGGAAACTGAGCTGCGACTCCGCGTCGCACCCACGTCGTAGTTGTGATCATGGAATTCATTGTGCGGCGTAGACGTAATGCTTTTCTTGAGCAGGAAGAGAAAAAAAATTTATAGCGATAAGAGCGGGGACCTGCAGCCGATGTGGGGAGTGTCTTGTACTATCGGCGTGGCCACAAAATGAATCTCCCGGATAATAATCAAATCAAATCAATAGAGAAATATGTATACGATGCTTCTACAGCAGCTCATAATTTGAGGAGAAATCTATTTATTCGTTCATCGTTTGTTTTTTATTTTTCTTTTGCTTAAATAATTATTTCTCCTTCTGTGTCCGCCCGGCAGAATCCTCCCCAGGTCTCACCGCCCCCGGGCGGACTGTAGCGACTCGGCGACGAATCACTGTGGCCGTTTTGCGGACTTTGTCTAATTTTGATCTTACTTTCTTTCTTGCTTTCGATATTCTCCAGAAGCTGTCAAGTACCGTCACACAATACAATGCATTCCCATCTCCACACGGCAGAGAATGCCAGTGCGTCCCCTCTCCTCTCTCAAGTTATAATACCACAACTAAGCACTTTTCTCAGATTGCGAGGAAATCATGAACGCCCTCGACGAATGCCACGCTCGCGGATTCCTATGGAAAGCCCTCGGTCAGTGCAACGACATCAAGCGCGACGTCAACCGCTGCCTGGGTGCAGAACGGCTGCAGCGCGCCAAAAACAATCGTGAACAGGCGATGGAGAAGCGATCGCGCATTGAGAAGATCTGGGCGGATGAGAGGGCGAGGGAGCAAGGGGAGATGAGACAAGACTAGAGTTGCTATTTGGGGTGGGCTGAGGTTATTCAAGCTAACATGTTCATTGGCATAATTCAAGGCGTTTGTTTGGGTTTTAAGTACTGATACTTGTGTACATATGAATTGATCATCTCCGAAAATCGAATGGTTGGATGAGGAAATATCTCCCAGTCAAGTTATTCTCTATTATATAATCTTCACTACTACTGAAGTCACGTACAAAAAGAGACAGAGAGAGAGGGAAAGAAAGAAGTAGAAAAAGAGAACCACAACGCCGGAAACAACAAGGTCGTGTCAATTAATCCATATCCATATCCCCATTTGGTATCGATGCCTCTGCACCGTCTGCACCATTCTTTGCACTTTTGTGCCTTCTCTTCCGTTTTTGCTTAGCTGACGAGACAGCGTCTCCGTCTGCTGTATCTGCATTGCCAGCATCTTCATTTTCTTTCGATTTCGACTTTCTTCTCTCACCCTGGTCTTCCGGTCTCTGTTTCCCTCGACTCTTTGGCTTCTTCATACTCAGCGGATTAGGCGCCTTTGCCTTCTTGGGCCCTCGGTTTTTAGACGCAAACTGCTGCTCGTCGTCATTGTCGTCATCATTCTCATCCTCCCTCTTCCTCTTCAGCCCGCTGACTACATCCAGTGCAGCCTCAACACCGCTTTTGAACTTGCTCTTCTCCACCCCCATCCTCACTCTATCCGATGACACGCTCAGCGGTTCCAGAACCATCACCGAGCGCTTGACATAAATGATAGGTACGCCAGGAACGGCCCGCGCGCCCGACCGAAGGGTGCTCGCCTTCTGGGTTCTCTCTTCCATGGCAGACTGTGCGCGTTTACGTTTTTTCGCGTCCGGCGAGTCGAGTTCATCATGTGAGAGCGCTACAGGTTCGGCTGTAGCGAGGGTGTAGTGTTCCTTATTGCGCATCGTCTCTGTGTTTGGACAGAGCAGGGACAGTAGGCATTCGACTTCGTCAATTGGGGTGTCGTTGTCATTGTGCGAGCAGTGTCGCAGGGGGAGTACAGTTGGCGCAGGAAGATGGTAGGGTCTGAAAGGGTTGTTTGTTCTGGGATTGATGGGCTGGGCGGCCATGATCGCTGCGAGGGAGCATTTGGAAAGTACTTTTTTTTTGTTGAAGCTGTCAGGCTACTGCAATAGGTTTCGGAAGAGTCCAGACAAAGCTTACATGGTTTGACCTTGCCCTGCAATGTCCGCTCCAGCGCGGGAACCAGATCCATTTTGAATTGATGCACAGCGCGCAGGAAATTAGAGTCCACTGTGAGGCCATCCCAAGTCAGCGAAAGCTCTAGTGGAAACGAAGCGCATGCGACATACCGAGGACCTGGTAGGGTTCGTGGAAGCCAAAAGTCATTTCATACTGATGCATCAGCTTGCGATACTTCTTTGAGCGTTTGGCCCTCATGGTGACTGCGACTGCTGGCAAGTGCGGGAAACTGCTGTGGGAAGCACTGTAACAGTATGTAACTGACGGCGTGGTGTTTCTTTCGCTCGCCTTTTTTTGAAACTTTTTCTGCCGCGCCAGACCGCGTGGCTCGTGCTCCACCTCGGCCCTTGCCCGATAACGATAAGATAACGATAAGATAACGATAAGACATTGCTCATACTACTGTTACTCTCCTACTGTTATTATTACTACTCCTACTTCTCACCACGTCATATTGTGTGCACCCCTCGGCCCTCAGAGCTCTTCCTTATTCACAACCTGAACGCCTTCTTCGTCCCTGTTCAGCTTCCCCAAACTAATAAGGCGCAGCGAATGGCCGTGCATCATCAACACAACAATCAGCACAAAAGACGCCAGAGAGAAAAACGCCATCATGCCAAAAACCCATCCGACGCCGACTTGAGCGATCCACGCGTCAATGAAAAACGGAATGCCGAGGCCAAGTCCCAGGCGGTACAATGACATGATGCAGTTGACTTCGATGGGGTGGCTCATGAAACACTCGACCAAGTAGTTGAGCACTACCGGGACCGCCATGTTGGAGGATGTGGTCACCAAAAACGCGCCAGCTGCGAGGACCATGTAGTGCAGATGGTACTGTAGACTGGATCCGAAGAGACCCAGGCCAGCCGGCATCAGAACAAGTGAGGGTATCCAAAGCGCGTGAAGGCGATACTCGGGCTTCCATGCTCCCGAGGCTCGCTTGGAGATCAACAACGGGACTCGATCATTGACAAAATAACCCCATGCTTGAGCTGCAAACATGCCTATCCAAAGGGTAAAGGTGACTGTCACTAGTCAGCAACCAAACATACTTGGCTCATAGTACGAGCACTTACAAGCGGCGCTTTGCTGAGGAGTGAATCCATACCCCCCTTCTTCCACGGAGTTCTGAAGAAAGACCCCAAGCAACGTGTTGAGACTGACAAACCAGCCACACATGCTTATCAGATAGAAGCCGCCCAAGATGCTGACTGGGGAGATCCCTATCAAAAACTGGGCAAGGGCTGAATGCGCCTACCCAAGATAAGCATGTGGAACTCACGGCCGAAAAGGTGCGCACTTACTGCTTCCTTGAATCCTCCCACATGTGCAACAGCGGTCCCCGGGAAGAATGTGGCGATCCGATTGGGGATAAAGCTGCTCGGCGGAGGAGGGTATATCCTGCCATCTTTCCGAGTGAAGCCGGTCTCTTCAATGAAAAAGAAAACTAAGCCCAGTATCAGTCCTTAACCACTGCTTATGCCGAATAATGCCGAAAAGAAATTTGGGCTGGCAGGTCAACGTACCCAGCCCAATTACAACGCCCTGTAGAATGATGGTCCACCAAAACTGCCACGGCCAAGGTACATGTGCAACAATAAATCCCCCCAAGGTCGGACCAACAACTGTTCCAAGAGAAGACAAGACGAAAAATGTGTTAAAAACGCGTCCTCGCTCATGAAGGAAGAATATATCCACCAGCAGCTGCGGTCCTACACTCATCGGCGTGGCGCTGAAAATGCCGACAAATAAACGCGAAATCGTAAATTGAATGTACTCATCGGGATCGGTCATTAGCGCTGACCAAATGTTGAAAGCTATACATCCTATGCAGCTCCAAAACAGTACTGAACAACGGCCAAAGATGTGTGTCAGAGGGACAAGAAATATCGGTCCCACAGCGATCCCTGCAACAGCCGTGGATACCTAACATTTTGTTTTCAAAAATAAGCATGCAAGACGAAACACAGCTTGGTCGGCTTACAGTGTACGAGATCTCAGTCAAACTCTTATGATACAGATTGGCTTGTGCAATCAGACCGAGTTGGTTTGCCAGAGCTGAAGTATGTCCAGTGAAATTTGCCAGTGTGAGGATACTTAGAATGATATATTTTTTTGCCTGGCCCCAGTTCTTGGATAAATCAGTCCAATAGTCACAGTCAACGAAAGAAAGAAAGAAGAATAACTGACCAAAGGATCCCGACTGTCGTCGCTCGGTCTGGGTACGAGTATCACGTCTCCACGAACCTTGAGACTGCTACTATTACCAAATCTGGAGTCTACAGGAGACTCAACGCCAGAGTCGATTTCTGTTTTCTGAGACATGCTTCGAACAATACAGATTCCTGAAGTGTTGCTGTTGGAAATGATGATAGCATATCCTTGAGAATCGTCAGCTGCTGGGTGAGGCAGACAATTTCGTGGAACGTTGATAGCCTGTCATTTCAACTCACCGGAAGTATGAGGTTACACAGATCGTCATTGACTAGCAGTATTTGATAACAGAATATTGAAATTAATGGACATTGAATGGCCTTCGATGTGTCTTGGATGTTTTTCTTTTTTCCAGTCTTTACCTTAGCACGAAACGCATACTATATTGCCTTGTCGAGGCTGAGCTCTCGTTCCCTTACTTGCGGATTCCTTCATGCGGTATCCCTTACACACGAGGAATCCAGAACAGAAGATCCTTCCTCTTACACTTGTGCACAACAAAAAGTGTCTATGCCTCATACTGGTATTTGTAAATCTATAAGATAGTATTGTATTGCACACTAAATTACGTACATGACTGATTGGTTGGAGCTGGTGGATCTAACATGGTAATATTTGAACGCAGATGGTGCATGCATTCCGGGTCTATGTACGGAGTAAAAGAAATCAAACATGGCGGCTGTGGGTATATTATTCATAAATCTCCTTCTCTGTTTCGCTTTGCTTTTTGTTGAAAAAAAAAAAATCCACCTTTTCCGTGAAAAGCACTGGTTTCTTCTTCGAAGCACTGCGAACTGTCAAGTTCTGCAGATTCTCGTGTATACGGTGATTATTCAATAAACCGGTTTTTCTCTCTCGACCGTTCGGCCAGAGTTGGCCGTTTATTATAGTGGTGTAGTGTTGTATTGTTATAGTGACAGAGCTCGCAAAATCCGGCGAGTATCCTCGCTGACTGGGGACGCTTGAACGCTCGATGCTTGAATTATATCACTTCCTTCTCTTGCATTGCCCTATGACCACGCTTATATCGTCCATTTTACCTGTGCCCGTTAGCTCACAAACCCTCATAATAAAGAAGAGGGGAGGTACGAACCTCCTTCAATGGTAAGCCCCTCATCGATGGCCTTCTCCATATACGGACTTTCCGCAAACGGGTCTTGGGCAACAGCCAACGCAGCATGCAGCAGACGCCTAGCTACGTACACCATACTACCCGCCGACGTCGACCCTGCCGTTCGATCAGCATCCCAGTTACCAATGTCGCCAGAGTCCCATTTGTCGATGCTTTCAAGGACGTTTGCTAGAACTTCATGGTCCCAAAGATTATCAATCACCCCGTCCGATACCGCCAAGACAATGTCGTCTTCAGCCAATTCTACAATGTTCAAAACCGCATTGCTAAGTGGCTGGTCAACGCTGTTTGTGCCGAGCTGATACGGGCAGTCAAACCAGTGCCACTGTTCACGCGACTTGAAGAGTATCTTGCCGTCGCTGGGACGAATGACGATGATCTGACAGTCTCCGATGTTGGTCACGTAGAGAAACGGCTTCGCGTTTTCTTCAGTGCCATTATTAGTATTAGTAGTGCTGTATAAAAGAGCCGTGGCAGATGTTGTGGTGCCGAGCCACTGATTCGTCGAATTAAGGGTTTCTTCGTATGCGCGCTGTAGAAATTCAACGGTGTCCGGGGTTGTTGTGCAGGAGACTCGGCGTTCGCATTCGAGGGCCCAGAAATGGAGGATCAACCTAGACCACAGGCTGCTTACATTTTTAGCTGAGACCTTTGTTTTCTCTTCCCCAACCCAGGTTACTATTGGGTATTCTTACGCTGCATGGCCCTGAGGTTTGGTCGCCCAAGCGCCAACACCATCGTTCACGCCGAGGAAATTGTCAGCGGCGAGAATCGCGTCATCACCGTTCGTCAGCCCCCGTATCAGGTCGCCGCCCACCTTGGGCCGCCTGTCTTGGCTCTTTGAATGCGTGGTCAAGGGATCTGAGAAGGACGAGGATGGAAAAGACACAAACGGGGGCGGGAACGGTCTTGACGGGCGCTTAGGTCTAAGAGCGTATCCCGTCTCGAAGCGAAAGAGGGTCTTGGATAGAGATGACTCGAAATTGTCCGGGCTGGGTGTTTTCGAACCGAAGGTCGCGGTGTGATATTGGGACGATGGTGGTGATAAGATAGAGGGACTGGTAGTACGCGATTGCAGCTGCGGTCGCCTCGTCAAGGGGGATGCAGCAAGCGCGCGCAGAGCTGCAGGGTGTGTTGATTTAGTAGTAACCATTCCCACGCAGTCGTGCACCGAAGGCGCACCAGGATTGGGATGATCATAGCATTCTGTGATGCATGGGGAGAATAATTAATACAGGAGTAAGTCGGGCGAACTGTCCACGGCGGGCGATAAGCACAACGCCTTAGTAAGCAGTGATAAGCCGATAAGCCGATAAGCACTGAGGGTTTCGGTGTCCCAGGAACGAACCCAGAACGTTATGATTGCTCTAATGCAGTTTAATGTTCTTTAATTCCTGACGTCTGTTTCGTTTTCGACGCTGTGTGCCAGTATCCTTCGTCAGTGTGTTCCCACTATCTCACATCTGAACACAGTGTTACAACCGTCCCAACATTTGAACTCCGAAGGGTATCTTTCTAATACTGGGGCTGGATGAAGAAAAGCATGTCTCTGTCAAACTCCTCAACTGAGTCTATATACAAACGGCCGGCTTTTCCAGCAATAAAACAGTAACAGCAGCGTCAACTAGCAAAGAGACATGTTTCATGTCAACGCGTTCTCGTCCGCCGTAGCGCGTTCGTCTCCACCTGCACTTTCTGTTTTCGGCTCTTACCAGTCGGTGAAGATAATAATTACAACTTACAAGTTACAAGGTACAACGCATCACCGATCCATCTTGGTCCGACATTGGGCTTCGTCGTGTTCTGATGCCAGCGTTGGACTGCAGCCGCCGGCTCTTCAATCATCGTTTGATCAACACCGCAATGAATGATGCTGCCGACTTCTCATCCATCATATTAGCCCCGACAACCCCAATCGGAACGATCCAGCAAGCGGCCATTTGCACCAGAACTAGGCTCGCTTTTGCACCTGTCACTGTTCCCAAATAATGATCATCAGCTGGAACAGCAATCTGCAGCTCTGCAAATAAGCTCCGAGCTGTTGGTTGGCTGGCGCTCGATGCAGCTGGAGAACCAATCCGTCGGGAGTCCGTCAGATTGGCGGTGAGCGCCGTCTTTGACACCGCCAGATCGTCATGGCGCGCAGGTTGGGCCCAACATTTTTCTTATATTCGATATCTGGTGCCGAGATATACTTGTTTATTAGCCAGAATTTAATTGACAGGGCTCGCCTTTCTATGACAGATCGGATGTCGAGAGTCTCCTCAGTCGGATACAATGAATGGCGTGCAGACTGCCCAACAGCTACGAGAAAAAGGCAACGCTTTGTATAAAAAGGGGAAACTCAGTGAAGGTCTGTTTTTGCTCACATTTCCTTTTTTGGTCTTTTCATTTCATACGCTTCTGGTGTGTTGGTCCTTTATATTTTTTGCTGTGTGGTTGTATCCTTCCCTGCTGCAGATGTCAGCATCTCATCCGCTTTATTACATCTATAGCGTACGCTCGCTGCGAAATTTTAGCTGGTGTTCTTTTGTTCTTTTTTTTTTCTCTTCTCTCTTCTTTTTTTTTTCTCAATCTTTCTAACCCGCTCTAGCTATAAAAACATACCAAGATGCTGCTCGTCATGCAAGCGATGACGACTTTCTCCCGTGGTCAAACCTCTCAGCTGCCTATTTTGAGACTGGTCAGTATGAGCAAGCGGCCAAAAGCGCTCTACGTGCGCTGGCTCTTTGCAGAGGGGACAACAATAGCCAGAATGAGGCTGCCAACCTCGAAAAGAAGCTTACCCCCCGCATAATTCGCTCGTATCTGCATACTCACCAGTATGTCATGGCCAGGCAGTGGCTTGACAGGTGTGGGACTTCCGCGACCGCAGACGAGTTGCACCAGTATCGGTCGTCTCTGGACAGGGCTGAGGCAGTGTGGGAGGCGGCGCCAGATGAGAAGAGGCTTCGGCGGGATCTTAGAGCCATGGCCCCTCGATATAGGCCCCAGTAGTGAGTCATATGCTCAAACAAAGTGTTGAAAACTTGACGAGGCTAATGGGGCAGTTGCGTCCAACACGAATTTTACAACGTGGGCCACGACGAAATTACTGACATATTGGACTTTTCCGTGCTTTCAGACCTAAAAAGAGATGTCTCCATGTTCTTCGCCGGCATCGGTGATGCTCGCCACTTCTACGGCCAGATCGTGATCCTCAATATGACATCCGAGCGCATGGCCACCTCCTCACCAGTCAAACGGCAGTATCATTTCAGCATGAACGACCTGAAGGCCGGCACATTCGCGCGTAACCTTGTGCTTTTTACCATTCTGGACGAGCTTGCCATGAACAAGGACATGCCGCAGGCCCAGAGGACGGAGCTGTACACGGCTGTGTACTTTTTGTTCCTGGGCGCCGTCATTCCCCGCTTCGTGGTGGCTCGCCTGGATGGCGTGATTGACATGATCATTGAAAGACTTGAAAACAGTGACTCTGGCAGTGCTACTGCTGTTCTTCCTTGGGTACAGCTGTATCCCTCGGACCGGCCGGAGGTTGTGCGTGCACTCAAGTCGTGGAAGAGTGGTGGTCCGCTCACTTCCCAATTTAGCGCGACGCGTAGCATGGAGTCGGCAGTGATGGAACTGCGTATGAATAGGGCGATGCTACCGGAACATCGAGCACCGCCAGGCTGCCAAAAGGAGATGGAAATGTTCTTCGAGTTACCGTTCCTACAGCCGCCGCGGAGTATGTTGAAAGAACACGAGCCGGAGCTGCTGGAACTGTTGGACGGGGCAGCCTCAATGCAAAAGCTGAAAAGCTATTTGACTGCCAACTGGTGTACAAACCCGACTCTGCTCGACGAGGACTGGAATATAAAAGCGGGATGTGACATCTACACGGGCTGGAATCCGTTCCAAGCTTACCAGGACTTGTATCAAATCCTATCCCTGCAGGAAAAGGGAGGGCCTCGAAAGACGAAGTTGTTTGACCACGTGTCTTCCTTCTTCCGGATGGTCGTCGTGGCTCTTCGCAGGATCCGTGGCCGACTCACAGCCGAGTTTCTCCTTGGTGATGCTGCTGATGTAATTGATGCAGTACGCCATGGTCTCATCGAGAGCCGCGATGCTACAGCGCCTGTTGCCTTTGACATGGTCCATTTGTCCAATGTGCCGGATTACATTGGCGGCAGCTTTTTCACATTCACGACCGCGGGCAAAATTCTCAAGCACTCGCAGGCGGCAAAACTCAATACCACGTGTCTACGCAACACAGCACTATGGCAATCTCAAGATGAGTTTCACTGCGAGTACATGGCAGTCAGCGACGCCAAGATGCTGTCCCGCGTTACCGAGCTGCAGTTGACCGGCAAAGAAGGCGATTTTCCTTTTCTCCCCATGACGGGATACATGGAATGGAGACGGAGTCGTTTGATGACACCAGCGTTCCAATACGAGGACCTGCTTCCGCGTGTCGAGTTGATGCGGTTTTTATACATGCATTTCTTCAAATTGGCGCTGCCCTGCGGACGGAGTTTATCAGACGACAATATCCGCTATTATGTACAACCAAGTCTGAATTTGACTTGTTTCTTCCGTCTGTTGATCCATCTCCACGAGCTGGGGTATCCGGCACACTGGCTTGCAGACGTACTGAGCAACATTCTGGCCAACCAAGTCGTCACAACAGCACGACCGCCGCGCTCACTCCCTCTACAGCCGCAAGAGCTTTCTCATCACAACGACTCACCTGCACAAGTGTGTGTTGGGCCGTTCGTCAGTGAAATGTCCACACTCACAGTCTTGTTCCAGTGTATTCTCCCGTTTACCCCTATCAGTTATGCTTTGCCATCAGTCGACATGATTCACCAATACAGCATGGAATTGAAATGGCTCAGGCCTCCCAAAAACAACGAAGCGGCCGCCATGGTTCTTTTATTCTTCGACCTGGAAACCCACTTTCCCGACTACAACATACGCGACGTCCTCGACTCTTCTTCTTCTTCTGCCCCAGCCTCAAAATCTTTAAAATGGTTCCGCGAACACGGCTGTGTCGTGATAACAAGTTTTTCCTGCACTGGACTGCGAACCAGCCGTACTGTCAAGTTCTGGATGAGAGAGGACGTCATGGACCGAATTCGCCATCAACATGAACATTGGTCCTGCGCGGTGTGGCGGGCAGATGACTGGCAGCCACTTACCACGTTCCCTGAGGATGTGTCTTTTCTCGTCAAGGGGAGAAAATGGACAGATGGCAAATGTGACGATGTTGAAATGAGCATGTAGACGAAGGAGGTTTACGATGTTATGATTTTCTCTTCTCTTGTTGTTTGCAGCAAGGATCTTTATACGGGCGGGTGTACCAAAGAAGGATGACGCAAGTCAATCGATTGAGCGAAAAATTTTGATTTTTGATACTGGAATATCCAGTTGGATATGTTAGACCATTTCAGCTTTCTACAGTAGTCAAAACGTAGTCATATCCTATATATGTACACGACATTAATTACCTGAAGCCAAGAACATTTAAAGAGACTGGATTATATGTTTACATGACTGGCTTTGGACGTATACAGCTAGGGCATCTGGAAGTAGTAGTGTTACATTCAAATACACATCATTCCGAACTTCTGAACATCACTAGGTAATTCGAATTCTTTCTGAAAAATAAATATACATCGTGTATTACTAGTGTATACAATTCTGACTCTTAAAAACAGAACCGACATACTCGCTTTGTCCCTGTATAGAACCAGACCCTGCTTTCAAACAGACGAAAAAAGAAGACGTAAACACACACACACACACAAAAAAAACTGGCCAAATTTCGCAAACAGCCACCACCATGTTTAAAACTTGAAGTAGGCATCAAGCACCTCATCAACGGGCGTAACAACGTAACAAACGGACATCAAATCTTCCAGACGCCACAACCAACCAGCGAAAAGCAATCTAGCCACCTATAGAGAAAAGAAAAGATAATGAGAAAAAGAAGAGAAAGAAGTCGAAACTTTAATCTATCAGCTTGGCACCGGACGTTTCTCCAAAAATCACGCCGGCGAAACCGAGTTCTCTACTGCCGCATCCGTGCTGTTTGCAACACTGCTAGGGGTGTTCGAATTCTGGGTAGCCAGTTTGGACATTGCTATATTGAGTTGCGATTTGGTCGAGTTCAGCTCCTGCTGCAAAGATTTGATATAGTCGATCGCCATCTCAACAGTGCTAGCTTTACTGATCGTCTGTTGGCCGTTCTTGTCTTTCTCCTTGTCGCCACTTTTAGTAGCACCTGCGTCTTTATTCTCTTTAGCTGCCCGCTCCCGAGCAAATCCAGGAGGTAGAAGGGCTTCTATTTCCTTCAAGGCGGTGTTGATTCGATTTCGACGTCCCTGTTCGGCCAGCTTATGATTTGTTCTCTTGGAACTCAGGTTCTCGGCGAGAGATTCCGGGTAGGAGACCCCGGGCAGGAGAGTTCCATCTAGAATGTGTTGGTAATTGGATTTAGATGCAAGATACAAAGCCGAAGATTCGCCCGTCATGCCTACAATCCCACGTCAGCTAGATGTTGCGAAGTTTACGATAAAATTAATCATTTTGGATAACGCACCTTCGCCACGGACCAGTGGTTGAATGCTAGGGCTTATCCTTGGACGAAGAGCCGGGCTAGCATGAGAAGAGCTCACGCTGTGTCTCTTGCGGCCATTCGCAGACTTAGAATCCGATTTCTTGGGAATAGGCCCACTAGGAGACGGCATAGTTCCCGAATGCGGTCCGGGTGTCAACGACCCAGAAGCAGGCCGTTCTGTCGCGGACTTGGGGTCAGCTGTAGGAGTCGAATGAACCGAGTGCTGCTCTTTGGTGTTGTTTGCCGTGTCGATGCGACTCGGTCTAGGACGAATGTTTGTAGCAGCGGCAGCCTCGGGCAAAACTACATCCTCCATAAGCTCATCCTGCGGATCATTAGGAACAAGACTGGCGAAGCCGGAAAACTGGCCAGTAGGTTCCTGCGGCCGATTGTTGATCCTCATCAGCGTGGCAGGAGTGGCGGGAGCACTCGAATCTGATTCCATAGCTTGAGGCCGAAACGCTGGTGACCTGCGTGTTGATGGGAGTGCGGGAGGAGGCATCAGCGGCTCTGAGATAGGTTCGGGTGACACGGAGTCTTGGGAGCTTTCATGGCCGCTATAGCGTAACGAGCTGCCTCCGCCAGCAGCTGGCCGAGCATCTTGTCCGAGACCATTTGCAAGATCGTCGGCCACGAGTTGTGTAGTCATGGCTTGCTTTCTCCAGTTCTTGGGTTGGATTGAAGGAGACGCCTTGGCAGCGCGCCCGCCGGTGCGAGTGGCAGTGGAAGGACGACGCCGCTGTCGTCTCAAAACAGCTGGAGACGAAGGCGCAGAAGTCATAGCCATGCTCGTGACAGGGTCGACTTGAGCCTGGCTACTCGGCGGCTGTTTCACCTGTTGGAATGGGAAGCCATTGGCGTTGGACCCCTGTGGCTCAAGGGCAGGCGAAGTTAGCGGAGTGAAGTACTCGCCGGGGATGGTGTACTCGGGAAGGCGAAATTGTGTTTCCAAGGGCGTCATTGCGGGTGATACCAAGGGGGTATAGAAAGCGGCCTGTTACATCAGTTTGATTAGATTTGTGGCAGCCTCGGGGAGTTGTGAATGTAAATTGTGTTACCTGATCATCGTTCATCTGGCCGTACCGGTCGTAGATGTCACTTCCCATATCCACACGCTGCGGATAGCGGGCAGCGCCACCATGAAGCTCGATGCTATTCGGGGTTGGTGGTATTACATGCTGGCCGTCGGAATACGGATGGACAGTGGTGTGCGGGGGATATTTGTCCTGGTGCTGGAGAGCCAGCTGTGGGTGATTGTGCGAGACCATCTGTTGCTGATGTTGCTGATGTTGCTGCTGCTGCTGCTGTTGCTCGTGCGAAAAGTGGAATGCTTGATCTTCAACGGGCGCGCCGTTCGGAATGCCGACGGGCAGATGACTGGAGACGACAGCAGCGTACGGCGAGGCATGGTCGGAGCTGATGCGAGGGTCTTCAGCAATTGAGGTGGCAATCGAGTGGTCGGGATGCTGCATTGCTGCCCGCTGCTGCTGGTGATGCTGATGCTGATGCTGCTGGACCGCGGGCGAGCCATGCCCCTCTAGGTCGGCAAAGTCGAGGCCGAACTCTAGAAAGGTGGAAAAGTCGTCTTCGTTGGCGTGGGCCATCAGGGTCTCTCCCGGCAGCTGCTCGGACCAGGAGATGGAGGAGGCATTGTGGTCCATTGCCATTGCGAGTGAAGCAAGCGAGCGAGGCGAGGCGGATGAAGCCTCGGCAGCGATACCGGAAGCGGCGTAAAAAGCTGGATAGAGAGGCCGCAGGTGGCACTGCGGGCTGATGCAGGATACACCGTCAGACTGCAAGAGACGGATGGCCGACGACACAGGGGGCTGGCAGCGAGGGAGAGCGAGGGAGGATTAGCGAGAGCAGACGACAGAGGTGGTGGTGGTGATAGTTGTAGTGGTGGTGGTGGTGGAGGAGGAGAAAAGCTGCCGGGCGGGCCTCGACAGCGACCGACAGCCTAAGGCCTGCTAGCGAGAGCCTAGTCGCGACTGCAATGGCCGGTTGCGCGGGCTGATTGGTGTGGGAGGGGTCTGGCGCTAGAAAAGTTTTTACTTGGAAGAGTAATATTAATATTAATGCCATGGATAGAGTAGTAAAGTAGTAGTGCTAGTATATGTCTCACATGAGGCCGTGAATAATACGGGTTTGAATGTAGAAGTAATTATGATATGGACGACTGGCCATGTCTTTTCGTTGCGTGACCAGGCATAAGCAGCCAGGTTCAGATAGATATTCTTGTAAAAATTAAAACATCATTTGGATTGCCATGGGACGTTTTTACTGTGTTAGTAGGACTTTCATAATTGCTGACCTTATTATAGGACCTCCATCTCAGATTACCCGGTGACTTGATGTACCACCAATATTACTTTTTTACCAGCTGCGTATCTCGCTACATGTTTACATACAAAAAAGAAAAGAAAAAGAAGAAGAAATTGGAAAAAAATTATTTAAAAAATATGAATTAATCACGAACAGCAGCGTCCAAGAAAAGCGAAAAGAACAAGAAAACCCTGTCGCTGAATAACGCAGCGGCAAATGCGCTTAAGGCTGCCGGGGCTAATAATTCATTGCTGCAGGACGATGCATAAGACTCTACTTATGATTATTAGTACTACTACGTACTAGTATTACTGTGCTACTACTGGTGGGGCTGTAAAGCTGTGCTCGAGTAATAAATGATCATATTAATGCGCACAGTTCGTGGCCAGTCTACGGATCGACGGCATTCTTAAGAAGACCGTTATTCTAATAATGTCAACTGATCTTTATTATTTCCCCTGCATACAGAAGCAGCAATATTTAGTTAGTACAGTAAGCAGTATTCATAGTATGAGATGCAAGAGAAGCATCGGGATTTCTCGGGACGATGTCGCTGCAAGAGGAGAGAGCATGCAAACAGTGCAAACATACATGTTGGAGAATAGAATCACATCTAATACTACGGAATGGTGTGCTGCGCAAGTAATTAGGATGCTGCTCTAGTATATCATCGATGGCAGCTCAATTTTACCTATTTCTATCATTTGTGTATATATATATATGTATACAAAGAGTTAGCTGTGAATGCATACATATACTGCGTACGTATAGACGGAGTAATTACGGACTTTCCATACATGTAATTAAGTAATACAACAATAATGTAGAGTCGAGACGCATGTCAGATGCGGGGAAGCTGCGCTAGTACTGATACGGCTAGCGTGTCCCCGACAGCCCACCACACGTGACCCTTATCACTGCTAGCCTGCTTACTCCGTACATGCTAATCGATAACGACACGCACATCGTCAACGTCTCAAGTATTGCTGTTGGTAGTACCTTGCGGCGGATCTCATTCCGAGCATCTTCTCAGCTCGCCCGCAATATGCGCCCTGTCGTCCCCGACTACCCCCCTTCACCCGCTCGCAAATCCTCGTCAACCGAACGGCCTCTTCCGCCATGGGCCGAAGGTCAACAGCCCGCGACCTTCTTCCTCGCCCGAGACGCTGACGACGTCTCTCCCCGTGAGAGCATGTACGGTGTCCAGAGCCTAGAAGATACAATAAGCTCCGCTGATGGCTCCTTCGCCGCCAAGCACGATGTTCACCGTCGAGATAGCGGCAGCGCCAAGGATCACGATACATCATCCACACGTCGGACGACGCTCAAACCGTCCGACCTGCTTCACCATGTCGACAGACCTGACACTTCCTCCCATGGCCGGCCCTCGCCCATCTTTGCCCCGTCTCGCCCCTTGACGCCGTTCGGCCTAGCCGATGATCCGTCGTCACTGCCCAGCAGCCCCAAGTCTACATCCACCCGGTCACTCAAACCGCTCGACGACCTGTCCGTTACCGATGATATCAGCAGTCAGGCTCTAGTATCAAGCGGGGAGGAAGACGAGGAGACTTCAGAGAAACTGAGAGATGGGGAAGCTGATGGATCTGCTCAATTAATCATGCCCAGTATCCGCATGCCCAGTCGACGCCCCTTTACCGATAGGGGCAGGAGATTTGGTAGATTCAAGATCATGGTTGCTGGTGCAAAAGGTAATTTCACATGATTTGTGGTCATAAGGTCAAAAAAATAAAAAAATGAGGACTCACATCTTTCAGGCTCGGGGAAATCGTCATTGATCAAATCAATTGTCCAAGCATGCGACGATATCGTTCACGTCGATCCGGTAGAAAAGTCGACGTTACCCGACAACAGTAAAACCCGGTCGACGATAAACTCCAAAAGTCCAGTTGCCGTGACTCTCTCCGAGATTTACGCAAGCACCAAGCCTTATCCACCGTGGTGGTCTGACCTCGAGGACTCGCGCGTTCTGCGGAGACGCAAGAATAACGGCGAGATTGTACTGGAAAGAAACCTGTGTTTCGTCGATACCCTAGCCGCAAGCAAGAACCGATTGCATCAAACCGAGGCAATCATCCAATATCTGAAGCAGCAGCTGTCCCGCGCGGTAGCCTCCATCAGACAACCCAATCTCGACTTTCAAAACATGCTAGGGGGCAATGGAGGTTCCCAAGTGGATGTCTTGCTCTATCTTATTTCCGAGGGTCAGTATTTATTATTATGTAGCCTGTTTTTCATGCTTCTGCTAACTCGATCGACCATGTGCAGACACGCTGTCGTCCGACGTTGAATGCATCCACAAACTCTCTAACTTCACGAATGTTATCCCGCTGATATCAAAAGCAGACTTGCTCTCCGCCCCCCAAATCGCCGAAGTGAAGAAATCGTTTCGTTCTCACATCGACGGTCGTGGCATGCAACCATTCTTCTTTGAGGGTTCAGAAGACTTGTCTCTGCAGGCACCCTTTGCAGTCTCTTCGACGCGGTCGAACGATGATGAGAATATGGATGCCAGTGTCTTGATGAGCCCGGACTATATACAACCTTTAGTGCAATCTGAACTGAGGGGGTTACTGGACAAAATGTTTGACGGGGACAAAATGTCCTGGCTTCGTCATTCGGCCGCGAAAAAGATTATCCAAAACAGAAACTGGACTCCCTCCGAAGCCGGTGCTTCCAAGGCCTTGCTCCAGCGCTCTACCAGCCCAGGAACCCCCCACTACGGAAATGCACTCTTTTCCGTAGACGGCGCCCCCGGGTACACACTGGCCCGTGTATCCGACTACACGCAAAACGAAGAAAAGCTAGCCCGCGTGCGACTAGCCAAATGGGCAGCAGATCTACAACAGAGCCTGCAAAACGAACGGGAGCGATACGCAGCTCTTGCGCGCGGCGAACGGGCTGTTTGGCTCACAGAGCGGTTGGGCGAATGCGTGGTCGACGGGAGCCTCGTTCCGATCAATCACACTCCTGGCTTTCCAGCATGGACGGTTGACATCGACCAAACTACCGGCGGCACGGTCGTGCGGACGTGCAGTGGACAGAAGGGACAGTACCGATTGACCAAGCTCAGCCCGCAAGATCCGCTGGGGCTGATCCGATGGAACGACGACCTGCGCCGCCGAGGCTGGATCATGGTACAGGTTGTTGGCAGTTTCGGAATCGTGGGCGGTTTGGCGCTTTGGCTGGCAAAGTTCTGGGGGCTGCCTTCGCCGAGCTTGTATGAATGGCGGTTTGATTGCCTATGCTCGGAGGACTAGACGGAGCTTTGGATTTCTTCTTCTTGTTTTCTTCTTTTACGACTGCATACGACATTTGTTACGATCATGAACCGGCGTCTCTCTCTCTCTCTCTCTCACTCTCTCCCTGTTTTTAGTTTTTTTTTCCCCCTTTGTCTCTTCTCAGCCAGGGAGCTTGCAATTGACTGGATACAGACTGTACACGAGCAAGAGCAGGCCTCTCATATGTGCAGTTAATAGTACTCTGTGCAAGCAAGCTACGTACCAGAAATTATCATTTTGAGTCTCGACTCTCGACTAAGCTCCTCGTTAGCTCCAGTCTAATTATTAGTGGGTTTAGCTGCCCTGGCAACGCCACCAGCTTGGTCTCCGGCGTGCCGCCGCTTTGGCTTTACAGCACAGTAGTCGTGATGATTTAATAATGGAAAAAAAATTAAAGAAAAAAAATAATAGTAATAACCATAGAGCAGCCTTGCGTACTATCGGAAGCACCATGAATATACGGTTAGTGTGATTGCCACAGCAACCGAACCACGGTTGTCTCGTCAGGTTCTTCTCTGCATGCGCTCGGTGGGTCGTTCTAGATGCTGAGCAGCCGGGGGAGAAGAGAAGGGAAACAGCTCGGCATCAGCGGAGACAAGGAATGGTTGACAATAGCTATCAATGGGATCACAGGGCAGGCAGTAGCAAAAAGATAATAATAATAGTTTTCTAAGAATATCAATAGTATGAGCACGATAGAAGTATCGCTCAGAAGCTTCCAGAGAAGGCCAGAGAAGCCAGCCGCCAGCGCTAGGCCGCTTCGGGGCTAGCGCCCTCCCGATAGCATAGAATCGCTTCGAAGCTACAGGAAAAGACAGAAGGCGCCGCCCGCACCAAGTATTTTAGTCTTCTTCCTCTGCTCTCGCTCTCTCTCTTCCTCTCTCCATATCTTCTCTGTCCCATCTTCTGTGTCAGCTAGATCCAGACGGCTAGCTTTTCTCATTCTCTATCCCTGTGTCTCGTCCCCTTTGATTGTACGTTCTTATCCTTTCCTGAAGTCCCCTCACTCCGCAGACGACAAACCCCCCCCCCCGGAAAAATCTGCAGCTGTACTCACTTTTATCCCCCCTCTTCTCGCAGGATACCCTGTTCCATCCACATCTCTCTCAAGATGTCCGAGACTTTCGAGTTTCAGGCTGAAATCTCTCAGCTGCTGTCTCTCATCATCAACACTGTCTACTCCAACAAGGAAATCTTCCTGCGAGAGCTTATTTCCAACGCCTCCGACGCTCTCGACAAGATCCGCTATGAGTCACTCTCAGACCCGTCCAAGCTCGACTCGGGCAAGGATCTGCGCATCGACATCATCCCCGACAAGGAGAACAAGACCATCACCATCCGCGATACTGGTATTGGTATGACCAAGGCTGTAAGTATTCCCTTATGACGGAGTTTGAGAGAAAAAATTATTTCTTTGTCTTCTTGAACAAATTCTAACTCAATTCAGGACTTGATCAACAACCTCGGTACTATCGCCCGCTCTGGTACCAAGCAGTTCATGGAGGCTCTGACTGCCGGTGCCGATATCTCCATGATCGGCCAGTTCGGTGTCGGTTTCTACTCGGCATACCTCGTGGCCGACAAGGTCACCGTCGTCTCCAAGCACAACGATGACGAGCAGTACATCTGGGAATCCAGTGCTGGCGGTACTTTCACCCTCACCGCTGACACCGAGGGCGAGCAGCTCGGTCGCGGCTCCAAGATGATCCTCCACTTGAAGGACGAGCAGTTGGACTACCTCAACGAAAGCAAGATCAAGGAGGTCGTCAAGAAGCACTCTGAATTCATCTCCTACCCCATCTACCTCCACGTCCTGAAGGAGACCGAAAAGGAGGTCCCCGATGAGGACGCCGAGGAGAAGGAGGAGGAAGCAGACGAGGAGAAGAAGCCCAAGGTCGAGGAGGTCGACGATGAGGAAGAGGAAAAGAAGAAGAAGACCAAGACCGTCAAGGAGTCCAAGATCGAGGAAGAGGAGCTCAACAAGACCAAGCCCATCTGGACTCGCAACCCTGCCGACATCACCCAGGAAGAATACGCCTCCTTCTACAAGTCCCTCTCCAACGATTGGGAGGACCACCTTGGTGTCAAGCACTTCTCCGTCGAGGGTCAGCTCGAGTTCCGTGCCATCCTCTTCGTTCCCAAGCGCGCTCCCTTCGACCTGTTCGAAACTAAGAAGACCAAGAACAACATCAAGCTGTACGTCCGTCGTGTCTTCATCACCGACGACGCCACCGACCTCATCCCCGAGTGGCTCAGCTTCATCAAGGGTGTCGTCGACTCCGAGGACTTGCCCCTTAACTTGTCTCGTGAGACCCTCCAGCAGAACAAGATCATGAAGGTCATCCGCAAGAACATCGTCAAGAAGACCCTTGAGCTCTTCAACGAAATCGCCGAGGACCGCGAGCAGTTTGACAAGTTCTACAGCGCCTTCAGCAAGAACATCAAGCTCGGTATCCACGAGGACTCCCAGAATCGTCAGGCTCTGGCCAAGCTCCTCCGCTTCAACTCCACCAAGTCTGGTGACGAGACCACCTCTCTCACCGACTACATCACCCGCATGCAGGAGCACCAGAAGCAGGTGTACTACATCACCGGCGAGTCCCTGAAGGCCGTCCAGAAGTCTCCCTTCCTCGACACCCTCAAGCAGAAGAACTTTGAAGTTCTCTTCCTCGTTGACCCCATTGACGAGTACGCGTTCACCCAGCTGAAGGAGTTTGATGGCAAGAAGCTTGTCGACATCACCAAGGACTTCGAGCTCGAGGAGACTGATGAGGAGAAGGCCGAGCGGGAAAAGGAGGAGAAGGAGTTCGAGGGACTTGCCAAGAACCTCAAGAACATCCTCGGCGACAAGGTTGAGAAGGTTGTCGTTTCCCACAAGCTCTCTGGCGCTCCTTGTGCCATCCGTACCGGCCAGTTCGGTTGGTCGGCTAACATGGAGCGTATCATGAAGGCCCAGGCTCTCCGTGACACCTCGATGAGCTCTTACATGGCGTCGAAGAAGACCTTTGAGATCTCGCCCAAGTCGTCCATCATCAAGGAGCTCAAGAAGAAAGTTGAGGCTGACGGCGAGAACGACCGCACTGTCAAGTCGATCACCCAGCTGCTCTTTGAGACCTCTCTTCTCGTGTCTGGCTTCACCATTGATGAGCCCGCCAGCTTCGCCGAGCGCATTCACAAGCTCGTCTCTCTTGGCCTGAACGTCGACGAAGACGCCGAGACTGCTGAGGAGAAGGCCGACGAGGAAGCCCCTGCCGCCGAGGCCACTGGCGAGAGCGCCATGGAAGAGGTCGACTAGATGTTTCTTCCAAGCCACCAAAGCTATCTCATGTGATACGAATGAAAAATCCCCCGGAGAAATGTAACAAATTTTTATCATAATGGAACGAAAAACTTGGGGTCATAACTTTTTCTCCAACTGGTGGGAACTAATGACCCTACGGCGTTTGAGCGGTTCTCTAATGACTTGAGTGTATCCCTTTCAAATTTCTTTAATCTCGACAGTGATTTTGTCTTTTTTTTTTTCTCTTTTTCAGCTTCAGCGGATATACCTTCGGGTGCAACGCTTGGAGCGTTCCTGTTTTATTGCTTAGACTAGCTTTTAAAACTCGAAAAAAATAACAATCAACTGCCGTTAGAATTTACAACTTCCATTTCGTAGCCAAATGTTTTATCACGTAGTGTGGATGAGTTTGTACACGTTACACTTTAGTCCACACACTTTAGTCCACTCGTAAGCTAAATTTGCTACTTGATTATACAATGTATGATTTGAGTGTATGTACTATATTGAAGGATGGTTTATCTTAGAATTAATGTTCCTAATGTTGTTTCAGAGGCCGCCGTCGCACCTTGTGTACACCAGTTGACATTTGAAGTCACAGGCCAACATGAACGTATCACGCAGCACCATACTCTACTAATGGTGCCACTACGCAAAGTCGAAGAACGTTAAGAGCTTACGTGTAAAATTTTATGGATATTGATATTGTCTGTTTATTTAGCATCCTTCCGACAAAGAATGCTGCTGTCTTCTTCCATCCGATATGTATACACTCACATCGATTCTCCGTTGTGACTTCAATGCCATTGACCCCGTCTCCTCCCGCCGAAGAACAAATAGCCTCGATGATATCATTTCAGACTGTCTCTGAGTCTTCGACGCCAGAGACAGCCTGCAACCAAAACGAGGGATTAAATAATGTTGTAAAATACAACATCTGTAAAAGTAGAAAATTCAAATTCAAAACCAGAACACCTAAGCAAATGACTACCCCCTCGTTCAGATGGGGATTCAAATCACAAGTAGGAAGAAGGTACATAGAAAGATAAGAGAGGGAAACCAACAAATAAAAGCGGGTGAGATGAAATCAATGAATTTACAAGACACTCAAGACAGGAGGGGATCGTGATCGTGCAGATTAGTCGAAAGCAATAGAACAGTGAAAATAACATAAGAGAGAAAAAAATGACCTCAGGCCCGCTATGCTTCAACAAAACCAATCAAGGAAGAAAAGAAAGAAAAAAAACCGAAGCAAAAACAAAAGCAAGTGTTAAGACAGCCACAGCCGCCCTTATAAGAACAGCTTAGGGATGAAAAAACCAAACCAAGTTTGATACAAGAATCGAGACTGCGTTAAGTACTTTTTCTCGAAATCGCAAAATAAAAGGTGCGACCGTCACGAACGTTGGCGCCGTGAGTATTAGGTGATGTTTTGCACGTAATGAATATCGTCAAAACTCTTGTTCTTTGTAAAACGGGATCGTCATGCCGCATTGAGGTCATCAGCCGTCAGACATCTTTTAAGCAGCCTGGGCCTGGCTACGACCCTTGTTGGTATTCCCGCCGCGACCGCCGCGAGATGAGAATCCTCCACGGCCCTGCTCGCGCTGATAGTTGCCTCCACGGCCCTGGCTACCGGCACGGCCATCAGACCGGCCACGGTTGGCACCACCACCACGACCGTTGGCGAAGCCGTTGCTGAAGTTGCCAGTACGAACGCGGCGCTCTTCCACAGTCACCTGTTCACTGCCAATTTGGTGAGGGTTGGCTGCAACCGCAGCGTTGTAGGAAGCCTGGTCGGCGAAGTCGACAAAAGCGCAGCTCTATATGCAAGCAACATTAGTAATGTCCTCTAACCGAATCATGTGGGAATCCATACCCGTGAGCGGTTCACGTCAAAGTGGGTCAGCTTGCCAAAGCGAGACAGAACGGTCTTCAGCAGAGAGGCGTCGACCTTTTCATTGACATTCTTGATATAGGCGGGATGTTTGTGATCGTCCCCAGCGCGAGACTGCTTCTTGCCGTGGTCGTGGCCGGCAGTTTGCCATCCAGACCCATCAGTCGACGACTGCTGGCTGCTGGTAGATGCCTCAGCAGGAGCCGTAGCAGCGGGCTGTTCGGGTTGTGGCTGAGGAGGTGCTGCCGATGGCGTGGGAGCAGCCGCATTAGCAGCAGCAGTAGCACTCTTAGCTGGAGCTGTAGGAGCAGCAGCAGTAGCGGTGGCCGCAGCTGCCGCAGCGGCATCGGCGCGATTTTTAGACGCAACGTTTGCCCAAGACATGGGCACAGCCTTGGTGGGAATCACAGGTTCCTTCTTAGCAGCCGGTGCAGACTCTTTATGAGTGCTAGCAACCGGAGTTGGTTCTGGAGTCTGCGGCTTCTCAGGTTGAAGTGCCTCGGGCTCTGTGGGTACAGCAGGAACTGCAGGGGTCACGGCCTTTTCTTGGGGTACAGCTTGAGGAGGTTTGTCGAGCTCGGCGTTGGTAGAAGCGGCTGCAAGTTTGGCATCGACCTCCGAAATGGCATCCTCATCGGTTTCCTGGGCGTCAATGGGCTGCTCGGGCTCCGAAGTGTTCTCCTGCTGTACGACAGATGTGTCCTGAAGCTCAGAGACCGATTCAGGCTGTGCTGCAGCAGTCTCGTCCACAACGAACTCCTCGACCTCATCTGCCAGGTAGCGGAAGATGTCGTTCAGCACGTAGTAGCCGTTGGGTTGTTGTGCGAGAACAAAAGTCTGAGAAAACTTGCGCGAGGGTTCGGAGCGGTTGGAGATTTCGCCGATCACGGCAACGAGAATGTTGTCCATGGAGCCCTGAGTGTCGACATTCAAGACTCGAACCTTGCAGTCGTGGAAGTCGAGGGCCTTGATCTTCTCGCTGATGGCCTGCATGACAGGAGTTAGCGCACGGGATAGGCTAAGGGTGATTTAAGAGTCGAAACTCACCTTCTGACCAACCGCGACCGGGACAGATTCGGCCTCGGTTCCGAAGACAAAATGAGAGTGGCGGGAGTAGAAAAGGTGGAGTCTATCCGGGTTGCGGCTCATGGTGGTGTAGTACTGCTCGACAAAGTACCAGCCGACCTCATCCTTGGGGATCTCGTTCTTGGGCTCAGAGCCTGCAGGTCCGTTTGAAGGAGTCGAGGTGGAGGCTGGGTGGTAGTTGTTGCCCATGGTGCTGTTCACGGTGTTCGCGGGCGCATGAGAGACGTAGGGGTCAGGATACGGGTGAGGAGCAGCGTAGGTGCCGTTAATGGGAGGTTGGGTCGTGTCGGCCATGATGGAGTTGGTCGCTGTAAAATTCAAGTCTAATGGAGATAGATCGTCTAAAATGAAAAGAGGGAAAGTGGCGTTAAGGGAGTGATGCCTGCCAACGCGGTGTCTGAAAGAGGAAACGGTTCTAAAAATCGGTTCTTTTGCTCGACGTGTGAAAAAAGGAAAGTTTTTTTCTCTTTTGAGAGATATGGGTCAGCAAAGGTTGACGCGACCGCTCCAGAGAGGACTGCGAACTTACGCAAGCAAGGCGCGGGCAAATCAATGGTGTGTCAATTCAGAAAATCGAAGAAGGAACAGTAGCTTCTGCTGCGCTAATGCTAGAATGCGCGAAAGCAGCAGGGCGTGGGCGACAGGATGCAGATAGACCGGGGGTGAAGAAGGCTCGCGAAACGGGGGAAAAGTTTGATCGAGCGGCAACAGAGACAAGGCGGGGATGAGAATCGAGGCAAGACAAGATGACGAGAGACAGAAGAGACGAGAAAAGTCGTGCTGCAATCGAGAGGGGGGGAGAGTCTGATGGCGAATGGGAAAAAAAATGAGAGATTGGAATGGGGGGAAGAAGAGGAGGAGGAGAAGAAGGAGATGCGTCTAATAATTAGCGACTTTTTTTGGCGGAGCACGACGGACGGAGACAAGAGAAGGAAAGAAGCTTGTGCGAAGCGCCCGCTGGTCTGTGCCCGCCCTTGCCTGACTAAGGCACCCAGGCACCCAGGCACCCACTCTTGTATAGCATAATACACCACAGCACAGCAAATTCGCAGCTCTGGTCGAAGGCGTCGGTATAGGAGTGTGTAAATGTAGAATTCAGCTAGCTCTCGCATGTATGTATTTTATTGCCGCAATTGTGCAGATTGCAACATTTGAAGACCCAACATGTACATGTATCCGGAAAACCACATATGACACGCTATAAAACGATGCAGTCTGCCTGCAGAGAGGCAGGAAATATAATGCTGCATGCAGACATGGTAAAGGGAGAATGATAACCATCTCATCCCTCGACGACAGGCGAATAAGTTGGACTTTCACAATATCAATAAAGAGCTTGTCAAGAAACCAGTGAGCATGGCAAGGTATATCTAAACAAGAAATCACTACGGAACAAGAACAGACAGATAAACGCCAAATCATAGCCAGCGTGGCATCACGGGGACCAGCAAACAGCGCGCACGTCAGCAGCAATCAATGATGGGTACGCTGGGCGGAGCCCCAAGAAAAGTAAACAATCAACAAGATGGAAACAAGGTGGAATAGATCAATCAGCCCGGCAGTCGACATCGTATATAAAATATTTCAGATCACTTCATTCCAGAGCCTTCTTCTCGTCCAAGATCTCGGGCTTCCGCATGACAGCGTCTTGTCCGGTCATCCTTCGCCCGAGCGCACGCTCGACCTTGGCTCCGAGAGCCAGCTTGTTCAGGTTGTCTGATTTCTCCGCGCTGGGCACGAATCGCTGTTTGTCTAAGGGTTTGTTTTCGAGGCGCTCGACGCCTTCGGAGTATTCCTTGATATCGGCTATTCGGGGATCGCCACTGGGCAGCGTGCTGGCAGTCAGGTCGGATGCCGCCAGTGAGGGAACACCGCTATATGAAGAGAATCGTTTTGGGTCGACATGCTAGTAGAGCGAGCGCTAGTGTTAGAACTGAGTTGAAAGAACATAATGAAGGGGGGTTGGTGAGAGAGCGTACTGAGGGGGCCATGATCGGCCTCTCCGAGTCAAGCGAAGCGCGAGCCATCTCTGTTTATAAGCGGTTTGCAAGTCAAGTATTCAAAAAAAAAAAAAAGAAAGAAAGAAACCCCGGGTGCGAAAGGGGCCAGCGGTATCAGTCCAGTGGCGGTAGAACGGCCGTTTGTTGTTGACCTCGAAGTCGGGATTAACGAAAGCGGTCCTTCCTCTCCGTTCTTTTTCTTTTCTCTGTTTTTCTCTATCCACTATCTCTTAGCCGAGACGAGGATCGCCCAGAATAACGAGCAAGGAAACGAGGAAACAATGTAGGCCGGGCTTCTGGTGGCTGCTGAGGGGGACAGAGAGAAGAAGAGGAAACGAGGGCAGTCGTGATGGGAAGTGGAGAGGGGCGACTCAGAACGAAGTACGTACTAAGTCACTAGTGAAATGAGATCGGCCAGCCTGAAGGGAGAAGCCAGTCTGCGCTCAAGCCAGGCCGACATGTCAGATAGTAGGAAGTACGTACTGAGTATTGATTAGTACTAGTGATTAACCAATTAATTATGCTACCAACTAATTAGCAATAGTACTCCATGTGTGGCTGTATACAGAGCCCTGATACGATACATGCGCAACAACGTGGAACGGATTCCGGTGGAGCCCGACCCTGGACGGATCAATAACATTATTACTGCTGCTCTATCGTAAATGTTAATTAATAATTATTCTCTTCAAAGATGCAGGATCAACAACTGGAATATTCAAGACTGTCGCAGGCAATCAATCCGCAGCCTAAAGAACAGGCGAGGCCCCCCTTGTAAGTTGTTCCCCTCCTCGCCACGTGCCGCCTAATTCTAAATTGCAGCACTGGCCAATAGTTGCCCCTATTACTTCTTTTTTTTTCGCCATCACTTTTAATACTAAATAACGTGATGCAAATGATATTCCCCCTCCTATTTGCCTTGCCCTAGGATCATGTGTGCGCTGATCCCACCCGTGACCGCGTGGTAGAACCTATTTACCACGGCTGTTGTTATAGTATTTTTATCATATGATTCGATTCTAAAGTGTATTATTATTATTCAGCATTTTCCTAAGAAATAGTATTAAATAATCATCGATCCATCACACCACCGCAAAAGTTTAGAGGGCAAGAGTCGCACGTGATGCAACCCGCCCACCGCCTCACGTGCTTGGCAGCGGCAGAAAGAGCACTTGCCTCGTTCAACGCGGGGAGCAAAAGCAACGATTTGCTTCGTCTCCTTCTCCTCGTTTTCTGCCTCTTTTGCTGCTGCTGAAAGCTGTATAGCTCCACCATGCCAAAGCCAAAGTTCCTGTTGAAAGAAGCCGGGGGCGGCAAGAATAAACAGAAGAAAAAGGGCAGGCATCCACACGCTGTGAGTGAAATATATCCGGAAAGCGACACTCGAGAGAACATTGAACATATCAGTCTGATCGCTGGATGTCAGGACCCAGAAACTGCAGATGAATTCCTAGCCGGTACACAGAATAAGCCACCACATGCAATTTACTCATAAAAAAAACTGACCTGCCTCTCCAGCTGGCGTCGACCAGGAAGAAGGCGGCGAGAAATGGCGAGCCGGAGACCCCGTCAAGGCAATGCGCTTCTTCATGCGCGCCATTGAGATCTACGACAACGGGCTCAAGAAGTACCCCCAATCTTTTGATCTGGCCTACAACAAGTAATCATTTTTCTTCTCTTCTCCCAAAACAATACAACAACGCTAACGAGATGGATTTCTGCGTCTAGAGCTCGTGTTCAGTACGAGATTACACAGCACCCCAAACTTGCCGCCCAACTCCCCGCTCCACAGCTCAAAATCCTTCACATTGCCCTGCAATCGCACCGAGACGCGCTTATTCTCGAGCAAGACAATGCCGATGCCTTGTTCAACACCGCCCAGGTTCTCACCAGCATTGCAGAGATCATGACCGAATCAAAACGTCCAAAAGAAAACCACCTTCAAGATGCCCTCAAGCACTTGCAGGAAGCGCTAGAATTATTCCAAAGATGTCTAGTGTTGCAGGAGCTTCGATACACAGAATCCCAGGAGCAGATCAAGGCAATGGAATCCGGCGAACTGGATATCCCGCGCGACACTGACCGAGTAGAGGCGCCACAAAGAGCTCCGGAAGAGACTGAAGCGGGAGAGGCACCAGGAGAAGAGCAATGGGCTGCAGTGATCGAACCCGTCACGAAAGACACCCTGGTCGATACCGCTGTCGCCCAGTTGGAAGCATTATCAACTCTGTGCGGTCTCCTTGCTTTGGACGGCGGTAACGGCTTACCATGGGTGGAAGAGTATTCATACGAGCTGTTGAAGACAAAAATTGCTGCCTATGTCGAAGGAACAGATAGGCATCAAGAGGTCGCCCTAGCTCGTGCACAGTTCGTGACTGCGCTGACCGAAATTCTGTACCGAGCCGGGCGAATCGATGTCGAAACATATCAAAGAGAGCTTAGTAGTGCGTTCCCACAAGAACTCGACTTGTCAGATGACCCGGAAGGCCTTTGCAGCAAAGCCGAGGCTCTCACCTCGTTCAACTCTGCTATTGCCGACAACCCTCCTGTGACCAGTGACGAGGAGATGCAAAGATCAGTGACATTGCGCTGGCAAGGGTTAACCACGGCCTTGGAAGCATTGACCGCAGCTTCCAAGCTGGCCACAACGGATAATGTCTGCAAAGTTCATATCGCCAGGGGAGACACAGAAATGTCACGATGGCGGCTGGCCGGACCTCCTTGGAACTATAAAGTCGCGCAGGAATACGCCGCAACCCTTCTCAAAAATGCCCAGACATACTACCGTGGAGCTGCTGCACTGGCCCATAGAGACGGTGCCGCAGAAGAACAAGAGGCGACCTGTAAAGAAGCCTTTGCCGCGGCTTTGGCTGGTGATGACTCGAAATTAAAACAGCTCAAAAGCGCCGGACCTGACAAAGTCTTGACGGTTGTCCAGGATATGGTCGAGGACGGCCTGGTGGCACCAATAGATGCGGAGCCTTTGGTATACTGACTGGTGTGCTGTCATGAAAATCGTATCTTCATTCAGAAAGAGGCTCCCCTCCCCTTTAAGCGTGGTATCAGCCGACGACCCTGTCAGGCAGCAGTTCTCTTCTCAATGTCTTCGTCGACCTGCATGCTTTTCTGCCGAAGGCTGTGTTCTTTGCTGTATTGCGTCGATGCCTTGGCTGAACCTGCTAGGTCGGCCATGACGGCTTCCAAGCCTGACAGCAAGGACTCCATTTCCTTGCGCTGAGCAATGATCCTGCCCGCAAGCTCTGCGTTTTGTGACTGCGTCGTTTCGAGTTTCGCATTGAGGGTGTCTTGGGCATGTTGCAGAAAGGGCGCCAGATGAGCCTGGTAGAGACCGTCGGCACCTAGCATATGCGGACTGTAGATAGAAAGATAACATATTAGCCTAAGGATTTCCTGCTCTTGTGTACCGAAACCGTAGCCAAAGTAAAAAATCAAAGAGGGATAAACACACGGCACCGAGCTCTCGCTCTCCCCATCATTCTTCCGTCGCCTCGCGTCGCCTACCAGCCTATCCAGTTCGTTGAGACCCTTGACGACCTCTCGCTCCTTGAGCACTTCATTGAACTCGGCCGATGCGCCCTCTTCCAATTTGGCGTTTAATTGCCGATGCACCGACTCAAGACTGGCCGGCACATGCCTGGCCGGGGTCGGGAAACAAGCAGCAAAATTCTCGTACGAGTTCGCTTTGATGGTGGCTCGAAGTGCCTTGTGATAGATGTCTTGGAACCGCGAGGCGCGCGGGCCTGGGGCCGGCGGTGCCTGAGAGGGCGTGTTATTATTTGCGACGTGCTGCGACGGGCGGTCATCTGGGGCTGGCGAATTCATCTTGAAATCCTTTTACTCACTCTGCGTTGCTGTCAAGAGTTGGCTGGAGGTGGAGGTTGAGATGGAGGGGGAAGTTGGAACAAGTTAAGAGTTGGGGCAACGCGACACGCGCCGGGCCCACTCGGAATAATTTACGACGGCTTGTCAATGATTTAATATCAATATTAAGCAACATCTCGACTTCAACTGTATAGTTATTGACGATACAACAGACATATCCTACACTAGGCCGTCCAATCTTTAATTAGGGAAGCTATTGCAATCTTCCAATCCAAAAGAGAAAAAGAAAAGAGACAGTCGCATAACAAATCATCTGCCAACCGCCATCAGATCGACTCGGATCTTTCTGACCTCTCCTCGTGCGATTTCGCAAACTGCCTGATACTCTCAGACTCGTTCAAAGAGCCGACGCTGGTCAACCCAGACGAATTTTTCATGTACGTTCGGCCTGTCTGCCCGAAATTCAGCGGAAGTCGTCCAGCTGCGTAGTTTCGACGGCTACGATCACGCTGAAAGAACTTGGTGACCAAAGACCAGGAGATGGCGAGGTAGATGATGCTATTCCAGAAACCCTGCAAGGGAAGAACAATTGCAGAAGCAAGCTCGAGTCCAAAACTGACAGAGTTTGGACGAGCCAGGCTGTACACGCGGTTGATGGTTGACGGGACCTGTGGACCAGATGTTAGCAAATAATGCAGGGCTTCAGGTTCTATCTATGATGCTCTCACCCATGTTACAAGAAGGGCGACAAAATACAGTATGGCATATTTGCAGTATGCCCAAGCCGCGGCACTGGTCAATGCATTTCTTGCGTGATGCCCTGCTGCTGAGGCCGGGGGGGCAGACATGTCCTGCGGCGATATGGGCGTCATGGGGATACTATCCCCTCTTTCCACCGTCATTGAATATCTTACATAGTTGTCCACGGCGCCTGATATCTGTTCCGACTCCCGGTCTCCATGCCCGTTGCTGTGAGCCTGTGCGGCGGCATTCTTAAGACTATTTGTATGCGCCGCCTCGCTGGTGATACGGACCACCTTTGATGCGTGAATTTCAAACGCGCTGTCAATGGTTCCTCGCTGGTCTGCGCTGCTGAAATTCTGGAGAAGACGGCGGTTCCGACATATATGCATACCGACGCGGATATAAATGGTAAACGTCAAAAGAATGATAAACCACGCTGGTCCGTAGAAGACGGCAATCCGGAGAACGTCCCATGGAGTAGATACCCAGCACCACAGCTAAGAAGACCAAACATATATGCGTCAATCTTTCTGAACCAACATAGGTGCTTTTGAGGTGAGCAAACTCACCACTGCGGATCCATAAATGGGTCCCTTGGAATCGCTCTTGATGAAAAAATACACCAATGACGGAATGAATGGCACGCCATAGCACATGATCACATATTTCCACTCTAGACTTCGCAGTCTTGAGGCGTCGTATTTCCGGAAAAACGTCAAGTAGACGTTGCACGCCATGGCAAACGTCCACAAGGCATCGGCCGGCATAAACCTGCATGCATTCGTCAATGTCTTTGTATCGACTTGGCAATATGAGAGGAAGAGAAGACATACCATTGAATAAAAAAGCCCTGGAACATGCAAAGCGCGGAATCCTGGCCGGCCAAGACTCCAGATCGAGAGACGAGAGTCGCTGCATTGGTCATGACATTGCCCCAAGAGGCATAGAACACAAGACGGGTGATGGGCTTTCGAAAAGATCGCGAGCATAGAAAGGTTCCTATAACAAACGTTGTTGTCACGAGGGAGAGAATAGACGTGGTCCTTTCAGCTACCATGATGGCGGACAACGCTGAATCACTCAGAGACATTTTGGCGACAAGCTAGGGAGATCAAATCCTAATGTTGAGAGAGATGAATCTGTTGCAGTATGTTTAATCCAAAGTGAGACTACACATTGGAGGCACCAAGATGACCACAGGAGACTTGGGACAAAGGTTTTGATATTGGACCAGAGCATCTCCGTCACGAACACATCTGGTAGTTCAGGAGACCATCGAGATGCATGCGTCTGTCTCAAGAGCTAGCGCTACAAGTTTGATTCGTGTTGGTCGGTATCATGGTGTGCAACAAGAAGATTGATAGTGATAGACCAGAACCAATTTTCCAAAGAAAAAATCAAACAGCAAAAAATGACATGGGTGCTGTGCGGGGGACGAACTAACCAAACTCTCTCCATGGACAAAAGAAGCTTTCTGTGAAAAGTCATTCTTCTGGGGTTGTCTAATCCCTGTCCCAAAATCGGGGCATTTTCCATTTTCAGCTTACAGGCTTAGTGCTAAACTTTCGATGAGGCGAGATACATGTACTGATTCGGAGGCCGTGCTTTGTGCTATCCAGCATCCTTGTTGTTTGGGCGTCAAGGTTCGCATGCAGGCCGGGGTCTGACCCGGATTAGTTATTATTATAATTATTATTGCTTCAGTTTTTTTTCACACTTCCGGTAATTTCTGAGCTACCCCTGCAAGTCTCTGCTAAACCGACAGACCGATGTGTACGTACTCACGCGAGCAGTATTATTATTGCTTAATAGACGTTAGGGCGAGAACTTCTTCGGGTCTAGTTTTATTTTTTTTTTTGTTTGTTTTCTGATATCAAACCACTGGGTGATCAAATGATCGGCCATGTTATTGAATGTTGGCTCGTCTGCCATTTCTTCGGTGTTCTACTGCGCAGACTTTACACGTTCCTCGTCAAAGCTGATCAAAAGCGCATAAAATCATATCCGATTGATCTCCAGACTGGCGGAGTGCCGGGAAAGAAAATTTAAAAGTCAATAATACTAATAACAAATGACAAATAAATAATCATATCACACTTCACTTATGCAGAGTGATTGCGAACTGCGCGGGGAAAAGCTAGCCTCGAACCGAATCGCGGGAGATCGTAGAATAGTCCATTTCAAATGTTGGCTTTATGCAAGCCGGCCTTTTAGCGCCTCATTTAGGATAAATAATAAGAAAACGTTGGCTTCGCTCTAAAAAGTGCCAACCAATGGACATTACTTGGCTGTGTTTATCCGTGTCCGATGAACCGGTGTCGACAAGGGTATGCAAAATGCCGCGCAAGCCCGAGTAACAAACTTCCGACTGCTTCTGTTGGCTTTGAAATAATATTCCAAGCTATTGCGTAAAAGCAAAGTCGGAGTGACTGCTGGTGCATTTGCTCCTCATCCTGTTATGCACATCCTATGCACATCTCATCATACATGAATTTCCAACATTATAGCCATCGAGACTGGTAAGTTGTCTATTCCACAACACCTACTACTATTTGGTAGAATCGCTATGGATTAAATATATCCATGTGCCTGTCTCATGCCTCGGCACATTCTGATGGGCTTATTTCTGTCCTGCAGGTCAATTTCTTACCTTCTGGGACCTTTTCGCAATTTGATATTCATTAATTCGGTTCAGCCCTTCATGAAAAACCTTTCATAATATACAAAGGATAATCACCGATGTCAAAAAGACACTTTTTGTGCTGGCACGTGGGGTTGATGACTCTAAAAAAAGAGCATCAAGTCGAAGCTGCTTTCAGCATAGTGGAGGGCGATGGCTTGACAAGGAGAGACCAGCTGAGGGTTCCGTAAATCCCAAATACACCGTCGGCTACATCGGAAGAAAAACACGTCACGCCCTTCAGGATTCAATGGAAGCGCCATCTTGAGAAATGGATGATAGCAAAGTAGTAATGGTTTCATTTCGTTGTCCCTGAAACGGAGGCGTTTTCTGGTCTTCTTTCCATCCACCTAGTCGCTCTTTGTGCCATATTGCATACCTCCAGTCTCGGATTTCACGAAATTTTAAGTCTGGAGCGAACGACCAATAAAGTCGTCGCTGCTCTTTATGAGGCACTAGCCATGCCGTTTTACTACCAACTTTAGGCTTGTTCAAGAGGTGGAAGGCTGAACTACTAGGGCTGTTTGAATTTGAGGGTGTCATGCATGATTGCTTTGAGGATATCTGAGACGCTCTTTGATCCAAAAATTATCTCCAGTGAGATGAGGAACGTCGGTGCTAGGGAAATCATTACGTTAAAATATTGATCATAGTGTTTAAGATGTTCGACGAGAACTCAGCATTACTCCAGGCACTCAGAGACCTCGCCATGTTTGCGTAGCTTGCTGAGAAAAGCGCGGTAAAAGAAACATTAGGGAAAGATTTGACATTTTGAAGCCCTTTATATCTCAATTGATATAGTTAAAACCGTTGCATGTCACATGCGACTATTTTTATAACATTTGAATAGTTGAATGTATGAATTGATCGGTGGCTTAGTCCCGAATTTCATATTCAAATTCAATGAAGGTGTGGCTGAAACATTAGCGCACGAATCCTTTTAGGGTTTGCCTTTACACCAACATTTAAAGACTTACTATAAGCAAATACTCAATTGAATGTACTTGTGTTTCAAGTTTAGTGAGTGGTCTTTCCTACATATACATCAATTGATATCAATTGATGTATAAAACGACAGCAACATTGATCCCGTCAATGATAAATATATGGGTAGTATATATAGCGGTTTCATCATGATGTATATGTACATTAAACCTAGAAGGCATGTAACTAACATAGAATTGTCTCTATACTCGTAGTCTTCATGTCTCTTCATATGTAGACATGAATTACGACTGGTAACATTTGAATTTGGCATATATAAACTAAAAATACTAGTGTTTTAGAGTACTATTAAATCTCTCTATTTTAGTATTCCCCTAGCATTATCTTATGATACATATGTAAACTAATACCATGTTGTAGAATTGCATATACCTGTATCTAAATTAATTGATAAGATTACTCATGTGGTTTCAAATGTGAAGGCGTACTTCTACATAGTCTTTGTCTAAGTAAATATAATATACTGTCTATTCAATATTTGCTTCTTGCATCTATCCAGGTAAGACTATTAATTGATATCCTGCCAGACGACCAAGAAAAAAGCTCAATTGCGATTCTGGCCCTGTGCTGCTACTTAATTGATGCGTCAACTCACAATACTTGTAGAATCACTTGAAATCGCCAACTGTGTTGGAGTCACGACCAGGCTCGTCTAATGTTGAGCGAAGGAAGTTGGACTAAGGCGCAGATGCAAAATATTTCCTTCTTTTCCAATTACATACCCAGGGCGCATGAGTGGAGCACATATCAATGGATGCTTACTGAGCCGATTTTTCAACCCGTGCGGATATGATATATTCTCCTGTATAAACCTCGATCTTAGACAGGAGATGTTCATACTGTGCGCGTTGAAATGTCTGTTTATGATTGTACCTGAATGAGTCGCCGTATACACAATTACACATAGCTAACAGGTATTACATATCCCCTTCACTTCCCAACAAGAAGTGGCATGAATAGTGTAATTATCTGTTCGCATGGCCTGTTATGTGAAAATTGTATCAACGCTCGTTGGTTTAGCGATGGAATTTACTCGAATAAACTAGATATTGTTATAGCTTTAGCGTGGATTTAAAAAAACACCTGAAGCACGAGAGCGGATTATTTCATCAGCTGGACTAGGCAAGAATAGTAGTATAATTCGGGTGCGCAATATAGACTGGGAAGAAGAAGCGGCGAACAATTACCAATAAAAATATGGGGCAAAAAATAAGACGAATGAAAACCAATAAACCAATCCTTCCTCTCCGGTATAAACGCCTAGCTCTTGCAATATTATAATACCCATGAAAATTCATTCAAGAGATCCGAGGGTCTTGTGTTTTTGAGTCAATCAATACCCCGGTTGCGCTGCAACTATCTTGCCGTAACCTGCGGACATCTGTGATTGCTGTTGCTGGTGCTGTTGTTGCTGTTGTAGCTGTGCCTGCAACTGCGGCAGATCATTGAACCATGGGTGTCGAAGGGCATCTGCTGCGCTGATGCGCATTTCCGGTCGGAGCTGCAGCATGCGAGTCAGCAGATCAAGACCGAGCTGGTCGATTTGGGGAAGAATGAGTCTCAGGTCCTGGGTGGCGTAGACGTGGAAGTTGGGCTTGTATTCCGGAAATTGCGAGATGCCGGGCCACGACCGCTCGGATGGCGTGCCCATGAGACGGAAGATCTTCTGGAGCTGATCCTCGTTGGTTGTGCCAGGGAAGAGCGGGCGTCCGGTATACATCTCTGCCATGATGCAGCCGGCAGACCAGATGTCGATGCTTGTATTGTAGGTGCGGCTACCGAGGAGAACATCGGGGGCACGGTACCACAGGGTCACGACTTCGTTGGAAAAGGTGTTGACAGGAATGCCAAATGCGCGGGCCAGGCCGAAATCAGCAAGCTTGAGCTGGCCCTTTTTGTTGATCAGCAGATTCTGCGGCTTGAGATCGCGGTGCAAGACTCGGTTGTCGTGACAAAAAGCAATGCCTCGCAGCAGCTGGTGCATGAACGACTTGATGGTGATGTAGTCGAGAGAGCCGTGGTCTCCCTTGGTGTCCATGTATCGCTTCAGGTCTCTATCCATATACTCAAACACCAGCATCAGCTTGTTTTCGGTGTGGATGACGTCGTAGAGCGAGACGATGCTCTCGTGTTTCAATTCCTTCATCAGCGAAATTTCTCGAATTGCGGTCGACGGCGTTCCTTCTTCGGAGTCCAGGTGGATCTCTTTCAGAGCCACCATTTCTCCAGTCTGTCGATTGCGGCCCTTGAAAACCTATTGAGGGGAAAGCGAGCGTCAGCGAGGGGTTGTCTCGTAGTTATGAAGTGTCATCCACTCACAGTCGCATAGGTACCTTCACCGAGCTATGGCTTCTCGTTAGCGGCAGACCCCAAACTTCAACCCACAAGACAAGAGCGAGGGACTCACCTTCTCCAGCTGTTGAAAGGAGCTGGGCTGCTGGGGCTTGTCCATGCTGCGCGAGTATTCTCTGACGGGCTGCACGGGGCGGGGTTGCGGGCTGGGGTGCGGCGCAGGCGAGAACAGGAACGAGGAGGGAGAAACGAGGTCGGCGGCGATTTTGAGAAAGGCAGCGGCGCTTTGAGAAGACTCTGTACAGGCAGTGGCAGCAGAGGGACGAGAAGGAGGAGGGGGGGGAGGGGGATTATTATGTCTGAAGTCGTGGTCCATGTTAAGCAGGAGAGTCTTGACTAATTAGTTAATTAGTTAGTTAGCTGGCGACCGGGAGGGCCTCGACTTAGCGCCGCGATCGCCAATCACGGGCCGAAGAGCGGCCATTCTTCCTTGCAGCGGCTGCAAGGACTAATTACTTATTAATAAGTTAGTACGTACTGTAACTACTTACTACTGTTAGACTGGTATTATTATTAGAAACATTGCTGAGCACTAAGAATACGTAGCGGCGGTAGAGATTGTTCTTATTATGTGCTTTATTCCTATACAAGCGGCGCCAGTCGGGAGACAACCTCAGGGAGCACCGCCTCCGACTTGTGGTCACAGCGCACATGGTTCTGTAGATATCGCTGGCCGAGAAGCTCGCCAAACAGCTGCGACTCGTTGCGCACCCCGCCCACGTTGATGATGCCAATCGCCATCCCCCGGCGGTGTGCTCGTTCCACCAAGCGCCATGCCGAGTAGGTTGCCAGGCTACTGCCCATGACCAGGAGCCGGCCGGCGTCGTCGATGGCTTCTTCCGCTGCAGTGCGCACGGCATGGCTGGTTGACTCGCCAAACATGATAACGGCCGGCTTCAGAATGCCCGCGGTCGATGCCGATGCCCACGCGCCGTCATTCTCCGTTTCCACGACTCCGCGCGAGCCGTCTTTCAGCACCGGTGGATTGGCCAAGCAGTGTGGACATGCAGGGTATCGAAAGTGGGAGTACGGGGCGTGAGGGAGGTCAACATCGCCATCCGGGTTGAGCTTCAGCCCTCGCTTCTTCTGCTCCTCCGGGTTATTCGTATCCAACGCACCGGAATTGAGCATTTCATCAAGGAAGACGGCCCAGGCGGGATTCAGCCGCGTCAGTGACTGCTGGAACTCGTGTCGCGGGAGCAATTTATGGCAGTTGATGCACACGACAGACCTGAGGAAGCCATGCAGCTCAATCGTCGTCAGCTCTGGATGGGCCGTCGGATGGAACGAATCTACATTTTGCGTCACGACGCAGCTGATATAGCCCTTTGCCCCTAAATCCGCAATCGCCCTGTGTGTTGAATTCGGCTTTGCTTTGACCAGCCCCGGCCAGCCGACGAAGCTGCGCGCCCAGTATCGTTTGCGTGATTCGTGCCGCGTCACAAATTCGTGATAGTAAGTCGGGCGATAAGATTTGTTCCGCGTGTACGTGCCGTTCTCCCCCCTGTAGTCGGACAATCCGGAGGCGACCGAGATGCCTGCGCCAGTGAGGAGGACGGTCTGGTCATTCTTCCCTACGTTGACACCCTGCAGAAAGGGCGATGGGGGAGCGGAGAAGAAGCCGGCCACTGCATCGATGGCACCGGCTACGCTGCTCGCGGTCTTTGGAAAGACGATGGCGGGTGGCAGAGGGCTTGTGTAGGGAATCCTCAGCGGAGACATCGAATCATGGCGATCGATTGGCGGGGGAGGAGCGACACGAAGTGGAGTGAGGGCGAAGAAGCTGTGAAGACGAAGGAGAGGAGGAGAAAGAGGAAGGAGGAAGAAGACGAAGTTGTTGGAGATGACATCAACTGCCGCTTTGGGATTAGTCGAGGCCGGACGTGGTCGTTACGAGGCAGGACGTGCCCCCATGATGTACTATGATACTATCATCTCTATTTCGACTTCCAGGATGAAACAATAGTATAATACTATTAATACGGAGAAATGCTACAGAGTACTAATTGCTTGTGAAGAGCTGACGAATACTGCGCATGCATATAACATTGAATATACGTATATAATATACGAATAATAACGTGTCCGATGATGTCACCGCGCAAGAACATTTCAGTCTCTACATACAAGATGTATATCATTAATTAATTGATTGAAAGACGACTATTAGTGACAACTGATTTGCCTTTTTTCTCAGCTACATAGCTGTCAAGAACCAACTGCCAGTCACGCAACAACAATATCAATAATAATCCCCCGAGCCAAGAGCGCCGCCATTGCCCAAGTGAGCGAGCTACCGCGCAGTATTGCGTACGCCTAACAGATTCTTCCCGCCACAGCCCGTCGGACCGCACCATGTTTTTCTCCAGCAATAACAATAATGTCCTGAGCCTGCCCCTTGGCTGTCGCAGAGGGACCATCACAGAGACCAGCGTGTCCCCTGCCAAAGCGTCGTCAGCTCTTCCCCCCTCCAACACCATTGCGCTTGGCGTCCTTGATGCTTCTTCTGCGGGCGCCGCTGCCAGGCGGGCGCCGGCATTTCCTCGCCCATCACACCACAGCGCGGCGCTTCCTCTGTACCGCGACAGCGCGTATAAATACCACATGCAATCGACCCTGGAGAACAACCACGACAACGCTCTCTTCGCATCAATTGCCACTCTCTGCTCCTCTTCATGTTTCCCGTCCGCTAATCCCGCTGTCTCTTGCCGCTCCGTTCATGACGACCCAAAATAGGGGCCATGCTGGCCATGGCCATGGCCATCACCATCACCACGACAACGTCTACTTGACGTCGAGGAACAAGAATGACGCCGGCGTGCGGATCACGCGCATCGGCTTGCTCGTCAACTTGGCCATGGCCATTGGCAAGTTCTTTGGAGGCTATATTTTCCACTCGCAGGCCTTGATCGCCGACGCCTACCATGCCCTTACCGATCTGGTTTCGGATTTCATGACCCTGGGCACTGTGGCCTGGTCGCTGAAGCCCCCAAGCGAGCGTTTCCCCAATGGATACGGCAAGGTCGAAAGCCTGGGCGCGCTCGGAGTCAGCTCGCTTTTGCTGTGCGGCGGAGTATTCATGGGCCTCAATGCCGGTCAAGTCCTCCTTTCGCAGTTTTACCCAGAGGCATTCGAAACACTACAACACGCTGGTCTTCTTGTACACGGCCATTCACACGGCCATAGCCATGACTCGGAGGTCTTAGGACCCAACATCAATGCAGCATGGCTGGCGGCTGGGTCTATCGTGGTTAAGGAATGGCTCTATCGTGCTAGTAAATTATCATCCCCCTGTCCTTCTCCGCCTTTTTTATTTTTTTTTAGCTAACCCGGTCGGCAGCAATGAAAATCGCCAAAGAGCGCAAATCCTCCGTCCTCGCGTCAAATGCAATGCATCACCGAATCGATTCTCTCACCAGCGTCGTCGCCTTGGCGACTATTGCCGGCGCTCATGTCTTTACGAATGCCTCGTGGCTCGACCCTGTTGGCGGGCTTGTTATTTCCTTGATGGTGATCCAAGCAGGATGGGGCAATACCAAGACAGCACTTTTAGAACTAGCAGACACCACCGTCGACGAGGAACTCAAGGATTCCGTGCGTCGGGCAGCTTCCAGGGCACTAGCCCAGTCTCCCGTGCCCGGAAACGTCGAGATTCGAGATATCCAGGGTATGAAATCAGGGCAAAACTACCTCGTAGAGATCGAGGTAGCAGTCCCCGGCTCGTGGACCGTCCACCAGTTCCGCCAGCTCGAGGAGACTCTGCGAGAACGAGTCGGCTCGAAAGTGCGCGGCGTGCGACGGGTCAAAGTGCGAGCGGTGCCACAGGAGCTGCAGGGAATCAGTTTCAACGAAGAATTCATCCCGGGGGACGTGAGCCCTCGGAGCAGTCCCGAGCCTGAGGAGGACGAGAACCACTCGCACCAGCACCAGCACCACGCTGGGGAGACGCATAAACGGCGTTGATCACTGGCTCAAGGTACATATGTAGACATTGACTTTCTCCTCGTACGATGTATTTAGATATTATGCATACATTGCGAATTTTCCGAGCCTGCAAAAAATGTAATATCATGTTGTGCCAACTCTGAGCTTCAGTATTTTATCCGCGCATCAGCTAAGACATGCTGCTATTTAAACGACCGGTTAAATGCACCGATACCGCGGCGTCAACTGGTGGCGGCGGGGAACGATGGCGGGGTGGATAATAATCCATAGCAGGTTATTTAGTACTACGTATTCGTATTATTATGCAGCAACGAATTGGTCTTAGCAGATCCATGGCAATCCTGACATCATCCGTGTGGGAAGAAAAAAAAAACAGAGAAAAAAGAACAATAGGGAGATTTTAACCGTACAACCGTCAATACTCCTACAACTACCTGTTGCTGCAACCTATTTATCCATGCAATCTACTTTTTTCATCTGAATCGGCCCAGGTCCGACTGCTCATTGTGCTCTCTCACCGGCGCTTCCCCGCGACTTGATCTCTGACACCGACAAACTTCCCCTCACCGAACAGTAAAGGAAAGAAACAAAGAAGAAGAAGAAAAAGCCCCCTTCACAATGCCATCCACAGGCCCCCTCTATATCGGGTTCGACCTCTCGACCCAGCAATTAAAAGGCCTGGTGGTCTCATCAGACCTCAAGGTCGAATATGAAGCCAAATTCGACTTTGACGCCAATTCGCACGGCTTCGATATCAAAAAGGGCGTCATGACCAACGAAGCCGAGCACGAAGTCTTCGCCCCCGTCGCTCTCTGGCTCCAGGCGCTCGATTGGGTGCTCAGCACGCTCAAGGACCAGGGCCTGGATTTCGCGCGTGTCAAAGGCATTAGCGGCGCTGGGCAGCAGCATGGCAGCGTGTATTGGAGTCAGGACGCTGCGAGCTTGTTGCAAGGACTTGACAAGACCAAGAAGTTGCAGGACCAGCTTGAACGAGCCTTTTCGCATCCGTTTAGTCCGAATTGGCAGGATGCCAGCACGCAGAAGGAGTGTGATGAGTTCGATGCCTATCTCGGTGGCCCCGAGGAGCTTGCTCGAGTCACCGGTAGCAAGGCGCATCACGTAAGTCTTTTCTTCTTCTTCTTCTTCTTCTTCTTATTCTTTTTTATGGCTTTAATTTTCTGTATGCTAACACAAATCTCCGCTATAGCGATTCACTGGCCCTCAGATTCTTCGTTTTCAGAGAAAATATCCCGAGCAGTACAAACAAACCTCGCGCATCTCCCTGGTGTCCTCGTTCCTGGCCTCGCTCTTCCTCGGTGCCATTGCGCCCTTTGACATCTCGGATGTCTGTGGTATGAACCTGTGGAATATCAAACAAGGCGCATGGGACGACCGGTTGCTGAAGCTATGTGCGGGTACATTTGGTGTCGATGGTCTGAAGCAGAAGCTGGGAGATGTGCCCGAAGACGGTGGCATCCATCTAGGGAAAATTCACAAATACTTTGTGGAACGGTACGCCTTCAATCCAGACTGTACAATCATTCCTTCTACCGGGGACAACCCGTCTACAATCTTGGCGCTTCCCTTGAAGCCTTCGGATGCCATGGTGTCGCTGGGCACCTCTACTACCTTCTTGATGTCGACTCCGAACTACAAGCCGGACCCTGCCACTCACTTCTTCAACCACCCGACCACACCGGGGCTATACATGTTCATGCTGTGCTACAAGAATGGAGGGCTTGCCAGAGAGCACGTGCGTGACGCGATTGACAAGAAAGTGGGAGACAGTGCCTCGAACGGTTCATGGGCCAACTTCGACAAAGCTCTTCTTGAGGCTCCCGCCATGGGCCAAAAGAGCGACTCGGATCTGATGAAGATGGGGCTCTTTTTCCCGCGCCCTGAGATTGTGCCCAACCTACCGTCTGGCCAATGGAGATTCAACTACCAGCCGCAAGACAAGAGCATCACCGAGACCACTGCTGGCTGGGACCAACCCCTCGGCGAAGCCCGTGCCATTGTCGAGAGCCAATTCTTGTCCCTCCGACTTCGTTCGCGTGGACTCACCACGCCTCCTGCCGAGGGTCTTCCCGCCCAGCCCAAACGCGTTTACCTCGTCGGCGGAGGATCTCGAAACAAAGCAATTGCCAAGGTGGCTGGCGAGATCTTGGGCGGCCACGACGGTGTTTACAAGCTCGACGTCGGCGAGAATGCATGTGCGCTTGGCGCCGCATACAAAGCCGTCTGGGGCATTGAACGGCAACCGAACGAGACCTTTGAGGACTTGATTGGGAAGCGGTGGCGCGAGGAGGAATTCGTCGAGAAGATCGCAGACGGCTACCAGCCCGAGCTGTTTGACAAGTATGGCAGTGCAGTGGAGGGCTTTGATCTCATGGAGAAGCAGGTTGTGCAGGACGAAGAATCTCGCAAGAGGCGTGGCAACTAACCACGGCGCACGTAGTCTTTACCTTGTTGATAGATCGGACACTTCCCTATAGATAGTCACAGTTGCTCTGGCTTACCAGAGGATCTCGGGAGTAATAATGAATATTAGAGTCTTTGTTTCGTCCCTAGTTATTCAACTCGTTATTTGATTGTTTAGCAGATGACGTAGATTGGCGGGGGAGAGCATTTGTAGGTACAGGAATCGCCGACTTACTCATCTCTAGAAATCGCTGAAGGGGTTGCACCGATATACAATAGGACGAGCAAGAAACAAAGATATCGTCAGCTGGAAACTGCCTGGAGAAGAGCTGGACGCAGAGAGACTGGAAGAGTTTAGGAAAGAGAAAGAGAAAGAGCGAGAGAGAGAAACAGCGGGGGAGCACTTCCCTTAGCGTGCCCGATCAGGCTGGTGGGCGGCACTTGCCCTTTTTTTCCACAAAACAACCGCGAGCTGTTATTATTACTGCTCTTCTCTTCCTGCTTCTTGTCACCAACAAGTCTCTTTGTGCGCGCCTCGTCTCGTTCCACTGTCATCAGATTGCCATCAGAAGCACAAGCGACAGTGAGTGGCTGTCTGGGCACGCAAAGCGCTCGACTCGGCTCCCACTGACCGTGTGCCTAGTTATCATGGCGCTGTAAACTCGCCTGCGTCACTAGACATGACCGTGTCTGCCACTCCTCCGCCCCTTCTCACACCACACCCTGCTCGCGTATAGGCTCACGCCCTTGGATTCTTTGCTCTCGAGAGCCGTCTGTCCTCGCCGGGGCAGCTTAGCTGCGATACAATGGAAGAACAGGTAATCACACGAGCCTGCCCCTCCCCCTCCATCCTCCATGCAATCCCCCGGTATGCCGCCTGATTTTCCTCAACTAACCACTTTTCCTTTCTTTTTCGTTGTTGAAAACAGGTAGCAAATGCCATCGAGATTGCCTCGAACCCTGCTTCCGACCAATCTTTCAAAACACAGGCTTTCGAATACCTGAACCAACTCCGCTCGGACCCGTCGGGATGGCAAGTCTGCCTGGCAATCTTCACCAAGACACCACGACGCTCGGATATCGTTCGCCATGTCGCGCTCGAGGTCGTCAACAGTGCCGCCCAGGCTGGGATTATTGACCTGCAAGGTTTGCAGTACATCAAAGACGGGCTCATGGAGTATCTACGCCAAGCATACAGTCACGAAGGGTCAACGTCCGACGGCGCCGCCATCCAGAACAAAATCGCCCAAACAATCACTTATTTGTTTTCCGCTCTCTACAGCAACGGCTGGGAGACCTTTTTTGATGATCTCCTTGGTCTGACCTCCTCGAACCCGTCAGCAAACCTTCGAGACAACGTCCTAGGCATCGTTTTCTACCTACGAGTTGTTAACTCTATTCATGACGAAATCGGCGATGTGCTAGTTTCACGCTCTCGTGCCGAACAGGACAAAGCAAACACTTTGAAAGACTTGATTCGCCAGAGGGACATGCAAAAAATCGTTAGTTCTTGGCAGGATATACTGACACAATGGCAAGACAGCAACGATCAGGTTGTGGAGTTGTCACTCAAGGCTATTGGCAGCTGGGTCAGTTGGATTGACATTGGTCTGGTTGTCAACCAAGCCATGCTTGACCTTCTCTTTCAACAACTGTCGCGTGCACAAAAATCCGATCTTCGGGAGGGCGAAGAAAAGCTCAGAGACGGGGCCATCGACGTGTTCACTGAGATTGTGGGCAAGAAAATGAAACCCGAGGACAAAATCGACATGATTATATTTCTAAATCTTGACGGTATTGTGTCCCAGCTCTCTAGCAGTCCACCTCTGAACGAGAACCGTTTCACCTCCAAATACGACACCGATCTTGCTGAAACCGTAGCAAAACTGGTGAATATTATTGTGATTGATATTGTCCGCGCGCTGGACAACGATGGGGTAAATCTTGAGGCAAAAGAAAAGGCAAATACGCTACTGCAGTCTTTTCTGGTACACGTTCTGCGATTTTTCTCAGACGACTATGATGAGATTTGCTCCACCATCATCCCTTGTCTTGTGGACCTTTTGACTCATGTCAGAAAAGTTGCCAAGTCGAATCCTGATACAAAGAATCAACATGCGCCCATGCTGCTGCCCATTCTAAAAGCGATCATTGCGAAAATGCGATACGATGAGACTTCTTCGTGGGGGGAAGAAGACGACCAAACTGAAGAGGCTGAGTTTCAGGAACTTCGCAAGAGACTACACGTGCTGCAGCAGATAATCGCTGCTGCAAACGAAGAGCTCTATGTCGATGCTCTTTCAGAAGTGGTTGGAACGACCTTTGAAAACCTACGGCAGACGGGCGGTCAATTAGATTGGAGAGATCTTGATCTGGCTCTGCAGGAGATGTATCTGTTTGGTGATCTGGCCGTCAAATCTGGCGGGCTTTACAATAGGAACAAACCCAACAGTCGGGCAGCCGAAAGACTAATCGAAATGATGACAAGAATGGCTGGATCTGGTGAGTTGGAGTTCCATGGACCTGCAAAGTCATTCATGTGCTAATTTCTATTCCTCAGACATCCGGTACTTTACCCATCCTGTAACACAATTGCAATTTATGGAGAACTGCGTACGCTATAGCAGTTTCTTTGAACAAAACACTCACCTTATCCCTGGTGTTCTGGAAAGTTTTCTCCAATTCGCACACCATCCTATGAAACGGGTTCGAACTCGATCTTGGTATCTCTTCCATCGTTTGGTGAAGAGTGTTAGATCTCATATTGGCGATGTTGCTCAGACGGTAATCGAAGCCGTGAGAGATCTATTAGCCATTCACGCAGAACTGCCATCAGAGGCCGAAGATGGAGACGACATGTCGTCTGCAGACCATGAAGGGTCTGCCGATGCCTTTTTCACAAGTCAACTTTATCTTTTCGAGGCTGTTGGATCGCTGTGCTGGAGCCATGCTATTCCCGGTGACAAACAAGTCGTGTATGCACAGTCAGTAATGAGCCCCTTATTCGCTGACATGGAGCAAAACTTGGTAACGGCCAAGTCTGGGGATGAGCGTTCTTTGCTTCAAATACATCATGATATCATGGCTCTCGGAACCCTAGCTCGTGGCTTTTCGGAATGGGCTCCAGGCACAACGGCCAGCAGCAGGCCACCCACACTCGAGATTTCGGACGCGTTTGGTCAAGTAGCTGAAGCTACCTTGGTGGCTTTGGAATCTCTCAAAACATCATTTAACATTAGAACTGCAGCCAGGTTTGCGTTTTCCCGTCTTATTGGAATTGTCGGATTGAGAATTCTCCCACAACTGCCTAGATGGATCGATGGGCTGCTGACGGAGACATCTTCCAAAGATGAGATGGCTCTGTTTTTGCGATTATTGGACCAGATTATCTTTGGTTTCAAGACTGAGATTTATAGTATTTTGGATACGCTTCTCACACCTTTCCTTCAGCGGGTATTTGCTGGTATTTCCGACACGACAACGGGTACTGATGACGAAATTCAACTTGCTGAATTGAAACGGGAGTATCTCAGCTTCCTGTTAGCGCTATTAACAAACGATCTTGGATCTGTAATCGTAAGCCAATGTGAGTATAAGACCCTGATGTGGACATGGTGAAATTGTGCTGATTCACATTAGCCAACCAACCGATCTTCGACACGGTTATCTCTACTATCGAACACTTTATAAGAGACGTGGACGACTATACCACCGCTAAAATGGCATTCACTGTTCTCTCAAGAATGGCAGTTGCGTGGGGAGGCTCTGAAGCAGCCCAGGATGGCGTCAGTGCCTCTCAGAGCGCTATCCCTGGATTCAACCAGTTCATGTTTACTCGGTTCTCGCCACTCTGTTGGGTTCTTCCAAGCTCTAGTGGCTTCAATCCCAAGGACGCTCTGGCGAGGCAAGTATTGAGCGAAGCTGGGGGGTTGCAACAAACAATTTACACCAAAGCTGGCACAGACTATGCGGATTATCTCCGAGGTCAGGAACTTCCCGGGGTTGGCATGGGACCAGAGCTGGTTGAAGAATATGTCAATGCTTTAACCCAATTGGATGCAAAAGGGTTCCGAGCATTTTTCCTGGTACGTTGCTTACAACACCTTTTCAAATGGAAATTTTTCACTCACGGGTCAAATAGTCTTTCATTCAGCGCTTCAGTTCATAATACCCAATTTCACGGCCACCTTTCTGTTTTGTCACTGATTATACCACCGAAGGAAGATTCTTCTGTTTTATGTGCTTGCTTATATCCATGAAAGAGACGACCTTTTTACATCCTCGAGCTAAAGAGGATCTGATATCCCCTTTCAACATAAATTTCTTATTATCTTTTGCTTTTCTTCGTAAATATTGTGTCTTTTTCTATGCATTCGTGGCGTTTTGCCTAAAACACTAAAACATTGGTCCTGCAGCACTAAGCGAGATGGCAGCAGTTCATATAACAAAAAAGCAAACTGGTTCTTGATGAATATATCAATGGTATCTGCACGCAACGGGAAGACTGGAGTCATTGCTCTTATTTTTCTCATGATTTTCGCCCTTTCTATGCGAGGGTTAGCAAGGGGCTTTGGCTATCTTTGTTTGGTGAGGACGTTGGAGAAGACGACATCAACAATGTGAAGTATCAATCCATGGGATTGGCAAATAAATATATAAAATCGCTATCACCAGTTGACTATACAATAGGACTACATTGCTACGTAGAAACATGAATTTGACGTCGTGGGATAGAAAGTTTATTGTCAGGAGAGAATTTATACATGCCAACTGAACATAATGTTGATTGAGATCCACATTCAAATATTGGAAAGTGTTGTACTATATGTCAAAATTTCGACTTTTCAATCTTACATGTAGACGGACGTCTCGTTTCATCCCTACCATCGCTTTCTCCAAGTCAGAAAAGTAGACACCCCTTTCTTTTAATTATTGAACAAGTATCAATTAAATTTGAAAACACAAAGTTCTCATTTGAAATGTAAAACAGAGAAAAAAGGAAACAGGAACTACGCACTATGCAAACAAATACTTGGCTGCATGCTCCACATGATCATCCGAAAAAGTCGCCATGAAAAAATAACTATGATCGTAATCTGGTTGATACCGCATGTTCAACCCAGTCACACCGGCTTCCTGTGCTGCTTTCTCAAAGGTTTCGGGGAGTAGCTGACCCTGTTTGTAGAAGTTATCTGCGGTGCCCTATACGTACATTAACAGTTAGCTCCAATACTCGGTTACCAAAAATAAGGAGAGGCGGGGACGTACCACGTCGATTAGAGCGTTCAAGTGTCCCTTCCATTTCTTGACAAGTTCAGAAGCGTCGTGTTCTTTCCATTTTTCTTGATTGTCGTCGCCAAAATAGCCCTTGAATGCTTTTTGTCCCCATGGACAATTAATCGGGTTCGTGATCGGGGCAAACGCGCTGACCGACTTGTATTTTCCAGGGTTTCGAAGGAACTTGGCCAGGATGTCAGTATTTACGTAGTCATTGAAAGCCGTGTTATTTATGGTTTTCATATGGCAGGAAACTTACAAGAGTAAGAGCGCCATGCCCACCCATACTATGTCCAGTGATACTAACGCGCGAGGAGTCGATTTCCTTGAATGCTTCAAAGACAGTCTGCGGAAGTTCCTCTGTGACGTAGCTGTACATATTGTAGCCCTGGTCATACGGCGCCTTTGTGGCGTCAACGTAGAAGCCAGCGCCGGTGCCAAAATCATACGCGTCGTCTTCTCCTTGGATGTTCAATCCTCCTGTAGCGCTTTGGTCAGTATCGCTCTTTTCTGAAAAAAACATATGGAGGAGAGATCAAAAGACTATCATACGAGGACTCGTATCAGGATACAACACCGCAATCCCATTTTTACTCGCTCCATGCTGGAAGAACCCCTTTTCCGAACAATTGTCCGCCGTACAGGTGAGACCGGACAAGTAGATCAGCAACGGCACCTTCTTGTCGGGCTGTGCAATCGCCTGTGGAGGCAGATACAGGTTGAAGTTCATCTCGCACTTGGTGGTTGTGGCATTGTGGCTGAGTTTGAGCAGTTTACCGCCAAAGGAGGCGATTGAGGCTTTGGTTGTGACTGCCATGTTTCCTTTTTTGTTAGAAAGTATCACTTCAAACGGTATATATATGCGTATTTGTATATCTGGGATGTTGTTGGTCTGAGGAAGAAGAAAAGAATGGAGAAGAAACACCCGTTCTGCATCATAACGTCAGGGCAGGCGGAGGTGGGGACTCGCCGTGAGGGGCAATACTAAATGAGGGGAGGCCGTCGGAGCCAGTGAGGGGCTCTTTTTACCCAAAAAGGCAATTCGTCGCCAGCCCGTTAGCGATCGGAAATTCCATGTATTTCTGCATATGCATGAATAAGTTATTGGATTTCAACATTTGAAGAATCAGTCATGACTTCTGAACCTTGACGCATTCGTTCCGTGGTATATTGGTTGTTTTCAACCGCCAGGCATCGCTTTATGCAAGCTCGTAAAAATGAATTCAATAATGTACAAACGAGCCCTAGACACAAGGTCACAATAGAGCTGGGTATATGCATATCTAAAATAACCAAAAATAACCATCTAACAACATATCGGGAACGCCACAAATGCTCTATCCCTTAAGATATACAGGAACACCATAAATCACAGGTGCCGCGCCATTCAAATACTTCAACAAACAAGAATCACGCGACGTCGCAATAGCCTCATCCAGGGCACAATGACCCTCCGAGGTAGTTTCAGCCCTAACTACCTCCTTCCCTTTAGAGCTCTTCTTCGATCGAGCATCTTTTAGCTTTCCTTCTTCATTGGGCTCGCTCGCATCTCGCTCAAGTAGCCCCCACTTCTTTAAAGTGCAGTTGGCAAAACGGTCGATGTCTTTATCAGTAACATCCCACAGAGTGGCCACAAGGGCCGGTGATCCAGCTTGCATATAATTCATCGGTGTCCCATATGGCTCCAATTCTCCCGTTTCCGTTAGGCATCCACTGCTGCAACCCATGAGAAAGGCCACCGCACACTTATCCAGCCGTTTAATTGTGCGGCCTCGAATGTATTGGGCACCGCTGCCGTGACCGAAATATAGAAAGATATCTTTGTCTTTAAGCGCAGACTTGAATTCCTGTTCACTTGGAGCGCGTTCGGTGATGGAGGACCAGCCATCCAGCTTCAACAGATCCTGTTCGAATGTGCCTTGTGTAGTCTTCAGGTCCCCACTTGGATTCAGAATAGAAGAGCCACTGTTGCGATTGATGTAGAATGCATCACTTGGTTCTTCCATGGTTGTCCTGAATTGAACAATTCTTTGGCGAAGACATTCCAGAGAAGGCATGCGAGAGATCGGAAGCCCCTGCAAGCATGGTAGTGACTCCCAAGGAAATGAATGCAGTGACTTATCGAGCACTAGTATCGTATGGTTCGGAGGCTCAATAGTTTGCGGCGCGTTACTATTGTAGGCATTCAACGCATCAAGTGTGTCAATGACCATCATGTCAAAGTCAATTTCATCGTACGCATTGCGTTCTCCTTGGAATTGAAGGATATCAACGACAAAGTAGAGTAAGTCGTTAAGAGAATCTTCCGGGCTCTCTTGTTTATCGAGATCCTTGAGACCAACAAAAAGCCCCAGGACATTCTCATGGATCTTAATCTTCTCATTCTTGTTCCCAGTCTTTCGTCTCGAGGGAAGGTGCTTATCCAAAACTGCCTCGAACGACTTGGCAAATCGCGATAGTCTCTCGGGGTCTCTAGGAGTGGGATCAAATATACCACGGAATCCTCCTAGCCAAATGCTTTCCATGTTCTCTAGGAGAGTTTCAAGTCGTCGATCAAGGGTTTCACGTGTAGTCCACCAGTCCTTCTTCGACTGTCTGTCTATCCGAGTTTTGGCGTCATGGGCGCTGGTATTGGCAAGCTTGATAATTTCCTTCATTTCCTTCTTGCCCCAATCAAAGGTAAAATCATCCTCATCTTCGTCCCCTTCATAACCTCTTTTTAGTGGTAGTCGTAGGAGAAACGGTGTATCGCCGTGGCACATTCTTGAGATGACAAATTCCGTGCGGTCAGAATTGAGTGAAACGGACAATACATTCCAGTCGTTAGGTAAAAGATCAACATAATCTCGTGAAAAGTTCGTAATTATGTCTGGCCGCTGCTCGAAGACATCAGATGTGAACGAAGGCCAACTTGTCGTATCTGTGAATGCGGACAGCTTTTTATCTATACCGATAGCAAGCCGTTCGCGATCAAAAGCGGTAATTCGTCCAAGTTCTAGAAGAGTCAATCAAATTACTGGATGGTTTCGGTCGGTGCGACTTACCATTTGCGTTTACTGGCGTAAGAATATCTTTGTTCGCGAGACCTGGCGTTGTTGCATGTAAAAGCATAGAAATACGACCCATAAGACACGATGCAGCGTGGCCTTCAATGGTTGATCCGGAGGCTACAGCGCTCTTGACTGTCTCGGTTATAGCAATCTTCGCACGACTCATGATGTTTGCGATGACGACTTCTTCATTCCCTAGTTTTGCATTTCGACCGCGTGGTTGCTTGGCCGTTGATTTGGATCTCTTGACTGGTGCACTTTCTTTTGTAGCCGGTGACTTCATGGACTCGATAACCGCTTCAATCGAGGGAACGGATAGGGTGGACTCGGGCAGGACACAATATACCGCATGAGTTGCGATATTTCTCATCGCATCGGCAACTATATGCTCTACCGACTCAATTTGAATTGAGATTTGACTCGCCGTGGGGAAGGGGCTTTCTCTAGCGGCCTCCAGCAACCGCGACGCTTCGTCTAGGTCCTGAATAGCCAGTAGATTATGAATCTGCTGCCGAATAATCTCGTTCTTCAAGGCGATAATAGACTGCGAGTAGACTGGTGTTTTGACAGCGACCATTTCCGGTTCTTCCTTGGCCGCCAACTTCGACGGCGTCTTGGGTCTTCGAGAACGACGGGTTGTTAGTAGTTCACTTTCTTTTTGGACAGAAGCTTGGCGAATTTTCAGATTAGCCATCTTGCCCTCAAGGGTGGTTGTGAGGGGTTTGATTAATAACGATGAGTCCAACTTGACTTCAGACACTCCATCAAGCAAAGTGCTGGCGTCTTGCAACTGACGCAAAGCTTCATCGTACTGTCCCTCCACTCTGCTTAAAGCGGCTAAACTGATCTTCAGCTTGACCATCTCTACGCTGTTAATCAAATTCTCTGATAGTTCCGTCGCGGCCTGGAGAACCTCCTTGGCTTCTGATAAATGGTTGCCCCGTATCCACTCAAGTCCTAACTCGGCTTGACAAGTGATCAGGCGAAATGAAGCTCCAAGCGCTTGGTTGACCTTCAAGGCTTGTTCGCCATAGTATATGGCATCTTGGAACAGTCCATTATAGGCAGAAAGACGCATGAGGTGTAGAAAACAAGCATTATGGGACGCGATATGATTCCAGTAAACTGCCCCTTCTGCAAAGCTGCAAGAAGGTGTAGGAACAGTTCCAACATCCAGGTTCGCCACTCCATCGATGACTAGGTCCATTTCAGAGAGTTCCCTTGTTGCAAGCTGGTCTGATTCTCTTTTTTTGTCAGACATGCGTTCCAATTTTGCCCACAAGCGCATACTTAGTCGGACTGATAATTTGGCGTAGTACAATGCAGTTTCCAAATTTTGTCGATGGTCAGCAATACGGGAAAATAGAAGTGTCCCATCAACGACAAGCCGCTCCCACCTAATCTTTGATTGACTACGACTTTCACTCGCCTCAGCATCACTCCCTCTGGATTGATAAAGTTGCTGAGCGGAAGCCAAGGCCTGTTGAGAGCTGTCCGCATCGCCGATTTCCAGGTAATACTCACTGCGCGCGAGGTGATAAGATACCGAAGCATAGGTCGAGACTTTGTGGCTGCCAATGTATTGCTGGGCGCGATCAAGTAATTCGATAGAGGTTTTGCAATCTCCGCGACGACAATACTGCAATGCACAACGAGACAATGTCATTAATATGGATGAGTCGTCAAGAACCGACTGAAGCTCAAGAACGTGAAGGATAATCTCTGACGTTGCCAGATAGAGCTTCCAGTAACCACGGGCATCCAAGTAATCCGACAAGGCTTTGACTTGAGCAATCCAATGATCGCAGTCGTCAACAGCGGAACTAAATGATCCTGGACTCTTGCATTTTCGCATGGTCGATGCCCAAGATGCGACGATATCTCGCAATTCATCTAGCTCGGGCTCCCCTTTATGGAATGAAACACTGAGGGTGAGTGAGTTCTGGATGTGCGGTAAAAAAGGCTCCAGGTCGGCATCTTCTTCAAATTTTGAGTGGCTGTACATGTTAAGTTCAGCATCTCGAATTAGAGACTCGATGACTGCGTTTTCAACTGAATTTGGATGGTCCAAAATGAAGCGCAGAACAAATCGGATGACACGTAGACGGCGAACTGGATATTGTCCTGCGGAATAAAGGCAAAGAGTGTCTGAGACAAGCGTCTGAAAGATCTCACGAAAAGGTGTAGTGTCGGCCTCGTGGCTATGAGATTCTGTAAGGATGGCAATTTGCCACTCAAAGAGATGTCCTCGTTTTTCAGTACACAAGGTTTTGTTGTCAAAAGCAGATCTGTCGTCGTTTTCAGGTCGTCGCATTTGCACCTTAAGGTATGAAGAGAGAACGCGACCAAGAATAAGGCCAGGGCTTTGAGAATCGTGAGAGTTTAGTGGCGGTTTCCCCTTGAGGTATTCCATGTGTTGTTGAAGTACCCCTGAATCGATATGTTCTTGAATTGATCTCCCTAGGCATGTAATGGATTTCGCACCCATTCTTGCCTCCAAGTACAGATGCCCAAGTCGTTCAAATTTCAACGCAGCGAAACCGATAGCTCTCTGAGTCGCCGGGCACGTTTCCAAGAAAGTTGCTGATTGGTCGAGTAGTGGAATAAGCTCCTTATGGCCGTGACCAGCTTCTTTCTCCTTAAGATATCGAGACCAGTAAACATTAGACAGCTTGACAATTGCCGTGCTCCAGCTAGCCTCATCATCTGGACCATCCTCGTCGAGATTCTCAAGATTACTCAGTAGCCGACGAGAGTCTGAGAGAATAGGCTGCAAACGCTCCCAAGGAGGTACTTGCCGTAAGACCGACGTCTTTCCTAATGCAACCGCAGAATCCACGGCCGTAAGTATACTGGTTTTCATCCTGCATAGCATAGCTTGCAATTGAACATGTGATCTATCTCCATCCTTCTCTGACGCTTGTCGGCCGATGTATCGCCTGAGAAAGCGAACAAATGCGTGTAAAAACTCCACAGTTGAACCAATGACATCGTCGTTGTTATTTGAGGTGGAGGTTATGAATTCCCCCACATTTGCCATAGCTAGCTTCTTCAGTTTTGCTGATTCGATGACGAGTTCCTCGAGGTCATGTGCACTTCCTTTGTTAGAGGATTTCAATCCTGTTGCTGCAGCCGCAAGAGATTTAGATACCGCATCCAGGGAGTAACCTTGCACACTTCGGCAAAAGGAGAGATGTATAAATGCAACTCTGCATTGAATCACACTGAGTGCCAAGGGTTGTTCCACCACCGCTAAGTCACTGGCGCGGGTAAACAGCTTCAAGGCATCCTCTAGGCAAGAAGCATCCTGGGCGATTCGTCCCAGCGCAGCACTGATTTTCCATGGTGTTGCTAGTTTCTCACTGCTATCTTTCTTCATCTTAGACTGAAGGCGTTGAATAGTCGTGTATATTGTGGCAAAATCCGATCTTTGAATTTTTAACCCGCTCTTGGAGAATGCTTCTAGAGAGCGGAGCAAGGGATCCCAAAATTCACGCTTTTGTTCAATAATGTGCCCGGATAGTTCCCATGACATAAGACGGACTTCCATTGACGACAGTTGTAGGGTGAGAGTTGAAAGCGATTGGGTGCTACGCTTTGCTGAGCCTGAGTTTGTGCCGGATGATTTTTGCAACACAGATGACAACGATGAAATGGTGTTGGAAAGAGAAAGCAGCTGTAAAGCAGCTTTGTCTTTGTTTAGATTGCCTGCCTCTAGAGATCGTAAGATGATGTTTGCCGGGTTGCATGAGTTTGACACTGTGAAAACGCTGCAGGTGTATTCCACAGTCGGAATCTTCGCTTCCGAGACGATCAACTTCAGAACCATGGACTGGAATGGAGCCAGAACACTCAGGATCGGGCCTGCGTTCTCAATATTTTGAAGCACTAACAATTCAGCTGAATGCTCTGTCCTAGTTGCATCTCGTTGGGCGTCGCCGACAGAACGGGAAGTTGTGTTTTTTGCAGTATTGGTTGGTTTGTAATGAAGAAATTCTTGCAAGCGAGCTTTTAGACCTTTAAGCTCTCTATAAGCAGGCTTGTTTAACCCGAGCGCAATCAATCGTCCTGCAAGAACACAGGCGCCTTGTTCAAGCTGTATGTTCGGGTAGGCGTTCGCTCCAGTTTTATCATTTTTGATGGTTCGGAGGTTTGCGAGAGCCATACTGGCGCACTCAGCAACCGACACCACACCGTCAACAGAAGAATTTGTTGCGGTCTTCGTTGTTTTCGATTTCGTGGGTGTGGAGACGGTCTGGTTTGGTGATGCCGGCTTTAATGGAGATTTTTGTGAAGCCAAAGCATCTAACAACGTCTTCGAAGCTGCATTGAATACCTCTGTGGCTAGGACCAGTCTCTCCTGCACAGACAGCCCATCATCGCTAGTCACGTCGTCGGAAGACGGGTTCACGCCCACTTTCGCGGTAATTTTGCGAGTCGATTTCGTCCGGGTGACGGTGCTGGCCGAAGCTACCGTATTAGCGGTGGACTTTGTTGATTTGTTATTCGGACGCCCTTTTTCGGCCACGGGCTTTGCGCATTGTAGTAGCGATTGCAGGGAAGACACGGTGGATGGCGTACATGATGACGCTGACTTCACGGCGTCCTTGACAGAGTCCACAAGGGAAGCATCTGCCAGTGCTGTTTTCACCGCCATGGTATGAGGTTGTCGTTTGTCGTCATGAAGCAGCAAGCAGGGTGGTCCAGGGTGAGAGCGATTGAGTCGATTGACTCGTGTGTTGGAGATCGCGAACCAAGCCTTGGCCCAAACGAGCGGTTGCCCGGCCGACCATGTTCGGGAAAGAGCCGACGGGCAACGCTAGTCCGCTTTGGGATTCGGGCCGGGGACGTCAGTGGCAGGCGAAGAGCAGGAAGGGAGAGAGAGAAGCAAATATCATTTTTTGGCGAGAGGAAGATCGCTCTCTCATCGCAAGTATTCTGTCCACTATGAACGCCCTCGCATTAACCGGCAGACGTTCTGCCCTCTTGTTGCCGTCCACATCCCCGTGGAGAACCCTCCAGCCATGCAAATTCAGAATCCCAACCCCGACAGCACACGCACGATTACGTTCCACGACCGAGTCGTTACCAAGAATTGCTCAGACCTCATTATGGACATCAATGATCCCCAAGTTCTTAAGGAATCGCGGGCCACAGTCGACGACGGAACAGCAGCAGCCGGCCTCGGCGGAATGGAATCCAGCGACGTTTTACATTATCATCTTCATCCTCATCGGGTCGCAGGCCATTCAGATGCTAGTTCTGCGAAAGGATTTCGAGAGTTTCAGCCGGAAAGCGGATGCGAAAATACGTTTGTTGAATGAGGTTATACAACGAGTGAAAAATGGCGAGGAGGTAGATGTCGAGAAGCTACTGGGAACTGGAGACGAGTCAAAAGAGAGAGAGTGGGAAGAAGGTTTGCAGCAGCACCGCCCAATTCTTTCTTTTTTCTCTCTTGAAATACCGATCAACTAACTCTTCTGCTTTTTTCTTCCCCAGTTCTCCGAGAGATCGAGGAAGAAGACTCCTTGTGGCGCCAGAAATCAGGCAATTCCTCAACGCCTACTTCGGACAAGAAAAGCCAAGATAAAACTTCAAAGTCCGTAACAAGCGATTATAACCAACCACAAGGCTCGAAAAGCGCCAATACTCCAGTAGAAACTGCTACTAAGGAGGCGCGCTTTTACTAAATTGATGCTGTTGAAAGTCCCTTCCGCCTTACAAAACAACTTGATACCCTTGATAACTTCCTGTTTCTTCTCCCGCACGGATGAGTTCCGATGCGGCTCTACTATGTATATATATTTTGGCCAGGCTTGTAAGATAAACTGTATGTACATCACTCACTATATACCAAACGAATGGCCCTTTGAATTCAATGTTCTTCTCTCTCTAACATGAAGTAATGCAATATATTCATGAGGCAAACAAGCCACTTCTATCTAAAGCTGAAACACCGTACTCTTTTTTTGTACAGCCGACACGAGGACAAGGAAAATTCAAAAAACCCCAGTCTAGAGACACCCGTCTATGAAAACGAGGGAGAAGTGCTCTGATGCGCACAGTCTATGTGCCAAAAGGAAAAAAGGCCAGCAATGAACAAGCAAGCTGCTCGCTAATAAAAAAGAGTAAAGAATTCCGGGGGGAATCCGCTCAGAATCAAGGTGAAAGAAAAGGCCAAATGTAGGGAGACCTGTAAATGAAACCAGGGGCAACGACAAATTAAAAAACAGAGTCAACCGGTGAAGGGATGTGAAAAATTACAGTGATAGGATGGGGCAAGAAGCGAAAAATTCATGTACCACTTTCCCATATCGTGAGAAGAGACGCCGCTTTTCAACAAGACTCGACACTTGGATGTTCAAGCCACTTTTTCGAGACCTCTAGTTCTGAGGTCGGCCGAAGAGCTTGGGCAGCGAGGCACCCTTGGGAATTCTGATGCGACCAAAGTTCTCATCCAAATCGAGGATCAACTTGAGGGCGTTCCTTGACCGAAGATAGGGTAGCGGAGCGCTAGTCGACGGCACAGAGGAGGTTTCGACTGTCGATAGATGGGGAGAAATATCTTCGGAGCCTGGCATTGGCAACATCTTTTGCAAAACTTCATACGATGCAAGAGTGAAACCGAATTGCGGAGACGAACGGACGATTCGGGCTGGACCACCCTTGAAGAAAGCCTTGAGTCCTTCCTCTTTCCATATCGTCGAAGCACAGTGGCGCAAAGAGGTATATTTAGTGTCTCCCTTACGGGCTTCGACCTGCAACCGGGTCTTGATCACATCGCAAGGAGTCGTAAGGTACGCCGCAGGCATACCGGCAATAGCACCAGCGGTAAGCAACTGTACGACACCAAGTTTCTTCGAAGGCGATTCTCCAAAGAAGTCAGATTTCAAGTGCGCATAGGTCGGGAAGTAAATAGCGGAAAAGGGAACTACCAGAAAATTAGTATTGTCATGGGGAAATGATCTAGATTCACCGACCATCACGAAGGAGACAAGCACTGGCACCCTTGTATAGACCCATCAATCCTAGGTTCCGAACAATCCACATTGCCGAGCGCTTGGGGGCTCCTTCCACGCTCTTGGCGAGTTCACCCTGAACTTGAAGACGGATCTTGACAATTTCCAAGGGGTTGGTGAAAACCTACACACAATTAGCAAAGGTTAACAAGAAGCAAATCCCGCTACTTTTCCACTTACGACTTGGCAAGCACCGGCAGAACCACCAGCAATAATCTCCCAAGGCACTGTGATCTTTCCACTATCCTTTTCGGTAGCAAAACCGCGAACCAAGTCATTGACTGTAAGCTTGATTGCCTTCTCAGGGGCAACACCAATGAGTTGGGGCAGAACACCAGAGTATAGTCCTAAAACACCTTCATTCCGAATAACTTTCCTTGCGCAATCGATTGAATTGTTGTATAATCTCTCACCAGGGCGACCACTTCGCTGGTTTTGCATACGAGTCTTAACAAGGTCGATCGGGTACACCATGAACGCACCAAAAGCACCCGCAATACTGCCGAGGGCGAAATGATGGGCAGATTCCAGCACACTGTGTAGAAGCGATGTGGTCTTCTTCGTGACTTCTTTGACGGCACTGTCGGCCACTGATGACAAACTGTGATCGGCAGTTTGCCACGACGCATCGATCACTTTGGCAAAATCTTTAAGCGAGAGCCGTCCACTGGGGGCATCCAGGCCCGCAAAGTGGAAGAGAATGTCGGCCTCCATCGGGGTGAATTGTGAAAAGCGGGTGATACGAGCAGCCTCGTTGAGAAACTCGGTACGGGTGATCTTGCCATCCGGGCTCTTTTTGGTCGCCTCGCGAACGATAACATCGATAATATCCATCTCGCGAATGATATTCTGGAACGCGCGAACGTTGGCATAAGAGATCTTGCTCCCGGTGGAAATATTACACAGGGTGGGGAGATGCTCGAGGAGATAATCAGACAGCTTGTGTTTGGAGGTCTCCAGGATGATACGCTGGAAGTCCTCTGGCGCAATGTAGCCGTCCCCGTCTTTGTCAAATAGATGGAAGGCCTGGCGGATGCGTTCGCCCTGAAGACCACGCAGCATCTGAGCGAATTGGGGGTATGTCATGTCATGGCGTGTCTTCTTTCTTCCAATGTACAACGAGGCCCATTCCGAGTTCCAGTCGAATGGGATGCTCTCGTTACTCTTATTCTGGTCGTACAGCTGTTTGAAGGCATCGAACTTGACGGCACCGGTGCCATCCACATCGAACAAGCGGAATGCGATCTCGTATTCGGCGTCAGGCTTGGCGAGCAGGTTCTCGAAGGCGGCCCAATCGGTGATGTTGATGCGACCAGTCTTTCGGCGGTCGGCTACTGAGAACAGAATTCCGTATTGATCGCGTCTGATTTTGTGCTACAGGGGGGATCGCCTTATGGTCAGCGGGAAGAAAATTTCGCCGCGGCGGCATTGCACTCACGTAGTCTTGGTTGTTGGGAGCGATGGCATTGACAAAGTCCTCTTCAGTCATATAAAGCTCTCCAGAGGTCTCATCCTTCTGGGCATGCTGGACGAAGTTGGCTTTGATCTGTTGCGACAAGCCGAGCTCCTCCTCTGTCGTACCGACCAGGGTGGCCTTGACGGCCTCGGTCACTTTGGCCATTCTCGTTGGCAGTCGAAAGCAGCGAGCTGCAAGGGAGAAAGGCTTGTCGGTTCGAGGTTTCTGATGAATACGATATGGATATGATCGCGGACTGTGTCAGACAAACACCTGGACGAGTCCAAGTGGCAGAAAACAAATGGGGGCTGCAAGTGCACAAGGGAGCAGTAATGCGAGCGCGGGCTCTCGGCTGGAAATAGCGATTGGAGGGTGAACAAACGAAGGCTCGCCAGACAGAGGAATGATGATTGCGTCGAAGCACAAAAAAAAGGAGCGCAATCAAGAAGCACAAGGGTCGAGGCGCGAGGTTGAAGAAAGAGGTGAGAGCGGACAAAATCTTTTTAGGGCCGGGGGGGGGGCGGTCACCGCCTTGCGCCTCTCGCGTTCCTGGCGCTCGCTCGGTCTTGGCTCTTGCCTCCCGACACACACGAAGCACACGCACGCTTTACAGACTACGCTGCCTTATCTCTACAACAGTAATTGCACGACACCTACAACCATCTACAGCGCTAATATTTCACATAGAGACGAAGACATGGGAAAAAGACGGGAGAACGGCTGTCCTGGCTGTCGGAGGTCGGCGGTCAGCCCCACTGCGCCGGCGATCGATTCTTGATCGATTGCGATAGGACGTACGGAGTCGAAGACCTGGGGCAGCACCTACTTAACTCACTCAACTGCCATAACATCAGGTAAAAGCGCGGTGCGAAGGGGTATCAACAGTGACGTACGATTCACCGCTATATTATCAGCCGCTGCTATTCTCCTGCCTGCCTCAAATAATGCATTACCTTGTTATTCCGATGGAGAATGCGCCTCAGCAGGGCAGCCTCGTCACGGGCGGCTGGCCCAGAACTGAAAATCGCAACCGATCACATGAGTCCCTAGGGGCATGCATGCTAGGGTCCAGAAAGGACAAGCCGAGCGGATAAAAAATCGATCTCCGGAATTATCCCGGATTCTACCGGCCGAGTGAAGCGTGAGGCCCTGGATGCTGATGTCCGGCGTGGAGCAAATGCGGGTCAAAAGTTGGAGTTGGTTTTAGTGTGGTGAGGGGGTGCTTAAGACACTCTAGGCTCTCAACACGGACGAGGAATGGGGAGACTCGCCTAGGGGAATCGTCTCTGCTCTCTTATACTCAAAACGGCCTCGAGAAAGGTGGTCAACTGCGTATTGATACTCGCTCATGCACTCTGGTTGCGAGTAATCCCTCGGCGTGCGTACTCCACAGTAAGCGACACTGTGCCCATTACCAATCGACCCCCAAAAGGCCGGCATTTGAAAAAGAAAGAAAGAAAGAGAAAAGGAAAATAATTGTACACCCGGGTGAAACGAAGTATGATTATTGTTTCACCGAAATATGTTTTCGTGTTTCGGTGGGCCTCTTCATGTTCCCCGCACTACTCCAACTCCCTTGATCATTCCGGTACATACCGATTCAAGATACCCAGTTCTTCTGGTTTCAATGATTGATATTTATTACTGCGCGAAATTATACACTTATACACAGCTGCCATCGTTGCATGATCACGTCCGCCGTCGTTTTGACCTCCGTCGAGTAACGGTCGTTTCGGCAGCCTGGACGACCAGCTCTTCCTTCTTCGTATCATCGTCAATTGGTCGTTTCGTGGCAATTGTAGATGTTATTCGGCTCTCCACTGGTTCGGCGTCATCTTCCTGCTTTATCTTGACTTCGACCTTCGACGTCAGTCTTTCCGAGAAGCTTCGGAGGTCTGCGGTAAACAAAACGCTGTGCGCCCATCCTGCTTCTTGACCCCAAAGCCTGCGAAAATGGTTTCCAACCGCGTCGTATGTCGCTTTCGTTAAAGACTTGTGACTACCTTTGCCAAATTTGTAGTCTCGTTGTGCGATTTGCCAAACTGTACAAGTTTGTTAGTAAAACATATAAGAAGGCACAAAAGAAAATCAAGATGGCCAGTCTCGTACCATGCGTGTCAACCGGCACCGCTTCTCCCCATCCAAGACCCATCAAAGAAACACAGTCTGCAACCTTTGGCCCAACGCCCTGTAATTCCAAGAGCTTTTCGTGGGCATTCCGGTAGCCCTCTCTACCCTCTGGTTTCATAGCACCCCCTGGGGAGGGCTCAACTCCAAATGCCGGGCTTTCCGGATTCCGCAGGGAATCGAGCCAGTCCTTCTCTCGATCTTTGGCCACCATGACCGCGGTTTGGTAGATATACTTGGCTCGGTATCCGAAGCCAAGGCCCCTCAGTCGACCCTCAACATCCTCCTCCGTCAATGCCTCTGGACGAGGGAAGTCGTGGTACGAGTGACCGTCAATAGTTCCCACTAGATCGCCGTAGTTTGTACATAACTTCTCAACCATTTGTGAGATCCGGGCAATATTGTTGTTGCTACTACATATAAACGACACGAGTGCTTCCCATGCATCCTGGCGAAGAATCCTAATTCCAGTAAAATTCGGTGCCTTTTTCTTGAAGTTCGGGTCTGAATCGGACCACTGTGTATATAGCTCGGTCAGATTGGATGTAAGGTTGAGGTAATGGGTGATGATGGCCAAGGTCTCGTCGGCCTTGGAATCTTTCCCGAGAGAGTGTAACTTTTCAGGGCCTGTGTGCGACGAAGGGGTCGTTGAAGGCGGTGTCAGGAGTGTGGTTCGAGGAGCGTATGATCTATAATACAAGTGCGCCGGGTCTTGCTTGAGGGAAATGATGCGTCCGCGGAGAACACATCGCCATTCATCGCTTTCTGGCAGCTGGCGCCATCTGCATGCGTTCTTAGATGGTGCTGTAGCGAAAAGCGCGTGTTTTGTTGCTCACCTAAAAGACTGGCCACATCTAAGAGTGGTGTTGATGCAGAGTTCATTTAGGCTGATGGGCAGTTTGCGCCATTCTGAGAATGCAGCAGACATAGTGTAATTAGCGTTAGGGACAGACATTCACCCCATAGCGAGTGCAAGGTAGAATCACTGCGCGCGACAATGTTTCGACGCCAACGATGCCATTACCAGGTGTTGAAATGTTGAAATGTTGAAAGCAGATCAGAAGCAGGGCTGCTGATAATAGGCGGGATAGACGCGCGCTAGGCTAGTCCGCGTTAGGCGCGCAGGGTGGAAGAAGCCTCGACCAAGAACGTCCCCGACCATCGCAAAAGATTTCCCAGCTCAGCACCTACGTCGCCCACGGTTGTTTGTGCTAACGCCTGAAGCTTGTTTGTCTGGTGTCTTCGACTCGCGGCTTCGCTGTGATCACCGTCTTCATTTTTTGTTCCACAATCATTTCATTCCTTTTCTTCTCTCTTGGTTGAACCTTTGCACCGCTCGAGTATAACCAACAATGAACGGAGACGCATACCCATCCAGAGGTAAGTCATCAAGCTATGAGTGACAATTTAGATCCTCGTGTTAAACTCTCATGTTTCTAGATTCTGGTCGCTCGCGAGATCACTATGTAAGAACCTGCTACCCACCTTTTCACTTGCCCAGATCACTTACAAATCCCGACCAACAGAGAGACGACAGAAGGGATCGCGGAGATCGTGGAGATCGTGGAGACCGGGAAAGAGGCGAAAGGAGACGCTCGAGGTCTCCTCACTACAGCTCCGCTCGCGGCTCGCGACGTGAACACGAAGCTGACTCGTACTCTTCCAGCCGCGACTACAGGGCCAGAGAACGCGAAGATCGCTATTCAGGTCGACGAGACGAACGGGAATGGGATCGCGATCGGGGTGGTCGAGGTGATCGAGGTGATCGTCGACGAAGGGACTTTGATGATCGTTCCTCGCGTCGGGACCGTGAACGTGGCGATCGTGGTGACCTTTTTGAGGAGCGTCCGCGTCGCAAGGAACGCGATGGTCGAGGAGAAGATAGAGAACAACGGCGGAGCAAATCGCCTCCTCGCAAGAGGGAGCCAACCCCCGATCTCACGAATGTTGTGTCCATCTTGTCACGGAAACGCCGCTTAACCCAGTGGGACATTAAGCCACCTGGATACGATAATGTCACAGCTGAGCAAGCAAAGCTATCAGGTGAGTATCTTTTCTTTGGTGGTTCTTGTAGGAAGGCTTAGATGTGCTTCAATACTGACCATAATCAGGCATGTTTCCTCTTCCAGGTGCTCCTCGTCAACAAGCCGTCGATCCATCTCGTCTCCAGGCATTCATAAACCAGCCAGGATCAGCGGATAACTCGGCGCTGAAGCCTGCCAACTCCAGACAGGCCAAGCGTCTATTTGCTCACAACATTCCTAGCACTGTGACCGAAGATGGTATTGTGTCATTCTTCAACCTGCAGCTCAACGGGCTGAACGTGATTCTGGGAACCGACCCGTGTATATCTGCACAGGTTGCAAAAGACCGTTCATTTGCACTTCTAGAATTCAAAACACCCAATGATGCTACAGTCGCCCTTGCTTTTGATGGTATCACAATGGAAGAGCATGAAGCTGTGGAAACAGCTAATGGCGGCGCGAAGGGGCTTGAGTTACGCCGACCTAAGGACTATATTGTTCCATCATTGCCCGAAGAACAGCAATTCCAAGATGGTGTCATTTCTAATGACGTGCCTGACTCGGCCAACAAGATTTGTGTGACCAATATTCCCACTTATATTCCGGAAGAGCCAGTCACTATGTTGCTGAAGTCATTTGGAGAACTCAAGTCTTTTGTGCTTGTCAAAGACAGTGGAACAGAAGAATCCCGAGTGAGTTTGTCAAACACATTTCAGAGACTTGATACTAATAATGTTTAGGGAATTGCATTTTGTGAATATATTGATCCTGCTGCGACAACGATAGCAGTCGAAGGATTGAACGGCATGGAACTTGGAGACAAGCACCTCAAGGTGACTCGGGCTAGCATTGGGGCCACGCAGGCCTCCGGGCTAGACATGGGTGTGAACGCCATGTCGATGTTTGCAAAGACGACGTCTTCCGACCTCGAGACTAGCCGTGTCCTTCAGCTGTTGAATATGGTAACTCCTGAAGAGCTGATAAACAATGATGACTACGAAGGTACGTGCCAACTGCTTCTGTTCAACTTGGTCCTTGCGCTAATTACTATCCCAGAAATCTGCGAAGATGTACAGGAAGAGTGCAGCAAGTATGGCCAGGTCCTTGACCTCAAGATTCCGCGACCGACTGGTGGCGGCCGACAAAACGCAGGTGTTGGCAAGATTTTTGTCAAGTTTGGTGATGTCGACTCTGCAACCAAGGCGCTGAAAGCGCTTGCCGGACGGAAGTTTTCTGACCGTACAGTCGTGACGACATATTTCTCGGAGGTAAGCTTCTTTCTTTCTTCCTTTTTTTTATCATATGGCACACCGCTTACTTTACAACAGGAAAGCTTCGAGGTGGACGCGTGGTAAACCACACGTATACCGTGTCATATACCCATTTCATCGTTTGGTCTTTGCGTTTTATTAGGGTATCGCCACCACTACCAACAAAAGAAGTCGTATGAAGAATCACCATACATTAGGGTTTACCTGGTTGAATGATAGTGAGCAAAGTGGCTCGATATCCTTGAACCTTCTTTAATCATGCTGGTATAATTCACGGGCAGTGTCTGTCTACTTTTTCTCTTTCCGTCGTTTTCATCACCCAAAAAACCAATCAAACCAAATTTGCCATGTGAAGAATATCAGGTCCGCCGTGATCCAAGGGGTGATGCATGCATGTATCATAGTTATTAACTGGAATTCGATATGTCTTTGATCCGCAATGCCTCAGAAGATACAGGCGTGGTCAAGACAACAGGCTATAATAATTTGACCACGTTGTTCTATTATCCATTTCAAAGTTAGGGCTTGGCCGTACTTCCAATAACCTCAAATAATTGATAACCAACGGAGCCGATCAAGCAGCACTCATTGGGGCAAAGTCTCACAAAACAGTGTTTAATTATATACACGGCATTATCGTATTGTATATGTTTTACCAGCGATTCATACATGTATGTATACATGTTGCTCACGTCTCGTGGAGACTAGTACCACTCGTGCTCAAACTAGCTAGATATGACTTCAATTTACGTATTCGTATGGGGTACATCTCCCGGGCAGAAAAAATAGTGCTTGTGCGGGGAAATTGTTGAACCCTGAATAGCTCATGAACCATTGACATTCAGAACTACGTATAAGGAAAAAAGCGGGGGTGGTAATATTATCGATCCTCGGGATGTCAAAAAAGCAAATTAAATAGTAGTGCACTAAACAAGAATAAACTAGTAAAGTCAAAATAACTTGGTGGGTTAGCGAATGCCGAACTGGCATATAATAATATCAAATTATCAATCACATGGAATGATGGAACCTCGGCCACTAGGCAGGCTTGCCGTTTGCGGGAATTTGTGGAAAAGTTAAAAACCTAAAGTAACGAATCGTTATCATGTTCTTTTCGAGTTTTACAGCAAGTTCCAATGTTCGACATCGTCAGTGCGTAGAGTTCGAAGAGTGTTGAATCTGCTAGCCATGGGTCATGGAACCGCCTCATGATGATGGTGGAACTAGAAAGTTGGTAGATATACGGGCTATCCCCGAAGTAATCACTTATTACATGATATTCAATTGGGTCAAAATCCGGGCTTTGAGAGTAGGTCGGGTACCATCAATATTGTCCGGTCGACTTCGGCATTGTATAGGGCTTACTTGCTGCGGCAGATGTCGATTGGAATATGTATAGTTGGCCACTGTCTCGGTAATTCGTCGCCTGACCCTTCCCTTTGCGGTGTATTTTTCTTAAATATGTTCTGCCAAATTTCAATAGTAATAGAAAACAGTTAGATCGACAGCATATCAATTTTAACAACTCCACGAAGGGATCGATTTTTTGCCTTCCACTTTCAGGGCTAGACTAATTTTAGTGGAAATACAATACCATACCGTTACTGACACTGACACTGACACTGGCAGGAGAAAGAAAGCGCTAAACTCGACATAGCAAAAACGCCGCTTCCTCCCGGACGCGCTAATGCAGGTGCTGTTTCATTTCATTTTCGAGACTCGCGTGTTCCATGTTGATGGCAAATACAACCAGAACATGTGCAAACAACAACAATAATAGTACGTAATAGCAATTGTTGTTGGCGCGATGAACATGTTCGTTCAGTTGGCGATTTATATTACTTAATGCTATTGATACATATGTAGTGTCGAATCCTGGTCTGTTCAAAGTTTCAATAATGTTGGTATGCTTATCGTCTCAAAGTATAAATACGTCAGTGGTCAGAGAGGACTTCAATGTTACATCGGCCACTCTTCTATCACTGTTCCAGAAGATACAGATGAGGGCACGATAAGACCAGTTGATATGACGCTTACAAGATGATCCTGTTAGAACTTGCAACTCCATCAATTAGTGCGGTGAATCTGATGACCGGTATGTTACTATGTACTACATGTACGTACTACATGGTGCTTGAGATCTTCATCCTTGCTACCAAACATACATGTACACCCATGTCGACCGCCGGATTATCCTGAAACTCGGATTCAGTCATACTTTTCTTCCCACTCACTTTTCGTGTCACTCTTGCCTCACACTGCACAGCGGTGAGCGAATGTGAAAGCGGAAAAGATCGACTACGGGCTTCCATGGGTCAACCGGAAATTTGTCCAAGAAACGCAGAGTAGGGCTTGCTCTCGGCAGTTATAATAGTCAAATACGTAGTACTACATACTATTACTGAATTAATAATACGAGTGCACAGACAATGCCAAACTATTTGCAGTTGCTATTTTGCCGCGCAGATCAATTGATCATCCACGAACTAAAATTTCCGAGGCTCGGGGTCTATCTGTATGACTGTGTAGTATCAAGTATGTACTATGCACCTCGCCGTTCACCAGAGAGAGAAAAAGGGTTCTCCTTAATCTAAGAATGGACGCCACCGTCCCGAGTATACTCCATTATTACGTATTACGGAATCTCGTGCGCATGGAAAAGTGGACTTCAACCTGTGCGTAAGGGTCCACCGACTTGTTTTACAGACTGGCCCGATTTGGGAAAGCCAAACGTCAACATTGATGCCCTAAAGCCCAAAACACATTAATTACTGCATAATGCCATACAGTGCAATTAGGTAGTTGTTGTTCATTGACTTCGTCCTCCGTACGTTAGTAACAAATGCGCGCCGAGACGCCTTTCCCTCCCCTTTAAATAAGAGGAATTAAAAAACAAGGTAAAGCATACGCCAGAAGGCTTTGATATACATACTACCTCCTCCTCGTGATACCCATAGTACAACACCCGGTCAAATGACAAGAAGAAAAGAAAAAAGAAAAAGCTTCGGCTGCTAGCCCGCGTAGAATACATTGTAAGAAACACCTGCCGGAAACACCTTGCTAGAATGAATGGAAGCGGTAAATAATAGATCTTTTCGAGAAAAAGCTTAATGGCAGAAAGAATGACTTTTTTTGTTAGAATTAACGATTATGATGACCCATTTGAGAATTGGAGCGGGCAAAGCTGGCTGTTGCGTCCCACGTGTAGCCATTATTGTTCCGGGATGAGCTCGGTGGTCGCGGTGTGGAGAAGCTCATAGTGGGCCGATGGTACGAAGCCTCTTGCCCAACAAAGTCGACCTCTTTGAGACCATGACCATAAGCGGGACTAGGTGATCGCACTTCAACAAGCGTCTCTGGCGTCTTCATATTCTGGCGCGGGTTGAGCATTTCGTAATTGGAAGTGTCGGCAGGACGAGCCCGCGCATCCACCGAGACGAATTCGATACGCTCGACAAAGAAGCCTTTGAACAACGCAATCCAGCCCTGGACCATACTCCAGCGTACCGTGAAGATGAAGTTCCAAAAATTGGCTATGGCAAGCAGCACCATCGTGGCGACTAGCTTTGCTTCACCAATGGCAACCGCTTTGGCCTCGGCCGTACATTTAGTCGGGTCCTGATAGGTGACCAAACACAACAACCACGGCGTGGCTTTCTCTGTAGCTTCTGGCGTCAACTTGAGCGAGTTGTTCAGTTGGACGAAGATCACCGAAAAGTAAATGACGTTGCCAAGAATAGTCAACACCAGCGCGATAGACCTCCACTGCATTTTAAGTACGCGCCGCACACGCTTGTATGCCTGACGGGCAGTTGCCGTGCGCACACTGCCCGAGTACGAAGGAAGGCCAGAGTGATTCGTGCTAGTAGGATCCGGATCGAAGAGAGAGCGAACGTAAATATGAATGCAATATCCGATGGTAGCGAACTGCAGGATAAGGGCCAGTCCGGAGAAGACCAAGAGGGGGATCCAGTAGTCGCCCAAGCTGTTCTCACTGTTGATATGACAGACACCTCCGAATCGGTAAGAGACGCCGGTAAAGTGCAGCATCAATGCTGTGATGAGGACGGGGACACCGAGTCCAGCAAAAGCGGCGCACCACATGAAAACCGGCCCAATAACAATCTCCCAGCACACCTGCAGATGAAGAGCGATAGTACGGAGGAGACTCCAGGTCACGACCGCAATACCTCCAAATAGTAAAAGGGCTCCAGTAAACGCGCAAGAAAGATCGCTGTACATGTCGTTCGGCGTAATCTCGTCGTGACATGCCTCGGGTTTCGTACCCAATGGAACGATAAAGGCGACCTGCATACAGATGACCGCAAGAGTAAAGCACACGGTGATGTAATGACGGTTGGTATACTTGACTGGGAGGACGGCGTAGGTGAGTAGAAGAAAAGCGCTGAATGGCAATAGCGCGACAGCAATCCAGCCGGCTGCATCGACTTTGGCGTTTACATCTAGCCGTCAAGTGTGAGTCGAAAAGAAATGTACTCGGTGGTTCATAGTGTATATACTCACTATTCGGATATCTCCAATCTTGCAATGGGCATGGCAGGCAGCATACATGTCCTCCATATTCCTGACAGAACCTGCCATTGATATCTACGCTGTCATCAGCTACACACGTCCCCGCAGCTTCCCAAGTTTGGAGGAGAGATTGATTGTCTTACATCCGGTTGTGTTGGTGAAAAGAGCCTCTTGCAAGAATGGCGCGGGGCATAAGCCATTCTTCGAAGAGCCCGACATTTTGTTCCAAATCCGAATTCAGTCTTGACCAGTGTGCACACAATCACATTTAGTTGGGGACAAAACAGGCGGCTGTCCTCATATCCGGAGGTACGTTCGATATTAATTCAGCTTGAGGGCGAAACTCCTGCGCGTACACGCCAGGTTAGCACGAGAGCTGAATATGGACGACCTGGCTCCGCGCAGGTAGAAGCAGAAAGAGAAAGGGAAAGAAAACTAACTTAGGGCCGCAGGGGTGGTGATAATATAACCAATGCACAGGTGGGTAAGCCGGGGTGCCGACACCTCTTTCGACTCGAGCCAAGGTCCACCGGCGGCTGTTCGAATGAGAGACATATCGATGGGGTTGCTGATGTATTATTCCCCAGGATAGAGTGGGCTTGCAGGGAGAGAGCGTGAAACACGATGGCATTGGAAGGGCTAGAGCCTAGCAGCGAGTTCTCCATCCACTGTTCGCCGGTGGTTGGCTGCACTAGACATGGGCATGGTGATGGCACTGAGGGCTGAGCTCGGGCCCAGGAGAATAGCGGCCTGGACTGAGTGGACTCGGGGTGAGCCGCGGCGCAAAAGATGCCACTGGAGGAGGCAAATAGCATATCCACAAAGTCGAGATGACGATCTTGCGAACGGAGGATGGTTTGGAGGACAGACGGTGGAGGGGTCGCTTTGCGCTAGCTGGCACTAGTGGCTGCTTTAGTGCACGCACTGCGCCCAGGGGCACGCCGTTTTGTGACGGTAAATTACGTTCCATTACATACGCCATACTGAGTGGGTCCGGCAACGGCTGGTCCATGTCCGGGCTTTGGCCAATGAGAAACGGCCTATCCAGATAAACTTTTGTGCACATATCGATAATATTACATATTACCCTTGAAAGAATCTGTCTACTTTTAATTGTTCCTTATCTACAGAGGAATGGTGGCTCTGAGCCTTGCAAACTGGTCTGATCAGCCTTGACCTACGCTTACGGGGTAACCCTTGCAAAGGATTGACTGTGAGTATCAGCTATGCTCAGCCATATGCATGTCATCGCTGCGTACTTCACTACTCTGTACCGAGGGAGTGTTTAGGCACAATAATAGATTCTGGGATGGTGAGAGCAGTCATTACAGGCTATTTGTTATTGACCAGTGAGCAGCAAGCTCCAAGACAGTAGGAACCATCAGTACCTAGCTTGTCGGCATATGTTTAGTTTAAGCGATGTGTTCCGTTCCCTATTAGTACTGAATCATTGCGACCTGGAAAAATTACAACCATAGCAATCTAGACCTCTATGTATTGCAGCGGTACAGGTACATACCTTTTTAACATGTCTCATGAAAGCAAACAATGTTTTTTTTTTTTTAAAAAAAAAAAAAACAATTCGAAGTACTAGCTGAAATAATAATATCTCACCCAACTATCATACTATTACAGGGATCGTGCAGGCGGCGCCCAACCAAAAATTTTCTCCGTGTATTAGCTCGCCAAAGCAACGTAATGATCTAGCCGAAAAGGGAAATTTAGTACCACCGTTAAACTACAACTTCTTGAGTATAGTATCAAACGCGGACGGAAAAATCGGGTGTGACGGGTGCAACCCAAGTCCGAAGCGAGCAAAGTACTCTGTACAGACTAAGTAGTAAGTAGTAAGTAGTACTAAGTACGTACCAGTTGAAACGCCTGGTTCAATGTTGCATGGCGTGTGTGACACCATGTGTTTGACAGGTGTGGTACCGCCGTCGCATCGAATAACGATGAACTATCTATGGCTGACCACGTTGAATATTAGGATTATCGCTGACGGCTTTGTCAGTGTTTTCTATTTTGTTTTGGTGTCGCGTCCGGACTCTGGAGACGTAGTATGTAATAGGAAGTGCGCGAACTTTTCCGTTGGTAGAATTGGGCAATTATCCATGCCATAGTTAAAATACGTAATTACGTAGTTGGCTAGACTGAGCAAAGCCAAGCAAAATAATAAATTCCGATGGACAATCTAGCCCTCGCCAGTGAATAAATATGCCGTATGATATACTGATTTCTCCGACACTTGGCCGCTGACTTGCCGTATTATTCTCATTACATACATGTTTGTGTAATTCATCAAATGCCGTATTATTATTGTCGTCTTTTCTTGCCTCCATTGGAAGGATTGATCCTATAGAGTTCACAGTCTGTGTTCTCTGGTGAGTCAAGTCTCAGCCCAATCGTAGCCGCCAGGCCGAGAGTCGCGTTGATGGCGGTGGCGATTGGGCTCTCTCTTAAGCGCCCGCCAACACCGAAGCCTCCAGTGAGAGAATGAAGATCTCTATTGACGCAGTTGCGCTTGCTGAGAAACGCTGTCCTGGGCCTGTGATAGGGCACAGCCCTCGGGCCCAGAGTCAGCTGATCTTGCCCGGGGCTGGCCAATCAGATACAGGATCTCTCCGCCGAGGGCTCTTATCGCCGCAGGAAGGAGCGACCATCGCTCTTTCCTGCCCTGCGACGGAGACCTCCGCCCCGTCGCTCCTTCCCTGAAGCACCAACTATCAACAATACGTCGTCTAATAAGAATGCTTATATTCCTCTCACTATCAACTCGTTGAAATACACATCCACTCCTATTCAACGAGCCTTCTCAAATCCTCTCGCTCACGGACTTCTTTCAACATGTCCCGGATGTCAATGTCATTGTGCACATCGACCTGCTCTTGGAAATAGCACATATGGTCCTTCAGCCATGTGGCTTCCCCTCCGGGCTGGTGATTATGTCGAGTGTTAGCCCCAGAAGCTCTGAACGAGGCAAAAAACAAAAGAACAAGATAAATGCAACGCAACATACCCCAGGGACAACGACTCCGCCTTCAAGCGCGGCCACCATGGGACAAAAGACGATGCCATGCAGTTTCTTGATGCGTCTTTCCTGTTCTGCCGGAAGATTTCCCAGCGACTGAGCGCCCAGCGTGGCATCATTCACCACCTCATCCCAACGCTTCTGGATCTTCGTGGCCACTTCGTCGTAAGCTTCCTTGGGCCGCGTCGGACCGACACGCACTGTCGCCCGGATGTGATTCGGGATGGTTTGCCCACGAGGCTTTCCTCCCACGTAGATATCACCTACGGGCCCTGGCCGGTCAAAGACAACGTTGACAAACAGACTCGGGGTCACAAAGGTAGTCGCATGCAAGTGTGTGATAAATTCGGCGAGGGCATTCTTTTGCTCTCGAGAGAGCGGGATACAATGGGAGATCTAGACAGAGTATGGGCCCATGCTTCAATGCTGCGCTTCAAAAGCTATACTCACTTCGTAAACCGGCATTGTTGGAGTTAAAAAAAAAAGTAAGTTGCTCATGAATTACATATGTACCATATGATGTGAAGCGAAGAATTGGAAAGTCGAATCGGGTGAAAGACACGTATATATATACTAGAGCATCTATACATATTGGACCGTGTATGTCGGTCCGGAGACCGCATGTGCGGCCGCAAACGCGGGTGTTGCGGGCACTATAAAAATAATCCGCATATTGCGGACTCTGCCCGCGCCATCAACCAACATTGAACACAGCTGGAAATATGCACAAGATGACAACAGACCAGCGCACTTCGAACCGGCTGGCAACGCGGTCTTGTGAGTCATGCAAGCTTCGAAAGCGGAAATGCACACGAGAGCTGCCAGAGTGTCGCCTTTGTCTTCGTGGACGTCGTTCATGTTCTTACCAACTCACACATCACATTGAGAACCAACAACCGCAGGCAGTTAGCGAGCAAGCCCTGAGAAACGACTTTCCAGTGGCCTTTTTCCTTGATCCAGTTCTGTACAACTGCTGCGCCCCGCTGAGTGCCCCTCGTTGCCAACTTCCCATTCCTCCCCAAGTAAAGGCTTGTTTGGGTGATGATGACTCCCAAAAGGCCTTGGCTGCAGAGTACTTTAAAACCGCTCACCGCTGGATGCCAATCATCTCTCGAATACGATTCTATGGATTGTTGATCAGCTCTTCAGAGCGCCCTGACCATGGCCTTATATCTATTTTACTGGCCATGAAGCTGGTCCTTTCGGTGCTCCAAGAGCCAAATTTGTGCTCCGAGATATATGCCGTCGTCAAGGAATTCCAGCTTCGTATGGAAATGGCGGGATATGTTACCATCTACACTCTTCAGTCGGCAATCTTGACCGCCATGTACGAGATGGGTCACGCCATTTTTCCCGGCGCCTTCACTACCATCTCTACCTGTTCGCGCTATGCGACTGCTCTAGGCATCAATGAGCCACTACCAATTCAAGAAAAAATATGGATTGAGCAGGAGGAACGAAACCGCATATGGTGGGCGATTCTCATCTTGGACCGGTAATCACCGTGCGATTCTGTGCTCCAAGACAAATCACTGACCAGCCTAGCTCAATGAACATTGGCTTTCGGGGACGCCACCTCTGCAGACCTGATCCCAATACGAACTCCATACTACCGGTAGACGACGATGCCTGGGACCAAGGGGTAGGTGGCGTTTTTTCTTCTCTATATTTATCTCCAATGAGCTGAAAACCGCTACTCTTCAGGTACTGCCTGAAAACCAATCGCAGAATGTCTTGTCAATACCAAGCTTGAAAAATGGTCGATACACCCGCTTAGCCCAGGCTGTCAACCTTCTCAGCCAAGTTTTTCGACACATCTCAAGTCGTGAAGAGGTATTGCGCCTAGACCTGGACAATATCGCACAGTTAGAGAGAACAATATTCGCATTGGAGAAACTTGCCTCATTCGAAGAACAAGATCGGAAGATTTGCTGTCTCTCTTCAATTGCTATTTGTTACAGGTGGAGTCACCTAAACAGCAACGAGAGGACCTGGCTGACTTTGGAGCAGCTCGGTTTTACTCCTCCGCACAGCCTATTTATCCGAGCCACATGAGACCTTGACTGAGAATGGCAAGAAACAGTCGGAGCATTCAATTCAAGAGGTTCTAGTGAAGACATTAGGCCATTTTGAGAGATACCGAAACGGATGGGGGAGTCTAGACAGATTCCCTCCTCTTGCGCTAGATTGGCTTTATCGGACTGCCGTGGCGCACGTCTTTCTTGCTTATAATGCTGAACCATCCAAATGGGATAAAGAAATCGATGAGCTGAAAGAAGCCCTGGAATTTGTCAGTCAGAGATGGCGAGCAGCCAGTGAGTAGCGTCCCCTTATTTCCCGTTGTTTTGGAGCAAGTAACAAATCTCAATCGCTGATTTCTATGTTAACAGCTCATTATCTACGGCTTTTGGAGACCAGACAAGCAGTCAGGATTCCTTTATGACAATTGTAATATCCTCTTCCGCCTGTGAGCATATCAATTAATATGCACAGGGTATACTTCTATTTCAGGTTAGGGTTTCATCTAGAGAAATATAATAATTTGCAGCATCCAAAGCTCAGTTGTTAAAAGCCTTCATTCTTTGTGACCCACTCCGATGTCTTTGCTCAAACAGTTCACTTCGGAGACACTTGTTGTTTGGTAAATCTTGCACTATACCCGTCACATAAAGTATGCATATTCTTATTACACAGTGAGACCGCAGGATCCCTGCATGTCATCTGCACAGATTCTGTTATGTGTAGTTTTGTATTTAATCTGTAAGCGTCATGACAGTGAGTCTTACCATGACCCACGTTACATGATCTACACTCGATACTGGCGATCTCCTGGTCTTGTCGCCGCCACTACTGATCCTTTCGGAGACGCCAATGTGCTTAGATAGTTCGGCACTTCAAATGTTGTCGCGATCCAACGTGGCTTATCGATAGGAAAATTCGCCGACATCCGAATGGGAAATGGATTCTACGTGTCAGAGGATAACAGCCTTGTACGGGATCAACTCAATTGCTCTTGCAATCATGCATAATCACCTTCTCTAATGGACAATGGTAAACCATAGTGTGCAGCGCAGAGTTACAACGGTCTTTGCACAAGAAGGATTGCTCGAGACGAAATACATGATCAACAAATGCGTATGGCAACGTCTCTTCAAATGTTCACACCGTCAATCCCGATTTCTCGTTCACATCTTTAATTTTGCCATAGGCATCCCGAACAGTGAGAACCCGAGAAGGTCCTTCATCGCCAAATAGCGGAGTGATCTTGCCTGAGGCAAGCTCTAGCTGTGTCCTTGCGCTGACTTCACTCCACCGCGCCAGCGTGTCAGCTTCGGCATCGAACGGGTAAAGCCAGCGGTTCTTGGTCATTGTCAGCAAATTCGTAGATCACAGGGACGGGGCGCAAGAGCGAATTTCACCTTAATCTTAATGTCATCGGGATCGAATTCCTCTCCGTCTTTCAGGGTTTTGAGAGCGTTGTGCCATCTGTTTCGCAGATCTTCACCTGATAGCTGCGCCTGGCGCACCCGGTCAAACCGTAGCTTCTCATATACTCGTGTCTGTGCCATATCAGTGATGCTGATTCCTTGCGTGCTTTCTTTCCCTTTTGTCCGGGAAAATGACCATCTTACCGCTAAAGGCACATTTCCTTTGCCCGCCAGTTTCATACAAAATGCCAATACAGCGGAACTCTCCGTGGCCTGTGACGCACCTTGGGCACTTGTCGGCAAATGCGGGTGACAACTATCTCCCAAGAGTGCAATCTTTCCACTTCTACTTACCCATGTTGGTAACGGAGCTCTGTAGCAGATCTTCCAGTCGAGACAGCTTGGTGTAGCTCTAATTGCCGACGCAATTGTCTCGTCCCAACCCTGCACAAGCTCACGAACATCATCCATGTTCCCTGGCTGGAACCAGCTTTCTTGGATGTCTTCGGTGTCCTTGTGTGTGATGATCCAGTTGAATTCTTTGCCGTCTCGTAGCGTGTTCTGAACAAGATGCTTGTCTTCTCCGATCCAGATATTAACGCAATCTTTGTGCAGTAGGGGTTGGCAGGGCTGGACATCTTTGAGAATGTCTCCCTTGAAGAAAGCCCTATAACACGCATAACCGGAGCTTTTTGGCGTGTCGCTGAAGCCCAGAACGAGTTCTCGAGCCTTGGATTTGATGCCATCTGCACCAACAACCAAGTCTGCATAGTATGTCCTGCCGTCCTTGAGCGTAATACTCGGCGCGTCCTCGTCAAACGCAACAACTTCGTAGCCCATGTTAATCTCAATGCCCAGTTGCTTTACCCGGTTTATGAATGCTTCGTGGTAATCTCCTCTGTGGCCAATATAGCCGGCCATGTCCTGTTTCTCACGCTCAATTAGCAATTACCTGAAGCCGTGAGTCTAACAAACATTTACCATTAGCGGCTGGGTTGCGAGAATTCTCCCATCATTCCACCGCCGAATGTTCATATTGGGATTCTTATTGCCAATTGCAATCAATTCCTCGTACAGGCCCCATCTTCGCAACAGTTTGAGCGCGTTCTCGCCGAGGCCGAGAGAGTCTCCTAGACGGAGGAACTCGCGTACTTTTTCGAATATCACAACTTCGAACCCGGCATAATGCATAGCCATGGCACACGCGAGACCACCGAGGCCTGCCCCGACGATTATGACACGAGCCCGGTTGGGGTCAGCAGGGTGGAGGGGAATAGCTTCTGACATGTTCCTCTCCTTTTTCCGCTCGCTCTCTTTCGTCCTGTTAATTTTGTGTCTACTCGTTCGAGTCTGGTCGGACTCAATTATTATCAACCAACTCTCCTTATAGAAATGGAATTGCAAATGGAAGCAGAGGAAAATCTTAGACAGAAAGAGCTGAGTCTATAGGGTTAGTTATATCGCTCAACAAAACTGGCCTGGCTATAGTGCCGCGGCAAATCTTAATTGCTATTCTTATAAAAGCTTCCCAGAGCCAAGATTTGAATGAGTGACAGTTGATAAGGTCCGTTGTATAACCTGGTGGTAAAAATGCTGGATTGAAAGCAGTGCGGGGAGACCGCTGGTTCAGCTTTGCCCGCTGCGAAATGGTTGCGCCGGGCTCAGGCCAACCCATCAAATGCCCATTACGGCGACGAATCCTGATTATTACGAGATTCTGAGCGTGTACACATACGCTATCACTGTGCTAACATGTTCGGATATAGCTTTTTCTCGTAATTTATCGTGCATGGGATGTATGAAGTTACATAGTTATAGCAGTGCTGATAGTGCCAATTGACTATATTGAATGAAATGAGATAAACATACGTAGTCAGCATTCTATCAGTCGATAATTACTCTCCCGCGCTCTATTGATTCAATAATGGCAATTACTTCACATTGCTTCGCACACTCTGCGAGTAATTGTTTGGTGCGACATGATTGCACGGAATGCCTGAGCTCTTCTGCCCAACAATATTCGTGCACTGATAAACCTCATATTGAAACGGTGTATTCCACAGCGGCAGGCCAAGTGTCTCGTTTACAGATTGGATACTAACGTTATCGAACTTGATTCCTGGGCAAGGCACCTCATCCGAGCAGTATAGACTGGCTGCAATGTTGTACCTAGATGTGCCTGTAAAGTTGACCCATGAGACATCCTCAATCTGCAGCTTGGAGGTATTACAGTTTTTGGAATCTGATTCCGAGTATATACACTGCGAGATCTGGATCGGCAATCCGACATGCTCCAGTTTGAAGTTGCTGAATGTCACGTTTTTGACCAATCCACCACCGCCACCACCGGAATCACCGTTGGAGTCGTGGTCAGTTGGCACGCCCTGCCAGGTCTTAATATGCGCGCCATCTGCGCAGTCAATACAGTGGACATTGTCGAAGGTGACGTTTTGCACATAGTCCGGCCAGTCGGGATACTGCCCAATTGACCCAATAGTGATACCGGCAGAACTATGACAGGTGACGTTACGAACTAGCAGGTTCGTGGTGTTTCCCTTGGCCGCGATACAGTCGTCGCCGTTTGTAATAGTCGCGTTCTCAATGCGCAAATTATCGCTGCGCCAGGAGTCATATCCGTCGGTGTTTGTCGTGTCCCACTGGTCGTCACTCGTAGCATTCACAAAAAAATTAGTCAATGACACATTCTGACTCTGCCACACAAGCGTCGCCCAGAATTGCGGCTGGATAATAGTCAAGCCATCGGCAAGCAGGTTCGTAGAGTTGAAAGAGGTGATACTGATTGGACGACCAAACTGGTTTCCCTTATTCTTGTTCCAGGTATACCACGTCTGTCCATTTCCATTGATCCACCCGCCTTCGCCGCGTAGAGTCACGTTCTCGCCGCCAAAGAGCCAGGCAGTGGATTGGTTTTGGTAGATGACAGAGAAGACATTCTCGCGCCAGTAGGTGATGTTTGTAGAGAACTTGAGCTCACCCTGGAGAGACACATCGCAATTGACTAGATTCGTGGTATTGAGGACAGAATTCACGTTGAAAGTGTGATTGGTGAAAACAATTTTGCCATCCTTGCCGCAGGTATCGAAGGCTTGAAGGATTGATGGTCCGTCGTCAACGTCTTCACCGTCATGATGGAGGGACTCTGGGTAGATTTCGCAGGTATTGTTGTAAGTGACGACGTAACTGGAGACTCTCGTCACGAGAAGCAACGCTATGAAGGAAAGAAAACTCCGCATCTTAAATCGATTTTCGATAGCATCTGGAGATTGTTGTCATTTGTGCATTTATAGTTCTCAATCCCTTGCTACAACAATCCATCTCCTCCAAAAAGCCGTCGAAGTTTTAATTCACGCCGTAATATTTGAAACAGCAAATACCCGGACTATTCTCCTGTCCACATTTCGAAAGATCGACACTATAACCCCAAAATGCCCGGGGGGCGATTGATGCGATTCGATGATCTTGGCTGCTGACCTTGCGAGCTAGTGACAAACTTAGTCTGAAGCGCCGGATGAGTCCTTTTTCGTCGATAAGGTTACACTTGTAGGTATTATCTCAGCAGTTGGGATTAAAAATCAAGTGATTGTGTAGAAAGAATCTGTGATTTGCAGTTCAGTATTTCCCAGTCTGGAAGGTTGACTTGTTTAGCCCTAAATCCCAAAGCGGGAGCAAATGGCACCCAGAGCAGCTAAAATCCTAAAACAAACGGACAATGCTTGTTTTTAGGGGAAAAAAATAAAAGTAAAATAAAAAGGTCCGTCAGCTGCAGTGCTACCACTAACTTCACTGGATGCTAGGTGGAAGTTGGGCTGCTCCCCTAGGTTATTTTGCTTAGAAACTGCAAAAGAGGTAGCGTACTATAGTCACCTAAATCACTAAAAATATCCATTCGAGTTTCCATCCGTCATAGCATCGTAACCTCATCTACGTCGGCGCCTGTAGCCCTCCACGTCTCCAGGCTAAGCCAATCCGGATCGACTATAGGCGATGGCCATGAAGTAAAGCAGAAATTCGCCGCATCCTGGTCGTCAGCACCTGGGTGGTTCGCCGAGTTTAAAACCGCTGTCATGCTCGATGACGGCGCTGTTGCTGTTGCCGATGCCGATGCCGATGCCGATGCCCCAGGTTGGTCTCCGGTAGTGGCTGTTGTGTACATGGCTGTAGGAACCGGTAGGATGTTGTCGATTTCGTGATCGACTCCCTCGACAACGTGCAGCGTTCGTACTGCACTGGACCATATACTACTCATTTTTCGACAACACTCTGTGCAATGAGTCAGAGCTGATGGTGAGAAAAGAACAGGATAAACAGCTCTGTTGAAGAGGTGCATGATTATCGCCGTGAAAGAGTAATAGTTAAAAAAGGGAGGTGCAAAGGACGCGCTATAAGACGAGGTAAAGTGTTCGAGAAGATTAGCTATTGCAATGGCGGCTGAGGTTGCAGTAAGAAGAGATGAATTGTTTGTCTGGGGCTCGTTGGAATCGTGAGTTATACTGAATGATTCAAGGTAAGTCTCAGGGTCTTCAGTCGTTCTTGCAGAGGAATACACACAATGGACGATGGAGTAGTACTTTGCAGTTCCAAAATTGCGAATGCATCACAATTACTGGGACGAGTAGTCGGACGCCTTGGCGGATACCCAAGAAATCGGGAACTTGTGCTTCCCATTCATTAAGACTATTTTCAAACTCGTGCAGCTTACTCCAATCGGGGCCTTTCGATCCGACAGAGTAAAACTCTCGATGTATTCGACCTTGAATGATAGCTGGTCAAACATGAGTATTAGCATATGACACGGAGAGAGAGAGAGAGAGAGGATCGCATACATAATCTGACAACTTGTGCAAAACAAGCAAGAGATACGTCTCGAGTACCATGTAGGTTGTCATCAGGCAGCTCAGTGTCAAAGTCATCTTCGTGGATTGCACAGGGCCTGCCCTGCCATGCTGCAATGTATCTGTCCAGTACAAAAGCTCCCCACCATATCAAGCGTCGGATCTGCATCTCGACTGTTGACATGTTCCGGAAACAGTTTGTATTTTTCCACACAGATGGGTCCCGATGAAGCCCTAAATCTTGACACTAAGTCTACCTGTTAGCTCTCGGGCAATTATCTACAAAGGCAGGTGAACTCGACACACCATTCGTATTGCACTGCCGACATACATCCAGCTGATTGAGCCGCCGGTCCCAATCTCCCGGTATGCCATCATGAGTAAAGCCAAGCAGCAGTTGATACTACTTTGCTCTATCAGAGGTATATTAGTAAAACCAAGAAAAATTTTGTTCTTGGCAATGAAGCTTACTGTGTTGAGCAATAAGTGTCTCTGCTTTGACTGCGTACTCATCGCCCGGGTCACTGTCCTCCCGCCCTCCACGGTTTTCAACAAACCTAGCGGACAAAGCAAACATAGAAAGCAATAAAACCTGGGGAATCCGTCTCTCTAGTTGGTCAAGCGCTGAACGCCCTTGGCGAGGGATTCCTCGGCGGTCTTTGCTCAGCTGAAAGAGAAAGGTTTCCTTGTGCACAATAGGAAAGTAGGGATGAACATAGACCCAAAAGGCACTCAATGATGACCACGTCAGTTGAAAAGGAACGATTCAATCAAGACTAGTGGTTACCAACTCGAGTAGCTTGTTTTGCACGGCAAGACTAGGAAGAATTCCCCCCATAATAGAGTCTGCTGCTGAGACTATCTCGTCTTCAGTACGAAACGTCGTGTTTTTGCTGTGGGGCCAGAATCCAGGGTTTGAAAACTGCCAGAATGGCGATGTAAAGACTCGCGATGCTGTAATAAGATGAAGTCCCGATGTTGGCCCATGATATCGCATTGTCATGTTCTCGTCAATCGACAAGTAGCCTAACACGGTTGACTTCTCCGATGAGCTGTCTACTTTCTGGACCAGCGGTTTTGTCGGCATAGGCAGTCTTTGCTGGTACATGGTCTGAAAATTAAAGTCTTCCTCCTGCTCGTGTTCTTCGTTTCTGCTATGACCATTGTTACTATTTGGAATAGGGAGCGGCAGTTCTTCAGGGGAATTGTCAGATGCTGCAGCATTACTCCCTCGAAGCTCTGTTATGATATTCTCCAGCGAGGCGAGTCTTTGCTCTAGAGTATTGACATAGCCCTTTGGAGGTCCTCTCTTTTTCACTGTGCGGTTGAAAGTACACGCGACGTCAAGAAACCTGCAAGTCTCGCAAGTTTTGGAGCCTGGTCTCAGCAGACACTTGGATTTTGATTTGGAGCCTGGGTGCGAGCCTTGAGTCATTGAACTTTTTGGCAGCTAACTTCTCCCAATCTATTTTTTCCGCGGTTGACTTACAGTTGTCACAGGCCCTGGATACCTTCTCAGCAGCTTGCGAGTCGCGCCTTGTTGGCGTTGGAGATGGGCCTTTTTCAGCGCCGAGATCAGCTGGAGTCTCAGCCATAGCAACAATCAACGACAAGTCTGTCCTTTTCCCGCTTGAAGGCCCAGAAGCTCTCCTGTCGACCCAGAGATGAGTGTTGGTCGCAGTTCAAGTAGTCGATCTCATGGTCCGGGGAAACCGCGCGTGCGGAGTGTGGGGAAGGCGCCGGAGGGGGTTTCCCCGTGGCCATACTATTAGTGCCGCCGGGCTTTCCCCTCATCTACATGTAAGAACGAGCTCATGCGCTGTCAGACTTGTGAGCTCTGCAGTGCATTATTAAAAGGCTCAGGCTGTCCCAGAGCTCGAGGCTCGAGACTATTGTACAATTCTTATCCCTTCAATCATGGCCCCAAAAATCGCCGTCCCCCCAGTTCCCGTCTTGACGGACAGCCATCACTCTGGCGTCAGCTCGGGCCTGGCTGAGAGTGCCAATGCTGCAAAAGAAAGAGTCTGGCACAATAAGACCACGTCTGGTGTGATGCCTCGCTACGGAGAGCTGCCAGTTTTACCTCCCGGGATCGAACGGAGCAGGTTTAATACAGCAATTGACGAGCTTAGACGCATACTTGGACCACAGCACCTATCAATAAATGACAAGCCTCTGGACGATGGCTGGTATCTGGAGCATCCGTAAGCACGCAAAGTATTGAAAAGAATGATTGCAGAGCTCACGTTGACTTTTCTTTTGTTCACTCAGAAACACTCACGATGCCTTTCATCTACTTGACCCAAATGATACCGTCTCCTCAGCTGCCGCATATCCAGGCTCAACCGAAGAGGTCTCGTCGGTCGTTAAATGGGCGAATAAATATGAGATTCCTTTGTGGCCCATTTCAATGGGCCGAAACCTGGGATATGGAGGAGCTGCTCCACGAGTCAGAGGAAGTATTGTCCTGGACCTTGGGAAACGCATGAACCAGGTCTTGAACATCGATGGGGAGCAATGCTCGTGCCTGGTAGAGCCTGGTGTTTCGTACTACAAGCTGTACGAAGAGGTTCAGAAAACGGGATATCCCCTTTGGATTGACCCTCCGGACTTGGGAGGCGGTTCTGTACTGGGCAATGCGGTGGACCGTGGGGTCGGGTATACTCCTATGGGAGACCGTAAGGAACCAACATACTGTCCGGTATTGAGTTCACCAATTACTGACGTACTCAGATTTTGCAAATCACTGCGGGCTTGAGGTATACTTGTTCCCCAGTACATCGCCAAGAAAAGAAGACTGACAGGTCACAAAGGTCGTTCTCCCAACTGGTGACGTTATCAGAACAGGAATGGGTGCTTTGCCTGGCCCCAATGGCTCGGATAACCCTACATGGCAATCATACCAGTATGGATATGGCCCATATGTCGACGGCATATTCACGCAATCCAACTTTGGCATTGTAACAAAGATGGGACTGTGGCTCATGCCCAAAACCCAACATCTGACATACATGGTCACTTTCCCAAAAGATGACGATTTCGAAGAAATTATTGAGATCATTCGAAGCTTGATGGTCAACAAGATTCTAGGAAATGTCCCACAGCTGCGGCATGTAATCCAGGAATTGGCAGTCTCGGGGAAGAATAGGGAAGAGTTTTATAAAGGTAAAGGTCAGATTCCAAGGGACGTGATTCGTGAACATGCAAAGAAGCTGCCCTGTGGTGATTGCTCCTGGGTTTTCTATGGTACGGCCTTCATGCCTTTTCGGGGTTTATCTCATGCTGATTATACGTAGGCACGCTCTACGGAAGTACCCAGAAACAGATTCATGAAACCCTGAAGATTGTTAAAAAGGCGTTTGGAGCAATCCAAGGCACAAGGTTTCTGTTCCCCCAAGATGTCCCAGAAGATCACTATCTCCACTCGCGAGTCAATGTTTGCTCCGGGGTCCCAGAAATCCGAGAGCTCGAGTGGCTGAACTGGAAGAAAAACGGCGCCCATCTGTTCTTTTCTCCCATTTGCCCGACGAAAAAGGGAGATGCTCGAAAGATCATCGACATTGCCATCCGAGTCCACGAGGAATTCGGCATCGACCTCTTCCCTTCCTTTTGCATCGCGCCCCGGGAAATGCACCTCATCGTCAATATAGTCTACGACAGAAGTGACCCTGACGAGAAACGCCGTTCAGTCGCAGCAATCAGAAAGATGATTGACGAATGCGCAGAGGCAGGCTACGGAGAGTACCGCACGCATATACTGTTGGCTGACCAAGTGGCGAATACATACTCATGGAACAACCAAGCATTGCTCCGTTTCCACGAGAACCTCAAGGACAGTCTTGACCCGAAAGGAATACTTGCGCCTGGACGCAATGGAATTTGGCCAAAACGGTACCGTGGGCAGGGCTGGGAGCTGCTTGGAGACTCCAGAGATACATCATCTCCAACAAAGTCAAAGCTATAATCACTAGGCCGGGGGATTGATTGGTTTACACGGTTTCAACAGCGAATAGATATCGAAAGAGAAGAGTCCAACATCGTTCCATTCTTCATTTATATGCTATGTAATTGTAGACTGAACATCTAAATATACCTGAGACTTGAATTGAAGTTAGCAAAAGCTAAAGAGCTGAGATGTGTAGATAAAAGAAGATAGTCAACAATATCAGATGTCCGTTTCGATCATCGAGGCAACACCAACCGAAGCCGATGCGCCTCTGACACAAGAGGTACCAGAAATAAAGTAATAAGGATGTGTATCATCATTTGAAGATGCAAGGGAAAAAGGAAAAAAGATATTGATCCAAGAATACTGACCTGTTCACAAGAAATCAACCATCCGGACCACCACTCATGTGATAAGCGCCAGAAATGGGAAGATAAGCATCATAATTCCCGGTTCCCGGTTCCATCACACGGATTGAATGGCAGCTAGGCGACTGCGATCGAAAACGATGATCGAATGTTTCGAATGTTGGTAAGGAGGAGACTTGAGAAAAATCATCGACGGAGACGCAGCTGGAGTGGGTCCTTCGGCTTTAGCGAAGTTTCTGCCAAGAAAGTCACATGACGCACACACTCCGTCGCGCCTCACCACCAAAAGCGGAGCGCATCGAACAATCTTTTCTGAACAGTCATTCCGCACTCGACAACTCGCCCAACGTTTTCCGGCAAACACAGAACAATCAGTTCACAATGGGTCGGTATGTGGCTATCGCATCCATATTCCTTTTTTGCAGAGCAGAGTTGCATCGCTATTTTCGCGACGTCCTGTTTCTCATCTGTTGGTCGCTGGTGCTAACTTGCGACTCAAGTCTTCACTCCAAGGGAAAGGGCATTGCTGCCTCCGCTATTCCTTACTCCAGGACTCCTCCTGCCTGGCTCAAGACCACCCCTGACCAGGTCACCGATCAGATCTGCAAGCTCGCGAGGAAGGGGTAAGTTGCTCGATGGATATTGTCCAACAATTATCTGATCTGAGTGTCCTAGTGCCACTCCCTCTCAGATTGGTGTCGTCCTCCGTGACAGCCACGGCATTGCCCAAGTCAGAAACGTGACTGGTAAGTCTATCCACAAACTGGATGCGAAGTTTCTCGGAAGACAAATTGTGGCTAACATTTGTGGTACAGGTAACAAGATCCTCCGTATCTTGAAGTCCAGCGGTACGCAACCCCGAATCCTCCCCTGCCCAACCATCCCAGTTTCGTAGAACGACCGACGAGAAGATCCGAAACCGAGAGCGAGTCCTTACATGGCAAGGTCGATTGCGAAATAAACTTTTCACAATCACTTCCAATTAATACAGTTCACTCTCGGTATCGCGATATCCCAGGTTACTACATAATATGCGCTCTGCATATACAGAAACAAAAACATCCCAATATTTGCCTCTGTTTGGTCAACCCAAGGCTGACAGAGTGACTTGTGTAGGCCTCGCCCCTGAGATCCCTGAGGACCTTTACTTCCTCATCAAGAAGGCCGTCTCCGTCCGCAAGCACCTTGAGCGCAACCGCAAGGACAAGGATGGCAAGTTCCGCCTCATTCTGATCGAATCTCGTATCCACCGTCTGTCCCGCTACTACAAGACCGTCGGTGTCCTTCCTCCTACCTGGAGATACGAGAGCGCCACCGCCAGCACCCTGGTTGCTTAAACGACCTTGGACCTTGTGTTCTGGCTGGTTTTTGCCGAGGAAAAAAAAAGGAGTTCTATCCCCGAGGGTTCGGGCTCTTCAAAGTCCCCATTTGAGGTCCAATCTACATCTGTTCATCTAAGGACGGAACGATGATACCGCAATTGGGTGTCCTCTATTCTTGAATAGTAGGGAAAAAGAGATCCCAGTTTTACTGTTGTACTTACCCTCCTAGGAGAGAGAATTTCAAAAAAGTCATGACCGTTTTATAATTGTTAGAAGGATACCCAGATTCAAATCGTCAAAATTCCGTTACTCATATACCATATATACATGTAGAGTTCTTAAACGTATCTCACTTCCCTTGCAACTGCGTTGCACAGTTCAACTCTGATCCCGGCTCCTGTCAGAACATGTATCCATAATCTCTGCGTGTCGCTCAGGCGATCATTTTCAGACTTGACCTCAGCAAATAAAATCTCTTTCTTTTCTGTGTTCCAGAGGAAAAGATCTGGGATCCCCCCGCCTCGCTGCTGGTACTCCTGTGCCATGACCTTGCACACCGTAGCCAGAGCAGAACCACGGAAACACTGCACAATCTCGACGAGATCATCGATCGGAAAAGTCCAGTCTACTCCGACGACGCATGTTTGTTTATGGAACTCACGCTCGTGAATATTGAGAACGATGGACTCGGCCTCGCCATTGGCAATCTGGACAAGTCGATGATTGATTTCAGAGGCTCGAGTAGAGTAAAAAGCATCCGTGTGGAGATCTAATGGGCACGTTTGGAAAGGCGTTTGGAAAACATTGGGCACGTAGGTGAAGAGAACGTCGTAGAAGAGATAGCCAAACTAGACGTGGTTCATATTGGTCAGTTTGACATCAATGGGCGCTTAAGACAACGTACAAGTGTTCGAACAATACCTCCTTCGGCATGGTAGCCCTTCCACCCATTGTCGCGATACCAGCTAAGACACATGTTTTCCACTCTGCATTCTCCCGAGTCTTCACGTTCGTCGAGCCAGACGGTAGGACGGCCACGTCGCGTTGTCGGGGTAGAAGAGTCGCCATTGGGTTTTGAATCAGATCTACTTAGAAATTCTTCTTTCTCGATGCGGATGCCTTCAATCGTTCGCTCTTCCGGTTTGACTAAGAGAACGTGCCCGAAGTCGTGCTGCTCTCGCTTCACTACTTTGAGTGACTTTTCCAACTTCATAACTCGCTTCTGCAGGTCATAGTGGTAAATTATATGGCAGTCCGGATCCTGGAGCCCGGTTTCACATGTTTTCAAAGCCACCCTTTTCCAGAATTTCTTCTGTAATTCATCGCTCCGATGGTCATTGGGCATTAGAGCCCACATATAATGCTCCTCTAAAAGGGCTTTCCTTTGGTACCAGGACCCTCGCCGGGAAGTATGAAAGAACTTCTGAGCGAGTAATTCGGTTAATAGTTCGTGTTCGCGTTTATATTCTTTGAAACGGGCGAGGGGGTGTAGGCCCTTATGTATAATACGGGTATATACCCACGCCGGAGAGAAGCGACGTAGGTAGGCACCTTCGCCACTGAGATAGATGCTATCTTCTTTTCGCTGTTCCTCTTCCAGCAAACTCTGCCACCGCGGATAGACATTATCACTTAAATCTTTGATTTTATGCAGACGCTCTATGGTCGGAGTTCCGCTAAATTCCAGCATGTTGTCAATATCGAACTGGATCCTCAGCGCCGCTTCGAATTCGAGTAAAGCCGCCCTCGATGGGAATATCGACGTCGATCGTGATACCATATATTCGGGAAAGTTTTTTCGTGATATTTTGGCCAAGATAATGGTAGTGAGTGATTTCTCTGTCCATTCGCTAGAACGATAAAAGACTAGATGTACTCTCTCAAAAAGCTTCAAAGGAGCAGGGGAAAGTCTGATGCAGTCTCCAGTAGTGTCAAGGATTTTCTGTTGAAAATGGTCGTTTCTATTGCAGTTCTCGCTATCCCACGCAAGCCCGCCTTGGGTCTGGCTAGCTTGTCGAAGTGCCATTAGCAGCTCAGTCTTGTTCTTTCCTTGCACTTTCGCTTCTTTGGCTAGTGTTTTGAGTTCATCAAGTAGGAGTAACGATGAAGCCTCCTCCAGTGTACTTATTTGTTCAATTCCTTCTGCAAATCTAAAGGAGGAGGAGAGCGTATTTTCTGCAAGCGGTTTGGATATTGTTGGGTTTTCGTATGCTGGTGATGTTGATGACGGAAGGGTATGGGCATGTCTAAGATCAGCGACTGCTTGGGACATATCAGCAATATCTTGATAGTATCCTAGCCGGTTTATTCGATGCCATGCAGCGGTCTTGCGAAGAAACAGACGAACGTATCTGCGATGATGAAAACACATGTTAATTACAGATGCAGAGTCTTTTAAGAGTACGCAACGAAGGACACGTACAAATACTGGGCCTCGTAGCTCAGATCCCTCCATTTGTTAAACACCTCTAGCTCTGGTTCGTCAAACAAATGAGCCTCATCCTCTAACACTGTCTCTAGGGCAAGGTTGAAAGCATCCACATAGATAGAGCTTCTTCCTTTCTGCCATTTCCTTTCCCCCAGTCTTTGCTGGAGAGTGGCAGGTTGTTCCTCTTCGAGCGCCGTTGCTTTGGATGATTCATATTGCTCGATGGCTTCCTGGTTGGTCTCAATCAAAGGAAGAGAGGTCTCCAGCTCTGTCTGGCTTCCTTTCGGAAGATTGATATCCTCATTTCCGACATCGTTCCCAGCCGTAGCATCGGCAGGCAGCGCCGGGTACTCAGACTCTAAGAGCGGAGTGGGAGAGTCTTCATATTTCGGTCTATCTGTACTGCGAGATTCGTCTGACGATACTGCAGAGTCTTGAGGCCCTTCATCGGACAGTCTCGCTCGCTTCGGGGCAGGACGGCGGGTTTCGAAGAAGTCGAGCAGCGACGGCATTCTTCCACATCTAAAATCAACTCATGAATCTAAAAACATGCACATTGCAACATCAGGGCCGAAAGCTGTCATTTGACTAGTATATGTAGGCGCCGGGCAGTCAACATTGACGAAGTTCCCCTCTTCTGTCAGTAGCGCGTTTGGAGACGTGTTAAGTGGGACACGCTTCGGCGCCTGATCATGTGACTGTAGTTCTATACTAAGATGCCATATAGTTGAACGTCAATTTGAGGAGATATTATTTTCAATGTTTTTATTCGTGATATTGATATTTTGTGATTGATTGGAAGTTTTTGACCGCAGAAAAGTTTAATACGGTATGTTTGTTGCACATATTGCTCACACCATAATATACTCAAAGTATCAATAAAAGTAGAATGGCACAACGAGCACTAGACACTAGTCACTAGTCACACCACCAGTTTTGGCAGAATCACAAAGCGATTAATACATGCATCCACATATTTATACCCTTGAAACCACACAATAGTAAAAACTGCATCGACCACTGCCAGTGACCTTGAATGTGCACTGTTTGGAGCCCCACTATACCCACAGGCAGCCAATCGGAGATATCAGCAGCCTTGGGTGTCAGACTTCACTTTGCGGTTGATCAACATTCAATCGATAACTTCAGCTCTGCTTGCCAACGCCCACTTACTCCGACCTGAAGACAAGTTGGAGCTTTGTTGCACCTAGTCGCAAACATAAAGAAAACCACGACCCTGAATGACTTGTTCGCTACCCACACGAATCCGATTGATCCTCTCCCGCGCTCCAGACTCCCGCGCAAACCGCCCAGACAGACCACTTGATATCAATTGATATTCCCACCAACGCAACCATGAGTTCGAGTGCAACACCAATTGGCAACCATGCTGATAGCCACAACTCAGCCACACCGGCCGCCGGGGGCCTAGACACTAGCTTGCCCACGGTTGCTGGCGGTGCGCCTGCGCGATTGTACATGAACGAGAAGATCGTGCCGTACTTGCTGGAAGGGATGAAGAACGTGGCGAGAGAGCAGTACGTGACAAACCCCCCCTGGTGGCTCTGAAATTAGAGCCAAATCACTGATGAATGTTTTCTTTCCTTAGGCCGCCGAACCCGTTGAAAGTGCTTGGGGAGTTTCTTATTCAGAAGAGCAATGAGGTCGAGCAGGGACCAAACAGCGGACAATGATAACGGAGAATTTTATGTATGTTCACATTGAAAGCACGGAGTATGGTGTGGGTTTTTTATCAACTTGGGAATACGACTATTTGTCATGGTAGCGAGCACTATCTATTAAGGATTACTTTTATCAAGTGCCTGGCAATCGATGAATATTGCAGTTCATTCGTTTCAGCTTGTCTTTTCTGATTAAGCTTTCAGCTATGAATGTATAGCAGGGTGCCATGCCACCTTTGTAGATGGTGCAGTCACACCTTTCAGTAGGCACGAGACCGCTCTCTCTCTCTCTCTCTCTCTATTCTAGTCTCTTTGCCGATAGAAATGAAACAAACATTCCATACCCTAGTTCAAAGTTAGCATCATGAATTGTCACGTTACTTACCCTAATGAATCTAGAAACCATGTCATCAGACCGACAACCGACAACCGACAACCGAATACAGAGTTGGCAAGGCAACTACTGACATTGCCCGGAGACATTATTACGAGTTAGATGGAAAGATTCAGAATGGTCCGTCCACCTTCATAACTTAGGAAGTCGGAAAGAAAATATGACGATCCATAGGCCATTTGGGCGTGGTGAAGGTGCTATAAGCCGACTTCGACACTGGACGGAAGGCGAATCTGACTTGCTTTGATGCTTTCTTCTTTATCTTGAGAGAACCAGTAGGCTTTTGTCTTTGCTGAATCGTATTTTTTTTTTTTGATCGGGTCGTTACGTGAAGCTGACTATCGACTAGGATCGTTCCGGAGAGTTGCAACCAAGCAGTGCTGTCCAGGACGACCACGTTCATATTACAACGCAGTATTTTAAGTAAAAGCTGCTTTTCTTTTTTCCGCCGCCAAATATGCCGTATTCCAGAGCGAGTAGAAAGAGCAAAAAGAAACATCGTAGAGCGAAAAGTGACGACAAGATTGGGCAGAGTTGATACAGGCCGATCGTTAATTTTATCTGGCGGTCTTTTTTTTTCGTGCTGCCGACATACGGTAGACGTACCAAAGCCGATTTGTTTCCCCTTCTTTCATTTCTTTTGGTTCCCGAATGCACAAAGAGGAGGAAGACATGAAAAATTATGGCGTATGCTGACCGTAACCCACCGCGCCTTAAACCCAGGATCAAAAATAATCAACAAACCGAGAAAATACACAAAAGAGAAACTGAGAATTGACGAGAAGAACAGGGTCCTGAAGATCAAGAAGAAGACCTGCCTTCAGGAGCGTCCGCAAAAGTCATGTCCAGATCGACTGTCGTTACGAGGCTTGACAGCCCCACCTACCTAGCGCTGTATCTTTCTTCGCCACGACCATCGTAGGAGCGGCCTCCACCACCACCAGAGTACTGTTCACGATTTTCGCGGGGAGCTTGGTCGTAGCTGGGAGCACTGGCGTCACGATCATAGTAGCCGCTGCCACTGCCACCACCACCGCCGCCGCCGCCGCGACGCTCTTCACCACTGCCACCACCACGGCGTTCTTCACCACGAGGGTAGCGTTCTTCACGAGAAGCGTATCGGTCACCGCCGCTGCTGCTGCCTCCACGGTAAGCATAGTCATCACGATATTCGTCACGACGGCTATAGTCGCGGTTGTAATCACGGCCATATTCACGTCCACCGCCGCTGCTACCACCACCGCGATAGCCGTAGTCATCACGGGGGTCACCGCCACGGCGACCATAAGAGTCATAGCGACCATAGCGGTAGTCGTCGTAGCGACGAGAACCACCATATCCGCGACGGTCATCGTAGCGATCACGGCCTCCGCGGGAAGGACCTCGGCGGAGCTCTGTAGCATCTGAATTAGAAATGTACATAGGCATGGAGAATTTCTTGGTTTCACTCACCTCGCTTAGGAGGACCAAAGTATTTGCCAGGCGTGGGGGTGCGTGGGCGGCTACGACGGGCTTTCTCGATGCTGAGAGTACGGCCCTCGATAACTTCACCTTGCAAGCCCTCCTTGGCAGCGTCAGCCTGCTCAGCAGTGACCATCTTGACGAAACCGAATCCACGAGACTCCTTGGTGTGAGGGTCGAGCATGATCGAGCAGTTTTCCACGTCACCGTATTTCTCGAACAAACGAGAGATGTCTGCTTCGGTCAAGCGAGGGTGGATGCCCGTGACGAAAAGGTTGGATCCAGGGTTGACAGCTCCTTCCTCATCCTCGTCTTTTCTGGCATCACCAACGGGAGCTCTGTGAAAGGGAGAAAAAGTTAGCACATTCATTTGCTCCACGGAAAAAGGGGATATAACGATAAGTAATATGGGATGCATACCTGTCATCAGCGCGGCCGTTTGGAGACAGGCTGCGGTCGCGGTCGGCGCGTGAGTCGCCACGAGGAGAGGCGCTGCGGTCGCGATCATAGCGGCGGTCATCTATGTCGTGAAATCATCAGAAAAGCGAGCGAAATCATCGCGGCACATGGCATGCTTACCGTCGTATTGACCGTTCTCGTTCTCGTACTCCATGGCAGACATTTTGGGTGGATGAGAAGGGGGTGAGGTGAGGTGATGGGAGGATGGAGGAGAAGAAAGAGCCGAGATGAGCAAAGGAAAAGAGACCGCGCTAAGGCAACTGCGCAGTCTTGGCACGGCGGAAGCTGGCCCAACGCCCCAGTGACGCTAGCCGAGCTCCAAATGCCCATGTAATTATCGGTTCTTTGATCGGAAAAAACAGAAACAGAAAGGTTCTTTAAAATAAATTTGAGACAATGAGACCGTGGGTGTTATTCATCGACAAAGCTGGTTCGCATTGAGCCAAAAATTTGCGGTTCTGGTCTGGTTCTCTTTTGGGAATAGCGCGCCATCCAGGCGTGCATGCTTAGTCGTTCTGGCCAGTCACAACTTACTATACAACTCTTACATGATCAAGATACATAGTCTATCGCACGTTGTATAGATCCCAGTGTGATTGGTGATCTCTGGAGTACACCGAGCCGTAGGCCACTATAAATGACCTGGGTTGATCTTTTCACTTGTAGGAAATTCTCCTAACTTCGGGTGCATTTACCGCAGACTTTCGCTCTAAGCTAACTATCCAGGGACTGGTATTACAACGTTGAAGAATCGAGACTGCGTGCTAATAATGTTTTAAAAGAAACTGTATGGAATAGACTCCATCTATGACGCCGAAAATCCCGTACTGAACAAAGTCCACCAACCTCGATGAAAACCCGATATTCAGTCCTTCCTGAAAGATCCAGCAATGCACCTAAAAAATGCCAACAATAGAACAGCAAAACACAAAAATATTATACCTCACGCCAACGACGGCGCGTCCGATGTACTTTGACGGGCTCAGAGGCTGTCCCATTAGCCATACTTCCCACACCATTCGATAACCCGAGGCCGGTTTTTCCTTCGTTGTCCACTAAGCCCTCCAACTCGTCTTCATCAAGTTCACTTAGTTCCTCGCTCATGCCTCTCATGACATCGCGACCAGTCCATCTTTCCTCGTGAATGGTGGTCCCAATAGGATCGAATGGCTGCATGTACCATTGAATGCCCCCTTGCGCGAGTGGCCCTTGTTGCTGGTCGCCCTGGGAGCTCAACGGCGGTGTGAGTGGGTTATGGGGCGCGATGGCCCGATTGCGAGGCCCATTATCTTTCTTGACAAGACTGTGACCCGTGGGCTCGGCGACGTCCGCTGGGACATCGCCATTCGAGGACGGCTCGTGAGAAGGCGCCGCAGTGATAATGCCATTCGCCTCTGTCTGCTTTCTCTCGGTCTCATCGTTCGCAAATGGCAGCTCTTGTTGAGTATCTGCATCTGGCATTGGTACGTCATCATCCTTTTTGACTACAAAAGCGTCCTCTGGAGACTGAGCTTTGGTGACACCCAACTGATCGGCAGCTTCAGCCTCAAGGCTTCTACTTGCCAATGCGTCGCCATTGTGAGACTCCAAATCAGTTGCTTCAATCACCGACACCCGACGTGATAGAACGCCGCTCTCAAAGATAGCATCCAGTTCTTTAAGCTCTTTTTCAAAAGGCCTACCACTCAACTCGCTCTCTTTGCGGATCGCATCCTCAAGAGAAGGTTGTATAGACTTTATAATCCGCTTTGCTAGTTTCCTCTTTTCGCGCTGGTCAAGGGAGAGCTCAGGTGCTCTTCCACTTATCTGCATTTGCAACTCTGCGGTGTCCTCGGCCGGCTGGACGCCAATCTCGTTGGTGAATATGTGCGCTAAATCAGCCGAGAATGTGGCCACTGTTGTGTAAAAGCGAGACTCTAGCCGGGCCTTTACAGCTTGGAGACTTGGAGCAAAAACTCCTCTTGGATCGAGCCTGTTTTTAGATTAGCCAAAGAGCACAAAAAATAATACCAGTTCACACAACACTTACGCATAGACCTTCTCGAGGATGGGCCAGAGCAAGGGAGGGATAGGAAAGTAAACAGTGTCGACGATACTACGGAGCACTTCGACATCCTCAAGTTTCTGCGTCTCGCGCGTCTTGACGTTTTCAGAGAGAGTAAGAATTCTATCAACATCGAAAGAAAGTCGCTCTGCAAAATCAATGCGGCGTTGGAGGCGAGAGCGGCCAATCGGGCCCATGGCAACGAAGTTTCGTCTGGTAATCTCCATGGAAGAGAATGTTTCGAGCTGAAGCTGCAGCCGCTTCAGGAGGGCAGCGCCTCGACGAGCCTCTCTTTTCAAGGTCCAGTATTTACATGCATCTTCGGCATACTGTTTTCGTTGGCGAACAGCGAAGCGCTGTAATGAAGCAACCACAGAATTCAGCACTGATTGAGGAATAACTGGAGCTCCTGAAGGTAACTTCCAAATTGTTCTCGGAACAGCAGCGCGTTTCCGCTTGTTTCCACCGGCATTGAAAGTTAGATGGAGGCTTGGTCCAGGGTGAAGGTGATTGTCTGTCAAGTCTGCACCGTCAGGAAGCGAAGGACCAAGAGCAAGAGCAGCCGCTTGACTATCGCCCCAGCGTCTTCCCTCCATAGTATTCTTGTAGTAGTCAACTGCTTCCGCATAGGCCATGTCTGTTCCGTGTTCCTTGCGCCAGTCCGGGGGGACGTGCTTGTGGCAAAATGCCTTCAACAGGTGCGAGTCCATAATGGCCGAGTTGCCATGGCCTGTTTTCATTTTGAGAAATAACTGAGCTCGCCTTGCACACGTAACGTGAAAGGCAACGAAACAATTTTTGTTACTGCACTGGATCGAGGCGCCCATACGCTGCTTGCAGATGTAGCACTGTAGCTTCCACCGGCTCTTTGGGACTTTCTCGACATCCGTGACAGGTTCCATGAGAGATTGATTGCCAATGCCCACTTCAGGGATCCAGATTGCACACAGCAGATGCGACCATTTGGAGGTGTTTGTTTGCTTGAAGGCACCTTCGGTATTGGGACAGAAGATACAATTTGGCGATCCGCGTCCGATAAGCTGACATTTCCGACAAAGCCACTGACCCTCCGGAATATAGGGAACGCCGTAACACTCTTGGTGGACTGCGAGGTCACACCCATCACAGAACACAATAGCATTGGAATTCTCGCAATCTCCGTCGTCACAAACCGCACATTTACTGTCTTGTTCTTCACCAGCACCTACTGGTTCGCCGTTGACGGCGGCCGCGGAGCTAGAACGTGGCCGCTGGGTTTGCGGCGGTTTGGGGTTTGGTTTCGGGATTTTCTTTTCGAGGGCATACCATTCCTTCTCGATTTTTGTCAAGGTGATCTCGAAGACTGCGGGTTTTATAGGTTCCAGTTGATCCTCTTTTCGTTTAAAATTGTAGTCTTCGAGCCATTTCTCGTCCTGCTCGTCCATGTCGTACTCGACTCTTCCAACACCCAGAGAGCCGATCGCGGCGTTAGTCTCGCCATCCGTAGTTGGCGGATCTAAGTCCAGATCCTCTTCTATGGCTCCCTCTGCCATTCGGATGAGACGGCGATCGTGACGAACAAAAAGGTCACTTTCTTGATAGCCTACACTGGCCATTGTACGGTCGACGTAGTTCTGCTGGCCAACGCCCTTGTGTTCGTAGCGATCAAATGGATCTCTAGGGTGGAAGTTCGGTGTGGGCAACGTGAGTTTTTCACGAGGATTCGGCCCCGGAAGAGGGACTGCTTTTGGCTGCTCGGGAGTGAGGAGAGCTCTGAGCATCGCATCAGGGCGTCGCGGAGGCCGACCGGGTTTTCTCTTGACGGGAGTTTGAGAGCCTAGTGGGGTGGAGAGAGCAGGATTGTTTCCATCGACAGGTAAAGGGGAGCCATTTGGTGACTGCCCATTGGGAAGAGGCTGAGGAGTGGTCCCGTCCACCTCTTCAGCACTGAACACCATCAACTTGGCTTCGATGTCGAGGTCTTCGTGGAACTCTTCCCAACCCCGTTCTTCACGTGGCTTATATCCATCGCCTTGTTGTATTGCGAGAGCGGCCGCAGTCGACGAGCTATAGCGGCCTCTACTCTGAGTCCGGTCCCTGCGAGGGCGAGTTGAAGGAGGAGTTGACATTGGAAGCGGGGTGCTGATGGTGGTTACTTCGCGCCGAGGACGCGGGGACGAATGATTCTGAACCGAGCTCGGCTGGATGATAGAAGCTGAAGCGGGCGTAGGAGGAGGTTTCTTCTCCACGACCGCGTCGATTTCGATAAATCTGCCGCCGCCTCCAGGACCGCCTGGGATGTACTTTCGCTTTTTTGGCGGCGGTCCATCGGTTGGGACCGGATTCCCGCCTCGCGGGTTGCGGAGCGGCGCCATGGATCGAGCTGACGAGGATTTCCTCAGGAGCAATGGTGCCATGCTATGGAGCCAGGTGCGCGTTGCAAGATGCGTACAGCCACCGACTGGCCGTTGTTGGGCTGGGCGACGAAGGAAGTCCAGGGGCGTGGGTGTCTCAGTCGCCCTGAAAGCAGGGAGCAACAAAGAAACGAGCGAGATGGGGATACAAGAGCGTGCAGAAAGCGCTGCTCATGACGCAGCACCCCAGACAAGTCGTCCAAGCTCGGGGCTGAGGGTAAAGGGCGGTGCGAGGACCTCGTCGCATCCAGTCTCTGCCAGGGAACGCGAAGCGACGACGTCGGTCTCGGACGTGCAGCAGTTCGCCTCGAAGCACGGAAAGCGATGGCGCTAGCCCCGATCGGGTATGGTGGCGCGCTTGCCAAGCCTTCGCGCTGCACGCGACTCTCTGTCCCCAAAAAGACTTCGGCTTTGCTCCTCGACACAGTCTCATCATGAGCGGCCCTGGTGAAGATCGGTAAGTGCACAGCTATGCCGATTTTGCCCCTTTTTGTTTGCGATCCCTCCGAAGCGCACGCCGCGCACATGAGACCATACTGATAGCCATGTCCTTGGAAGCAGATGGCGCGGTGGCCGGCCGTTCGACAACCGTCAGTCCACGCAAAGGAACTCGACCCTGGGCTCGCGCGACCGAACTGCAGGTCCTCAGGCAGGCCCTCGAGGAGCGCAGAATTACAACCAGACTGGTGCCTGGAGCGGTCCCCGCGAACAGTCAGCTCCTGTTTTGGCGCAAGAACGACACGTTCCGGTGAAGGGCCTCAATGCTGCTGAGTGCAAGGCAGCTCTCACACCAAGTACTTTTGTTGATTATACTTTGGATATTGATGAAGAGAGACGTAGCTAACATGAAAGCAGCTTCTACACGTGCGTTTTCAGTCCCCAGTCTCCAGTCTTGAAATGGTGCCATGGCATACGAATATTGACTCCCGGCAATTAGAACCAGCTCTGGTAAAATACAAGCCAACGGGTCCTTCAGGCAAGGATGCAGCTAGAAATCGAGCGAGCGCGCCATGTGGCACCAAGCGTATGTGGTCTTTTTCCTTTCGTTGCAGACTCGCGCACTGACAACTGGCAAAAGCGAATTCTATGGCCAACGGCAAAGACTTTTTCCTCGAGCTCCGCAAGCAAGTAGCTGTCCTGCAACAAGGCGGCAGCATACCCGGCGGCTGATAATGAAACTTTCAACACCGATGCTTACATGTCAATGCTGTTGCTCACGGTGAAATGGTTGCTGTTGTGGCATTGTTCTGGGGTGATTTTCGAAGCAATAGGCTGCCAAAAAAAAGGTCACATAGTCTGGAAACACAACGGCGAGACAATGTGGATTACAGCCGGAGACGGTATTTTGCTGGTCTTTTGGGGGGCCGGCAGTTGAGCTGCACACTGGCCATTTTTCTTCTGTCTATTTTTATGCTCTTTTTGAGATGAGCTTGTAATTATACCAATACCCTTGTTTATCTGTCAGAAATAAAATTATTTTTCCAATTGTTTATAAGACGCAAGTAATTGAGCAGACTACGATTATGATCTACATGGGCTGTTCCAGACAGGTGTTTCTCGCACCACCCCGACGGAGCATTTGCGTTGAACAACAACATGGAAGCCTGCTGTCGAAAGTTGACTCCAATTTAGCACAGACCAACAAGCCGAACATCGGGATTATCTCCAGAAGCCTTGAATACACCCAAATACTGATGGCCAAACGACGCACTCGCACTCATAAAGGGCATGCGCATACCTTGCCAAGTTATTTCCTAACAGAGCCTTGGTAATTCCGGTTGCCCTGATACTTGGGGTGCAGACGGGGCCAAAGGGGACAAATAACGTGCGTAATGCACCGTCAGGGCACTTTTTATGCTATAAGCTGCTACTTCGACGAATGGCCTGGAGACGACAACAATACAAGTCAACGCTGCTCACTTTTTTTTTAGCCTCAGTGCTTGATTCGCAGCCAAAGCGCATTGATTTCGTTGGAATTTTCCGCCAATGTACAATACTCCAGAAAACGAAACGAAGAGTTGACTAACGGGCACTGTTCATTCTTCGTTGACACAATTAGATCATGAACAAACCTGATGGTTATGCAATGTTGTCTCCATGGCCATGCAACAAGAATCATCAATAATATTAAAGCACATAAGCTTCCCCATAGCTATATTTAGGTTCGCCCCACTGCATCGCCCGCAGTGGGCCCGGGCACTGGGGTATGAACTATGCACACTGGAGACACTGCAGACATAGTGCTAACTTGGTCAACTGGAAACTTGGTAGTACGTACTACTAATAAGTAACTGATGTATGAAGTAGTATTCTCCAAGGCTCTAACGGTCCCACTGGCTAAATGGGGGTCATGGAGACCGGCGATGCTGACATTGTTATCAAGATGAAAGACGCCAATACTCATGCATGGTGTTGGTCGTCCCCGATTGGTCGCCGGGGGCTCTAATAGAATCTAGATTCTTGAGTCTGCCTCGTGTGTATGCCTCGTTCACTCCCCTTTGTTCAGGGCTCATCGTTAGTACTAGGAGTACTACTATTACTCCATACGCTCGTATCGATACGAGATACGGTGAGTTGTGGGCCACTTCTTCTCGAGAGATCGAAACACGCTAGACGTGTCTTGAACAATTCTAGCACAACCAGTCAATGTTATTATTGGAACAAATGTTACCCAGTGGTTCTTCAGCGTGGCTGTTGGGTGACCATTCTCTCTGTTTTTTTTTTTTTCTTCCCGGCTTCATGACCTTATAATGCATGTTAATTTACTCTTTCTTCCCCCAGCTGATCAAACGCCATTTGGTAGCAGTGTGATGGCGAATGCGCGGCCCCCAGATGAGCAATGGAATTGCCGCGGCCGTAAATGCGAAAAATATCCCAGAAAGCGTGCCATATGCCTTGGAAATAAAAAAAAAATAGTTTTTACACAAAGTAATACAGGACTTAAAAAGATCAGCCAACCTTTTTGTATCCCTGGTTATTAGCCCACGGCACAGCCGCATGAATAAAACCAAACGCGACCACATTCTTCAACCCGTTGATCATCTCCAGACACTCTGCCGCTACCGGAAAATAGCTGTCACAGACATATGTCAACGCAATACTGGCACTACTCGTTAGTCCAACGCTGACAAGGCCGTAGGCGACAAAGATCACAGCCCAGTGCATTTGGTCGCCCACAGCGAATCCGAAGAGTAAGATGCCGGCAAAGACTACGGCGCTGGGGATGAAAATAATCGTGAGGCGTGACTCGGGCATGAAAACACCGTTGTTGCGATATGCGCGGTACGATGCCCATTTATCGATGCATATACCGCCGATGAAAGCACCGACTACCTGGCCAACTGGAGAGAAGGTGAGCAATCCTGATACAGAAGAGTTTAACTTGACATACTTATACCGGGGATGTTGATCAGTCCAACGGCGCCCACGGAAAAGTTATACGGTGGCGGTATAAGTATGCTGGAACTGACGACGTTGATCATCACCGTCGGGGCCAGACAAATAGAATCTGTTCTAGTCAATTAGCGGTATATCATGAGGCGGCTTTGAAAGTAGTCTGACATATTAATGTGGCAAAAGCACAGGCCGGATAAATCAATAATGGCACTGGTCGGAACATGAGTGTAAAGTAAGATTCATGTGAGCTGATCCCACTCGAGGGATTCAAAAGTTGTGCCCAACTCTTGGTCGACTCAGCCGATAGGGAAAGAGGAGGACTATTGCTTTCATCTGCATGACGAAAAGATGTCTCTCTGGTACACATTTTTCCCAACGACTTCTGATTATCACGTCTCCCCTCTTCCTGGCTAACCGGTCGATTGAATCTGGTCTCGGAAGCAAAAAAGAAGATCATGAGGAGGTTGACAGTTAGAATTATCGTACTAATCCATTTGCTGAAGGGCCAGCCCTTTTCTGTCAGTATCTCATTAGCTTTCAGAACTGTCTCTTTAATGTAAATTAATGTTCAGTACTCTCAATAATGTATCCACCACATAGAGGACCTACGCTACTTCCACCCGCAATGGCGACCATATACCACGACATTTTTGATCCTCTTTCGTGTACAAAATAAATATCCTGGACGAGTCAGCATGTGGTCAAGTATGACTCAAAAGGTGAAGGAGAGGAAAGGTTAACATTAACAATGGCAGCACTGAGTGCCTCCGGGGCAGCGCCACCAAAAGCTCCAACAACACAGGCTGCTTGAAGGCTGTTGAAGCTCGGTGAAACAGCATTTGGGCGGCTATCACTGAAATGCTACATGACAGGAGAAAGACGGGACGCTTCCCGAAATATATGGCTGTAGGCACCCAGAAAAAGTTCTAATCCGGAAAACTGCGGTCAGAAATGAAGAATGAAATAAACAAAGCAAGAATGATGGAAATTTGCGCAAAAAATGAATGACTTGCTCCTATTCCGAGAGTCAATATGACCCAGGAGATAAGACCCGAGGCCCGACTAAGCTGACGCCGAATTCCTTCGCAAATGTAGTAAAGCTGTCCGAAAAACAGTTCCACTGAAATTATTAGCGAACGAAAATAGGCAAACCGAGAAAAACGCGATATGCTTCTTCCATGGTGACCAATTGAGCGGATCATTAGGGCCGGCCGAGGGTCGAGGGACTAATATAGACGTGCTTTTCTTCGCAAGGTCGCGTACGTGAGCATCTATCGTAAAGTGACTCGTGTCAAGATAGACCCATGCTGTTTCATTTCTGGCCGCAAACTTACCACTGAATAAAAGCACTGTACCTTCGCTCGGATCTAGCTCTTTTAGGGTTCTGAAGGTCATAGTGATCTAGGTAATGAACTTGGACCTTTCTCACGCACAAAAGACGAGACCTGATGACAGACTCAATTGCAAAAAAAAAAAAAAAACAACTAATTTTGCTTGGAATAATTTAGATTAGAAAATAAAATGCTGTGACGATAATTAGGGCAGACCGCTGATACAGTATTAGGGTTAAAGTACGTTTCCGGCCCGGTGGGGTTCGGCATTATTGAAGTTGTCGCTTTCGTGCTACACTGTTCCTAGACATTTTGAATCGGTCACCGACCCGGAATCGTCTGCAGCTGTCTGGCAGCTCTTGTCTCTTAGTTCCCGCAAATATTCGTGATAAGATAACCAGATAGCCTTTTGCACTTACTGCAGACAAGAGTTTCGTCGCAACGAACAACTGGAGCGATACCTGACCGCCCTGCTTGATAGTCACGCCCTGAATGGAAATTTGTTGACTCCTCCGCTAGACTTCAACGTCAAAGGTTCGAGTGCAAGATTTACCATATCTTATTTACTCGGGGATATGTTACATAGCACACACACTTTGTAGCAGCTCTGTGATTCCGACCGCCCCATTCTTAGAGATGTCCTTTGGAGACATCTGAGCATTCATGAAGATAGCGCGCCTGCTGCTAAAGAACCCGTGAGGTGCAACAGTGAAATTTATCACCTTGCCAATAATGCGCTTGAATCAAAGCATCTTATACGTGCAGCAAGATGCATTGGCAGGTGTCATAATATAACACTTATACTACGAAGAAACTAACTTCTTCCTGTCAAAATTTCCGCTTACGTCTAAATAAAAACGAAACACACTTTCACCAAACAAAAAATCCCTCAGATTTGCCAGAATTTGACAGTTTTTTCAAGATGTCGGCAACTACAGTATCCAATGGTGGACCGGGATTATTCTAGATTTCACAAAGCTTTCAAGCATCACTGTCAGTACACTTTCTCGTCAATAACATGATGTCAACTTTATGAAATCTCAAAATCGACCAAATGAAAAACTTTGTATTACTTTAAAAGAATACTTTTACCGTAGTAGCAATGAAACAACTGAAGTGAAAGCATGGTAAACTGTAAGCTCCGAACTTCTTTATGTCCATACTGTTTAAGGCCAGTCAGATGCTCTTGCCATATCCTGCTTCTCATATTGTTTTACCTCCAATAGGCAAAAATCCCGCGGAGATAGGTAAATTTGTAAATGATAATTGTTTAATTGCAATATAGGCTGGCAGGATAAGCGCATTTTGATCGAATTGAGTTTCAGAACATGCCTACTAGTATCTTCCAGTGCTATTGCCCAATATGAGAATATATGGGTTTGTAATAAAATAGTATGCTATTATACTGTTCTACAAATTCCATTCCTTACTTTCTGATCCTAAGTGTTTTAATTGTCCCGACCAGAAGCTATAATAAGTTGATATCAATGAATCTAATACCCCTAAAAATAAATAACTAGTTATACATAGTAGTAGTGATAATAGTAATATTTCTCGATGTTACGGTATAAATTCAATCAAAATGGTTTCTGAAAAGTTTTCTCCGATCCTTCAGTCTGGGATCTGCAGCTCGGCCGATCCCGTTCTGTTTGTCTGATGGGGGCGTCGAGGTCATCAAACATTGGCGCCAAGCTTTGATAGGTAACCTTAATATCCGGCCACAAGGCTCGTGTATTATTATTGTTATTATTAGCGGCGATGCTACCTATGGTAACACGTAGTAGGGGTTATGCAACGTCTGCATCGCCGGCAGATCTTCGGCAGTCGACGAGTGTATCGTTGCACCGTGCCGTTTCGTGATAATGGTGTCTAAGTATAGCTGATACACATTATAGCCGAAGGAGCAGAAGACGTGTTTCAAAAAAGGGCCCGGAGGTGTTCATGCTGTATGCGCTATGCAGTGTGGCATACTTGAAACTGCAGTGTCCTTGTTACTATGGATCTCCGGCAGTCAGCTCTGCAAACACAGAGTAGTAATCACAGTAAGAATAGCAATTAATACGTAATATGATAATTATAGCGCCTGACAGTTATTTCAATCATGGTTAGAAAGTCAAATGATAATAGTAAAAAATAGCAAATGATAAGTAAATTAATAGATGGCTTATTGGCACAGCCTAAGCCCACGGCCGAAGTAAATATAGAAGCAGCGCTAGGCCTAGAGCGGCAAGGCGCCACCCCGTCCGCCGGGTCTCCCGCTGCTAATTAAAGCCGGCCAATCCGAGCTAATTGCTAGTAATTAGCCTGGTTCGGGCGACCGCGGCCGGCCCCATCGCGCCCCCAAAAAGGCTCCAGCGCGCTTTCCACCACTGCTCAACTGCTGCCTCCCACACACACACAGCTGCTGGAGGACGCGTCACTCTCGTGCTGCCCTTGTCGACAACTTGACATGCCGCCAGCACAAATGGCTCACCGGTATCAGACACGAAGGGGGGCCGGCAGAGAGAGGCTGCGAGAAATCATGGGGGGGACAGCGTGGACGGACGACGCCGGTGAATACTATCTACAGTCGAGATGAAAAAGAACCTCGATCGCCCACTTTGGACCTGCATCCAACCGATCCAGAATTATTCCAGATGCATCGCCCCCAACGCCGCCCCCGCTGCATCAGCTTCGGTTCCTGCGACCCTGTTGCGCCCCGAAATGGCCTCTAAACGACGACCGCTGGTGGGTTTAGTGCATACTATGCCCTCTGCTAATGGATGAGATGCCACATCGGGCCTTGAGCCACCGGCCTGAATAAGCACTCTCTCTCGGCTCTAGGCCTCTAGACTGATCGCGCGTATCCCTTCTCGGCTTATTATTAGTCTCGATGAGACGACACGGTATGGCCAACACCTTGGCAGGGCCTGTCATGTACCCACTCACACTTCTACATCTAACTAACTCGGAATTTTTTTAAAGAAAAAAAAAAAACCAGTTTGGAAGGTGTCAGTGAGGCTGTGGGTTGTTCCGGGACTTAAAGGATAGGCTATGAGACTGCTGCACCGTTACTCTCCCACGCTTCTTAGCCTCGAGCCGGACCCTTACCGTTGTTGCATGGGCAAACAAGATATAAGCTGGCACGGGCTCCCTCGTCTTCACGCTCGTAGCTTTAGAATCCAGCTCATGATCGCGGATTGCTGCAGCAAACAGCAGCAAGACTCTCGATACCACCAACACAACATTGACACTCTTGACACTATTCGATGACCTGAAGAAACACCGCCTCGCTCGTGTGTCCCCGCCTCTCAGCTTGCGGCTACTTCTTCATCTGCAGAACTTTAAAACATAATTCATACTCTCCCTGGCGTAGTTGGCCCCATGAGGCACGTTCCTTACCCGCAGCATCCAACTTCGCCGTCTCTGACCTCGAGTGGCCAAGATTGTGATCTAGCGGAGATCACTGAGGGTTTTATCAACGGCGGACCCCTCAGTTTCACGCCTCCACTTCTTGAGCAGTCACAGAGCCCGCAGGACTACCCGGAAGCGGGAATGAGCTCGTTTCAGCACAGCCCTCGCCAGCCTGAAGATGCACATCGCGGGCACACAACTTCCTCCCAGCGCTCTCGTCTAGAATCTGGTGGTGCCAACATTTCCTCGACCTGGACAGTGCATGACGATGCCGTACTGATGCAAGCTCGGGCTCACAGCCACGGCTGGGGCCAGATCCAAAAAGAGCATTTCCCAAAAAAGACAGCGAATGCCTGTCGGAAAAGATACGAACGTCTTGTGGCAAAGAGAAGAGGGCCTGAATGGGACCAAGAAAAGCTCGAGAGGCTTTCTGTGGAATACAATCGATTGCGGGAGCAAACATGGCAGACACTCGCATTTGCCGTGGGCGAGAAATGGCAGGACGTGGAAAAGGCAGTAAGTGTAGCCCTGAAATTTTTCTTGTGTGACGACGCTGATATTTTTTGCCCCTTGTAAAGTGTTTCGATAGGGGCTTGAAATCCCTAACATCGCCCACCCGGAGAATTCCTCCAGGTGGGCCTGCACTACATCAGCACAGCGAGATAGCCAAGGCACCTGTTACGCAGCCTCATCCTCGCAGAGTTAGCGCTTTGCCACTGGAGGAAATGTTGACCCACGACTAACCCTGCCTTATCCACTTTTTTAAACACCCCTTACGATCTGTTGTTGATGATTGCATAATCGGAAATGCACTATTCGCTTTCTGATTTGCAGCGCATATATGACCCGGACGTTGGTTTGCATTTCTATCTTTTATCATTCCAATTCTTCTTGGGTATTCTCGTCCTTCTTCTGTTTTGGCAAGACGGCCATTTTATATCAGTTCTAGTACTCTTCTTTTCCTGGTTACCTTTTCCTCTTTTCTCCGTTTTCTCAAGGACTAATGACTGATGACGTGATGGATTTGTTTTATTAAAAACTCCTGGCATACTTGATTTGTATTGACGTGTATTAGTACCTTTTTTTTGTTCTCAATTTTTGGTGTCTTTATTCTTTCCGACTAACCTGGATTTGGTTCACTTATCTTGTCTTTCTTCCGTTGTCTTGTTTCTTTTGCTTTAATTTTCTTTCTTCTCGTGCATAGCCTGGCTGGTGCATTGTTAGATGGCATTTGAGAATCTGTTATTACCTTTACTTGTGCTTGTGCTTATTATCTGGTTATTGCATGTTGCATTCCTGTTGGCATTAACGCGGCGTACTCTATACATACAGTTAGGGCTATCACTATTGTACATGAAATTTAAAACAAAACAAATTGGGAATCATGTCGTTGCATCTTGTTTTATCCAACCACTTGGCCCCAGAATACCACCATCAGGTTCCCGTGAATCGAGAGTCCAATGGCGGACAGTTCTTGCACTTAGATCTGTTCTCCAGCCCGCTTCATACATTTCCAGACCGGCCCATCCAACCATGGCGGCGTTGTCGGTACATAAAATGGGCGGTGGTGTGATGATTTGGACATGCTTGAATCCCCGAGAATCTAGAAACGAGCGTAGGACCTTCTTGAGAAAGCCATTTGCGGCAACGCCGCCGCTGACGACGAGAGTGCGGATCCTATCGTGTCTCCTGCTCGACCTGTATAGTTTCTCCACGATATCAAGGCGTGTCCTTTGCCTACTGGGCAAGTGTGGTTGTCCCTTTAAACTCTCTAATGCCATGATCAGTCTGGACGCCAGGTGCTCGAAGCAGACACGCATCACCTCACGGGCCAGGTCAATCTTCTCGTCATCAGACATTTCAACCCCAGCTTCTTTCTTGGCGTCCATGATCCTGGTCACAGTGCTTTGAACATTTGTGAAACTGAGCTTTAGCTCTCTGGTTTTGGAAAATGGACGAGTAAACGACCACCCCCATTTGCTTTCTTGCTGTTGTGTCTCTTCGCCTCGGGTTTTCGGCGCTTGATAGTCGGCGTAGTCCGAAGGGCCGTTTGGAAAGGCAAACTGTTCCAGCAGTTTGCCATACATGGTGCCAGTTGTCGAATCTAATATGGACTCTGAAAGTATAGGCCGCGCCGCCTTGTCGAGCGCGGAACCCATGGCAACGTCGACGGTAGTCGCGAGGATTTCGTGATCAGTCAAAGATTTCGAATGAGCGATTAGCGAATGCCCCCCTGAAATAAGCATGGATATAAACGGGAATTCGGGCTGTGTTGTTACAGCGCCAGTGCCATCAACACTCTCCCTCAAAGCCGAGACGAGTCTAGGCGTCAAGAGATGCGCTTGCATGTGATGAACGCCAACCAGGGGAATCTGCCAGGCGACCGCTAGACCTTTTGCCGTATCTATACCCACCGACAAATTCGATCTCATCCCAGGGCCCCTTGTTGCGGAAATAAAGTCTGGTAAACGCCGCTGTCCCGCAGGCGGCTTGCCATCCTCGCCCGGGCTTTGTTGTTGCTTATCAAGAGGCAATGACTCCAATGACTTTTGCACAAGTTTTGCAAGGTTTTCCTGATGCGATGAGAGCGACTCGATAGGATGGATTCCGCGGTATTTCTGGGTGTTGGCGGTGATATTCTGGAGGAAGTGGAGTTTTGCGGTTACCGATTGATCCGGGTTGTTGATTTTTTCGACGAGTGCGACCGATGTGTCGTCGCTAAGAGGTTCAAGATGTTAGTTATTTGATGGTTTGTAGTAATCCTTTTCCTTCTCTTCTTTTTTTTTCAAGATTGGAAACGGCCTCTCTCACCAGGAGCTTTCAATCGCAAGTGTAAGTAAATTCCGGCGCCATGTGCTTGAAGCCCCAGCAAGTCGCAACCCAGCATACTGGCGATGACTAGCTGATATCCTTGCTTGCCTCAGCAGCAGCATTGCAAGCGACGAAATCAAAATGCTTGCCGAATGAGCAAACAGAAACAGTCTTGAAGGGAGGACGGAGCTCGCCAGAGCCGGGCGAGTTATTTTCCCGCACGGACCACCTCGATCGCCTACATGAAGCTTAAAGCAACAAACAGACACAACTACACAACTACACAACCACGCACCACAAGCATCGCTACACCTGCTGAGTGATGAGATTTCTTTGCTGAGCTGCAAATTGCTGGTTGGGACTTGCTCGTTTGCTCGCTACTTAATGCCCGTGCGAGGGCTTTATTTTTACAACGAATGCTTGCTAGTACATCCGGAATCTTCTCAATTGTTTGGCAAAGGTTTGTCAAGGTTTTATTTAAAATGCTTCAGTAAGACCTAAATACTGCCAATCGTATATTCTCAACTTCGACTTCAGCCCTGATTCTGTGGAGTCGGGGAGCCGAAATGGTTTAGTTGATGATCAAGTTGATCAACAGATGACGGACGGTAGGTTAGCACACCTCTTTAAATAGGACTCGAGAATGAACATGAAGTCTTGACAACCGCTGTGGTTCTGATCAACATCTAATATTCTCTCCAATCCTTTTACAGCTGCAGTCCTCTCAAGGTTCAGAATGTCCCTTCCTCTGCGAGCCCTGGGTCGTGATGGCCCCCAAGTCCCTGCCGTTGGACTTGGATTCGGGAGCCTTGGCGGATTCTATGGACCACCCGGTACTCTCGATGAGAGAATAGCTCTTTTGGATCATGCGCATGCAGCCGGACTGCGTTTCTGGGACATGGCCGACATCTATGGGGACAGTGAAGATGTCGTTGGCGAATGGGTGAAACGGTCCGGCAAGCGTGATGAAGTTACTCTTTCCACCAAGTTCGGCCTTCAACGCCAGCCTGACGGAAAACATTCCTTTCGCTCTGACCCCGAGTATGTCAGGAATGCATGCGAAAAGAGTCTCCAGCGACTCGGGGTGGACGCCATTGACCTTTATTACTGCCACCGGGTGGATGGGTTCACGCCCATTGAGAAGACTATCGAAGCCATGGTAGAGCTGAAGAAGTAAGTCTGGGTAAATCTTCGAACGACATGCACACGCATCAGGAAGATATTTTTAACATTTTAATCCCACAGCCAAGGAAAAATTCGGTACTTAGGTCTATCAGAAATCTCAGCGTCCACACTGCGTCGGGCGCACGCAGTCCACCCCATTTCCGCTCTCCAGATGGAATACAGTCTGTTTACACTGGACATTGAAGCATCGACTTCGGAAATCCTGAGGGCCTGCCGCGAGCTGGGTGTTACTATTGTTGCCTATAGCCCCATCGGACGAGGGTTGCTTACCGGCCGGTTCCAATCTCACGCAGATATTCCTGAAAATGACCTGCGTCGCATGTTGCCCAAATACTCCGAGAAAAACTTCCCCAAGATTTTGGAGCTGGTGCAGACATTGAAAGACGTGGCCAATGTCCATGGAAGCACTCCGGCCCAAGTTGCTCTTGCATGGCTACTAGCGCAAGGACAGGATATCATCCCCATTCCAGGTACGAAGTCGACCGCCAAAATGGACGAGAATGCTGCCTCTGCGCGGCTTCATTTGAGTGAAAAAGAAGTACAAAGCCTCCGGACTCTGACGGAGAGGACGGAAATTAAAGGTAGTCGGTACTCTGCCGCGTAAGTATCTCTTTCTTTATATTTCTAGGACGAGATTGTTGATTGATGGTAGGGTGATGGCCACTCTCTCTGCCGAGACCCCTCCGCTACAGGAGGATGAGAAGTAACCTTACGGATGCACCGTCTACTTGGTAACTAAATAATTTCGAGTTGATAGAGACTTTGTCGACCCGGCACATCGCCAGTATTACTTGGATTAATTAGGTGTTAGGATGCAGCAATACAATGTTCATTCCATGAGATCTCGAGGAAGATACATGGGCGCAATTTTGACTTCTCATTAATTTGACGCAAAGAAACTCGATTAAAGACGACCCAGGGGAAGAAAACCATCCGCTATCTTATGCAGCATGTCCAAGCGAGGTCGGAACACAGCTTAGCTTGGTCTCTCAACCGATGCAGAGCTCCATACTTGGAAAGTAACGAGTCTACTATTTGGCAGAAACTTTGTGTTTCGACCGGGTCAAGAGTGCTCTGGTGGCTTGCATGTCGCTATTAAGTTGCCTCTCATCGATAACTCCTTGTTGCGCCCTCTATCGTTGACAATGCATCTTCATCACCTCGTCACATAATGATTACTGCATGGCACTAATAATTAATCTGCTTGTGACCTGGCCGATTCTTCACAAAAAACAAAAGCTCAAATTTGGACTTCATGCAACCTATCCGTGTCTTCCTCTTTTGGGTGTGAAGAATGCAGGCCAGACTATTATTAACTCAAAGTTAATAATGTGAGAACAGTGTGCCGAATATGCATTGCATGCAGTCGGCACGCCGCCCAGTCCAATAATGGCTTCGGACTAGCCCGTGATAAAAAAAATGAGGGGTCAACTTAGACGAGTCGAGAATTTGGCTTAATATTATTACGTCTCTACCTGCCAGGAGCCCGTGGTCACTTGCAGGCGCGGTGTACGGAGTAGTGAAGCTAACATTTGGACACCCGCAGAAGCTGTACTCGTTGGACGGCTACTGCACGAGCGAACACTCGTCTGACTGGTGCATTTTGCACTAGGCTTTTTAGCACGCCCTACATGTTGGGCCTCTTGGGCTTCATTGGGTGGCAGCGAATGTGACGGTCGAGCGACAGTGCAGGCGCCCAGCGCTTAGAGGCAGGCTGCGCGCCGTGATTGGGGCAGCACTGGTTTTTTCCCAACTAGGCAATTTCTCGCACTGTGCCTTTGCCCTACCCCGCCCCCACCCCCCCCCCCCCAACCTCTCGCCTCAGCAACGCTCTCTGCAGTATATAGCCGCCGCCCGCCTCCGTGTTTGCTCTTTCTCGAACGTTAAGTGTTTCATCAGTTGCTATTTTTTGCTCGTTGCTTCCTTTTTCCCTTTACCATTTCTATTTTCGTCTTCTAATCACAGGTTGGCTGGCCCAATCGAATACACTCACAATAAAACCCCTCAACAACAATAAAAATTGCCCATTCTTCTTCATCGCTTCAAAAGCAACCGCTTCTTCTAATTCATCTTCCCGAGGAGTACGCTTTGTTGATCAAACCGTATTTCTTTGAATAATAATCTCCTGCACTGTTATCTGATTTCCCTGGTGGACTATCAGTCGAGAACATTTACCATCTTCGTTTGAAAGAAAAGAAAGAGAAAAACATACCTGTCATTTCGAAAATGTACGCCGCACGCACAGCCAAGCCCAAGTTGTCTCTCAGCATTTCTGCTGCCACAAACGCCCCTCGCCCAATGCTCTCGCTGCGATCTCCTGGCCCAATGCCCCGGACACCAATCTCGCCTTCACCCATAAGTCCAGCTTACTCGGCATTTCAGGCCCCGCAAGCCTATGCTTACACAAACTCGAGCACAGCGAAGAGCATCCTCAAGAAAAGCACCACCTCTGCTTCGTCGGGCAAGAAGGCTATCCAATTCAAGAGCACGCCTACTGTTTACTGTGTCACTCCCATTGAGAACAAAGACGAGTACTATGGTGGACATGTAAAAATTTCGCGCGATGAGAAACGATGGGGACGACGGTCATGAGGCTGATGTTAAAAATTTTCTTGACAACCAGAAAAATTTTCTTCTTAATCCAAGAGAAGACGGAGAAAGCAGATTTCCTACAGTTGCTTCATCTCGCACATCCCTCTTCCGTGTCCGGCGCCGAGTGATACTCTTCACATCGGATATGATTGTTCTTCTTTTCTCTCCCTCTTCTTGAAGACATATACCCAGAGCACTCTGGGGATCAAAAAGAGCGACAATCAGGATCCCATTGATGGCACCTGGGATGACCTTTGGAATCATGTATATAGTGCAGAATGACGACCACGAAAAGACGAAGCGAGGAACTTTTGATGATATGATGACCTTTATAACTACTTTCAATATGAACCTACTTTTGACTGATGACACGAGGACTTTAAAATTATCCCAAGAAATGTAAATATGTGCAAGGACCCTTGCCTTGTAAAATTCTTGCAATTCAACAGCATTAGACGGCCCGTCTATGTTGGATTCCATCAAGCCATATAAACAAAATATACTGTGGAGAATAGACAGATTTTGTCAACCGTCAAATCGTACTAATCCTCGGCCGGATGGGTCAAACTTACCGAAATCAATTGTCAATATTGCAACGTGGCCTCAAGGAAAATTCTGATCGGGAAGAATTAAGCGGGATTAGTAATTTGTGTATAAATTGTATATAAATAAGAAATTAGAATCAGATAGAACAAATTAGACCTTTTGACATCTTCTATAAATTAGAACCCCTTACAGGTTCTAATCGATTATTAAGCCTTATTCTATAAAGTGGTATAGTTATAAGCCTAGTTCTTATTTATATTAATAGTTAATCTTTGTAGACTACTGAAATTATTTAGAAATCCACTTTGCAAACTTACTAATATATTTTATTTATATACTTAGTATTTTTTATACATTATAAAGCAATTTAACTACCTAGTTTAAAAATAATAATACTATTTTTATAACATTAATATAATAGATATTAATAACGTAAAAAAAATCTTTATTATTTTAAAATTACTTAAAGACTAATATCTTTAAATTAAAAAAGTCAAATAATATATAGAAAAATATTATATCTAGGAAACAGTTAATCCCAATACTATAACGCATCTTATAAAGACTATTAAATCTCTATAAAATTGAATCGAATAAATTCTTATAATAATTAATATATTATCTAAATTTATCAATAAATATAAAAAAATATAAATATAAAATAATAAGAATAGTAATCTTATAAATAGATAAGTTAATAATAATTTAGAAATTAAGAAGATAATAAAGTAGATAAAAATATTAGAGATATAATAAAAGATGTATAATAGGTAATATAATATATATTTAGACCTTATAAATATAATTAAAGCCTTACTTAAGAAGAGCTTTAAAATTAAAATTAATAATATATATATAGCTAAGGAAGTACTATAAATTTTTAAATAAAAACTATTATATAATAAAAAATATTAATAATTATTTTTTTTTAATAAACTTGACAGGCTAAGGTAAAAAAAGAATAAAAATATAATTATAAAGAAGTAGGCTTTAAAATAGAAAATTTTCTATAATAAAACTAAAACTATTAATCTTTTAAAGGCTACTAGAAGTTAATTATATATCAAATTTATTAATTTTATAAGAAACCTTATATTAGAATTTTATAATTACTAGGCTATACTATTATTTAGATATAATAATATAACTAAGTAAGAATAAAAAGTTTAAAACTTATTAAGTTTTTTAAACTTTATATTTAACTTCAAAAATTAATATTAGGTTAGGCTGCTAGAGTTAAAAGGTAGAAACGTATTGTTATTTATAAGCTTGTAAGGCTAATCAGATTTACTGGATAACATGACTTAGAATTTTAATATAAAATAGGAAAAAAAAGAAGAGTTAGATTATAAATAGCTATTACCAAAATGCGTATGTAGGAATTAAGAATTCTATCAGGATTGTAAATATCTCATTAAGGAGAACCGATCTATAGATTAAAAACTAGATCCTAAGATTGTTAATAAATTTAAAAAGTTTACTAAATTTCTAGGAAGAATAAGGTAATTGGATATAGCTATGGATAGATATAAAAAGGATGATAAGACTATTAACTGTCTATATAAATTAGAATTAGTAATTAGTAACGCTGTAAGGGTAAGATCTAATTTATTACCGTTAATAATAATTATATATGTAAGTAGAGCTAGATTAGATTTTTAAGAACTGATTTTAGAGAAATTATATTATATAAGCCTTGCTATTATACAAATAGTATATTAAATTTTTAAGAATAATAATATATGGATTTATGATACTGGATCCAACATCTATATCTATAATAATAAAGGTTTATTTATTGATATAAGATTTTGTAGAGGTAATATTATTATTAGAAATATAAGAACCTTAGTAAAGGGAGAAAGCATAATTTAATTCTATTTTATAAGATTATTTAGTAATACTAAAAAATAGGGATTAATATTTATAAACATGCTATATATTCCTGGCTTCTATCTTAATATTATATTAGCTAGTGCAGCATTAGAAAAAGATATTTATCTTAATATGAGGAATTATCAATTATTGATTAATAAAAAACTAATTTATAAGATTTAACTAATTAATAGGTTATTCTAGTTGATGTAGAAGTCTTTATACGCATTTACTATTAAGTTAGTAAAATATTTATATTATAAGAAGATTTTTAAAGGCATATACGAGGATTAGCATCGTTATCTAGGCTATATTAGCTATAAAGCATTGACGAAGCTGTTAAGTGTAGTTGACAGGATTATTATAGAGACAACTGAGCTAATTCCCATTGTAAGACTATATAAAGAGTGCCATCTTGCAACATCAAATAAACAAATAAGTAGAGTTTTAATTATATTAAGTAAGGCCCCTTTTCAATAACTATATATAGATCTTATATAAATGAAAGAAGGTTATAATAATAATAGATAGATTATACACTTTTATTGTGATATAATAGGATTTAGGATTATATAGATGCATTTTATAAAATCAATTTAATATATATTATTAATAACTATTGACTAGATTAAAGCTAGATTCAATACTAAGATCCTATAGATATACTATGATAATAAGTAAGCTTTAAGCATAATTTTTTATAAAAGGATTACAACAAGAAAAATCTAATATAAATCCACCGTTGTTAGTATATTAGAGCAGAATAGCCTAAGCGAATAATCTAGAGGAGTAATTATAAGGATAGCTAGAATTATATATTATAAATTAAGGCTTTTAAAGAATTTATAGCTAGAATTTATAATAATATCAATATATATTCTGAATCGAATTCTAATAAAAAAATTAGGTTAAAAGATATTAATTAAAGTAATTAATAAGGTAATTAATTAGTTAAGAAAATTATATATTAGAAATTAGTATATAATTAGATTATTTATCTATATTAGGAATAACTCTATCTTTAAAAAATAGAAAATGAAATTAAGATTTATAATTAGCTTCTTAGTTAGATATATAGTACACAATATTTAGAGAATTTAAAATTCTAAGACTAATAAAATAAAAGATATAAAAGATATAATTTTTAATAAAATAAAATATTATAATCTTTATAAAGTTTTTATTAGTAACTTTATATTATAAAAAATAATCAAAAGAATTAAGGTATATAAACCATTTAAAGAGCCTTAACTATATTAAGTGTATATACTAGAGCCGGTATATCTAGAGTAAAAAATAATATTATAATAGCAAACCTCTATTATAAGTTAATAATATAAAGCTATTTTAATAAAAATTAATATATTTTTAGATCTTATATAGATTAATTAATAAGCATTAGATTTAGTATCTACTTTATTATCTATAAAACTATAAAAATAAATAAAATTCTAGAGAATTAATGATAATGGTATTCTAAATATTTCTAAGCTAGAGAATAACAATATTTCTTTATTAAGACTTAAAGTTAGCTTTCTATTTTTTAATATTATTAAATCTATATAGTTAGAGCAGGAATCTCCTAGTATAGAAGAAGAGATTAAAAATTTTAACCACTTGACTGTTCTATATAGCGGACGCACAGGGACTATATCTAGTAGGATTTTAAATCCTAGGTCGTCTTTAGATTTATAGAGAATAATACAACTATATATAAAGTAGACTAAAAAGTCTATAGCTTCGTGTATGTACCTAAGCCTAGATAGGTTTTAGGATTCCTAATCTGAAGTAGGTAAAAGAGCCTCCCCTAGAGAGGGCGCTACCTCTAAGGAGGATTTTGAAAAAGAAGAAAAAAAAAGAGCAAATAACAGTTATAATGTTAAGGTTTATTATAGAATTGCTAGTCTTAAAAAGAAAATTATAGTAGAAAATAATATCTCTAAAGTAGGTAATGATATTTCATCTAATAACTTTATTATATTACTTTAAATATCTAAAAATTATTAAATTAAAATCTATATAACACTAAATAAATCTCTTAATTAAAATAATTCAAATAAACTTACTTTTAAATTACTAAAATATTAAAAAAGACTATAGATTGCTTTAAAAAATATTAATTTAGAATTTATAATAAACAATATTGTAATAGGCCTATATAACTAAAAGTAGTTAGCTAAAGCGTTTTTATCACTCTTATTATTAAAAAAAATAATAAAAAAATATTAATAGTATATAAACCTGGTTATAAGTTATTTATAAAATAAATATTACTTATAAAAATCATTTATAGCTAGAGCCTTGACTATAAAAAGGCTTAAGGTATTAGAATTATCATTAATTTCAAAAAAATAGAAATAAATAAGAAATCATCTTTATTAGAAAGAATTTATTAAAGTTTTAAAATATAAGATTACTAAATTTGAAGGCAAGAAGACTTAGAAAGTAATTAATTAAGATTTAATTAAAAAACATTAAGTTTTTTTTATTATATAGATCTTTATATATAAAAAAGATCTTTATAAATATTTTAATAAATTTAAAGTAAGATTATATATATAAAAAGATATATAATAAAAAAATCTTTTTAATACTAAGACTGCTACACTTATAGTAAGAACTTTTAGATTTATAATAGCCCTAGTAGTAGTATTTGATCTTAAAATATAATAAATAGATATTATTACCGCCTTTGTTAATAATTTTATTAATGAAACTGTCTATATTAAGCTTCTAGATAGATTTAGGAAGTATAACAAAATATTAAAGCTACTCTGTATATTATATAGATTACACAGAGCTCTAAGACTTTAGTAAAAAGAACTATCTAGTACGCTTAAAAAGATAAAATTTATAAAAGTAATAGAGGATGAGTGCCTATTTATTAAAAAAAGTCTTATTATTATATTCTATATAGATAATATAATTATTTTATATTATAGGAATAAGAAAGACATATTTAAAGACTTTAGAACTAAAATTTTAAAGAAATATAAATTTAAAAAGATAAATAAAGTTAAGTAGTTCTTTAATATTAAAATTATTCAAAATTATAAAGTTAAAAAACTTTAAATTTTTTAGGATTCCTATATCAAGAAAATTATTTTTTAATATAACTTTAGTTAATGCAAAATTATAATACTTATTTCAAAAAAATTAAAATCTTATACTACATAGGTAATTACTTAAAAAATCTACATTTACTAGGAATATATTAAATCTATCCTTTTTAATACTATAATAATATATCCTAATATTATTAAACTAGTTAGCAAATTTATTAAATTTTTATTTAATTTTACTTCTAAATATTAGGAGTAAACAAATCAGTATATTAACTATTTATATATAATCTAATTTTATATAATTAAATATCATAGTATTATTAAAGTAGATATAAGATCTATACTTTAAGGACTAATTATATTCATATTTAACATAATATTTATAGATAATTTTAATAAAAAAAACTTTAAAGGTTTTATTTATAAAATATATAATAGTATAATTAATTAGTATACTAGAAAATAGAAAACTATAATAATATTAACTACCAAAATAAAGCTTCTTACTTTATTTAATATAAATAAATAATTTATTATTTAATAATATATATTTAAAGAAGTCAGATTTAATCCTAAATAGAAAATTACTCTTTAATGTAATAATTATTAAACTATTAAATTTATAACCAAGGAAAATTCTTTACTAAATACTAATTTTAAGTATATTAATATTATAAATTACTAGCTTTATTAAAAAATCACGAACAAGCAGATTAATATTAAATAAATATCAACTTATAATTAATTTGTAAATAACCTTATAAAAATCCTAATTAGCTAGTAATTCTAAGACTCTATAAAATATTATAGATTAATAAATATAAGACTAATTATTATAGGCTTAATAGCTTTATAATATTTTTAATCTTAAAAGAGTATATTAACTATTAAATTGTATTAATCTTTAGCTGGATGGGTCAAACTTACCGAAATTAATTATTAATATTGCAACGTGGCCTCAAAGAAAATTCTAATTGGGAAAAATTAAGTGAGATTAGTAATTTGTGTGTAAATTGCATATAAATAAGAAATTAGGATCAGATAGAACAAATCAGACCTTTTGACACCTTCTACAAATTGGGGCCCCTTGCAGGTTCCAATCGATTATTAAGCCTTGCTCCATAAAGTGGCACAGATTTTTACTTGCTCACATCATTGGCCGCCAATGATTGGCGATGGGGGCATATGGTCACGTGATGTCCACCTTAGGCTAGTCCCGTTGCGGGCGGCGAAAAGGAACAAAATCGCGTCGAGCTTTGAACCTCACCTGCTTCACCCAACTTACTCGACCACCATCCAACAAACTTCGCATCACGATTGCCGACGTTATCACACTGGATGTAGTCTTTGCGACTTCGGCCCTTCAGTTGACATTGCTTGTGTTGTTTCGTCCGCTGTGCCAACATGTCTGACGGTAAGCTGCCGCATTCCCTTCGCCAGAAAACTAATCAACTAAACCAAGTTGTAGCCGACTTTGAGAAGGTCAGGCAACTGCAGGCCGAGCGCAATGCTGCCGCTGCGGCCAAAAAAGGTTCAAAGACTTTTGATCCGTCCAGTCAGCGAACTGACAATTCGACCAAGGCCTCTCTGACTGAATCCTTTGACACGGATCTGTACGATCGAAATGGCGCCGACAAGTACGCAGGCTACAATACCTCCATCGCGATAGATGGCGATGAGGATATGGAGGATGCAGACTCGGGCCATCGCCTGGTTGGCCAGTATACCGCGAGCAAGGATTTGATCAACGAAATGGCTAGCGGAAATGGGGTTGAGGAGGAGGATATTCTTCTCGGTCGTGAGAAATCTGCCAGGATTGCGGATCGTGAAACTGATTACCAGAAGCGCCGATTCAACCGCGGTCCTCTTACTCCGACTCGAGCCGACCCCTTTGCTGCGAATACACATGCCAACGTCGAGTCTGAGGGCCAGACCTATCGAGAGGTCATGGCTCTCCGTGAGCTAGAAAAGGAAGAAGAGCGCGTCAAAAAACTCATTTCTGATAAACAAGCCGAACACGGCGACGTTGAGTACCAGGCTACATTGAAGGACGACGCTGACAAAGAAAATGCCGAAGCTGGGTCTACTGTTACTGTAGCCGCTGGACGCAAAAGAAAACAGCGATGGGACGTAACATCCGCCGACGAAATCCCGGCTGCCGATCAAGATGAACTTTCGACAAAAGCCAAGAGATCGAGATGGGACCAGACACCAGCGGTACCAACCCCGGGTGAAGAGGCTCCCAAAAGACGTTCTCGTTGGGATCAAGCGCCTAGTGCACCAGGAATTGGCGCCACCCCTGTTGGCCAGCCAGGTCTTGCAACTCCTGCGCATCCTTCCGCTCCGGGCTTTGGAACTGATATTTCGGGGCGCGGTGGTGTTTGGTCGGACGAAGAATTGGATATGATGCTTCCTTCGGAAGGCTATCAGATTCTTGATCCTCCCCCTGGTTACGAACCGATTAGGAATCCGGCAAGAAAGCTCATGAGCACACCGGCACCTGTGGCTAGCGCAGGCGGATATGGCGGTTTTATGATGCAGGAACCAGAGAGTGCTCGCACACTTGGCAAACAACTGCCCACCGAGATTCCCGGAGTCGGCGATCTCCAGTTTTTCAAGGCAGAGGACATGGCTTATTTTGGAAAATTGGTTGACGGAGCCGACGAAAACGCTTTGTCAGTGGAGGACTTGAAAGAGAGAAAAATCATGAGGCTCCTTTTGAAAGTCAAGAACGGAACCCCGCCTATGCGTAAGACTGCGCTTCGTCAGTTAACTGATAACGCGCGACAATTCGGAGCCGGTGCCCTTTTTAACCAGATACTTCCATTGCTGATGGAGAAATCACTTGAGGATCAGGAACGCCACTTGCTGGTCAAAGTCATCGACCGTGTACTTTACAAGTTGGATGATCTTGTTCGTCCATATACGCACAAAATTCTCGTTGTTATCGAGCCACTGCTTATTGACCAAGACTACTATGCTCGAGTTGAAGGTCGAGAAATTATCTCCAACTTGTCCAAGGCTGCTGGTCTTGCGCACATGATCAGTACCATGCGCCCTGATATTGATCATGTCGACGAGTACGTGAGGAACACGACTGCTCGAGCATTTGCCGTGGTGGCCTCTGCTCTGGGAATACCAGCTCTCCTTCCTTTCCTTCGTGCAGTTTGTCGCAGCAAAAAATCATGGCAAGCTCGCCACACCGGTGTCAAGATTGTCCAGCAAATTCCAATTTTGATGGGCTGCGCTATTCTGCCTCACCTCAAGGGATTGGTCGATTGCATTGCAGACAATCTCAGCGATGAGCAGGCTAAAGTTAGGACCGTTACCAGTTTGGCCATTGCCGCATTAGCCGAAGCTGCTAATCCGTACGGTATCGAAAGCTTTGACGATATTCTTAATCCTCTATGGACGGGCGCTCGAAAGCAGCGTGGAAAGGGTCTTGCAGGATTTCTCAAGGCCGTCGGATACATTATTCCTTTGATGGACGAAGAATATGCCAATTACTACACCAGCCAAATTATGGAGATTCTTCTTCGTGAATTTTCCTCGCCCGATGAGGAAATGAAAAAGGTTGTTTTGAAAGTGGTCTCACAGTGTTCCCAAACGGATGGTGTGACTGCTCAATATTTGAAAGAAAATGTACTCCAAGATTTCTTCAAGAACTTCTGGGTCAGGCGCATGGCACTGGACAAGCGAAACTACCGCCAAGTTGTTGAGACGACAGTCGACCTGGGGCAAAAAGTTGGTGTTGGCGAGATTTTGGAGCGCATCGTGACCAATTTAAAAGATGAAAGTGAAGCCTATCGCAAGATGACTGTGGAGACGGTAGAGAAGTTGATTGCGTCTCTGGGGGCAGCAGATATTTCCGAACGGCTAGAAGAGCGACTGATTGACGGTGTGCTGCTTGCTTTCCAAGAGCAAAGTATTGAGGACATTGTCATTTTGAACGGATTCGGCACTGTTGTGAATGCGCTTGGAACGCGATGCAAGCCCTACCTCCCCCAAATTGTCAGCACTATTCTTTGGCGACTGAATCACAAGTCCGCCACGGTGAGGCAACAAGCTGCTGACCTGGTGTCTCGCATCACGATGGTCATGAAGCAATGCGGGGAAGATGCGCTGATGGGCAAACTCAGCGTGCTGTTGTATGAATATCTGGGCGAAGAATATCCTGAAGTGCTTGGTTCTATTTTGGGCGCCTTGCGGTCAATCGTCACCGTAGTTGGTATTAACCAGATGCAGCCACCGATTCGCGACCTTCTTCCTCGACTCACCCCTATTCTTCGAAATCGACACGAAAAGGTGCAAGAAAACACGATCGATTTGGTGGGACGTATCGCTGATCGTGGACCGGAGTCGGTCAATGCACGGGAATGGATGCGGATTTGCTTTGAACTTTTGGACATGTTAAAGGCACACAAGAAGGGAATTCGGCGAGCGGCCAACAACACATTTGGATTTATTGCCAAGGCTATTGGTCCTCAGGATGTGCTTGCCACATTGCTCAACAACTTGCGAGTGCAAGAGCGTCAATCACGTGTGTGCACTGCCGTGGCTATCGGTATTGTGGCCGAAACCTGTGCTCCATTTACGGTGCTTCCGGCGCTGATGAATGAATATCGAGTGCCGGAACTCAATGTCCAAAACGGTGTGCTCAAGGCAATGTCGTTCCTTTTTGAATACATTGGTGAGATGGCCAAGGACTATGTTTATGCCGTCACCCCTCTGCTAGAGGATGCTCTGATCGACCGCGATCAAGTGCACCGCCAAACTGCGGCCAGTGTAGTCAAGCATATTGCACTGGGCGTTGTTGGACTAGGATGCGAGGACGCGATGATCCATCTGCTCAACCTGCTGTATCCCAACATCTTCGAGACGAGCCCGCACGTGATCGATCGGATCATCGAAGCGATTGACGCGATCCGCATGGCCGTGGGCACCGGGGTGGTGATGAACTACGTGTGGGCGGGACTGTTCCACCCAGCGCGCAAAGTGCGGACGCCGTACTGGAGACTGTATAACGACGCATATGTGCAGAGCGCAGATGCGATGATTCCTTATTATCCGGACTTGGACAACGATGGGCTGTCGCGGCCTGAGCTGGCTATTGTGCTGTAGGCTGTACTTTTCGTGTATGTTTATTTAGTGATTACATGCGTTTAATCTATAGCATTTGACCATTCGTGAGAATATAATACGTCGTAATCAACATGTCAATACTTTAGCATTTATCTATTGATTTAACATCGAATGCATTGTATGTCTGGATTAGAATGCTTCAAATTTTGAGCATGCACCAAGCACAGAGCAACATTTCGATTAACTCCAACACATTAGTTGCCATATGTTGACAGTGAACTAAGTAGGCCCCCCAAATGACGCAGGTAGCTTACTCGGAGCCACTGTTGCTCAATTGCCGGTCTTACAACAGTCAGTTCCTGCTTAGATCTACGATTTTATATGATAATACCAGTTGGCAAGATGGTAGAGTATTTTGCACAGATGGAAATGGGAAATCCCGTAGATGTAGCCGAGCGTGGGTTTGAAACGAGATTTCCTTCCACGGTAGTTCTGAAAACGAAAAGCCGTCCACAGCTTCGTCCTGACAAGGGAGACAATGTCTACACCTAACACACAAGTATTAACGAGACAGTTTTCATGTGTCGCAGGCGGTAGCTAACCGAGCATGTATTTCTGCTGAACTAAAAAAGAAAAATCAACTACCCCAGGGCAGTAACAATCAAGGTTCTACCACACTCTGCTGATCTCATTGCCTCCTTCTGTAAGCCGTCAATGAAGCTCGTGAAGCTTAGGTGTCGAGCAGTTTCTTCTATGTAATGTTGAATTATATGAATTTAAATTCTCTGGCACTGAGAGCAAAGTGGCACTTGCCCGTCACCTGTTCTCATTAGATTGCATTTTCGGTGGGGAGGCTTTTCGGGGTTCTTTTACAGCGCACTTTCTTAACTCTGCAGGTAATGCAAGCATTCGGCTTCCGCCTGATTACTATATCAGCCCATTCCTCTGGCTAATGAGGTTGCGAAATATGGAAGAAGAAAAACGGGAATGCTTTACTTGTACTGCACATTGGGCCGGCGCATGTTGTCCTGGTCCCAGGACTCGAATTGAACTTGTATCCGTGACATTGCAGTCCCGTAAAGGAGCAGGTCTGGATGGAGATGGAGAGGCTGTTCTTCTCACGATGCAAAATAGTGAAACAAGATGGAGAGAGGCAGGAGGCGGGGGAACATTGAATCGGGGTGGCGGAAATGAGCGGAAACCAGCGGAATTGAACTTCCCCACACGAGGGAGGAGGAGATTTTGCGGGGAAGGCAATAATAAAACTATGTAATAGTACACGTGCTACTGTCTGTGCTGGAGTTGGGGGAGAAGGACGACGGCCATACACAAATATTGAATTGTATTAGTATTATTGTTTATGTATCATGCCGGGTCGTGCGCTCGGAATGGGCACATGCGGACTGTGATGTGTGAGCTGCACATGTTTGTCTCGTTCTCAGACAGACTATACTCTGTCTTACTAGAAGTAACGTAAGTTGCGTCACTTTGGGGAGCAATTTGGAGTTGACAGCCGGTCTGAGACCGAGAGCTTCCTAACCCTAAAGCTGTATGTAGTTTGATTGTGGTAAGAAAATAAAATTGTAAAATACATCGGTCGAGAGAGAGAGCCCACGACCCGGCTCCTTTTTACGGATTACCGAGCAGCTCACTATCCCAACCACATGAACACTTACGTGCTCTGTGAATTTACCGAAATACTCGGTATGGACGGGAAACAGCCGTGAGATACAGGGATTACTGTTTGCTTGGCTACATAAAGTTGTAAAAGGGCGGAGTTTCTCTTTTCTTACCTCACGTACCACTCTACTCATCGACGGTCTCTCCAACTTCCTCGCTATGGTGCAAAACTCTCCATACGGTGCTAGGCTACAAGATCGGCTGGCTGCGCTCAAAGTGCCACCGTTCAAAGACCTTGAAGATGTACGATCTCGGTCACCGGCTGGTACAGCGGACGCCTTTCTCGCCGCCTTCCCCGACTTCACCCACACCGAATACTCGGTCCCGTCAGATCAGCCTGGAGCAGACCACACCATCCATCTATCTGTTCTAAAGTCTAATAAACTTTCTCGTATACCTCGTCCAGTGGTGTACAGTATCCATGGCGGTGGCCAGACAGGCGGTAACCGATTTGTGGGCTTTGAAATAGTGATGAAGAGCTCTTGTGCCATCGATCCCGTTCTTATTAGTGTCGAGTATCGTCGGCCGCCTGAATATCCTCCCCCGGCTGCCTTACAAGATACCTATGCGGGACTTGTCTGGATTGCTAAAAACGCCGTTGAGCTGAATATTGATCCTGAAAAGATTATGATCCTCGGCATTTCCGGCGGTGGTGCAATGGCAGCAGGATGTGCTCTACTCGCACGGAAGCACCAATACCCACCTCTATTTGCCCAGATGTTACTCACACCTATGCTTGATGATCGAGATCAAACAGTGTCAGCAAAACAATATTCTAATCATGGCCCATGGAGTGGAAACGAGAACCGTATGGCCTGGGATTTGGTGCTAGGTAAGGAAAGAGGCGGGCCAAATGTAAGTGAGTTTGTAGCGCCATCTAGAGCTACAGATCTTTCTGGCCTTCCACAAACCTATCTTGATGCTGGTGAAAGCGAGGGCTTTCGAGATGAGACAGTGGCATATGCATCCCTTTCTGGAAGAGTGGTGTCTCGGCTGAGCTCCATATATGGCAAGGAGCCTTCCACGGGGTCGAATTCTTTCTTCGAGACGAAGCTGTGGTGGAGGACATTATAAAGACAAGGGCCGCCTGGATCAAGCGGGCTTTTGGTGCCCATGACACGTCTTAGGCTGGGCAAGAAGATAAATTTTGGATTTATTGCAATTTGATAATAAGTCGATGTCAGAACAATATTTGAAAGTGGCCCTCCCTTGTGAGACAAAGGCTGTTAAGCCATGAGTTGCCGACAGTTTCATTACTCGGAATAAATGTAAAACAAGAAGCGTGACCAAGTCATGTTGTTGGGGCTCCTCAGAAAAGTCCCCTTGAATTTAAACCCCCCAATGTAACATTTAAAAGTGATTTTCTCTCTCTCTCTCTCTCTCTTTTTGGTGTTTTTGTTTATAACTTGAGTAGCATCTTCTATTTATCTCAGGGCTTAGCAGCACTGTTTAGTTTGATTATGAGATGCCATGGGAGATATTGCATATTCATAAAGCCAGTACAATCTATCAAGCAATCGGTCACTCACCGGAATCGTCGATGCCCCTGGCAAAATAAATGTGATTCAAAATAGCAGGGACCAAACTGCAGACAGTCTTCAGGCCTCCGCATTGATCAATTAGTTTACCAACCTGCTTTGGTGATACCTCGGCCGACACCTTCTCTCCACTCAATTCTTCGGTCAGATATTGCTTCAGGCAGAAGATTGCACTCTGATCTTTCAATTTGCTCGCTTAGTTCATGTTGATGCAGGTCCTTGGTTGGGTACTCGGTAATCAATCACTCCCGGCAATACCAAAAACAGTTCGTCTTTGAGAATAGCCGGATAAGCGGTACGCCGCAAGTTATCAGGAACATCGATGAAATTGAACATTTTAATACCTATGCCCTCGGTGCGGACTTCAAACAACCCCAAGGTATTCTTGTGTGATTCTACGTTGCATTCTCAGAACCAGTTGACGGGCGAACCTTTCGACAAGCATCAAATCTGAGTTGCTAGAACTGGATTCCTATCGGTGGGGATTAATTAGTAATTATATGGAGCGAAAATTAAGAACAAGCCAAATCGAGTAAGAAGTCGTCGGCAATTATTGCACTGCTATCCAGAACATCGGTAAAATCGTTGCCGGAATTGCCGAACATCCCGACGCAGTATAGTAGGTTATACGTAGTGAATAAGTTTCAGACAACAGCGAATAATAGGGAGAGATATTGCTAGCAGCGGCCGTAAAGTAGGGTCTTCTACCCTGGATTATGTATACCCCGGTTTAAGTAGGATCCGTCATCCGGCAAGCATAAACTAACGGACGCCGTATCGCGTAATAAAGGCGCTATTTAAAGAGCTCGCAACGGGCATATTACTGTACAGTGACACCCCGGATATTCTTAGTGGGTAAATTTGCATACAGTGGAACAAAAGTCTATTTGTCGTATTATCAAATTGAATTGCCATGTGCACTTAATGAACCACTGCTCTCCAATTCTCCCGCAGCATAAACACAGCCATTTAGCTCTTAAGAGGTGCAGTCTTCTGTGAAAATATTTTTCTTTTTCTGGTTCGACCTACAAAAGAGAAAACAACTGAAGGCAAGAAGACACTACAGGCTGATCACACATCATGTCCGACTCGTCAGCTCGGCAGCGGAATGAAGAGCGCAGAGCTGCTCAAGGTATTACGAGAATCCAGGATATCGAAATCCCGTTGTCGGATGGCACCTCCTTGCTTGCAGATGTTTATAGGCCTGCAGCGCACGGCCAGTACCCGGTCATAGTCCGAATGGGCGTATACGGTCGAGCTTTCGAATGCGGTTGTATTGTTGACGACGAATCTAGATTGGCCAGCGAAGTGCGTGAGGATGCTTGGTTCAATCAGGGTACCATCTCCCCTTCAGCTCCACCGACAGCATTTTACGAGACTATGGTCTCGGCCAATGCATCTGACTGGGTTCCTCGAGGGTATGTTTGTTTGCGAGTAGACTCACGCGGCGTCGGGAAACTGCCTGGAGTAATTAACCCGCTTTCTTCCGAAGAGGCTCGTGACTACTACGAGGTGATTGAATGGGCAGCAAAGCAGCCATGGAGTGATGGTAAGGTTGGCGTGTATGGAGGCTCCTACAATGCAGGCACTGCATGGAACGTAGCAGGACTAGCTCCTCCGTCGCTCCGAGCTATTATCGCGTTCGCTGGTGATCTCGATGACTATAGAGACTTGATTCATCCAGGTGGTCTAAATATGACTGGCTTTTTCCAGAGCTGGATTGAGGGCAACGTCAAAGCCATCCAGGGTCTACCTGACAAGGAGGTGGTCGACATGGTGGGACGCTTTCTCACACACCCATTCGATGAGCCAGAGCACTATGGGCAAAACGGAACAGTTGCTTGTTCAGCGGACATCTCAAAGATCAAGATCCCTTTCTTGACATCAGTATGTCTAGGGGCTCCAGTTCATGGACGTGGAGGATCAGAAGCATTTCTCAGCATTGACGTTCCTGAAAAAGAGCTGATTGCGGTCGATGCAAATTATTGGCCATTCATGTACAAGATGTGTCTTCCTCAACAACTTGCTTTCTTCGACCGCTATCTCAAGGGAGATGATATGGTATCCAAATACCCACCTGTTACGGTTGCAATGAGGACAGGAGACGGCGAATATCATTGGCGCAAAGACACTCAATGGCCTCTGTCTGGCACCGAGTTCGTTAAATTCTTCCTCGATGCCTCGATGAATGAACATGGGATCGGTCTCATCTCACAAAGTGCGCCAGAACACGGAGCTGTGTCCAAATATTCTGCCGACTCGCTTTCAGATACCGCGGAAACGAATGGTTCCCGCGTAGTTTTTGAGTCTTCGCCAATGGAAAAAGATCTGGAAATTGCTGGCCCGCTGAGTGTCACTCTATGGGTATCAGCTTCCGCTAGTGACATGGATGTGTATGTGGTATTCCGCGTGCTTGATGCAAATGACCAAGAAGTCTCCTACGCTATTCGACCGCTAGGAAGTGGATGCCCGCTCTCACATGGAATGCTTAAGGTCTCCCATCGAGCACTGGACCACCAGCGCTCGACTGCATGGCGCCCGTATCACACCCATAAGAAAGCGGATTACGCTCCTCTCACACCAGATGAAATTGTTGAAATTCAGGTAGAAATGCTCCCTATCACCGCACGAGTGAAGCGTGGCCATCGCCTGCAGCTTATTGTCGAGCCTTCCTCCAATTTAGCTGCACGAGCGTGGCGTGCATATGGAGATCTCGCTAGTCCAGCCTCCAAGCCCATTGACGGCATCGAAATTGTGGGTGGCCGTCCATATGATCGTTTATACCATGATAATACCGAGAACCGCATCCATACCGGACCGAATCATCTGAGTAAGATATACATTCCGACTATAATCCCTCAAGAATGAGGTCAAAGTAGAGTAGTGCCAAGAGCAGATAGTTTAGTTTCCTACACATACTCTATCATTATCAGCCAGATCTTCCAGGTACTAGTTTCGTGAAGAAGAGCTGTCAGTGAGCGTAGTATTTGTTTATGTAATTCTCCTCCACACCTCACATGTCAACTGCGATGTCATCTTAAGGGGGTTTTATCCATTTGTACGAATCTCCAGGTGAGCTCACATTGGAAGATTGTTTTGTAACTGGTTACCACACAAGCAAGACCAGTGTAAATCTAATATCACGGCTTTTTGTTGTGGTGAATAACATTGTAATAATACAAAGATCAGGAAAACAAATGTACGTTTATGATTTTTACTGGCGATAAATTTATACTCTCATAATATATAAGGATACACATGTAACATATTTGAAATCGCTTGTTTATAGACGGAATCTGTAGGGAAACACATTTACTATTACACATGTGATTAATTCCTACTAGATTTCCACTGACACTTATAAAAACTTGCTAACTCTCTCAATTTAGCTATATGTTAATTTATTACTTTTTCATTCAAAATGTATTTAGAATTATCATATCAATGCTAATATGACTGCCTGTATCCAAGAGAAAATCCCTGACTAAGTGGAAAGACTACACAGCGAATATAACAAGTGCGGCTGATACTGATGCCCTTCTCGACAGTGATTACCTTTGTATATCCATGTAGGCGAGGAACAGATGTACATAAATAGATAGAGGAAGCTTGTTTGCTTCTGTCTCTTTTCCTTTTCTCCTGTCTATATATACGTATAACATGTTTAGGGGAAGAGGTAGCGGATGGAATTGAATAGCCGACTATGCTTATACACTAGGGTTGCCTCTATATAAATACCTCGTATATAAGAGTAGCCAGCTTGATTCCAATCCCTGCTAGGTGCATACATGGCACTTGCTACCAAAAACAATGCGCGCTGTATGTACACGCCTGCCCCGGCATATCCGGCAAGAGGAAAGCGGTATGTTGAAGCGCGCACAGCATTCTAAGCTAAGGATTAAGCATTAAGCACTTCGCATTTAGCAGCTGCTAAGGAGTACGTAGTTAGTTCATGACGACAGCAGTTTGAGAATGTGTCATGCACACTCCATTGCCTGTCGCTGCTGTCTTAGTCGGATATTATTCTGCTGACGCAGGATTGTTATTGTTGTTGTGATGTGCCGCAAGCCCATGACGTCAATGCCAAGACTGGCATTCCGATGGCTTTCTCCGACATGCTCTGCCGGAGGGCATTATGTAGAAGGAGACTCCGAAAGGGGGAAACCGGGTGAAGCTGTAAAAGCCGTCTGCAGTTAGTGCAAGTCTGCGAGATCAAGATGAAAAAAAAAGGGACGTTCCAACTTCCAACTTTTGCAGTTTCAGGCTGCCGAGTCTTAGTCATCAGGCCGGACACTTGGTGCCTCAGGCAGCCATAAAGTATACTAAGCCCAGCCAATCACAGCCCGTGTGACTGGTACTGCGCGACTCATTATTCAGTCTCTGGACAGAGTTGTGGCTAGCGCGCCTTGATAAATCTAACTTCATGGTGTGCAGAAGTGGGAAGTGATAACTTGGAAAAGGCCGACGCTATTGACCAGACTATTTAGTCTTTACCAGTTGACCTTAATTGCCGCCCACCGTCGTTTTTAATATAATAAAATAGTATGAGTGCAGATGACCCGTCCGGCTGCATGCAAATTGGAAAATAAGAATGGTGGCGGTGAGCATATTTACTATTCACCTCCTCGGGCGGGGCTGTATACTTTCCCCTAATCATATAATAATAAGACGAATAAAAAATTTGAAGACTAAAGGAAAGCGAAGTAAAGGAGATTCGGCACAGGCTCTCGCCGAAGTACGACCACGGTTCGCTGGGACGCAACGCAAGGTACTTGCAATCTTAAATCACGCACGGCGACCCCGTTTGCACCGGCGTATTTACAATTTGCTTGGGTGTCAAGAGTATTTATAAATATTATTATCATAAGTATGGAGTTGTTTTATGTTGAGCCGCTGAAGATCGCTTATCGAGATCTTCTGCACGACAGGGATCGTCGAGCCTTCCCGCGAGGATTGTCAGGAACTGCGACGATCGCGCCAATCTTTTGTATACCAACTGGATACAAAAACAAAAACAAACATAAATCCATCTCTAAATCTTTGGCGAAAGGTCCTCCACTCGCCCAAAAGTCAAAGAGTCAAAGAGTCAAAGAATCAAGACCCAGTCCCGGGAAATCTATCCGTGGTTGCCCCTTATTATTGCTGTTGCTGATGGGACTATTGCTCAGGTTGTCCGGAATAGGCAACTAGTTGAGAGTGGCAGTGCAAAAACGGAATTAAAAAAGCAAAAGCGGAAAAAAAAAAAAAAAGATCCCGTGTCTGAATATAACCTGATTGGCCAGCAGCCCCCCCTTTTCCTTCTGATACCGCACACGGGGTCAGTGATGGGCCCAAGCGTTGTCACGACAGGGATCCTTTTATTATAGGTACATTGACGAAATATCATTATATCGATGACTGCTATAGAGAGCATACGGAGTATGTAGGTGCTGTATTAACAGTAGGGTTGTAGTATCTGACAATCTCCGCAGTCATCAGCCTTCCAAACCGAGATAAGTCGTGTCTCAGATGATGATTTGAGATGAATTACATGAATATTGAATAACAATGTTAATGTGTTAGTGGAGGGTTTCGGAAGGATGTTGCAGCATGTGATTGTTGATACAAATGTTGCCTCTTTTTTCAGCCCATCAGCGATCGCGATCTGAGATAGCAGAAGGGGAAAAAAAAAACTGCGATATTGCAACAATTGCCCGCACTGGTCGGGAGTCGGGAGTAAGTAATACTCCGTGCGTGCTGACTGGCTGTTTCGCGTGCGTTGCAGTGGTTTTTCAATTGTGTCGACATCGGTTTCATCAGATCGATCAACACGCTGATCACCAGGGAGAACCGGGGCCGCCACCCGACTGCATGGTGGCGGCAGATCGTGGTCCGTGAGGATTGGCCTTGACGGATGACTAAGCGCGCTAGGCTCTTAAGCAATTAGTGCGTCTATTTACGGAGCACATGTACTATGTACATAGTACGGATAGTAAGTTACGAAGTACACAAAGTTGCAACATACTTGTTTGGTACATATGTACTTGTTCTTTTTCACGTTATAATAAAGATTATATTATTTGTTTTATAACAATTCTGCGATGATTGTTTCGGATGGCATTCTCCATCCCTTGATGCCCTGCTTTGCCCTGTATGTGTCAAGTACATAACCTCAGCCCTGTCGCTGCCCGTGGCTGCACCTATTTGTCTGCTTGTTGTCCTGAGCAGCAGACTGAACTATGACTGAATCATTATGCAGGGCTAAGCATGGTAAGCAATCATGCGGTGGATGTCGTCGGACGTCTTCAACCTGCCGTAGAGGGAAGGAGCTGGTGACGTCGCTGTGCAGCAGCGGGTGGATCTGTCGCCCGCCTATTGCATCTGATATTTCCTGCTTTGTCTTGTGACTTCTTGAATAAACAGTTACAAGCTGCAAGTTCTTTTTAATTTACCATTGGCAAGCTGCAGCATTCTTGGATATTGTTAAGATACGTAGTACATAATTATAATTTAATAGTGCAGTAGAAGTACTCGTATGTACGTGCATGATTGGCCTAGCGACGAATCTGGAAAGCTTTGTTACTAGTGCGAGCAGGCGGTGAGTCCTGCGCCTGGTCATCGAAACAGAGTTTCACGGCATCGAAAAATGGCAATCATAGTTCGTCGCCAAGAATCAGCCATCAAGCCACCAATTTGTTGTTTTGCAGTGCCTGACGAACCGTAACCCGATCCACGGGACGGCAGATGTTGGATGTCATCTGTTGGATGTTATCCGGTCACTATGGGAGAAGACGTACTTAGTACTTACTCGTTAGTACGTACTACGTACTCGGGGCATCTCCGACTTAGGCGAAGGATGCCGCGGCATGCTTGCCTGGTATTTAGTACTAGTTAGTATTTACTGCTACGTACTGATTTGCCACCGTTGCCCATAAGGCCAGTAGGATCAGCAGTAAATGCCGTGCTCCACCGCGCTAACAGCCATCTCCCGCCGCCCTTGGTTCTATGCTGATGGAGCCGCTGCCGTGTGCCCCACTGACGGTGACGTCTGGGCACCTGGGATGGCCAGAGTTCGGCGCTAGCCCAGCTAGCCTGGCTGTACGGCCTGCCATTCGGTCCCGCGACAGGCTGCCCCCACCATGCTGAAACAATTCCCAAGAAGGCTCGTGCAGGCCCGCCGTTTTGGGCATGGCGCTTCCCCTCTCCTGACAGCGCCCTCTGCCCCCTTTTGGGCTTTTTGGGCTGTCTGGGTCTGTTTGGGGTTCGCTGCCCATGGGCCAGTGGCTGGCACGGCCGCCCAATCACGCGCGCCCCACCCGCAGCTGTTGTCATCTTCGGATTCCTTCCCCACCGCGTTCGCCGTCTCGGGACGGCTGGACTTTCTCCAATAATCTTCCCGCCCATGCGGCCTCTCGTCACCGCCCCTTGTTGTTGCCTTTTTCCTCCCACTGAGAAGATACACATACTACGCCGTACATACTACGGCACTACTACGGCTACGATTATTACTCCTCTTGTCGAACCGCCCGTTGCGCACGCCGCACTGGCTGCATGGCCCCAATACGTAAAAAGAAAAAGGCGCGCTAATGGCATTTGAGTCTTAACCTAGCTGGTGACCACATAGTTCGGCTCTATTTTTCATTTGCGGTTTTTTTTTTTTTTTTTTTTTTTTTCCCCTCTATAGGACCACGGTCCGTATTTTCGTCCATACACTTTGTTATCCCACCCCACTCACAATAGTACTGTAATCATCCCGAGCCCCCTCTCACTTGACCTCTGGATCATATGTGAGTTACGGATACTCCGTATGTAGCGTCGCAGTGTACCAAGTTACTACGTACCAACATGTATACAACTCTCTTATCCTGGAAGGATTCGGCCTGCCGACTCGTGACAGTGCACATACATGGCAGGCACGCAGGCCAATTATGGCCGACCCAAAAATCTCTCCGGGGCCAGCTCGTTAGCCCAGCACCGTACGAAGGGGTAGCAAATAACTGCATGAGGACGAGGAAATAGTCAGTCCATGCTAATAGATCGTAATGGACTATGGCAGGCATAGCCTGGCCGGAGAGCGGACAGCAGCAGCACAACTCCATGTCCGCAGCGGCCTAGCGCGGCGCTAGCTCCCAAACAGGACACGCTTGCCCATTCAACATTGCCCAAAAAGAAAGCCTGTCCTTGAAAGTTGAGACCCTTTTTGGGGCATTTGGGACGGGCTGGCAGACCCAGAAAGACGCGCCGAACACGGCCTAGCGCCAAAGTCAAAACCGCGGGGCTAGTGGCCGGCTAGCCCAGTTAGGACTCCCGCTCGCCAGTCACTGCGCGCCCTGCCCGAGGCGTGCCCCGCTATTGTGCCCCACCACCCAATGTGCGCGCGGCTCAGGCTCCACCGTCGTGCGCCTGGAGTGGAGCAGCGGGGCCCTCACTCTTTCCTCCCCCCTCCCCCCAGCCGTGGGAGCAATTCGACGCCGGCGCCGTTTGGGCAGACCCGCGCTAAGCCAGCCCAGTCAACGATCTGCAGACGGAAAGTCGTCAGTGGCTCACTTGGCTGCTTCGACTCTACATATCCGCTTGAGATGCCATACCACTGCTCGTTTCTTAAGCTACGTCGATCCCCTTTCTTTCCCCAGACCATCCGTCGTCTCCTTCTCTTCTCTAGGGAAGGATATACATCACATCACCTTGTTCCTTTCACACGAACAACCACCATCACAACACCACGACAACATCAAAATCCCCATTACCATCACGAGTCATAAACATCATCAACATCACCATCCTCACCCACTGCCATCCTATGCGCAATCATCACCAGTGGTCTGTATATCGCGCCTTCGTTCTCAAAACTTGATCTGAACGCGACTTGTCTACTCTTTCACCCGTGACGCCATTTCCAACCACACAATTCTCCAATCTCGCGCGCTTCTCTCGCTTCTGGACAATTCGCTCGTTGTCCATCTTCCTGATCCATCTTTCTTCCTGTCCCTGCACATCTTCGCGACACTTCCCCGTCATCCTCCATGACGATGGTCATTGAGAACCAGAACCGCCAGTACGGCGGCATGGGCTTTGATCACGTCTACCAGAACAACATGCCTCACAGCCAGACACCCCAATTCACAGACCCCTGGGCCGCCCACACTTCGTCGCACTCCACCCCGCCTGTCTATACCACCGCCTCGATGGGCAGCAGCCAGCTGGCCATGAACCCCGTCAAGCATGCTGATGTTACGCGCCCAACTGCCATCTCCTTACCCTACTCCAGCATCCCCGTCTCTGCGCCGTCGCTGGTTGCCGGCAGCAACTACCCGACCACGGCCTACGCTGGCTCTGACATGATGAACATCTCTCACGATATGCCGCGCTCAACCATTGATGGCGCTCCTTCATACACTGCTGCTGCTCCTATCGGTGGCTTCACGCCTGCCAACTACCAGCCATTGAATTATAGCCACGGTGTTCAGGATGCGCGTCGCATGTCGCACCCGTAAGTGGTATCCCAAAACATGAACGTACACAATGGACATACACAGAACTAATTCTCCTTTGCCAGAGCCGACGCCCGCGTCTCACAGCCTTCTGCCACGTACAGCGACGCTATCGACGCTAGCCGTGGTATGGTTGCTCTCAGCCAGGACCTGACTCCTCGCAACATTTACGCGCCTCGCAACTCGCGGGGATCCGCCGACTCTTACGGTTTCCCTTCTACCCATTCATCCGTCTCGTCCATGTCTTCCTCTGGCAACTACCCTTACTACAGCGCCTCCGTGGGCTCTGTCGATTCATCAGTTACAGACTACAGCTCGACGTCCGAGTCGTATGATGGTCTCCCGTCGCGAACACTTCCGCGACCCAACACTCTGCTGGGCGCTGCCGCGCCTACCGGTCCTCAGTCGATGATGACCCAATTCAGCTCGAAAATGCCCTCCAATGCGCAGAAGAAGCACAAGTGCAAGGTTTGCGACAAGCGCTTCACTCGTCCATCGTCTCTTCAAACCCACATGTACAGCCACACTGGCGAGAAACGTATGTCTAAGCTATTCTTTCTATTAAACACACAAAGCTAATGAGCAAATTCTACAGCGTATGCTTGCGATGTCGAAGGTTGCGGCCGCCATTTCTCCGTTGTTTCGAATCTGCGCCGACACAAAAAGGTCCACAAGGGCGACAAAGAAGCCGGATCTGGCGACGACGAGGAATAGTTTCCCTATCGAATCCATTTCTCGACCTTATGTTCTGTGCATATATGTCATCCTCGCGTTATCCGCTTGTCCACTTAGCGACTTGTTTTCTTTGCTTTTTTCTTTTGACTCGTGGTTCTTGGTATTGCTTGTTGTTTTCGGCGTTGTGTGTGATTGATCCGTGCGCATCGTGATATCCTGCTTCAGATGGTTTTTACTTCATCATTGTACAACATTTATCTCTTTTTCTTTTCTGTCCTTTATGCTACAGGCAGAGGTCCTGCTCAGCCCCAGACATTTGATACTCCCACCTGGATTGTTTTTTATGAGGAACGGATATACACATGGTTCCGTGGAACAAGCGGGGATTGAGTTTCGGTGAAACTTTTTTTATATTTTTCTTTTCTCTCCTTATGACCATAGACCTCATACTGGGTTGCCCTGGAAAATGTTTCGGCATGGCACGATTACCGAATTACGATTACTTTTCATGACCCTCGCCAGACCGAGGATTTGCGCGTTGCAGGCCAGTTCCTTGCAGTCTGTTACCTGATACCATCTGCAGATATTGTGATGTCGGATGATGTCCAAATGTTTGTTCTGTTGCTCTTTTTGTTACCTCGACGTGTTTGCTCGACTTGGGTCCTTAACAGTCCTTTCCTCCTTTAGATGCCTTTTTTTGCCTTTTTTTGTTGCTTTGCGTGCGTTGGCCATGGTGTTGGGCGGAGACAAGACTGGTGGTTTGACAGCGTCTTGATTTCTTTGCAGATCGACCGGACCGTCCGAGTGCATTTTCTTACATGTATATATATTTGGGCTCTTGTATGCGTTCTGGGATATATAATACTGTACTCTAGCACGCAATGAAGACATCGCATCTATTTGATTCACTTTTTCTCTACGTAAATAGACGTATAGCGCAGCCATTCAGTATGTAATGGAGTGATGTCATGCGGGGCGTGTAGAGTGCGGGGAATCTTATCAATAATACAAACACTCACTAAGTTGAGGTTCTATCTATAGAAGCTATAAAATGATATGCATATCTAAAACCTAATTCTCTGCTATCCTGAAATCATCAAAATGACCATCTCACCAACTTGGATGCGCAACATCCTATGGAGTATTCACTCTCGCGTCCTCTTGGAATTGAGAAATTCACAGCTTCTCGAACCTTGGCGTCTTGCCTGCAGTATTAGCTTCAAGTGAAATAAAAACGTCCTCTGTCTGAATCGCCCCGCTGGTCCAGATCGCCGAATACCTGAGACCTGTGAAGAAAAGAAATGAGTTAAAACTTCTAGTGTACCAAGATACAAGAGTCATACCATCCGAGACACTGTGATCTCGACTCCAATCAAGGAAATTCTTGGTCCCCGAGGTAGCCACCGGACTCTTCTGACTTATCAAAACGGCAATCCTCATGGCTTCCTGCAGCGCGTCCGCCTTTGTTGGAAGCACATTACTGACAAACCCCATACGTAGGGCTTCACTGGCCCCAAACGTTCTAGCAGTTAAACACACCTCTTTCACCCAGCCGTATGAGCCTACGATTTTGGGAAGACGGGATAGAGTGCCGACATCTGCAGCAAGACCAATATCGACTTCTTTGACGCTGAACTTGCTGTTTCCAGCGCATATCCGGATGTCGGCGCAGCATTCAATGTCAATACCAAGGCCAAAGGAACAGCCATGAACGACACATATCACACCTAGATATTTCAGACAGCTCATTCATTAGCCTAGAGTAAGCCACTCGATTCCGTCCAGAGGTCAGAGTATACATTTTTCGCATCTCTCAATGCTCAAGACGCAGTCTTGGAAATCAAGGAGGCATCGTCTCAGCTTTGTAGCGCGCCTGGCAATATCAATGTGACCTCCGTTTTTGGGATTGAGTATTGAGCCTGTCTCTGTTGCCCATTGAATGTCAAGGCCCGCTGAAAAGGCCTTGTCACCGGCCCCCGATAGTAGAATCGCTCTCACGGACGCGTCGTTTGAAAGAGTGTCGAAAATATCGCGCATTTCAAGCCGCATTCTAGAAGTATGGAAGGTTATCATCTGGACATGTCTTCATTAGACAAAATGTAGGAATAGTACTCTTCTTGAAACGCATTCAGCTTGTCCGGCCGATTAAACTCGACATGAACCACCCATTTCTGTGGCGTGAAAACCCGAAAATAAGCGTATCGTTTTGTATTCATTCTTGTAGAATCAAATCTTTCAGCCAGCTTCCGTACTGAAATGTCAATAGCCCAAGAAGTCCCTCTGAAGAAGGAAGTTTTAACACTGGGCGAGATAAGTGTTGCGAGCAAGTTTCTCGTTTAATTGTATGTTTTTGGTGATAGTTGCCGTCATCGGATCTATTCAATGCTAGTCATCTATCAAAGTAGCGATGTAACAAGTGCATGTAGAACATCCAGTCTCCGAGCCGATCTCCGCAACCGAGGAGCTTACCTACAGTGACCAATCGGACTACAGCCCCTTCCTCGGCTATACATCTAAATGCATGGATCAGGGTTTCCTTTTTCTGTTTCTCGTCTATATAACGGGTTATGAATTCAAAATTTAGTACATAAAAGTCATTTCCCTAATCGGCTAGGGGCTTGTCCCGAACAGTCATTACACGAGGAAACAGTGCGGGTTCTGTAGTATCGGCACTTAGAGTAGCTTATACAACATTTGGCTGGGTGCACATAGAACCTTGAATTGGATAATTCAACGGTCGCGTCCTTGACTAGTTATGGCTGCCGTTTCCGACAGCATTCTCCTGCGACAGCTTGTCAAGATTTTCAGTGCGCGAAGTGAGCGATAGGAGCCTTTGGAAATTGACCGGTAGAAACGTAGAAATATCTACACAACTCCATACGACATTCAAACATATCAAACAAGGCGGCACTATCCAAAAATGTCAATATTTGCATCTACATTGCTATTCAATATCCAAATCAGCCTCGCAGCGCCATAAACGCGCATCTGCAAGTCCCCAACATCGACCGTTTCATCTGGCCGTCTAAGCCGCTTAAATAGCCACACCGCGAGTCAAGCTCCTTTGGGTTATATTTAGCCCCTGAAAATATGGGATAATTATGGCCAATCATCAACTGCGCCACTAGCCTGGCTCTCGCTTTGATTGGCGCCCAAATTGGGTATGTGTTGCGGTTGACGCCGACCCAAGGTGTTGGCACCACGTGGTTGGTGTTATTTTTATTCTCAAAGTTTTTAAGTTGGAAACACAATTAATATTGTTCATGTACCACATTGGAACCTTGAATGGAAAGGATTAAATTGGGCAAAAAATTGCTAGTTCAGTTCTACTGAGATGCGGACTAGGGTTCCCCAGACTTAGTTAGGGCTTAACAACCGATGCTTGATTATAGGGAATGTGTAACACGCACGAATCAACAATTGATGATAATATGACAATTCTAGAAGCGTATAAACGTGGCAATAAACTGGATACATACCACCTTAGCGCCCCCATAGCGCCTAGTTTGACTTGGCACAGCGCGGCGCGTAGTTGCATGCATCGATTAGGGTTTATTGTATACACGGTGTTGGGCGGTAACCGCCAACGAGTGGCGGAAACGATTCGTTAACATGGTCGTATAATATTGCTCGCCGCATTTTCATGATCATGAATTGTTGGCTTTTTTAAGTACTCCTTCCGGTCTGTGTCAAAGCAACATTGCGTATCAAGGGTATTCTCTTTGTTTTTGGATGTTGGGGCGAGGGCTTTGACATGATTTAGTGTCCCCCATTTTTATCTCCACGAGCCGCCACGTTGAATACCGATTCCATTGTTTGCCAACTAGGACACCGCCTGGCATACCGAGAACATGGAATTCTCCGGGAGTACGCCTTGCGGTCTACCTGACCGAGTGTTGGGATTTCAAGTTAGCCTCTTCCTTGGTGCGAGTTATCATTCTGAGAACATAAATACCAAGACGAGCTCGTTGTTCTCATTTCACTTCTGGTCATCTCACACCGGAATCATTCGAACTGAGCCTGCCAATTGTCTCTAAGAAGTCTGTTAACACCACCACAATGTTCATTCAATCTCTTGCTCTCTTCTCCCTCTGTCTACATGCTGTGGTAGACGCAGCTCCGACCACAGGGGGGATTCTCTCCGACACCCTGACACTGGTTTCTAGTTCCACCACACTCAGCCAGCTGAGACTCACCGGCTGCAGCTTGAATGGTGTCTATCCCCCCCTCAATGAAACATCCGTCAGTCTATCTGGCCCGGAAACCAATGGAACCCTCGCCTACGTCGCTCTCGGCCATGGCACCCAAAACTACACCTGCGCCGATAATTCCAGCTCAAGCGTTCCAACGGCCACCGGCGCTCTCGCAACTATGTTCGACGCCTCGTGCATCGCCGACGATCTCGACCTACTCACCGACCTGACCGTGACTCTCTCCAAACAGCCGCACGATGCTATTGTCCTAGCTGGTCTGACCCTCAAACAGCTGACTGCTTCATCGGAGGGCCTGGTACTCGCCGAACACTTTTTTTTCGACTCGACCACCCCAACCTTTGACTTTAGGCCCTTTGGCAATCCACAGTGGGTGCAGATGAAGAAGCTGGAGAGTGTGGCTGCGCCGTCCACTGCGATTTCGGGCTCCGTGCAATGGCTGAAGCTTGGATACAAAGACGGCACCGGTATTCATGTAAGAAATTCTTTATTGTCATTGCTAAGATTAACTTCATGGTGAAACAACTAACGATATTGTAGCAAGTCTACCGTACCCTTACGGCCGGTGGGAGCGCGCCAGCGACCTGTGAAGGACAGGAGCCGACTATTGAAGTGCAGTATGCCGCGGTGTATTACTTTTACTCTTGACACGGCAGTGTATTTTCTTTTGTATTCTGCATTTAGAAGGTTGGGCTCCGTTTTGGAGAGGGAGGTATTTTGCTTGCTTAGCTGAATGAACACGATCAAACTTTGAAGATGCTCACATTCCACGTATTCCAAAGACTTGTAACACTGTGGTGAGCTTAATTTTGACCTAAATTTTCTCAAATACTAGTAAAATAATTGGCACCGGCGTGGTCTTCGCTCGGATATTTCTATATTCGGAAACATGTATCTACTTTGGGAACGTGGCTTAATGGACTCGTTATTAAGTCAAATCCCCCGCCCAACGGACCCTAACGATCTCAGATAGGGCGATAGCCCTCTATGATAGATCTTCTTCTATTGAAACTTCGCTACAAGGTCACCATTTGTTCTCCGAGAGCAAGACTCGTAGGAATGATGCCATAAAGCAGTGATGTGACCTGTCTCTTTGATTGGATCGCTACTAGGGTTACTCGCATTACTCGGACTGACCAATGGACAGTCTAGAGTAGTATCATGAATGATGCAGAAGAGGTAATGCACCAATGCAGAAAGACAACGACTCGATGACAAGCGTTCCGATCACCACAAAACTTGACTAGTCCTCGTATCGAACAGACGGAACCACCTCACGATTGAATTACCCGAATAGGATTAATGCATAATAATAACTGATACCTGAAAACGAAGGATTTGTAAAACGCACACGATCTTCGCTTTCTATCACTTTCAGAGCATAGTCACCGGTTCAATTCGAAATGCGGGGGGTGGGATTAGTTCCTGGAGAGTATAGCACGGAGGATTGTCGCGCGTTATATGACCGAGCTGTGTGTCCCATTTAAACAAAATGCTTCAAATCTATGGGTTTTAGCTTCAGAAATTCCCTGTATCGTGCATGCTTGGTCTCCTTTTTTCCGAAAAGGATTCTAGCTTTTGAGGAGTTGTTGTTATTGATCTATGTAGGCATGTTTAGTTGCATGTGCCAGCTGGCAGGTTTGCAGGTTTGCAGGTTTGTCTTTCGATGTAAGAAATCTCCGGGTCAAGAACTATATAAGCGGAGAAAAGCTAGCTATCAATTTTTTTGGCTACCAAATATTTGTCAAAACCGGCTAAACAATCAACAAGATGAAACCGAGCACTTTATCTTTTGCAGGTCTGCTGGCAACTACTGCCACAACTCCAGCACAGCAACATGAAAGAGATGTGTCACCAACCTCTTTATTCGCTTTGTAAGGAGACAATAGCCCCGTAGTTAGCTGCTGGTAGATTTTTTGCTCACAAACCACCCTACAGCGGAGACTCGTATACCACGACCTCTTTCAGTCTCTCCTAGAGCAACCATCGACCACGAATCCTATGGGAAATCCCGCATTGGGGGTGTTAACATTGATAAAATTTACAACCTGACTATTCTAATATTGAAAACCTGCTACAGGCCAGGGAACCACCACCGGAGTGAACTGGGTCGGATTTCTGACGGAGCAATACAACAAGACCTTGGTGCTTGCCTATGACCTTGCTGTCGGCGGCGCAACCATCGATAACACTATTGTCTCGGGGGCTCCGTGGGACATGGTCTCTCAGATAAACACGTTAAATTCGGTTTACAAGGGTAATTCTCCGTCGGACATCTTCGGACTCTGTCTTTGCTTTCTGGATCGGTGTAAACGAGTAAACAACCCCATTTTTCAGGCTTTTTTAATAATAAAAAATACGTATAACTCATCCAGCATACAGTGCCAGCGACTCGTATACGAACTCTAATCCCCAGGATATCACCGCCACGCTGACAACCCGCTACGAATCTCTAGTCGAGCAAATCTACCAAGCTGGAGGACGCAAGTTTATATTCTTGAACGTGCCACCCATATCTCTTAGTCATATTTATCAGAGCAAAGGAGAAGCTGCCGCGCAAGAAATGGCAAGTTACCTCACTGTGTTCAACCAGGCTATCGCGAAAATGGCGGCCTATTTTGAGCAGACGTACACCGATGTAAGTTCACACTTCTCGAACACAAGACAAACACTTTTTATATCTATATGTATTGTGACAACTAGTGATTATACCCATTTACTGATCTCCATAGACCAACGTGGTGCTCCGCGATACTTTTACGTTAATGTCATCCTCGCATAGCCGACAACGTACGAATTTCTAAGTGCCGACGCAGCTTCGTGTTAAAATGCAGACGGCGTAACTTGCGTCAGGTGGAACAACCTACATCCTGGACTCGTATACCACGAGCTGATGGCTTCAGACATGACATCTCATATATCGCCTCTTGTGTTTGGTGATTGGCCGTTGCGAAGAATGGATTTGGAAATTACGTATTTTGCAAGCTATGTATCCCGTTTTTAGGCTATCTACGTATATTCTGGTGGATGCAACAACGGTTACCTTCTTTCTGCACCAATCAATTTGCGAAAGTTTTATGCTGACTTTTCAAATTTTAGTCTAGTACGTTTTCTAAAAAGCTCCAATGTATTCTTGCGTAATTAATTGTTCATAGATACTCGCAAAAATCTATCTGCCATCATATTTAGTAATTTAGAATACTCTCATTGTATATGTGCACCTATTGTAAGTTGATAGAAAATGAAAAAGTACTTTCAGACCTCCAACACTCAAAAATAATCCGGTTCATTAGGTTTCTCAACAGGATCGCCCCTTTCTTAAAAAAAGGAAAAAGATTGGTCGTATCGTCTGAGCACCGGAGGAGGAGGAGGAGGAGGAAGCAATTGAATTGAAGTTACTTTTTGGTCTTGCTCATCGTGAGTAATGACAGGAGTGACGGCTTCTTCATCTTCCTCCTCAATGACTGACCAACGCGGCCATGTTTCATGTGACAGAGCCAGCAGCTTGCGCGTATAAGGAGCTTGTGGGATTGGCAACATCATCGGCTTGAGATATTCGTTTGCATTTGATGAAGTTGTTGATGACTCGGAAAGAACGGAACGTGGCCGGTAGGGTGAAATGACAGTTCCGGCGACTGTATTTGTCATTTTCGGAGGAAATGATGCGACAAGGTTGCAGTGGCGTTTATTGATCGAAACGAAGCCCTTCAAAGACGAACCAATGAGAACAACAAGACTGAATAATATGTGTATTTCGGCCATGGATGTGGAGAATATCCCATCCATGCTGGGATCTGCAGACTTGTCTTCTTTATGAACAAAGTGTAGATGGAGGGCTGATAAAGGGATAAGACTGTTTAAACAACGTTAATTCGTCCTAAATTTGAGCTTATCGTTATTGAATTAGGGATTGTGAAGTGGACTAACAGTATACGACAGTTCAAGGCCACCAAGACGCGGAATTTCTGCCGGTGAGACATCTGCACCTTATATAGGCACACAATGGGATAAAAGAGGATTGTTATCTCACTTATAATATCGAGAGCAGTAACAACCTGCCAGTGAGAGAACTAGTGTAGTCATTAGTGGATTGAATGATGATAGTCCAGAAAAAGGTTGCACATACGAAAGACGAGCATTGTTGATTGATATCTGCCCATGGGGACGACGTGCATCGCACCCCCAGAATTACCACTGACACAATCCATGTAGCCCCGCATAAAAGCAAAATGCCATAAACCATCAATTCTGACACCCTCTTCACGTACCGAAAGATGTCATGATTGAAAAGGATCGTGCACGTTTTGGAACAAGCAAGAATTGTCACATAGAAGAGATCGGCAGTATATGCGGACTTTTTGATTTTATCAAGTTAACTTATACCCATAGGTCAATGGCTTAAATTAAAAAGGATCAAGGAATAGAAATTTACCTCGTCCATGACCCCTATTTGAGATCTGCGGTTGACACCCCAAACCTGGATTTGACTTCTTCCCCATCCGTTCCTCGCCTGAACAATAACAAGAGTAAATTGACATATTGCCAGTGCTGCGGCCACAAAAAATATCACGTCGTCGCACCTTACATACTGTCTCTGCCGTTGCCATGAGAATGCAGAGTAAGCTCGGAAGACGAGTTCGATAACAACGATGACGATACAGAGAGAGACAATGATGTATAACAGTGTGTCGTTATCATTTGGAGCTATCTCTGAGCGAATAGGAGGTGTCGATGGCTTCTCGTACACCATATTGAATAGCAATATGAGCTCATCGCAGACAGGTGGTATAGCGAGGCGATTTACCTGATGAAAACTCAAGTCCAGATTCTTTCACTTAAGAGAATTTTAAAAAGCATAGAATAGCAGGAAGAGAATCAGGTGCAAATCCAACGGGCCTAGCAATGTTTTGTCAATCCGCGAACATTTAATTTATTCTTTGAATTCCCAGCTGCAAGTGGTGTCCACGTGGGATCCAAAGAACATCCTTTGTCTTGAATCGATGGCGCATCGTTGAGTGCAACGTTCAACGATTTAAAGATACCGCATCCAAAAGACGATCTTCTGTTGGTTATGTTCTCTAAGCACAACCATGTTCTTTGTTCAATGCCCAACAGTCTACTACCAATGTGCTCATTCTACTCCACCATTAGATCCGAAGCGACCTAGAAGGAAATTTGATGAAAGAAAAATTTCTGTGGGTTTTCTCCACAAGCACACATGTAATAAGTCTGATGACGATAGCAAGATAAGCAGCGATATATGGTAGATGAAAATGCGGAGTGTAAGTAGGACTTCTTTAATGGATCAAATCATTAACTCTTTCTACAAAAATCCGTACGCCTACTGACAGTAGTCGTAGCCATAAATCACGATTAATCTTGATCTAGTTTCATAAATGCTATTCAAATGATAGTAGACCCCGGTGTAACCGAAAACGATCTAAACAAGAGTAGCCTGCCCCATCAAGGCGCTTTTAATAGCCATAAATTTATGGGCTGCTGGTATGGTGGAGGAGTTCTAATTTTAAATTACTCAGTCTAGAAGCATTCACGCTCTTGATAGTCTCGTTCGAAGTGAAACAAAGTAAAAACATGAGCCGCTGCTCCGGTTGATATCAGGAATTTTTAAGATACAAACAGCACTTGATTAAAGTAAAGATTGATGTTTATACGATAATGGTTAAATATTTCATATCCTTTGTTTCTAAAATTGGAACATGCATTTTCGAAGGTGTGGTTTGCCGGCGTATGCTCCATGGACACAGAGCAGAACCGACGACAAATCCCGTGACGGGCTGGATCTTCCTCTTCTTCTTTCTTTTATTAAAATATCACTTTCACAAACTAGCTTATACCACTAATTTTCCTGCTAATAGATGTCAGGTACTAGATTCTAAAAAAGTATACATTGTAAGCGAATCATGAGCTTTGGATCATGTGATATCAGCCTCTAATCCCTAAATAGCTAGCGTGATGTCATTATTGCTCAGTCGCGGTTGCGGTCATCAACGCGGTCCAACACATCTTGGATCTTGGATCGCGAGTACTGTTTCGGCCGTCTCCGCTCATTTACTTTTGTTCTTTGACTATTTCCTTTGAAAACTTTGCTTGGATATTCACATCTTTTTTTTATCAATTTTCGAATCCCTTATCGTCGCCTCAGTATCGCACCCGTATCCCCTAAAGTCGCGCCAGTGAACCTCTGCTTCGTATCGAGAAGCCCATCCGGCACCATCGAAACCCCAAGATGACTTCCGAATACGAAAAGAAAACCGTTGTACAGCTACAAGAGCTCCTCAAAGCGCGTGGTCTGGCAACGAACGGGAAAAAGGCAGAGCTCATTGCGCGCCTGCAAAACGCTGATAAATCGGCAGAAGAAGCGCCTGCGAAAGAGGCCAAGGCCGATCCTGCAGAAGATGTGATTGACTGGGACGATGATGCGCCGGCTGGTGAAGCACCGCCGAAAGAAACAACCGAGCCTACGACGGAAGCCAGCGCTGCCGCTATTGCTGCCGGCGGCCAGGGGCCAGTTTCCAACCCAGTGGCCGTTCCCAATCAACAACTGGGAGAGGACCCTGCAAAAACAAACGATCTACGTGTAGAATCACAGGCCGGTGCTACTGAGAGCTCGGAAGATCAGAAGGCGGAAGAGAAGCCGGCGGTCGACTACAGCATTGGCCTCCAGGCAACCGATCTGGAAGCAGAGCTGGAGAAGCGCAAAGCTCGTGCGGCAAAATTTGGCATCGTTAGCGAAACTGGCGACAACGCGACAGAGTCGGATAAGGCCCTTGAACGAGCAAAACGCTTTGGAACGACCCAATCGGCCCCTGCAATCAACGGATTGGACCAAGCACTTCCAGAGAAATCTCACAAGCGTGGACGAGGCGACGACCAGGGCGGACGAGGAGGCAAGCGACGGAATGTTGGTGGACGTAACCGCCAACGCGGCCGCAACAATGGACCTTCTGACAAACAAGCTGGTCGAGGCAACGCCCCAAAACCGGTTTACAGCGACAAGGACAAGGCAGCTTTGGAGGCTAGAAAGAAGCGATTCAGCGCGGCTGCTTAAAGTCTGATCTAAAGAGGAGAATTTCGTCTCTGCTCCTTTTCTAATTTCATCGCATGTATTTTCAATCGAGGATATCTTATTCTGGCGTTCCGGCGAAGGACTTTAGGTGTGGAATGACCTCTGTATGCTAAATCACCAACTTAATCCGTAAAATTGAACCATAGGCATATTGTCTCTCGCTCGCCCGTCCTTACCGATTTTTTGGATGACTTAGGGCTTTCAAGGGTTCAACCAGTTACACTGTCATGGAGCCAAGCGTTCTGAGTCAGCTTGAAGAACAGCTGGCTAAAAATATGAATGATCAGCATGGTTTCAACGCTCTGCCGCAGATAGTTGATATCATTTACTATAATAATAGAATAATACGCTTGCAGGGTTTATAACACTACCATGAGCGCTGATCCAGCTGAAATGATCACGAAATCCAGAACTATGATGCTCGAATTTGATATCAACCAGCATTATTGATCGGGTGGCTGCCCAAGGAGAATGCACCGCCAAAGTTCGCCCGCGATGTAACTCGGACGATACGGCCATGTTACGGCTTTTAGTGTGTGTTTTTATCACATCGAACTGACTTAAATATCACATTCGGGTCGTTTTTAAAAGAGGCCGGCGCCAAAAGGTGACAGAACAAGACACCCCGCATATAGCACGTCGGTGCTAGTCAATCACGATCCCGGAGTGCGTGGAAACTGCATACGGCGCATTGATCCAACAGGGCGGTCTCCATATGGGCGTGAATCACAGGTGTGACCGTTTGAAAACTCTTCTCACGCTCTTTTTGCTTGCTTTCTGTTTTAAGGGCTCGGAGAATTTGATGAATTGGCGCCGAACTCCCTTGCTCTGGCCTCTGAGTCGTCGGCTCGCCGAGGTGGAGGCCCTAGGTAGCCTAGGAGGCTAGGAGCGACCGACAATAACGCGAGGCTCAGCTCGCCCCTGGCTGCGCTAATGCACGTCAGCGATCGAATCAGATGGCTCAACATGGCCTGGGCGATCTCACTGGCTGGAAACAAGCGGCCACTGTGACGGTACAAATTACCGACTTCCCAGTGAAAAACAGGCCCTGTCGAAAAACGGAAACGTCTCCGACCTCCGGTCCAACCTCGCAGACGGAAAAAAAAAGGTGTTCGGCTCGAAATTGAGCACAGACTGTCAGACCTCCATTCTGGCCGAATTGAGAGAGCCCGATGCGGAAACAAGACTGTGGTACGAAGTACGTATAATATGTACTCCGGACAAATTTAGCGGGACCATGGATTGTGATGGAGACCTGAGCGGCAACTTATCGATACCCGGGCCCGTACCAAGATTTGGAGCGTGCTAGTCATCGTCAAATACTCCGTGACCACGGTGCGAGTCAGGTGAAAGACGAGAAAGAAAGAGAGAGAGTTTCGCAGAAGTTGAAGCGGTGAACAGCAACAACAGCAGCAACAACAACAACGTAGAGATCTCGTGACTGCGCCGTGGTCTCCGATCGGCAGGCGCGACGGGGGACAGGCAGGACGCCGAGGAAGGAGCTGACCGCGGCGTCACCTGACCACCACAGCAGGCTCCCAGGCTCTTGCTTTTTGCCCTCTGCCCATGTCAATGCGATGTTATAATCCCATCAATGGGATCACCATTCACCCATCGTCTGTGGTCTCTGGCCCGTGCAGACTGCTCTGAATCGTGCGCTGCTGGTGACCCAGAATGTCTGTAGTACGTACTCTGTACCCCGACTGGGCTCCACTCTCAGTTCCTTGCACGCCACTATCTCAGGACTAACCGTCGCTAGACTACTACTTACAAGTTACTACTACCACGCTCCAGCATCGCTCTCCTATCACATCTCACATCCTGAGTCTCCGCGGCCCGTGAGGACTTTTCTCCAACAGCCCTGGCTAGAATGCAATATTGATGCTGTGGAGTCGAGCTATCCGGCCACCTCATCCAACCATCTGCCGCCGCCAGCTGGTACAGCCCTGCTTACCCGCCCGTTGCATGGGGCCCACGATGCCGCACCGGCTTCGGATATGGTGACTCGTCCAAAAAGAACCCACGCTTGTTTGCCATCGTGCGAATGACAAGAGCACCAGCGGGCAGGGGTCTCGAATTGGCTCAATAGAAGGCCCTGCATCACCAAAATGTTACCACTGGCGGGGGTAGGACATTGTGATTATTTTGGTCCTCTTAACCCGCCCCCCGACAATATAACCCTGGAAGATTGCAACTCGGCGCGCACTCAGTCAAAAACCTCTTCTCTGCGCAATATCGACATTACTGCTCCCTAAGTTGGCAAGCCACGATCTCTACTGCTTCTGGAAACGACACGAACAACACATCTCTCTCAAATCCATCCACAGCTGATCAACGAGTGACGTGTTCGCCCTTTACCGCTTTCTGCGCCGGCGTCGCCTTGCCTGCATACCGCACCAGCCACGATCTGCCAATGTGGAGAGCCACCTCGGCCCACCGTGTGGCGGAGTCAATGCATGCTACCTACAAAACGTTCCTTTAGTAGCTAGCAAATTCGTCATTGTTCGAAAGCCACCGAGTATATACTGTGCATCTAGTGACCGTCTGAGGCTTCTGTTGTTTGGAGAGAAAAAAAACATTCCGCCATATTTCGTTGCATTCTCGCGGTTGTTTGCTTTGCATTTGTCGTTGCTCTAACCATCTTTGCGTTGCTTACCCGTGCTATACATTTAATTTTAAAGCGTTTTACGATACCCTGGTACGACGAATCCTGAATTTGTGGCGAATATATTTTGGAAAGCAAGATTATCGGAATATTAAATAACAAAAGACATCAACTTGCGCAATTCACCTCGCTCGAACGAAACGCCCCCGAAACTGTGCTTTCAGGACGCCAACGCCATTGGTCGATTATCGTGATGGTATTCGTTACAGGTAATACAGCCTGAATAGACTCGGATAAGTGGCTTTCTAGCCTGGTGCGGGAACTTGGGTACGGAAGTACGTGATGTCGTCGCACACGTTCGAGCGGGTTCGGCCCTCGAGGGTAAATGAAGGAAAGCCTTTAATCCACGATGCTTCTCCCTCGTCGCTGCAAGCCTCCGCTATTTCTAAATCTGCAGTTGTTTCGTCCTTCAAATCGCACATTCCGACACCGGTCTATAGTTCAGTCGATCATAGGAGCGGGTCTCTGTCGAATGGCCGCCAGGATGAGCATCCGGTACACCCCTTTGCAAAGACATCGCGGTCACTTTCCAGCGATGATGCCCGACCGACTGGAATACCCCGAATTAATGGCACCGCCCCTTCATCAAGACGTCCATCCGCACCTTCGCTCTTCTCAAGCCGGCCAAGCCATTTTCCTGCCCATGCTGCCCCCGTGAATATGCCTGCTCCGAGCACACCTAAAGTCGAGAATGCTGAAAACACCAAAGGACGGCCACGGAATGTTCTTCGCAGAAAAGCAAATTTCAGACAACCAAAAATCGACACGGAACTTGCTGTCGAACAACAGCCCTCAACTTCCCCAGGCGCATTTGTCGATCAGAATGACCACGGGAGTATAGATCAAAGAAGCCAAGGCACCTCGAGCGCTGAAAAGTCTTCCATGTCGTTGGAAAGACTACCTAAGATGAGGATCCCCAAGCCGGCCGAACAACCTGCTCCTCAGCAGATACCCAAGGAACTGATAAGCTTACGGACCGTTGTCAACACTCAAAACCTCCCACCTCCGCCGACACCCATCTACGCTCCAAGTGCAAGCCCTTCGACACGTTATTCCGGATCGCCCGGTATGTGGAGTAGTCGAGGGTCAACACCCACATCGCTATCATCCTATTCTCCTGGAATCACGCAGCCCGCAACAACGGGGTATAGATACAAGCAAAGCCCTATTCAAACGCGCCAGCAGACTCTTCAACGAACCGCAACCACCCCGGTGTCGCAGACAGAAAATGATGAACCAACGTTTCTTGGCCCTATAGCTGGAGATTCCTATACCAGACAAGTTAAAACGGATGCCAATGCAGGTGATCAACGCCCAACCCTTCCCCGAAGCCCACCACCTCGCAAGTCGTCAATGAAATTTAAAGCTCCTCAGAAGTCTGTCGATGAGGTCACTAGCCAAAATGTGGGTAACGACATTTCTCAGACGAGGGCCGACACCGAAACATCTTCGATCAACATTGAGACGACTTCTGAGACCAGAGCGGCGGTAAATAGCAGCCCGGTTAGGCCCAGACGACCAAGTCGTCAGGGAACCGACCAATTAGAAAAAGCTGCTTCTCCAATTATTCGCAGCAATATGTCCGCATTACGGACGACTGGACACACACGAAGGGAATCGGCTGAGAAACTCACGTCACCAGAACGACTTCGAGGGATTCCTGTCGGATCAGCAGCTACCTCTGTCGAATCCTTTCAATCTACGACATCTAGTAAAATTCCTTTTCGCGGCCAAAGCCCTTCACAGATACCCAAGCGACCAACACGCACTTTGGTCAAATCTCCAAAACCACAGAATGAACCTGGCGACGCAAATACAACTCGAAAGTTTGGTCTCTTCAGTAAAAAATCAAAGACCAACTTGTCTGTTTCTAAAGGCGACGCAACTGACAAGTCTTCTCGCAAAGGCCCGGCAGCTGGAACTGGCCATGAAGGTTATGGAAAATATGCACATCGAGGACGCAAGTCTAGTGTTGGCAGCAACGGGGGCCCTAGAGCACGATCTTCCAGTACCACTGGGGCCAGGTCAGTTGCCAGTAGCAAAAGTGGCAAACAGCAGCTTGATATCGACGACTTTCTCCTTGACCGGTTGGAACCTGTCGTCATAAGCGGAGGCGGAGTAGAACGAGACCAACTCTTCCGAACTCAGAGTGGCCAGAGTATAAGCAGTCTAAGTGTGACATCGGCCCCTGATTCTACATCAATACATGCAGGACCGATAATGAACGGATACTCTTCGGATTCTCTTGGCACTTCCATAACAGAGTATACCAAACAGACTTCGTCTTCATTCGGTTCCGACTCCAATCTTCCTTATCAGCTGGAAAATCTGCACGGTACGAAGTCCTCTATAAGGAATGATTCGTCTCCTTCTCTGGCATCAAATACAACAGGAAGGCGCCGAGGGTCTAACGATACCCGCGCAGCTCCAGAAGAAAGCAAAATCTCTGCACTACCTCAAATTTCGAAAACCAGTCAAAAGCCGGATGCGACCAAGAAATCGACCAATAAGGTCAGCAGGAAGTGGAATAATTTCTTTCATAGAAGCCAGAAAAGTGATCAGAAAGAGTATGCTGCGGTAAACAAAGCCACGACTGAAACTCATCTTCACGCCAAAATAGCCGTTCTACCTAACACGCGGCCTGTTGCCCACTACGCACTCGTTGATACAGACTCGGAAACGCTTGAAGATATACTAAATCAAGTCGAAGACTCTCCGTTGAGCGACGACGAAGCAGTCTCGCCCAACGTCAACCCAACCTTGCAAGTTCGCCATGGCACATCCGTTTTACTTCCGTCACCCCCTGCGTTATGGACAGAATTTGGCAATGCTAACAACGCCAGTACGAATACCAAATCTCAGCAAACTCGGCCCGCGTCACCCAAAGTTTTCTTCCACAAGGAAGAGCAAAATGAGCCAACAGAAAGTGGAAAGCGCAGTCGATTGACGTCAGTCGGACGAATACCGCAAGTAGTCTCGCGTGACGGCCGCGAACATAAACCATCTTCGCAATCTTATTCGCGACTCTTCGGCCATGAAGAGAGTCTTTTATTTAATGCCGACGGGCAGTACTCAGCCGGTCGACCGCAACTTGACCTTCGGACGGAATTTTCTCGCAACCAGCTCGCCAATACAGAATCAGGAACCCCGAAGCCGGCAAGTGCCCCGGTCATCAGCGAAAGTACAAAGTTTGCTACAAGTGCATATGCGGCCAGTGAATTCTTGCAATTTCCACCTCGAAAACAATCGCAAGTGTCTTCTTCTACCTCAGAAGCCGATTCAATCATGGCAGTTGTAGCTTCTATGGGATCAAGACTTGATACTACTTGTGATACAGCTTGTGAAGAAGATATATGGACTGAGTATGACGACCTTCTGGACACGGTTTTGACTCCTATCGATGATGCAACCACAAAAGCACAGCACATAGAACCATTTGAAATGGTTACAAAGGCAAGCAAGACTCTGCAGGCAGAGCTTAATGCCTCAAAAGAGAAGCCGCGTGTTTCTGCCCCGTCCGATACCCTTTCGGTTCCTGTCTCAGACCCGCCTTCACGATTGAGTGACGCATCTGTCAGACTTCGACGATCCCAGATCGCTACTGCTTTGCATACCTCTATGTCGATTTCCCCTCAAACATCTTACAGCGAGCTCATTGCTGGCTATGCAGAACGCAACACAAGTACAACTGACTTGACTCTGCCAGAAAGTCCTGCAGTACTTCCGACCATCGAAGATCAGTCAGATGAGCCCGGGTCACCAACCCCAACAAAGACAGACTTTGAGATCACTCGACGGCGAAATACCATGTTATTCGACATGGCGGAAAGGGACCGAGAAGGCGCCGCTGCCCAAACAAATCTCCGATCTGCTTCTCTTATGACAAGTAGATGGTTATCATTTGGCCGTGTTCTTTTCAGCCCAGCTCACAGTCGCATGAAAGAGAGTGAATCGGAGCGTATGTTGATTATTGACGGTCTCGGTAACGATGATTGGTCTTACTATTGCGCCCTTACCTACCCTAATGCCACAATATACAGCTTGAGTATTCGGCCCGGCTCATCGGTTCTTTCGCCGCATCCAAACGCATGGAAACCCCCTATGAATCACCACCTGATCCACCAACCCAGCACCAGTGCATCGTTCCCGTTTCCCAAAAACTTTTTTGCGGTGTGCATTCTTCGATTTCCGCCGGCTTACTCCGAAGACGGACAACGAAACATCCTTTCAGAATGCAAGAGAGTGCTCCGCCCTGGCGGCTACCTAGAAATGAGTGTCATAGATTTGGATCTTGTGAATGTGGGCAACCGGGGACGGAAGGCCGTGAGGACTCTGAAGGAAAAGATCTTTCTCGCCGACTCGAACATCAGCCTTAAGCCAGCAAGCGACAACATTCAACGACTCTTGGGTACATGTGGCTACGACAACCTCAATCGATGCATGGTTAGCGTTCCAGTGGCCGGGATGGTTGGAGGCTCCGCGGATTCTTCCAACTCCAGCCGTTCCATGGCCGAGCGTTCTTTATCTTCACGAACATCTCCTTCGCAGCCGGCATCTACAACAGACTCGCAGCCCCATACAAGGACGCCTTCTGATGAAACGGGGCGCTCCCTCGGTGATCTGTTGTCAGATCCCTCTCCTTCGCCAACAAACGATGAGTCCATCACAAAAATGGTTGCCAGAGTTGGACGATGGTGGTATACAAGGTGTTACGAGATACCCGTTCTTACGGATCCCAGCAATGATCGCAGCATCTGGGCCGAGCGCAAACTGTTGAGGGAATGCCAAAAACAGGGTACTGGGTTCAGACTACTTATCGCATATGCTCAAAAGCCCAGCGAAAAAAGACGAACTGTCAGCGTATGACCGTCGAAATTTTGAACTTTTGTTCCCTTCATTGTCTTCTTGACGACGAGAGATGACAATCTCGATTATTACGATGTTGATTTGAAACTAATTTGATGATTATGACTGAGACGATCTATGATGATTGCTACCTTTTCGACTATTTGAAGATACCAGATTGAAGTTATGTTTCCCTCTTTGTTTTCCCCCATCTTGTTACGAAGCAAGCGATTTATATTCAACATGATGGAGCATTGTTTTTAAGATAAGACAAGACGCATGATGGGCCTCGCGGTCCCTTAACGATATCAACACTCGCAATGATTTTTGTTTTGCTTTTTCCTCATTATACCTATATCGGTCGAGATCTCCGATGATCCAGACTTTTTCTTTTTGTCTTATGATTGCTTCATTTCTCTGGTTTCGTTGAGCACGGGAGGCTATATGAAAACCCCTCTTATCTTTTCTTATACTATTTACTTTCTTTTGATATATCCCTGTTCAAGCAGGTCTATGGATGGATATAATAGGGCTTATTTTAATAAGTAAATCTGAAATAAAAATCAAGTCTTGATTTATTTCCAAGCTTACTTGCCAATTAATTACTTTTTCCTTTAATAATAAATAGTGTGAACGCCTTGGAAACACTGAGTGAGAAACCCGCCAGTGACAATGAAGGAACCTGTTTCAAACCGACCGACGTAGAAAGTGTTTTAAAGATACAGAGAAGAAATGTGTAGAGCAAATACGTCAGAGCTCAAGATATTAGCCTCTCTCTTAAGAAAAAAGAAGACCTTGAGAATAATGGAATGACTGAATGATCAATCTTTCATTCTTCATTGTGTGGATTTGAGCTCGCCAAATGAGAAAAGCCCTCTTCTTTAAATCAGGAAAGAAAGGGCATGACCAATCGATAAAAAACCTTCTATTTTCCAACTTTGGATTTTTTCTTGGGTCGATCTTCTTCCTCTTCATCATCGTCATCTTCTGCGTCGTCGACGGCATCGGCCATTTCGGCATCGCTGCCGCTCCCACTGCCACTGCTCTCGTGCGCAGAGTCATATTCTTCGGCAACGTCAGAGTCAGAGTCTGCGCGGAAATCTTCGTCGACAGATTCTTCATCTTCATCGGCTGAGCCGCGGTCTGGGCGGGCGTCATCTTCGCTAGAGAGGTCGTCATTGTCGAGCGCTGCAGCGATGAGAGCCGCAGACTATAATGTATTAGTTTTGTCCTAAAGGCATGTATATCCAAAAAAGCTTACTTCTTCGACCATTTCATTTTTGAGACGGATATTCTTAGCCTTGAAAAATTCCTCGAGAGGCTGTTGTTCCTCGCTGTAGACACATGTCAGCAAAGATGCTCGCGGTTAGCTGGAATGTAAGCTTACCGGTTGATGTTGCTGAACTGGTGCTCCCCAAGCCCTCCTTTCAAGCTGATGGTTATATCGAAAGTGCGGCTCGCCGAAATGGCGCCACCGACACGCGACATGGTTACGACGGAGACATTTTCAATCTGAATATACGTAGCTGGCTTAGGAACAAACATCAGACTCTTGTCCAAAAAGTACAAGAGACCTTCGTTGGCCTTGATAGAGCACTTGACTCCACTGTGGCCATGATGGCTGACGAAGTCCTTGGATGGCATGATGACTTTCTTTCCCGCAAGTCCGCGGAAAATCTTAGTGATGACTTGGTGGATGGGTTCCTCGTATCGGGGTTCCAACTTGTCTTTGTAGCGATCTTTCAACAGTTCCCTGAAATTCATGTTAGATATTGTTGACGGCTAATAGAAGGTGATAATTAGGTGAAGTAGGGCATACTCTGTCATGTTAAGTTCTATGCTGACTTCTTCGTCCAACTTCAACTGCATGACGAGGAACGGATAACGGGTTTGACCCTGTCGAAGGGGCGGATCCAGACCGAGAACGATTAGAGTATGTGTCTCATCGTTCTTGGGCAGTAAGAAGAATTTCTTTATTGACGAGTACTGAATCTTGTAGTCGTATGTCTTGCCACGTAACCGGAATGACGATTCGTACATGTCGATATCGAAGCGACCTCTGTTCACATAAGTTGATTAGTATATACTTTGCAAGTTTGAGGATGAGAATTGCGTACCTGGGAGTAAGATGTAGCACATCGAGGAATGTTGCGAATGTGTCTCCTGCGACATCGCCAATCTCGGCCTTGTCCATCAGAGTTTCGTAAAACAAATTCGCAGCATTCTGTTCTTCAGCCCCCTCCTCTTCCTGCTCTGCTTCATCTTCATCACTGCCCTCCTTCTTGACATCGTCTCCTTCGGGTTTTTCCTTCTTTAATATGGTTCCGGGGATGTAAAATCTCATCTCCACTAGCTCATCGGGCCCAGCAGCGGCCTTCCGACCACGGTTCTTGGTGCTTCCTTCGATTTGTCCATTGGTTTTCTCATCGGTTGGCAGGGCGAATTCTACAGCGACTTCGTTTTTACCAGCCAAGTTCGTGTTAGAGATCTCGGAGTATGGGATCTCGAAAGCGGGACGGTTCTGAACAGTAAATGCAAGCTCTGCCTTGGTGAATTCAGCCTTGCCCCAGTTCCAGCCGCGGAGAGCGTGCTCGCGTTGTTCGACTGCGACACCGTACCAAACTTTGAAGGCCTTGCTCAGTCGTTCGAAATCCTAGAAGAAATACCAGGGTCAGTAACTCGTCCAGAAACCAACGGGGATTTGGGCTAAAACAAACCTCCTGTTCGAATCCATCAAGTTGAATGACACCAGACGTCCTCGAGAGAATCTTCAGCTCGTATGCTTTGGCGGCGCGGCTCCACTGTGCAGCGCCAATGTTGCTGCTGTCTAATGTGAAGGTATCGCCACCGCCTGCTGGCCTCCATCCCATACCGCTCTCTGCCAGCTTGCATTTTCCTGGCTGTTTGGATAGGTCCAGGTAGATGTTGTCAAAACTCTCCCTTCGTCGAGAGAGCTTCACATTAGTTTCACACTCGACATATACAGGGAAAGAAAATGAGGGCATGCTCACATATTGGAGTGGCGCCGAAGCGACAGATGATGTAAAACGCAGCTAGCTTTGTTTCAAAAATGGCGGTTTATGAGTAAAGTGCCTTTTTTGCTGGAAAGTCAACCCAAGGCGACAGGATAATGAGGGCGTGCAAACTGATAAAGTGACAATTTCGGGCTCACGCGTCAGTCGCGCGCCGCGGAAGCTACCACTTGGACGGCCCGATCGGGGTTAGCGCGGCGAGATTGCCAAGAGTCACGTGTTGTAATCACGTTTCAATTGCGGCCTGAGGGCTGAGGCAGAAACACACCGCCAAGCCCTGACAACAGCGTCAACAATATTAAATATTAATAATAAATCAAACCATCTTGCACCAACGCCCATGTTGAGATTTGAGTGCTGAGTACGGAGTACTCTTTTGCAAGTTCGGTTTCAGCCCCATCTCATGGAAGAAGCAAACACAGGACTTGCAAAGTTCAGCTGAAATGATCCGAGGCACGATATCAATTGATGACTGATGATTGACTAGTACTGATGCAGCAAGAATTAGTATACTGTATTATTGATTATTTACGAAGCACTCCGTACTCCGTGGTTCATTGATATTTCGCTATCACTCAGGTCGGCGATCCGGGCCGATTCGCTCGAATTGCTTCATTGATATTCAAAGTACGAAGTAATTAGAGTCTTCTTTCTAGAAAATCGCATCAAATCAGAAGCCAGGCTGTCGAGGATCGCCGTCGCCGAGACTCCGTTTTTCCGCCCTCACGTTGATAGTTGTGACTAGTTTGTCACTAGTCGCGATTCTAATTTCTTCGTGCTTCTAATTTCTGAGGCGCCACATCGGCAAAAGTGGTTGACGAAATTGCCTGTTTGGGCGGTCTTGCTGCTGCTCTCTCACCCTCCTCTTCCTTCCAGCCCACCAGTCTGCTGCTATTTTCGTGCCTTGAAGATACAGAAGATACATTAGAGGCAGATACAGCCCGGAATCTACTCCGGACTCAACGAGGGACTCCGATTACTGCCATATTTGCTGACTGTCGGACCTGCTGTGGACGTTCAGCTAGAAGCATACTTCGTTTAGATCAGGCCAATGAGAAGCCCCTTGGCAAAAAGGACCCTGGATTCCCATTTGGCATACGGTGTTTCATGCCATTATCAACGCTCAAACTAGCCTATTAGTCACGTCTTAGCAAGCCAGATCAGCCTCGACTCTCAAGATGTCGGAAAATGCGGGGGAAGGATCGACGCGACAAGTTCGGCCACCTAGTGATTCTTTGCAAGGCTGGAAAAGAGGCCAAAGTTCGTCCCCAAAACCTCCCATTATCCAGATCATCCAGGGGAGAACCACACGCAAGGAGAAGAAAACAACAATGGTTGCCCACGAGAAGAGCGCTGTATTTACCTGCAATCAATGCCACCGCCGATACTCTACCCAAAGTGCTCTCTTGCGCCACCAGAAGAGCCACGACCGAAGCGCCTGGCATTCATGTGAGGTCTGCCATCTCAAGTTTTCGCGGACCGATATTCTTCAGCGCCACAAACAGCTGCATGGAAACGGCAACGGGCAGTCGGAGCGCAAACGCGCCATCAAGGCATGCGATGGATGTCGCCGAAACAAAATTCGCTGCACCGGGGACAATCCGTGCCAGACCTGCTCTAAACTAGGCAAGAAATGCACCTATTTGACGCACATGGCTCGACCAAGTGTCCAGAGTTTGCACAGAGAACGCAAACAGGCTCTCGCTTTCTCTAGGGGAGGAAATCCCAAACAGCTCGAGCTCGATGTCTTTGCGCCAAAAGACATTTTCTCAGCCGCTGACTCTATCCCGACTGGTAAGAATGATCCCAAGCAAACCTCCCGACTTCGTTCCATGATGAAATTGACACACAAATAGCGTCATTTGGTGTGAATGGCAATCTCAATAAAAACAATGAATTGATCGCCTCGGAACTCGTAGCTGCGGCCATCACAGACAAGTATAACACGGCGCTGTTGGCAGAGAACCCCCAATTCTTCACTGATATCGATCGATTGTTGGCTCACTCACCCGGTCTCGCCGACGTAACTTCGAAGCGTGATAGGAACATTGATTTTCTACTGTCACACCCTCTTGACGCCAGTATCGGTGGTTCCCCTGGCTTTTTTGAATTTGGCCTGGGTGATGGGTTTGACCAGTCCATGTTTCCAGCCACCCATACGCCATATCTCTTGAATGACAAGCTTCCAGACCCCATGATGCAGAGTGTGCTTCTATCACACAATGTTGTTCGCGACATGGTCCACCAAGCAGCCGTGGATTTCTTGGAGCTAGGGACCAAAGATGCCGTGTTTCGCAGTCGCAAAAGACGGAACTTTTCGAAAGTGATAGAGGAATATTTCAACCTGTCTAGTTATATGAATGGGAAGACAACCCACGTATTGCATACGTTCTTGTCCTCTTTCTTCGAGAACTTTTCCGTGCTATGGCCCATCACCTGGCACCAAGGCGCCGACCATGATACAGTTGAGCCGTTGCTCTACTTGACCATGACGGCAATCGGAGCCATGCACACTGAGTGTCCAAATGCAGCAGCATACGGCCTAGCACTACACCAAGAGCTGTGTGCAGTCCTTCCCAATTCTTGTTTGTTGTGTCCGGACGAGGAGATCAAGTTGGAAATCATCTTCGAGGCCCTACTGCTCAGTGAAACAATGGCGCTTTATCGCGGAGACTCCCAGGCCTCTGGGTTTGTTCAGCAAGCCCGGACTGTCCTTCTTTTCCATGCTCACAGACTCGGTCTTTTCTACGAGTTACCCGCCCATGAATCCAGTGACTCGAGCATGGAAGTTTGCCACAATCAGACTGAGAAGAAGCTGCAACAATGGATTCGAATGGAACGACGGCGCAGAATGGCGTTTGGGTTCTTCCGATGCGAGGTGTTTTCCAGTTTGTTGTTCAACACCCGTCCGTTGATCGGGTCGGAGGATTTGCGACTTAGAATTCCCTGCGATCATGAAACCTGGATGTACGTTGGCCCGGAGTGGAGAGAGAAACTGCTTCTGGTCGCCGAAGAGGCTATGTCGTATCCGCTATACTCTGATCTCATGCGTGCAGCCACCCAGGGCGAAAACACACAACTTCCTCCACTAAACGCCTCAGCTCATGAACTCGTTTTGTACGGCCTTCAGATACCACTGTTGGCCTCGTTTCATGGCCACGACAACCCATACCAAGAAATGTCCGAATTCGCAAATGTTCATGCACCTGGCCCTTCTTTTTTGTTTTCCGGGTCGCAGGCATCTCGTCTTGAAAGTTGGATGGCGCTGCCAAAGATTCTCCGTCTTATAGATGGCTGGAGAGCTACCCACGACCGACTTCAGTCAACAAAGCGACTTGATGGCAAACCTTCTTCTGGAGTTAGTTTATCGCCGCAACTTCTTTATCACATGGGATATATTCGAAGTAATGCGGACTTAATGGCGCTGCAAAGCGTCGCATCGTACAACAGTAACAAAGAGGAAACTAGCACCCCGATGGCAGACTTCTCGCAAGATCAGTTGGCCCTACAGCAAGTCCGGCTATGGACAACGACAGATTCAGCAAAAGTTGCTTTGTCGCACGCGTGCCAGATCTGGGCTTTGGCTGAAAAGCACCTGACACGGTCAAAGCCAAATCTACCATCAAACCTGAAGTACGATCAAGACATCAACATTGTCTCGATGATCTCTCTCTATTATGCTGCAATCATAATCTGGGTTATGGCAGAATTGTGCCCTGATATCAATATTCGTAACATTCGTCAGGGCGTCCGCCAAATAGGCGATGTGGTAGCGAGGGCAAGCACTTTATCGTGGCAGTCGGCATCTTCGCTTATAATGAACACTAGGGCACTGGCTTATAAGGGGCTGTATTATTTCTGAAATTACACGACTATTGCAACCTTGACTATTTTTGTTAATATATATTACTAGTATCACATGTCATGTTTTTACCACACAGACCAATGCTTCTATTGTTAGGAAAAATCCTCGCTCGGGCCTTATTGATGTCAATTTTCGACCCACATTGAGTTTTTAGTCGTTTCGTTTACGTGTTTTCTTATAAGAGTTTTCGATTTGCTTCAATCAGAGCTTCCAAAGGATTACAATAAACACACAGAGCATCAAATAAGATTGTCTGCGGTGGTTCCGTGTCGGTTAATGTGGTGGGTTACCGGTGGATTGCTTCTAGTATAAGTCCCCGATCATTGACAAACCTGTGTTAAGCACTGACTTGTGCAGATTCATCTTCAAATTTATTATGTTAGTGAACGAATGTAAGCGGGGTTCAATGGTCTGTCTACATAATAATAAAGGGTTCTGTTACCTACCTATGTTAGTAGAATCAACCAAGCCGTCTATTAGAAGCTTCGACTAATACCAAGTATCTCAGCTGACTATTTATGGCGCTAAAATATCAGGTAATTGCTGATTTACAGCAGATATGTCCCCAATTTTAGATGTTGTCAAGTACGCTTCTGCAATATGAAGCATAGGAGAAGCCTCAATATCATCTACCGAGATGTTCTGAAGAGCACGGTATAAAAGCAGTCGTATTTCACACACGGTGGAGAAGTAGATAGGTGGCAGATTTAGCGCAGGATAACTGATTTGTATGGTCTGAGGCTACTTGGCCTCCCAAATCTGCTCTCGGGGAAAACCAAAGCAGATCAACTTTAACGCTATGAACGACCATTCTTTCTCGATATCTTCCGACGAATGCGCCCATATTGTAGGACGTTGATGCTTCCGAGTTTGTTTCGGCGATTATAAGATGAGACATACTGAGAGCCGTGTTCAGGCTCGAAGTAGCCGCTTCCAGAGAGAGCGGCGATGATCGCGAGAGAAAAATTTCCTCCTTTGTTTCATTCCTTGGGGGATGCCGTTGACCCTGCAATCCACGTGAATTATGACTCAAATTTAGGCAAACAAAATTCAGTATTCAATTAAATGTTTGTTCAACACACTGGTGAACAATTATGCCAGGTGACTGAATGTCCTCCTATTGTTAAAACCCATGGAAGCCGAATGGCGTACGAGGCGTTTAGATAACACCGTAGCGGGACTTGTAAAAAGAGAGCCCGCTTGGTTACTATTTCTTAGATTGTCCGGAAAGAAGAGGAAGGATTGAGTGTAAAAGGAGGGTTCTGGTAGTCGTCATGATGGACTGTATCCGTCGGATGCTGGACGGCGCTATGTACATGTATCTGAGTCCGGCTTGGCAGATGGCATGCAGCCACACGAGACAACATTTGAAAACAGGACGAGTAGATTGGCCACCAGTTGACGAGCTGTTGCTTGTTCACTCGAGTGGGACTCGAAATAAAAACTTCAGCAGTCGTTTGCGATTTCAGCGTGGCATCTGAAACATTTGAAGATCTCTCTTAATGACCTTACAACTAAGCGCCAAGAGCTAATTGGCTGAAATATTTATAACACTTTCAATGTTACATATGTACTATAGGCCACAAGAATTGGAAAGTGTAACACTTTTAGGACTAGCTGGAAGTTCTGTACCTACATATAACATTCGAAGAAACAAGGTAAGAAAGTGATAAATTGAGAATAGGATATTATTCTGATTAATATATGAAACTTTCAAGTGATGAGGAATTATAAAAATATCTGGAACTTTGATTATTACTTCTGTTATGTTCTAAGCAATACTAACCTTGTGCGACAAGTTGGTTGGACAAGTCGATCTTCCGAAATTTTGTATGGTTCATTATAGTTAGTATCACTTGATCGCAGCAGATAACTATTACAGTGAGAACGATAATGGATCCTGCATACATGGTCCTTGGTGATCACTGCCTAAAGGTAATTGCTATCTTGAAGATATATTGCAGTAGAATACCATGTACAAGGTGTAATTTTATAAACTAAGAAATAAAATTTCAAATGGGATGAATTTAGTACTAGTACAAGGATTTCTACATGAGATGTACATATCAGCAGCTTTATTTAAGTTTGAATGCTATACGCCTAAAAAAATGTATCGATATCAACATTTACAACACAAAAAAAATATAGATAGTAAGATTGATTATATTTATGCAACCAATAAGTTGTTAAACACACGCGCGATCCAGTCCAAAGTCCTCGGAAACCAAAGTGATCGCATCCAAACCTTCAATTAGAGGTCGACGAACTCGAAAAGAACCGATATCTGTATCGTATCTTGCTCTGGCAGCTTTAAATAACCCGTAAACTTCTTTTTCCACTTCCTCATTTCCAACCCAAAGACGATTTTCAGGAGCGTTAAATGTCTTTGTTATATCGAACTCTTCCCATTTTGTTTCACCCAACCCGCTCTCTTCCTTGAAGTGGAGATGCTTAGCATATTAGTTAGTAAGTTTGTTTTTTTTGAAAAAAAAGACAATTGAATATTTTATCAAATATCATATAGAAAAGTAAGGAAGACATAAATTTATAATGTAGGAAAGCAATAGTACATACCACATCATTATTTAAGAGCTTCTCTCTTAAGATAGTTTTTGCTGTACCTATCAAGAACGGTGTAGCGTGGGCTTTGTATTCGTCATGAACTAGTTGTACTAATTCATTGGTGTAGTCGGAAGCCTTTGTGTACCTGTATTCTTCAGGAGTACCTGCATATTGCTCACGAAGGTTGTTAAGCGACAACATAAGGTTTACGCCAACCTCTTTGATTATTGAAGCAGGAGAACATGTACCCCGATTTGAGCTTGTATATTTGTGAGGGAGCAGAATTGTCGGATTTATTGAGCCGATAAGTCCTTTGTTCCCCGGGATTTCAAATGCGGCTATCTCCTTACCAATGTCTATCGCATTTGGCATAGCATCGGTTGGCGAGACAGATGTTTCTCCATTCCAAGCTGATTAGGTGGTATCCAACGCGCGTCGTGTAATGCATCTTAAGAATTCATCTAGAGTTGCAACTCCTCCGGGGCCTGAGCCACTGCATCTAGGCGCAATAATAATTCTTTGTTTTGTAGAAGTCCTACTCATAATCTCTAGCAAATTGGCCCACCGGATCAATAAAGCCTAAATAAATTATATATAGATTATTAAATGTTCAATCAAATAGTTTCTAGTTCATTATATATGTATAAAAAATAACTTACCAAATGTGCATTCAATATTGGACTTACTATGGGACGGCCCGCATCCCCAGGGGGGGCCAAGCTCAAGAAGCATAAAAAGTATATGTAAGAGAATCTCATAGTGTTGTTTAAGAAAAGTAGATAGTAAAATTACAAATAAAGATTGATGGAGTAAAATTTATTTTTAAGAAAGATACATGGCTTATTTCAGTCTGGATAGGGGAGTTATATAGGTGCTAGATGGCATACTTCTAGTGTAACTTAATTAGTAAAAACTGAACCAACATTATTCAACTTGATTAATTAAATACCGCAAAAAAACTCCGCGATAAATTTGCAACAGTGGTAAAAGAGCCCCAGTTAATATACTTGAATTAAAATGATGTTGCATTGACAGGATGAATACCGTCAATCAGGCCTGATAATAATAAGACGAGTTTTGGGTTTGAAAATCAGTGGATTTGGAGCTGTCATACATATGTAGGCGTTCTAATCAGGCTACTCTAACGCTAGCCTACAAAGGATAAAAAGTCCCCAGGGGATAATTGGTTGCGCTAAAGCCGGCAGATCCACTTGTTGCTGGACAGTATCAGAACTTTAAAATTCCAAATGCTGGTGATGATAATAATAGATTGTATTATTATTGTTCCTTAGCCTCATCTGCATGTTGTAACAGTCCAGCATGTTGCAACGGATTGTTACAACATGCAGATGTGGCTAAGGAACAATAATCACATTAGCCAACTTGTTCTTAGCTAGTTGAATATACGCGATTTTGATACTAAGCGACAGAAATCCTTTATGCCTCCAGATTTACCATGAATGTTGCGCGATTTTGATACTCGGCGGCAGAAATCCTTCATCTCCTCATGTCTGCCATGAGCTTTATAAAAAGGCCACAACTTGCTTTAGAATTCCATACATGATTACCACATCAATGTCTTTACCGTGATAGCCAGACTAAAATGCATGTTTGTCACTCAGCTCTTGTGGCCATACTTGGCAGCGCTCTTATAGCTTCAGCGAGCGATTGTAGGTCTATCCCGGTCAAGGCCGGCGATGGCTGTTCAACTCTTGCACAGCGTTGTGGTATATCAGGAAACGACTTTAACAAATACAATTCAGCACCGCATCTCTGCGAGAAACTCCAAATAGACCAGCACGTTTGTTGTTCAGAAGGGGCTCTTCCAGATTTTTCACCAAAACCTAATTCTAATGGCGATTGCTTTGCTTACACAATCAAAAAGGGTGATGTGTGCTCAAGCATTGCCAAAGCTCATCAAATGGAGGAGGACAAGATATCAAAGGTGAATAAAGATACTTGGGCCTGGGCTGGATGCGCGCATCTTCTGCCTGACCAGAAAATCTGTCTAAGCGAAGGCACTCCTCCATTTCCATCGCCGCTGGAGGGTGCTATCTGCGGACCACAGGTCAGTCCCTCTGAAAAAATAGTTCCTCTTAACAATCCTTGATTAACTGAATATTAAACAGGTTCATGACACGAACAAGCCCGAAAAAATGTCGCCCCGGGACTGGGCAAACTTGAACCCGTGCCCTCTCAATGCATGCTGCGATAAATGGGGACAGTGTGGTGTCACTGATGAGTTTTGCACTGTTAGCAAGTCTGACACAGGGTATTGAGACATATCTCTTTCATTATTCTATCTACTGAATTCTAATTGATATATAGAGCTCCTGGAACTTCAAAGCCTGGCACCAATGGATGTGTCTCAAATTGTGGTACATCTATCACTAACAACCACGAAAAGCCGGATCATCTTAAACGTATCGCCTACTTTGAGTCTTGGAATACACTGCGTCCCTGCTTACATATGGATATTTCTAAACTTCAAGGCAGAGACTCCTATACACATGTCCATTTTGGATTTGCAAACCTCACAGACGATTGGCAAGTCGATATTAGTGGGTCTCAAGACCAGTTTGATGGCCTCGTCAAGTTGACCGGTATTAAACGTGTTTTGAGTTTTGGAGGCTGGGGCTTCTCTACAGATCCTGGAACCTTTAAAATACTTCGAGAGGGTGTTAAAGATGGAAACCGACAGTAAGTTTATTAATACTTTAACTCTTCAGCTGCTAATAGTTACATAGGAAGTTTGCTAAGAACGTGGTCGACTTCGTTAAGCAGCATGCTCTCGATGGAGTTGATTTTGACTGGGAATACCCTGGGGTGGGTGACTAGCTAGGGTCGTTTTTTTATCTATACATCATTCACTGACGTTTTATTAGGAACAAGATATACCCGGCGTCCCTTCTGACAGCCGCGCCTCAGGAGACAATTATCTAAAATTCCTGAAGCTGGTCCGGCAACAGTTGCCGGCGGAAAAGACCGTCTCTATTGCTGCTCCTGCTTCATATTGGTATCTTAAGGCTTTTCCAATCAAAGAAATTGCCGAGGTTATAGTAAGTTATATCCACACAAACCAGAATCTCATATTTTTAGATGATTAGAAAAGTTAATTCTGTTTTCATAGGATTACATTGTCTATATGACCTACGACCTTCATGGACAGTGGGATTATAATAGTAAATTTGCTGAGTAAGTGCAGTCTTTCAATATCTGTGGTTACGTCTAACAATAATTACTAGCCCTGGATGTCCGGATGGTAGCTGCCTTCGCAGCCAGGTAAATAAGACAGAAACCGAGTATTCACTAGCTATGATTACCAAGGCTGGAGTTCCTTCAAAAAAAGTTATAGCTGGCCTTCCACTTTATGGAAGAAGCTTCAAGATGGCAGACGCTGGCTGCTCTGCACCCCATTGTCGTTTTACAGGACCTGTTTCACAAGCAGAAGCCGGGGATTGTACTGCAACGTAAGTGTGATCATCGCGTTACATTGAATACTTATTACTAACATTTTTCTCTTGCCTAAAGACCTGGCTATATCTCAAATGTTGAGATTCGAGATATCATTGAAGGAGCAAAAGAATTAGATTCACTTACTAAACGAAGTACTCCAAGTATTAGACAATACTACGACGAAGGGGATGTTCTCATATATGATGAAACCAATTGGGTTTCATATCTCACTCCAGAAAGCTATGCTGCACGTAAAGCTTGGACAGATGGCCTGAACTTTGGAGGCACGTCTGACTGGGCTATCGATCTGAACGAAACTTACAGTAATTATGGAAAGGGAGAACCGGACGAAGGTGATGAAGACGACAACGAAGATGATTATGAAATTGAAAGTTGCGACTGGGGCTACCAACTCTTTACCATAGACCAAGTCACCGCAGCCATGAGCTCAGGCGTTCTGCGGCCTAATTGTGCCGTTGTCTATGCGCTTGAAATCATGCATGACATGCTGGAGCAAGCTCACAATAATTACACCGCCAGAATTGTCGGTTTCGATGATGACTGGCCTTACTATGAAAAAGGAATGAAAAAGGCATTACAAGAAATTATTGTGAACGACTATATGTTCAATAATGCTGCGACGAAAAAGGATCACTGGCTCCCAGAGCTCGGGGAAGGCATGAAATGTATGACACCAGTCTTATGTCTCTAGTCTATACTGACCATTCAATGTTTTTAGACTTCGAATGCCATTTTGACAGCGAAAGAACCAAAGGGAATAATAAGGGAAAGGACACCTTCCCATGTTCCCAGATCAGTCAAGATGACTTTGAAGTTGGAGCGTTTGGTGACTCAGTAACAATGAAGCTCGTTGATGAGAAAGGCTTCCATGCAAGCCTTACTAAGAGAGGAATTCCTCCTGAATGGGTAAAACTCCCAGATAGGAATACCATCTTCGGCCCCAAGGATAACAAATTCATCTTTAACGGCTTTCCCGGTATTGATACGGAGAAAGTCCATTATGACAATCCAAAGGGTCCTATCGAAAAATTGTTCAAGAACTCCTATTCATCACTGAAAGTGGATCTGTTGGCAACTACAATTGACCTCATATGGGATTATTGGAGGAACGGCTCGATAACAGATCCTTTGAAAGCATATGGCTCTCCAGTCTTTCTGGCACTTGAAATGGCTGATCAGTTCCATCACATCGCAGATGCCGCGAGGGAGTTTCATATTCAGGATGGGTTAGAGAAGCTTGGAAAGGAATTGAATTACCTTGTATTGGGGTGTACTGTAGCTCTCTCGGTAAGTAAGGAGAAAAAGAATTTTCATATATTCCATATCACTTCTGAATGATGTTTGACTAATGTGGCACGCAGGTTCTGCCTTACATCGGCGAAGGAATTTTTGCGAGTCTAGGATTTATGGAAGCTGCTTTCGCTGCCACAATCGCTGGCCAAATAAGCAACGACCTTTTGGCAATCCAGGCGATACTTGAAAACCCTCATCCACTTAGCTTTCTAATTAACGCATTAGCGATGATCCTAGGGCCTCTCGATATTCTTCTATATGAAGGCAAACCCATTGCGTGGGCGGCATCAAAGGTTGATCGAAATGGCGAGGGCCTTGCCCAGGTAGCTAAAGCCTTTGACCAAATCATAATCGAGGATATTAAAAAACTCAGTCCAACTATTGCGAAAGGACTGGAAAGCGTGAAAAGATTTGAAGCTCAAGTGATGGGGAAAGTATGTAAAATTTAGCCTTAAAGTATAGTTGGTTGAAGGTCCAGTTAAGATGCAGTTCAAGGCGTCTTTTTCTAAACATGGCAGTTATTAAGGCATATGTTATTCAATTGAGAAAAATACTTTAGTGCTAAATATGAGTTTACCAGGAGTCTCATGAAGCTGGATATATATGAGACAGGTGAAGAGAAGTGTTGTCTAATTTAATTCTGTGTCAAAACTTACTATTGTTCAGTGAGCTCGCCACTAGACTTCAGTACATGAAAGTCAAGTGCTATTCAGCTAACAAAGGGAATAATAAGGTTGTAGTGAGACAAGAGTATCACTCAGTTGAATAATGCTAAAACGAATAGCCCGAAGTTGTATTTCATAAACGACAGAGAGTTCAATACACGATAATGAGCGTCCTTTTATAGCCCTCGCATGCTGTATCCTAGATACACCATCGTAGTTCCCGGAAATACTACTGCTGCCTTGGTATCTTCTTGACTGGCTGCGCAGATAGCCTTCAAATGTTCTCCGCTCAATATCAGCTTACTGAGCAGACAGGCATCGACAGGTCGGTCCAGGACCTAAGCGCGGAGGATCGTCTACTCATTATATAGCTCAGGTTTCTGAACCAGCTCACCCTCGGATCGTCTCATAGAGCCAAGCGGGTGCCTCGGCCAATAATAATTAGTCGCTTCCCTAAACAGTCTCAGCCTAGCCCAGACGGGATGTTCCGGACTTCTTCCCGCTATTCCCATTGGGCAAGTCTTCCGTCTCTTCTAATTGGCCATTGACTTATTCACAATCGCTTTGGCCAGACATCTCCAGCAAACCTCACCAGCAGCCCATTTTCATCACTAAATTCCCTTTTTTGTGAATCAGTTGCATATATGGCTCAATTACAGAGGATCGGATATGGTGTACGCTGTTAGGAGACTCTCGCACAGCCGTCTTTGCTTTGCGTCGGCTGATACAGCAGATGACTGAATCGCGTCAATTTGTCTAGGTTGCTACTCCATGCTCATTTCGTCTATCCCAGACAGCAAATCGATTATTATGTTTTACACATTTGCTCCAACCAAATCAGGGGCCGTGTCGAAGCGACCCAAGGTTCGTCGAGCTTGTGACTACTGCAGACGGCAGCGTGCCCGTTGTGATAACAATGTACCTTGTTCCCGGTGTGTCGCCAACCACATTCGTTGCACTGTACCACCAGCAACAAAACATTCACGGCAAAGCTCAGCACGGCATATTATACAAGCATCAGCGAATTTAGGCGTCACTGCAGATGTTCGCTCAAGCTCTGTGAGAAATAAGGATTTTGAGGCAATCAAGCGTATCGCCACTCGACCACCATCAATACCGTCACCACCACCTCCTCTTCCTCCTCCTCCTCCTCCTTCTGCTCCTCCCACAGTAAGCGACGTTCAGACCACTCGAGAGACAATAATTGCTCCAGATAGCGCATTACGATCAAGAGGAAAATTTTACAGTTTGACCCCGTCGGAACTCCCACCACCAAAACTACCTACGCCCTCCTATCTCGAAGGATCTATCACGAGATTCATCTCTCGCATCAATTCATTTTGCTTTTCTGTCTCGCAGATGTCCACGAACGCCTCTCCAACTTTTAGCGATGTACCTCCTTCCTATGTATCCTATACGTCACCAGAGGTATTAGCGACACATAGCGTTCCTTGTGATAATGGTAGTCTCTCTGGTCTGGAACAACGATTATTAGATGTATATTGGACTCGGCTTCATTGGCAGATGCCCATAGTGAGCCGGAGTGATTTGAAACGGACATCTTCAACACGGGGTGCGGAGGCTTTGTGTAACTCGATGATGGCATACTGTCTACAATCCCTCTATCACTCTGGTTTACACCATCGTCTTCTAGACATACCTTTAGCCAGTGATTTGCTTGACTCAGAAAAGGGTAAAAATACCGCCGGGGTTACACATCAGGATGGTGTGTTAAGTATCTCTGTCAGCTGTTTTCAACGAGCCTTTGCTTGTAGCAGTAACTTTGCTGTATACGCTCATCCGTCCCTTTCATCAGTTCAGACTCAAGTCATGATTGTGCTGTTTCTCCTGGATGCGGGCGAATATCAGGCGGCATACAGCCTTCTTGGCTTGGCGATTCGAATAGCTCAATCCCTCGAACTTCACCATGAACCGTCATCTGAGAAGCCGACGCAGGAAGCAGACTTGTGTCGACGAGTCTGGTGGACATTGCTGTATTTAGACTTCCAATGCTCACGCTATCTTGGCGTGGAAATGACTGTCAAGCCGAGAGATACATCTTGCACAATTCCCAACCCACGATCCACTGATTTCGACGCTTTGCAGTTTCATTCTTCTTTGCTTCAGCTGACAAGAATATCAATGGCTGTCGCAGAGGCTATAGCAAAACGCCAGAACGAGTTTGACGGAGAAGACACCGCGCAACGTATTGAAGCGTATGCAGAATACCTATCCCAGGAAATTGTCCATTTCCATCGGTGGCGTGATGAGATTCGACGAATGCCGCAGTATAGAAATTTAATTCTCGAGTGCCACGGTGACAGACCTGATTCCTCCAACGTCATTCTATCGCTTGCGGATGAAAGTTTGTTATATCATCAGTCTCCCGCACAGATATTGCAGGCAACGTTGCTAGAATCACAGTATCATGATATTATGATCTGGGTACACAGATACTATATCCAATTTCCAGTTCGAGGCTTAAACCCACAACGAAGTACACGAGCAGATATTCATGCGACGACAGCCCTCAAACATGCGCTGACAACGATTGATTTGGTGCGATTTCGTATGTGCCACAGTGATGCACTCTACGGTTGCTGTCAGATCTATCAATATGTGTGGAATGCTGTTTTGACCTTGCTAGGATTTTCTCTGGCGTATCCTCTATGCTATTGGTTTCCCACTGCTCGTGAGCACGTTGTGCTGTCGCTGCCAATTTTTGACGCAGCGGGTCCAGATAATCCCATCGCGTCGCGCGCTGCTTTACTCACCCGGTTTTTGCTTAAACGTGTTGATAGCCTGCTGGAGCTTCTCAGTTCAAGGCAATCGACGAGAGAGCAAAATTTTGCAGTGAACATGTCGTCATCGGTGCCAATGGCCACGCATTCAACGAGAACAGCCGCTTCCCCTTTAGATTCATCGAGCACTATCACTTTAGACCAGCCACCTTTAGATCCCATTTGGTCATTGGCCGATACCGTCGATCTCAATGTTTGGCTTAGCTATTGCGATGAGGTTAGCGACGTGCTGATGGATCATCCAGATGGATTTGCAGGCGCGGATTCTCTTTAATTTTTGAACTTTCCCATACAGATTGGAGTCAACCGAAACATGAAGCTTCTCGCCTATTGTATGTAAATAGAATCTGTAGCCATTTTACGTGAGTTACGGAATACATAAAGTGATATTACTATATGATGTTTACCTGTTTCTAAAGTGCTTTCATGGGTTGATTTCTTTCTCATGTCAGCAACTTGATGCCAACGAATTAGCATCAATTTTCTACGTTCTACCGATCAACTAATTGCATTAGATCCGTTAAGGTGGCCAATCTCGTATTGATAACGAAGGTTTATGAGTTTCATATCAGACTGCTATGTCGGATTTATTCTGTCTGCCTGTTTACAATACTGGAAATAAGAAATTCACACGAATTGGCCCACTTTAAGCATCTGCGAGGATGAGATCTCGTCTTTACGTGCTTCCAGCTCCGCTAGATCCCAGTTGACTGACAGATGACGGCCACTCAGATAGGTAGGCCGCTTTGCCGCTAGATACACTGTAACTGCGCCGCTGAGTTCAGCTGTCTTCGGATTAGCTTTTTCTCTCAAGGTATAACTAATGATTATGTAACTCACGAGTGTCTTTGGCGAATGGCTTGAAGGGATCAAGAGTCATTGAGGTCAACACAACTCCAGGAGACACGCTGTAGGCCACTGCCGAATCCTTTTCCGCATCGATAAACTCTGTAAATTTGGCCACCGCGAGCTTGCTCATGAAGTAGCTGCTTAGTCCAGAAGGTGTCAGGCCAATACTGCTGATTAGGTTTACAATAGTCGGCTGCACAGCATCATTTCTAGAGACAAGTCGCAGGTAGGCAGCAGTAAGTAGATATGTGCCGCGCACATTGATCTCAAAGTCTTTCCACCAAAATTTCGGGTCAGCTTTTTCAATTGGGTCGACTGATGCTAAGACGCCCGCGTTGTTGACGAGGACATGAGGCACGCCAAGGGCCTGTTTGATCGTGTTAAACGTTTGCGATATTGCAGACTCGTCAGTGATGTCAGTGGTAAGCGCCAGGACTTCCACCGATGGATATTCAGCTTTCAAAACAGCTTCAGTTTCTTTGACGGATGAAGCTGACTGTGTAATCAGTACGAGCCCCTTCGCACCGGCCTGTGCATGGGCAAGCGCAATGCTCTGTCTCGCCGAGTCAGCTTTGTTTGTTTGTGCTAAGAGTTGTTCGTTACCCTGCCAATGCCTTTCCCCGCACCAGTGACGATGGTCACTTTTCCAGCGAGCGAAAGCTCGGGTTTTGTGGGGTCAATTGTTGGATAGACATCTCTGTAGTATGATTTGGTAATTGAGTCGGCTTTGGTAAAGTGATCAGGATCAAACGCAGCGTCTGACATTTTCGGGAGTACTTCGAGTATTAAGCAAGGCACGAAGTAATAGTTTGAATTGAGCAATTGAATTTATGGTTCTTTTTCTTTTTTTTTATCGGTTTCTTTAATAAGAAATGTGGTGGGGTTCCCGGAGGTTTCCATATAAAGTAACCCGATCTCCTTTTAGGGAATCGCCCCTTTAGGAAATCGCCCGGAACGCACCAGACGGATTAGGAAGTCGCGCCATATTCTTACATCCCCATTCAGTAATGGTATCGTGAACAGTGAGCCACACATTTTATATTATAGGGTAATATGATGACTACTATTTGTAGTTTATATATCTCCCCTACACCTGATCCTGTGTCGAATTCTACTTTCAGTGACAGGCTCTTACCCATGCCCATTGTTCACCTTCACTATAAGCAAGATGCAGAAAGAGAACGAAAGGGGGAGACAGGAAGACGAAGAGATTGTGCGATTAGTGGAGGAGTACATCTCGCGCAGCAATCCACATAACGACAATGACCAAAACGGTATTGTCTTTCAAAACTTCTCCGTGACAGGAGCAGGCGTTGGCGTTGGTCTTATCGAACCATTTCTGTTGGTTTTCCGCTGCTGACCGTGTAGCAGCATCAAAATGTGAGCGATGTGCCTACAGCTCTTCACCGGTGGTGGGAGTTTGTTAATCCCACCCAATGGCTACTGCGCAAGCCTACACCATCGAGAACATTACTGTATCCTATGACTGGGACCATTCGTCCAGGCGAAATGCTAGCAGTTGTGGGCCGACCAGGAAGCGGCTGCACAACCTTCTTGAAATCGATGGCCAATATGCGAGAAGAATACTTTGCAATGGACGGTCAGGTCTGGTACGGGCAATACAACGCGCAGACCATGAAGGAGGCTCGTCCGGAACACACCGCGTTCGTAGGTAAGGTTGACATTGCCTTCCCTAACCGACAGTGCTGACCAAGAGTTGATTTAGGAGAAGATGATATTCATTTTCCCAGCCTTTCTGTACATACAACAATTCAGTAGGCAACCACTCCATGCGATGCCACGTCTTGCGATGCGTTGTGCTCGGAGATATCGGCTCCTTTGGTTCATAGCTTGCAATGACGGTTTTACTGATTACGCATCGTGATGCTAGATTTGCGCTGAACGCTCGTCGACCGCTAGGCGAGAAAAATCGCTGCTCCAACTTACAGAAGGACCTCGAAACAATCCTTCAGCTGATGGGTCTAAGCCAGGCCGCTCCTGTTCGCGTTGGCAATGATCGAATCCGAGGTGTCAGTGGCGGACAACGTCGCCGTGTTTCTTTATCCGAGGCCTTTGCTACTCGAGCAGGGTAAGTGGCTTGCCATTAGAGCCTGTCGGAGAAGTTTATACGAGTTACTCACGGTGTCTAGCTTCTTCTGCTTCGATAATCCGACTCGAGGACTTGATTCCTCCACCACCATGCGCTTTATCAACGTATGCCGCAAATACACTACAAGGGCCCGATGCGCAACTGCTATCTCTATTTATCAGGCCAGTGATGAGGTTTTTGATCAGTTTGACAGGGTGATCATCTTGAATGAAGGGCATGTGGCCTATCACGGGCCGGTCGCAGAGGCAAAGCTGTACTTTGAATCATTAGGATTTTATTGCTCTCCACAGACCACCTTGTCTGATTTTCTCACTTCCATGTCTGGAAATTGCAAGCAACGCGAATTTAAGGAAGCCATTGAGCGACCAGTTCCACTTACTTCGATGGACTTTGAGGCCCGCTTTCGCGAAAGCCGCTTTTACCAGTCGGCTTTGGAGGAGGCGAGGATGCTCGAGCCTCTATCGTCAAAACCAAAGCCGTCCAAATACGCACTGCCGTTTTACAGGCAGATATATGAATGCGCCTATCGTCATTGCCAGATTCACCTCTCGGACCGGGCTACTTGGGTGGCCGAAGCAGCAGGCACGATCGTGCAGGCACTGCTCCTCGGCACTCTCTTTAGAAATCAGAGCGACTTTACTGAGGGTCTTTACACGCGCTGTTCAGCCCTATTTTTCTGTGTCTTGATCATGGGTCTCCAAGCTTCGGCGGAATTTGGGAACACCTTCAGCCAACGTCCGCTGTTGTTGAAGCAGAAGTCTCTTCGATTCTACCGACCAGGAGCGTATGCACTAGGTCAAATCTTGTCCGACATCGCGTGGAAATTCATCTTCGTGTTATACTCACTACCAGTTTATTGGATGGTCAACTTCCGCAGAACACCCGGTGCCTTCTTTACTTGGCTAGTATCCTTGTACGCAAGTCTGATGGCCCTGGCAGTGACGTTTCGAACTATTGCCGTGTTTACAACGAGCCCGACTCGCGCCATTTTACCGGTCGGTTTGTTACTCAATGTGTTGATTATATATACCGGTTTTTATGTCAATCCACCAGGTGAGTTCGAAGCACTCTGCGCTGACTCTGAATCTGAAAACACATCAAGAGACTAAAGATTTCGCAGGGATGAAAGTGTGGCTGTCATGGATTAGGTACTTGAACGTTCGTTGACCTGTCCTTACGTGCTGCACACTTTCGCTAACCACGGACTCTTTAGCCGATGTATTACAGCTTTGAGTCAATCGCACTCAATGAGCTCGCCCCAATTATCTACAATTGCAGCAACCAAGACATTGTTCCTAGCGGACCGTCATACAATAATGAGTTCTATCAAACCTGCGCTGTGTCCGGTTCGTCTGCTGGTAGTTTGATACTAGCCGGTAAAAACTATCTTCTAGTTGAGTACGGTTTCCGCAATTCTCACAAGTGGCGCAACCTTGGCATCAACGCAGGGGTTTTTGTCTTTTTTTCTTTCCTTGTTGCGTGAGTAGAAATATTCTATTGAATTTTATAGAGGATGATTTGCTGAATAACGTTGCAGAATCGGTATGGAGCGATTCCGCATCCCGGCGGATCGCATGTCGACAATCTTCTATCGCACACTACCCGGGCCTTATGGCGAATCTATATCTGACGGAACTGGGTCAGAAAAGTCCGTTCAAGACGAATCAGACCTAACAACAAATACGGAGATGCAAAGCCAAGAGCCGGGTCTCTATCATGGAGGATACACGAACTTCCTCTTTGGATGGAGTAATTTGAGTCTCGACCTTAATGGAGGATCCAAGAGACTCCTTCACCAAGTTTCAGGTAAGCTACGAGATGGCTAGTTCTGCCTAAATCAATGAATCTGACTAGACAAAAAAACGCAGGTTGGTTGCCACCCGGTTCAATGACAGCTTTGATGGGCGTATCGGGAGCAGGGAAAGTACGTGCAACCCCCTGGACTCGAAAGTGCTTAGGGTTCTCCTGACTGTCTACTAGACTACACTCCTCGATACACTTGCTCAACGTATGGAGATAGGGGTCGTTTCTGGCAAGCTCTTCATTGACGGCAGGCCCTTCCCCGCCTCGGCGCGACGGAGAACAGGCTTTGTCCACCAGAATGATATTCACCTCAATTCAGCTACCGTCCGAGAAGCGCTACAGTTTAGTGCCTACCTTCGCCGCCTAGATTCGGTGTCTACTGAAGCAAAGAACGCAGATGTAGAAGCTATCATTGACGCTCTAGACATGCACAGCTTCGCTGACGCTGTGATTGGGATTCCAGGAGCTGGTCTCAATCTCGAGCAACGGAAAAGAGTTAGTATTGGCGTCGAATTGGCTGCTAAACCTGATGTTCTCCTATTCCTTGACGAACCCACATCTGGCCTTGACGGAACATCGGCCTTGTCTATTATTCAGCTCCTGCGGAAACTATCAAATGCTGGTCAGACGATACTTTGCACCATACATCAGCCATCCTCGGAAATCATCCACCATTTCGACTCCGTGCTTCTTTTGGTCCCAGGGGGAAAGACGGCATACTTTGGGCCCCTCGGCGATCAGTGTCAAACTGCTTTGAATTACTTTGCCCGCTACACGCGCGCATGTCGACGGGAAGAAAACCCGGCCGACTATTTTATCGATCTATGTATGGATCCAAACATAGACTGGTTCAAAGTTTGTCCTTCCTTTTCCAATCCATTTTATTAATTCCTTCAAATTGCGGCTTCTTTACGGAATTAATGAAAGAACGCACATGATTTGGGTGATACTAATCTCTCCCTTTGTCTTCTAGGTTTGGGAGGGGTCTCCTGAGTATGCGTCAACACAAAGATTCCTCACAAATATACTAGACGAAGGTAGACGACAAGCAAAATATGAATCTGACGAGAATCAAGCTTTCGCGGCATCATATATGAAGCAATTGAGGGTGGTTACCCGGCGTGCGTTTATCGACTACTGGCGAGACTCCGATTATGTTCTAGGAAAGGCTCAGTTAGCGATCACTATGGCTTTGATGAATGGGTTGACCTTTCTTCAGCTAAATGACGATTTGACAGATGCACGTGGTAGAATGTTTTCTATCTTCGTTGGTGTTATCACAGGTCCTGTGTTGAGTCTTCAAATCGAACCCAGATTCGTTGCGCTGCGTGATCAATTCTTGTCGCGTGAACAAGAGTCACGGTTATATCATTGGGGGGTGTTTGTTATTAGCGCTCAAGTTGTTGAGATTCCGTTTACTCTACTCGGAGGTTTGATCTACTGGGTGCTCTGGTACTTTATGGTTGGATACCCCACCATCTCCTCCCGTGCGGGATATGCCTTTGTCATGTATGAACTTTACTCGGTATTTGTCGCGAGCATTGCACAGTTTACTGCTGCGATCTTCCCTACTGTTCAGGCCGCACAGGTGGCGACTGGTTTCGTCTGGCTGGTCATCAACACCTTTAACGGGCCGTTGTCCCCTCCTCCACTAACTCCTCGAGGCTGGCGTTGGTTCTACAACATATCACCTTTATTTTATTTTGTTGAAGGCATTGGGACCAACGCTATGCATCAACTGGAGATATTTTGTCGGAGCTCTGAGATCTCTGTTTTCCATGCCCCCGATTCGGAGACCTGCGGCAGCTATGCAGCTACTTTCCTCAACTCCTCCTCCGGGACAGGCTATCTCATAAATCCAAACGAAAGAGGCACGTGCCAATACTGCCCTTACACAAACGGGGATATATATGTAAGTTATGCTTTCTTGCTCCTCTACTCGCATGTCTTCAATGGCTCAACATGTACTAAAATCTAACGCATCTAATTCTCAACGTGTAGTTGAATCAATACGACTTCAGTTACACCAACCGCGGGCGAAATGTGGGCATATTTATTGGTTTCATTCTGTTCAACTACATCATGGTCGCCGTTGCCACTTACCTTATATTCGTCCTTAAGTGGAAAAGGAGGTAATCATCAGCAATCTAAAGGGTCGTAGTGACGGGTGCAGTATATGGGAAGCCACGCAAGTCTAGTACATGGCAGGAGCAATTGACGACGGTTTGATGACGTATTTGCTGAAATGAAATATTTTCTTATAGGAAATCAATTAAGTGTGGAGAGTATTCGACATTTCAGTTTGGAGATATCATGCATTTTGGTGGTTGATCCAATTGGCCGGTTTAAAGTCTTGTGGGAACGGGTTTGGAGCATCGTAACTTCATGGATAAGAATGTATTAGTTATGGAGATGGTTCTTAAATTACATATGTAGATATAGATGGACTATAATACGTATTAAAATATTGATATAATAACATTCAATGAAAGGAAAGCGTTGTAAAATACCAGTTGACTACTAGGACAAAGGATCCATAACGGCAATATTCTTGATACCGAGTCCACTGAGAAGCATGCCCCTCAATGTTGCATCGGTCTGCTTGACCTCGGCCAGGGCGCCAATCTTGGGCAGGCGGAATTCAGTGGCCTTTTGACCCAGATGTTCAAGAGCTTCGTCGAATCCACCAGGGGTGTGAGTGTTGAGCATCAGGGCAGTCTCACTGTCGACGCGGAGAGATGAAGGGGTTCCTTTCGGAACAAAAACTAGAGCGCCCTTGGTGCATTCCTCGATACAGTCTCCGAGCAAGAAATTACAATCTCCGCCGAGGATGTAGAAGACTTCATCATGATCATTGTAGATGTGAGGCGAGCTAATGATTCCCTTGCGCAAGTTGAGCTGGAGCATCGTGTAGCTGCCTCCAGTCTGTTTACTTGACTCAAGCACAGACCAGAGACCGTCCTTGTACCAGTAGCTAGGCACGTCTTTAGCGTGTGTCGTAAATGGAAAGATGGTAGCTCCGGGAGTCGGGCGCGTGGACATGATGCCTGGGCGAGCCTTATCAATAAAGGGCATACCAAGAACACCAGTCTGACTGTAGTCGGCAGCCAACTTGCGCACCAGACGAGGAGGAGGCAATGGAACACCGGGAGGGGGTGGTTCATTGCAGTCAGCTGGGTGGGAGATGCCGGTCAGGCCAGCCGGCAGGTAGAAGTTAATAGCTGTGTGTCTGACTCGTCGACAGTGAAAGAGTGCTCTGTGAGTCTGGGAATAGCAACAAATGTGCCAGGCCCAGCAGGCGAGCCATCGTTTCCGCCAGCGTTGAAGGTGCATTTGCCGGACACAACGTAGAGACCCTCATCCTGGGTATGGGCGTGAGTGCATGGGCCGCCGCCACCACCACTATTGACGATTTGGTCGAGTAAAGTGAACACATTGTCCGATTGGACCCCTGTGGCCATGGTGCGCCAGAGGTTGCCGATATACCAGTAGGCCGGGGCATCATGTGCATGGGTAATCATAGCTCGTGCAGTCACCATCTTGGCGGTTGTACTTGACAATTGAGAAGTAAACTGTTAAAATATAGGTGTGATTTTGCACCAGATGCAGGTGTTATTTGAGATATATCAATTGATACTTATCAACTGGTGCTGAATCACAAATAAAATTGGAGCAACTTTGGCATTTGGCTTTATATAGAGACTAACCAAGGTATAACATGTGCACGTACATACACGTATCAATTGATGCCTCGACAAGCACAAATCCGAACCGCGCTCTACCAGTTGACGTCAATGACCACTTTACTCCCACCTCTGAAATCCTCTTCCGAAAAAGCAGCAAAACAACAAAAGAAGAGGAAGAAACCACACCATCCGCTTCCGATCCCGATCCGGTAATTTCCTAATTAGGCAAGGCCAGCCATCGCGATGCGCCTGACCCCAACCCCAACTTGCCAACAAGAAAACCACATTACCCGGCCAGAAATCCTCGATGCATCTTCAAGTCGCTCAGCTTACTGCAAATTGACGAACGCACGATGCAATTAATCATGAGAGAGGACTTACTAAGCATTTAGTAGTCGGGTCGTGATTATTCTCCGGCAGTGCAGTGGCTTCCGACTACGTATCCGTATTCCGTAAGAATAAAACAAAAGAGTGGATGTGACGCCGATCTGCCGAGTGTCACCCTAAGTATTAATTAATACGCCGAGGGGTTGGTGTTTGAAAACACGTCAAAGAGCAAAGTCATCGCGCTAAGATTGTGTCAACAGAATTTCCAGGTACTATTGGTGGGAAAGAAGTTCACCACCACAAATTTATAGTACTTTTTGTTCTTCTTCTTCTTCTTTTTTTTTTCTAGTATCATGGCAATCCCTGAATTCAATGATGCGCACATCCTCATTATTGGTGCCGGGCCGGGTGGCCTTGTGCTCGCACAGTGCTTGAAACGGATGGGAATATCTTTCGAGATCTTCGAGCGCGAGGATGGGCCCCGAAAGCAGGGATGGGCAGTCGCTTTAATTGAGTACGTGCGTCCTGGGGCTAATACTTGACTGTCTTTGAGTTGCTTCTGATTAGCCCATGTAGGTCTCTGGAAGACTTGAAAGAAATGCTCCCACCAGCCATATACGCCAATCTGCCTACTTGCAGCGTTAATTACGGCTCAGGTCTTCCGGATAGACTTGCTCTCGTAGATGGAATCACGGGTCAGACAGCTGGGGTTGTTGGTGATGGGAAGCCGTTTCTCCGTGCTGGCAGACAAGGTCTTCGCGCAGTCCTGCGTGGGGGAATCAACGTGCAAATGGCGAAAGTTTTTACCCATTACGAAGTAATGCCTGACCAAGGGGTTATCGCGCATTTTGAAGACGGCACCTCGGCGAAAGGAACTCTACTTGTCGGTGCTGATGGCTCAAGAAGTCGTGGTGAGTGTGGCCTCTTTCTTCTCACGAGTTCTTGATGTTTACTGAAAGAGAAAACAGTGCGGTCTCAGCTTCTTAAAAACGAAAACCTTTTAGTACAAAGTAAGTATGTGAATGTCGTCGGTGAGCTCAATCTCAGTCCAGACGTGTACAAGCCCATTGAAGAGTTGGGTTCGGCCGGGGCATTGGTATATCGGCCGGGTGTTCGGTTTCTGGTTGGTCGTCTGGATATTGATCCAGACCACCAGTTATCAAAATACTACTGGGCAGCATGTGCGCAATCTAATAATCCAGCCAAGGACGCGGAATGGGTCGCGAATGCGTCCAAAGAAGAACTCTACAAGCGCGGTGTGGAGACTACTAAAGAGCTCCCATCTTTCCTCACTGATATTGTTCGCGTGACCGACGCAAAGCAAATGCTCCAGCCACCTCTCCGTTTTGTCGAGTTCCATTTTAATGGTGACGAGACCCTGCCTCTGGCCGATCATGTCACGGTCTTGGGCGATGCAGCGCACACGATGATTCCTTTCTTCCTCGCTGGAGCGAACTCGGCAATCAAGGACGCGTGCGATCTAGCCAAGGCTTTGCAAAAGTTTCCTGGGCGTGCTGGTCTGCGAAGGGCACAAGAGACGTATGAGAAGATTATGGTGAAACGGAGCAAAGAGATGGTGATGAAGAGTCGGGCTCAGGGAGAGCTGGATAATTTGAATCAGGTTTTGGAGAGAGTCAAATAGACGAGTACATTAATTTATGCTAATTGTTTCACTGAAGGACATTGAATATTCTTGTGCGCGGCTGGAAATGTTGTGTCGATTGATACATGTAGAATCCAGTACAGCATAGCCTATGAACAACGTGGATTAACACAACCAGTATATTTCAGAATGTAAACAACCACACCAAAAGCCTTCGGCTAGCTGGTCAGTCCTTATCATCCCACAACATATCAGTATCCATTGATGTAGGAGTTTCAAACGCTGAATGTCGTACTATCTAGAATAGCCTATCAAACACAATGACTGATATTAAATAGAATATGACGTCCTCAATCTGGTACACTACCAGTATCAAAACCTTAATCGCGTCGAAGCTAATTCAGACTGCGCAGACGAAAGGGTATCCCGATGTCTCTTGCAACAGGCTGAGTAAAAAGGGGACAGACACAGTCTGCCGTAGACTCTTTCCATACTTTGATGCTATTGCTCTTTCACCTTTATATCTACTTAGTAGTAAGTACTGTGTCGATAAAAAGAGAAAGCAGCCAGTGTCTTGTGGCTCGGCGGTGGGGCTGCCGGCCTGCGCACGTGATTGGCCCAGGCGTCCATTGTCGTCTCGGGCGGCGCAAGACAGCCCCACTTGATGCGCGATTTGCTGCCGCTGATTGGGCGCGGTGTCTGTACTACGGGCCGTGGCAATTTCGCCAGGCCCACTGCCCGCACGGGTCAGGCACGCCCAAACAGGCCGGACAAAAACAAGACACTCACTCCTTCTCCCGGCTTCACCTCCTCTGTCTCTGCTTGCTGACCTGCCAGCCACTGCCACCCATCCCCCCCTGCTGGCCATGCCACTCGCTTGACATTCGATCAATTAACTAATTGCTTACTGCTTCTTTTGCCAACTGCACCACATTCTCTTCTTGCACACACATAGACAGCCCGAGTCGGGTTCATTTAGGCCGCGTCGCTCTTCAGTCACTCCTTTTTCGACCACTTGCAGTTCTACGCCTTCGTTATTATATTCTCGCTCGCTCGCTTTTTATCTTTCGCTTGACGCCTGCTTTCGCTCCTTATCTAATAATTAATTCGACTGCACTGGAACTTCAGGCCAATGATCGACAGTGTCTGTGAATGAGATCGGAATTCTCCCCTTTTTTGCCGCATACCTTGTCCCTCATCCTTGGCTGTGCTCCGCACCCTACGTACTTTTCTTCACTTCAGCATTCCTCGCGCCCACTTCGCGTTCGACGAGTCCAGAATTTATATCGAATCGACTCGCACTTCCTTCGACTGCGTAACAACTGCTGTGATCGAAGACATCGTGGACTGGCAATCAAGTATTCAAAAGGTCTGTCATCGCTGCCGATGCGATGAGGGCCTCCTCAGTGTTTCGGCCTGCGACGGCAGCTGCAATTTCTCTTGCTCAACTCTCCGCCGTGCTCGCTTTCACCGCCACCCCAGTCTCGCTACCTGACCTCGACCTGTCACCTCTCGGTAGACTTGCATTAACAGGCAATTTCGACTCTATCTCGATTTACTCCTACCTACAACAATCCGAATCCGCCCCATCGACAAATGGCTCCCAATCCCTGCTTACTGCTCTCCCTAATGGCGTCCTTGCCACTCTCTCATCCGCCGACGCCGATATTTTGGCTATGTGCCCGTGGACGCGCAAGGATGGCACCTTCGCCGGGCTCATTCTTGGTGGTAATTTCACAAGCTTTGGAGGTACCCACGTAGAAGGCATAGCCTCCTTCGACCCAACCACAAATACGGTACACAATATGTCAGGGCTTTCTGGAACCGTGCGGTCCTTGTTGTGCGACCAGGATGCGGATGCTGTCTACGTGGGTGGCGAGTTCACCGTGAACAATTCAACAAATGCCATGATTTGGAATGGAAGTACAGGCTGGCAGGCACTCCCTTTCGGTGGATTCAACGGGCCCATTTCAGCAATCGTCCAGAATACCGATGGTCACGTAATTTTCGGCGGGACCTTTGATGGGCTTGGAAACACCACCACCCCGAAACAAAACTTTTCGCAAATAGTCAACCTCTCGACTGCTAATGTTTCTAGTGATGCCCAAACTACCCTGTCCGGCTTCGTCGATCCTCGAAATGTCATCTGTTCCGCTGAAAAGAGTGATAGCGCAGGGAATACATGGCTTCTAGACGACTATTCACCAGGGTACTGGAGAGCTGATATGGGCTTCACTTTCCACCCTACAAAAGTTCGCTTGTACAACACCCATTACCAGGGACGAGGCACCAAATCCTTCCGCTTTCAGGCTCTCCCCGATACCGGGTTTATGAACTTGACCTACACCGATCCATCGACAGGTAAAACCGTGTTCTGTGATGCTGCGTGCCCCCTCTCTAGTAACACCTCCGAGGCCTATCGTGATTTTGAGTTAGTCAACCCCGTTGGGATGTCCGGTTTCATGATCCAAATCAACGATTGGTACGGCCAAGGTGCAGGTCTCGATGGTATTGAGATCTTCCAAAATGAAATTTACACTTATGCGATCAACAACTACAATGAGCCCAATTGTACCGGAATCAATTACCCTTCGATGGCCTCGACTGTTGGTGATTGGACAGTGACACCTGCTGGGTCCTCGGCAGTCTCTTCGACATCCTATTTGACCGCCAAGGCATCCGGCTCCTCCAAGTTGTCTGTTACGTTCAAACCTGATATTACGCAATCTGGGAATTACACCATTCTTGTTTACACGCCTGGCTGTTCCGCAGATGGTACATGTGACTCCAGAGGGAGTGTGAATGTCACCGCAAGCTTATCTTCTAGCACCCAGCAGAAAAAGTCGGCAGAATCGATTCTTTGGCAGACAAACCAATACGAGAAATACGACACCATCTACACTGGATACGTGGAAGCAAGCAGTGATAGTTTCCGCCCGGAAGTCACTATTACCCCTGTCGAAGGCAATGGCGAAACCACCGTGGTTGCGTCTCGAGTTGCTTTTCAACTCATTTCCTCCACCGGCGGTTTGAATGGGCTGTACGACTATGACCCGACTAAGACAACTACAGAGACAGACTTTGCATCCGATGCCATCGACTCAATTGGCACTAAACTCAACACAGGGGCTGTCATTCACAGCATGGTTCAGTCGGGCGACACTACCTTTGTGGGAGGCAACTTTTCCGACAGTTCTTTCCGTAACATTATGTTTTTCACCACAAATGGTAATGCTACTTCTCTCAGCGACGGTGGATTAAATTCTTACGTTCAGTCGCTTCTTCCTCTTGATGACATTGTTTACGTTGGAGGAAATTTCACCGACACTGCAAAAAGTGGAACCAAAGACCTGAACTACATCGCCGCCTATACTCCTTCCAGCAAGTCATGGTCTTCCCTGGGCGCGGGTGTGAATGGCCCAGTCACTTCGGTTGTGTCGTTCCCAGTCAATGGGACCAATGGAACAACGGAGACTGCAATTGCAGTGAGCGGTCATTTTGACCAGATACTGGCATTTGGCTCCAACTCATCGGTGACCGTGACTGGATTCGCTGTGTGGGTTCCATCTCAGAAGAACTGGTTGCAAAATGTTGACAGCTATCCGATGGCCTACTATGGGCAGCTAATGGCCACTGCTGACATTGGCAACAACACAACTATTCTGGCTGGTTCCCTCAGCTCTGATGGCATTTCTTCGCGAGGTGTGGTATCCTTGAACGACGCCAGCCAACTTTCTTTGCAACCTCTACCCGTCGATATTTTGGCAAGCCAGACCAGTGGCTCTGTCTCTAAACGCGATATTACGCCCCAGGATTCGACCGAAGTAGCCATCGGCCTATTCGACACGACCAACGGACGTAATCTCACAATTTTTGGCGGCCAGTTCACTGCCAAAGACAGCAACGGGTCGACAATCCAGAATCTTTTGTTTGTGAACGGCTCCAATAGTGACAGCGTGACCGGGATCCCCTCTGGTATTAATAGCAACTCGACTTTTACCACCCTTGCCGTATCAGAGGACACCTTGTTCGCCGGTGGCACAGTCACTGGCAAAGTCGGGTCCTCTAGTCTCAATGGTCTCGTTACCTATGATTTGGTCAACTCCGTTTTCACTTCGTCTCAGCCTCCCGCGCTGACTGGTGACAATGTTGTAACGAACTCCATTGCTGTTCGCCCAAGTTCGACAGAAGTATACGTAGGAGGCGCCTTTGATGATGCCGGTACCTTGCCTTGTCCTGCTGTTTGTGTGTGGGATACCTCCTCGGGCCAATGGAGTCGCCCTGGGGCTAATATGCAGGGAGTCGTGACCTCTCTTCAATGGGTCGGCAAGGACAAGCTGTACGTTGCTGGAAACCTGACCGTCCAGAATAATAAAACTATGATTGCTACCTACGATGCCAGTTCACAGCAATGGTCTGCTGTGGATGGTGCCTCGTCGCCTGCAATTCCTGGAATGGTGAGTGTTTTCGGCGCGGCAGCTACAGATCTCTCCTCGTATTGGGTTGCCGGGCAAGCATTGAATGGGTCAACTTTCCTGGTGCAGTACGATGGCTCGCAATTCAACAGTGTCGGCCAGATTTTTGGCAAGTCCACATCCATTCTCGGATTGCAAGTGATTGGACTCAGCACGGCTCATGCAAGCACGGACGTTTTGAACGATGATCAAATTCTTCTGGTCACTGGCCAGCTGGAGATTCCTGGATTTGGAAATGCATCGGCAGCGCTCTACAATGGGACCACGCTTACGCCTTTCGTTCTTTCATCCACGGCGGATGGCCAGCCCGGTAGCATTCAACAGATGTTCACCGAAAATAAAAACACTTTCACCGGTGACAGTGAGTACCCTATTGGCTTTTTCACAGAAGTATGTTCGAGCTAACTGATGATTTTGCAGCTTCTCACCATCTCTCCATTGGATTAGTGATTCTAATCTCTTTCTGCATCGCGCTTGGCTGCGTCTTCCTCATTGTGGTCATTGGCGTCATTCTCAACAAGATCCAGCGCCGCCGACAAGGCTACGTGCGCGCGCCGACTGCATACCACTCGGATCGACCTACAAGCATGCGACGTGTTCCTCCCGAGTATCTACTGGATTCACTCCGACAACGCAGCGGCGGAGTGCCCACTCTTTAGCTGACTTTCATTGTCTCGTGATCTGTCTATGCCTGGTTTTGATTTGGCGTTTGGAGCAATTCTTTTTATACCCTGCTTATGTGTAGCGATTTGTATCTCCGCGTTGTTGCGGAGGAATTTTTGTGTGTCATAATGCACCGTTACTCTCTCTCTGTCGATATTTCCTCACTTTTTATTTGTTCATTCCTGTCTTGGTCTAGTCTGGTGTAATCGCCAGAATCGTCCTGTACATACCCAGAGATTCGTGGCATAATGATGGTAATGCCCAAGAGATCGAATGGCAATGCATATACTAGTTGGTAGCTGTACCGCGACTCCATTATCGCAATTGCAAGTACGAACAGGCTGAGCAACTCAAAACGAAAATCCAGACTCGACGTAGTCACTCGCATGGCAAAGATTACGAGCTGCGTGTCCAATAGAGGCAAAGCGTAATAACACACTCAATTGACAACAACAACAACAATAATAATAATAATGCTGTTGTTGATTCGATGTTCTTAGACAGCACTGCCGGCGCCCGCAGCCAATTGACAGGGCGGGCCGTTCCCCCGCATCTCTCTCGGCCGGGCCAACAACAGTCACCTCGCTGTCTGTCTTTCTTCCTCTCGAAGTCAATCTCTTCTCTGTCATGTGGACTCCTTCGAACCCCGACTGCGACGCAATTCTCCCGACTCTGCAGGCCGGTGGGCACAGTGCTGGTGGCAGTTGTCACGGTCTTGTCCATCTGAAATCCCCGCCAGCAAAGCCCCCGGGCCAGACCGATCACGAGAAATGACCCAGTGATTGATTACTCGCCTTGCTAGACTGGGTACCCTTTTCTGCTTTCACTGGTGGTGTTAATTCTCCAACTCTTTCGACTTCTTTCTCCAGTTATCCTTTTCCTCGGCCTTCGTCCAGGGCTGCAGGTGCTGCGGCATCGTCGACTCTGTCGCGCCCATCATCTGTCGGCATGCGATCTCGCACAGGATGGTAAGCGAGCGAGCGCATCAATCCCATCTCAACCTGTCGCTTCTAGATGATATTTACAAGAATTTTTTGCAACTGCGTTAACTGACACATCTAGCTTGACGTGTCGCGCGAGAAAGCTCAAATGCGATGAACAATACCAGCGAGTCGGCGAGAACGGAAAACCGCAATGTGCGCATTGTCGCAAAGCGCTGAGGGAATGCCGGCCCAGCGAGGGCATCGTGTTTCGCCATCAGCAAAATGCATCCATGAACAAAGAAGGCGAGAGCTCCGGTGCGATGAGCCGTGGTAATTTGAAGGGTTTCTATTCTTATAAAAACACCTTTGATGAGGACAGTGTCTGGTTGGATATTCCAAAAGATGGTCTGTGGAGATATCTTTTTTCTCTAGATTGAAAAGCTGACAATAGAGGATAGTCATCTTTGTGGACAACTTTGACCCTGATCTCGAAGAACTAGAAACATCATTGTTGACAGAGGCGGCCGACTCCAGCTTCCACGGCGAGAAAGATTGGAGCCACCAGTATTCATTGACTCCAATCGACGAAAATAACCATGGTCTGACTGCACTGTCAACTGCTGCGGCCCAGAATCACTATTCATATCATGAAACTTCTACACCCCCGACCAGGAATAATAGTACCTCTGTCCCAACTCTCCCTGGTGCACCACCGAATCAGACGATCCTCTCTCCGCGTAGGTCACGCAGTACAATGCCACCGCCGGCTTCTCCATCGGCGTCGATTACTTCCTCTAACAATAATATTAATTTTATACTCAACCCTCCAAATTCAATGTCCCCCTCTACTGAACCGAGACTACTTACGCCGCTGGGAAGTAAAGATTCCCCTTACACCCCCAAGACGCCAACATCTCGCCATACAGCAATCAGTTTAAAACCAGAAAGAAAGGTGGAAACAAGCCATGAAATTGCGTTTCTCCTTCGACATTTCGCTGAAGGACCAGGATACTGGTAAGTGAACACTTGACAATAATTGAAATCCTCCCATTCTGACCGTCACAGGATGGATCTTTTTGACCTGGAGATCTATTTTTCGTCTCTGGTTCCCGTCAAAGCAATGTCAAATCCGCTGTTAAAGTACGCGGCCTGCGCCTACGCAGCTAAACAGTTGAGCAGGGTCCAAGGATCTAAAGCAGCCATGGGCGGAAGATGTTCGAAACAAGCAACAATGGAATTATGGCCCGATGCCGAGCAGGTCGACTGGGAGTTTCACGGTGCAAAATACTACGACAAGGCCATTCAACTTCTGATGAAAGAACTGCAGCACGATGGCGAAGGACCGGCCCCGCTAAGTACCCTAGAGGCTTTCGGCCAGTGGGAAGCATCAGAACTTAGCGAAGGCGGAGAACCAGCCCGCAAACGACGCCGACGTCTTTCAAACAGTCGCTTCTCAAGCAGTCGCTCCGATGAGGTGCTGGCAGCAACGGCGATTCTTTCGGTCTACGAGTTTCTTGACGCTACGGGACTTGCCTGGAATCGGCACTTGAGCGGTGTAAAGTCGCTTCTAGACATTGCTGAAGTCGGTATCATGCCGTTGGAGCAAGAGACATCACCAGGAGGCAGTACATTACCTCGAAAAGGGCCAGAGCGGAGTCTAAGGACTGCCACGTTTTGGAACTTTGCTCGACAGGACTATCTGTCTGCCTGTGAGTACATCATTTAGCGTATATACTATTCATATTTGGAAACTGATCAATTGCAGTTATCAGTGAATGCCAAACACGTCTGAATCCGGAGGATCTTTTAGTATGGACTGAGGCCGGGCTCCAAGTCGACAGCCACGGCTTTGTCCGTGCGAGCAACACTGAAGAAGAAAATATGATGAAAGAAGACATGATTTCTAACGCGCTCATATGGCTCTTGTCGAAGATAGTCAATTTTATCGGCGCTGGGGACCAGATCCATCTCACGGCGACGGGCAACCCAGCCGAACAAGGGCCCCTTGGCGTATCACAAAACACGCTCCTTGAGAGATGGCATCGATTACACCGCGAATTAGATGCGTGGTATACCGGACTGCCTGAAACATTCCAACCATGTGCCAGGATCGAGCCGCTCCGTAATACAAGCCACTCCGCGGGCGATGCAGACGATTTTCCTTTTGTTGAGGTGTGGTACAGCATGCCCATGTGCGCGTCTACCATGCAGCACTATCACATGGCGCGGATATTATTGCTCATCAACAAACCCCACGATTCGACAGCGCGCCGAACGACGGTCACAAATAGATTACAATCGTATCGTTCAATCGAGAGCGAAGTTCGTCACCATAGCCATGAAATCTGCAACATCTCCATGTCGCGAATGGACTCCTCGGCGAGGATTCACTCGCTGCAGCCCCTTTTTGTCAGCGGGCAGTGCCTTATGGACCCGAGGGAACGGCGGACAATCATCGGACTTCTAAGAGGCATCGAGGCGGATACCGGCTGGGCTACGGAATATCGAGTGAAGCAACTCTTGAGAGAGTGGGGTTGGGAAGAAGTAAATGTTATTTTATAGCTGATTTCAGGGAATATACTAACAGATAATGATCTCTTTATGTATTTCAAATCAAACATTCCATACCCCCAGCCGTTGCCTGTAAATATGCAGTGCATGAAGGACCATGGGTGTCTCTGGAATTGTAAGTCTTATTCAGCTTTTATGTATGCACTCGCTTCACTTGCCCTCTGCGAATGCGGAGTATTCCCCGCAAAATTATAACCTAGAAAACGAGTGGGTCCCACTCAAACGGCAAGTCGGCCGACCATCTTCAGCACCTCGGCATTGTGCCGATACGCGGGGTGACCCTGTGTAGAGCTGTTTCTTAGAACGTGTTTGGTAGATTGAATTCTTTCAAGGGAAAGTATCGCGGGCATGCTAAGAAGTGTGTATTGTAATATCGCACTGAGGACCGACCGCATATAAACCAGCCCAATCCCAGACTTCGCACCACAGATCACTGTCCAATCGACATATCTCCAAGTCAGCACTGAAGACCATTGCCAAAATGAGTCAGAGCCAGATAGACACAGACGTCCTCATTATAGGCGCAGGCATGTCCGGCCTCAACTTCGCCATCCGCCTGCAACAGGACTTCCCGGATGCTTCGTACCGCATCATTGAATCCTCGGCCGACCTGGCCGGCACCTGGTCGGTCAACACCTATCCTGGATGTGGCTGCGATGTTGCCTCGCATTTCTACTCATATTCATTTGCGCTCAAGCCCGACTGGACGCAAAAGTTTGCGCTGCAGCGCGAGATCTTGCAGTATTTCCGGGACGTGGCCAACAAACACGATGTGGTTCGACATATCCAATACCAAGCCGACATCGTCAAGGCCAGCTGGGATGAGCAATTTGGTATCTGGGTAGTGGAGGTCTTGGATAAAAAGACAGGCATAACGCGAGTAGTGAGGAGTAGAGCAATTGTTTCGGCCGTGGGCGCTTTGTCGATACCCCGGCGCTGCGAGATCCAAGGCGCAGAGCAGTTCAAAGGAAAGCTATTTCACTCTGCAAGGTGGGATCATGAGTTTGACTGGAGCGGCAAAGATGTAGTCGTAATCGGTATGTTGATATTCCCTGTTATTGCGGCCTGGTTTCCCTGACATGATGAGCAGGAAACGGCTGCAGCGCAACCCAGTTCGTGCCAATCCTTTCCAATGGCAGTACAACATCAAACTACATCACGACACGCAGCCCTGCGCGCAGAGTCACGCAGTTTGCACGACAACCGCACTGGATTGCCGAGCGTCCGAACCCGGTCTATTCGCCGTTGTTCAAGTGGACGATGCGCTACGTCCCGCTGGCCATGCGCCTGTACCGCTTCTCGCTGTACGCCGACATGGAAAAGGACTTCTCCGGCTTCTTCCTGGCTACCGGAGGCCGGATACGGCGTGGGCTGACTGACGAACGCCTCGAGTATATGAAGCGTACTGCGCCGGTGAAGTACCACGCTGCTCTGACTCCTTCGACGGAAATTGGATGTAAGCGCAAAGTCAACGACACAGACTACTTTGACTGCTTGCATAATGCGAACATGGAGTTGGTTTGGGAAGATCCAGTCACCGAGATCACCGAGACAGGAGTCAAGACTAAGATGGGGCGAGAAGTAAATGCAGACGCAATAATCCTGGCCAACGGTTTCCAGACGCAAAAGGTTTTGTATCCGTTGAGTGCGGACATTAGAGGCGAGGGAGGTATTAGTCTTGACGAGCATGTATGTTTCCTTGTTTGATATCACCCTTATTCATACACTAATCTGTCCAGTGGAACAAACTATCTGACGGCCTTCCACAAGCCTATTACGGCACTTGCGTCTCCTCATTCCCCAATTTCTTCATCATGATGGGCCCCAACACCACCACCGGCCATCTGTCCGTCATTTACTCGACCGAATGCCAGGTGAACTTCAGTCTCCGCGTTCTCCAGCCCATCCTCCAGCGGCCGTCGTTGGTCTCCTCATTAATCGGATCAAACCCACCCACGAGCGTGGCCGTCACTCTTGCCGCCGAGCAGCGTGACAATTTATGGATTCAGGATCTGTCCAAGGATCTTGTCTGGGCATCTGGTTGTACCAGTTGGTATATTGACACGAAGACACGCAGAAATACCATGCTGTATCCGGATTGGCAATTTAATTACTGGTGGCGTAGCGTATTTGTGCCGAAAAACAGAGATTTCGTGTACAAGCAGAGCCCAAAGATTGCCACGCCCGCCAATGGTAGGAGATCAGGAGAGACAAAAAGAATTGAATTGTGGAATGGTGTTGTTTTGACGTCTATCGTTCTCGGTGCGGCGACGGGAATCGCCATCGGAGGTGCAAAGATTGGCGATGTTGATGATATTTTGAAAGACGGATTTAGCCAGCTGAGAAGATTGACCGAAGATGTCGTTCGGTCTGTGAAGGATGCTTTGTAAATAGAATTTTACGATACATAGTCTTGCATTGAGACCATCATGTCATGTTCATGTCTTTTTTTGTAGCCACTCAGATAGTAGATACGTGATAAAATTTACTTTGTGCTAATGCAACCTCCTCAATGCCTCGACCATTTTCTGCACAGTTTCCAGCTCCACATTGGCACCTACAATGCGCAAAATCTCCTCTTGAACCGCGGTGTCACAATCCAGAAAGCGTTCGATCAACTCTCCGTCAACAAATCTGAAAGGCTCATCCGCTTCACGCACCGTGGAGCGGAAGGCCCGATATTTGATAAATGACATCTTACCGGGAGAGTCGACGTAAGCGGCAATAGTTGTTTGCAGACGCATGAGGAAGTCTTGATGCTCGGGATTGATCTGGGCAAAAAGGTATATTGATCCTTCGACCTGCGAAGAATGAGAAATTGCTGGAGCATTTAAAAGGGGGAAAGGAAAAAACGCACCGTTCCAAGGAATGCCTTTGGGGTCACAGCTACGGTCGAAGTCTGAGGAATATTGACTGGTCGTATGCGGTTGACCATCTCACCGAGAAGCAGCTCACTGGTTACCTCCAGTCGCCGACGATCTTCTTCTGTGACACCATCTATATTTCGCTGAAGGACAATCAAATTACCTTCAGCGTCGCCAACGAGCCACTGATTTAATCCGATATCTGCCACCGCGGTCGTCCATACAGTCGCAAAGTGACGAGCCACTTCCTTGGCTTCGTCTTGAAATTCCTCATTTCGGCCAGTCTCCACCACAGAAATACTTTTCATCAAGTCTGCAACAACAATGGTATTTCCACTGACGCTAATGTCAACAGGCGCTGTTGACGTGCGATATACCGCAGACTTGACTAGTCCTATTGGGGATCCAGCCATGTCTTCCTGAATTTTGAATACGACAACCTAATCCGTTTGTCAGCAACTATTCCACGTTCCAAACGGCACCCACATACCGTCTTAACCAAAGCAGCAACCAGCTTGTTGTCCATCATAGCCAAGGCACGACACGCTCCCTTGACGGGTTGCTGTGCCCTTAGGATTAACTTCCTATTTGCGTCCACCTCAAACACCAAGATCCGTCCACGGATTGGTCCTTCCTCATCATCGTCTAAATATGCCGTGCCAACAATAAATCGGTCTCTAGATGTTATTTCTCCAGATTGGGACTTCTGGGAAGTCATTTCAGCGCGAATCACGCTCTCGACAAGTTCATCTTGACGCAGGTCAAATGCGTCTAGTTGTCGGAACATGATTTCATCCGCGAGCATAAACTGGCTTTCTACAATTTCAGCTCCGTCGCGTAACGTGCGCTTGATCGTTCCGATACCAAATGCCTTCTCTGCTGGAGAGTATGCCACTCGTCGAACAGTGGCTCCAATTGGCAGTGTCTGGATTTGGGTCGTGCGCTCTTTGTCTACAAGCGCGATCTTCAGGTCACTTGCAGTTGCGACAGCAATGGCGTCCGGATACGCTTCCGTGTTGAAATAACAGACGCGAGTTGCCCCTTCAGAATTTACTGCCGAGTAGATAATGCGACCTTCGGACCCGTATATCAAACTAGGGTGCTCACAAGTGGCAAAGACATTGAAGAGCCCGTCGCCGCGAGGAAGCTTTTTGAACGTCGGTTGCTCTGAACCAAGAATCAACTTGTTCATGCCAGTTAGAGAATGAGTATCGGCGTCGTAAGAAAACGTCACAACGCTGCCATCCGCCATCGAGATAAAAAGCGTTGCAGGACTGTTGGCCAGAATTGCTGCCAATACAACAGCTCGCGGGAAAGCTTCTCGCGTAGTTCCCAGCGATTCACTTTGTAGCTCAGTCAATTCCTGCAGGGACAAGACAGAGACCTGAGCCTTTTGCGGGAAAGCTGCGATGCATATTTGTGAAGGCGAAGGTGGAATCGTAACGCCGGAGACTTGGTTGTCTTTCCCAAAATCCTTTTGCGAAGTAACTTTTAGATCGTGCGTTATATCCATGACAAAAATATTCTGCCCTCCAACTACCAGAACGAGATGTTCGTCATTCGACGAAGCTGATGTGATCGCCTGGTCACCAGGAATCCAGTTAGACGTGGTCATGCCACTCTCAATGTCAGCTATGCAGACCCCGTTTTCCGTCACATGCATAATACGGCCCCCGGGCAGATTGCAAGACAGAAGAGTGCTTTCTGACAAGTTGAACCCAAGGAATTCATCGAGCTCCTCCACTTCGCCGTCACCGCTAAAACGAAACACGCGAGTTTCGTTAACAAAAGTAGCCACAAGCGTATCGGTATAATCTCCACTGCTGGCAACTTGTAGTGACCACATGTCAGTGATATGATCCATTTCTCCCAACACACCCAGCTCTTCTAGGCCCACGCCGCTTCGTACACTCCTTAAAGTGCCGTCATTGAAGGCACCAGAGCCAGTCACAATGCGAGCCTGACCAGATGAGAATTCATGTGTATAGTTGTCGCCTTCACGTGTACCAAGGTCCATTATGGTAAAGTCTAGGATCGGCGCGATGTTCGAAAGAGTCTGTATGATTTCGAAAGAGCCGTCAGCGATTCGAATAACCTGCGAGTCGCCCTGGTGAGATCCAATGAACGTGACCCCGGCGCCGAGGTAAACTAGAACGGATGCCCGCGAAGTTTCTCCGAGATAATCTAATTTCCACCCCTCGACCTCTTTCTGGGAATCCAAAACCAGCATCAAAAAGAACAGTCGACCATAATCATCTGCCAGCAGCCAGCGTTGACCGTCTACCTGTTCCCATGCGACAAAGACTGTAGATTCTTCCAGGGGCTTCGATATAGTTTCATTATTAGTATCATCGATGTACTTGATCGAGGTCTCTCCGAGAACCAAAAGTCCGCCTTTTTTGTTTATCAGCCATAAAAATATGCGTCGTTGATTTAGAAAGAAACAACTTACCCAGCGGTGCCGAGACCGGTATCAAATGCGCGGCCCCCAGATCTAGCTCCTGGGCGAAATTCTCCGCCTCTTGGAAAACCGGCTCCGATGGAGCTTCAAAGTGAAGCTCCCTAACCTTCAGTTGAACTTTTCGCTGATTGTCCTCATGCAGCAAAGCCAAGCGAGGAGCAGCCTTGCTCTCGACGTGCAGAAACGCGGACGATCGAACCATGAGCTCATCAATCCTAGTCACCATTGGCTCTCCTAGCTCCCCGATCTGAATTGGAGGCTCATCCGGGTTACTGAAATGGGTGGTCCCCACTGCCTGGGCTTTCCCTCGTCTTTTTTGGGCTTGAACAATTGGTATCACGTTGATGACGCCCTCGAAAATTTCCAGTGTCATGAATTTCCCGCTGGGGTCTATCAGACACCGGTCGCCATTTTGAGTTCCTCTCGAGGCTTTGTCGGCCAAGTCAACATAGCTTCTCTCTGTGCGAACCGCTTTCTTCTCGCTGTCCCAGCTCAATGTGAAGTACGTGTTCTGGTCGGTGCCGACAAACAGATGGTCCGTCGTCGAGTTGGCGGGGAGGGGTAGTTTTGCCAACATGGAGACTTTCGCATATAGCGTGCGGGTGGTAGTTAGTACAAGTCCATCGGGGGTGAGCTGGTAAAATTCAAGACGGCCTCCTTTGCTGCACACATTCAATTAGCAGTCAGCCTAGTATTTCCCATCGGGGTGGACATACGCGACAACCAGACATTCCTCTTCCTGCTGAAAGAATTGAAGCTTCAAAGCATGCCGAACGCTGCTGGCGCGGTGAATTGGCACGACGTAGGCCATATTTCGAGACGCGTATAATAGCTTTCTAGGCAGCTAGAATTCGAGAGAGACTCGTGTGTCTCGCCTGGACAAGGATAGATCGATCCAGGGTGGGCTGAACGGCGGAATCAATCGTCAAAGAACAAAAATTTCTTGGTAGAAACCCTGGTGTAACTAATCAAGGCACCGAAGTATCTGCAGTACCTCGCTGTTCTGCCCCAGGTCACACTCTGCCTGGCGGGGTTGTTTGCAGGTCGTCTCCAGCGATACCGATAAACGCACCGCAGAAGATGACGTCCGGCCCGGCGCCTGGTGGGTTTAGTCCCGATTGCGCCTAGCGGCTTCTCCGCCTTGACTTGTTTAACTCCGCGCATTGGGGTTTCATTGTCGTTTGGTTATTGTACTACTAGTATTAACACTGGATTGGTGTTCTTATGTTGTAGTTCATTGATACAAGAATCTAGCATTTTAGTTTATTTTGCTGTACCCGAGAAACGACACGAGTCACGAAAGAAAAAGAGAAGGAGAAAAAGCAGAACTCCGTTTCTTATTCCTAAGTAGACAAGACACCATGCAGAAGAAAAGAAAAGAAGAATGCAAATGGTATCGGTAGAGGAAGAAGTTAACGAGAATTTTCCTGCAAGTATTTGTATACAACCGAAAAGTCCTTTCCAGGGTATGCATCATCGACGGCGTCGTATAGTCCCCGTGCCGTGGCAGCCAGCTCCAACGGCGTGCCTGATTCAAGGCCCGCTGCGATGGCTAGCTTCAAGTCCTTCCTCATCAAGCTTGTCCCAAATCCGCCCTCGTAACCTCGGGAGGCTGGAGCCTTCTCCACGACCCCAGGGACCGGATTGTTAACCTCACTCGGCCAGCATCGGCCAGTGGACGAGTTGATCATGCTGGCCAAGGTTTTAGGATCAAGGCCCCAGCGAACTCCGAGATTCATAGCTTCGGCGACGGCGATGTTGTTGATAGCAAGGATATAGTTGTTGGCGAGCTTTGCACTGACTCCAGTGCCTTGCTCGCCCATGTGCCAGAAATTCTTGCCCAAGTGCGATAGGACTGATTTGACGCGCTCGACAAGGGCACCGGTTTTTGAAGAAGCTCCGAACATAAATGACAAGGTGCCGGCGTCTGCGCCGACCACTCCTCCGGACATGGGCGCGTCAACAAAGCGACCTTGGTTGGGCGCTTGGACGGCGTATGCTACTTCTCTCGAAGTGACTGGATCAATCGTTGATGTGTCGATGAAAAGACGCTCTTGCTCCAGCACTGGAAGAGGGCCGGGCTTGAGGATAGAGTGAAAGACGTGTTTGACATGGACTGGTTCTGGGAGACTGGTGATGATGGTATCCTAGCCGGGAACTTGCATTAGCGGATTCAATGGACTCGACAGTAATCCAAGAAGTAGAATGTAAAACGCACTGCTTTCTCGGCGAGTGCTCGCGGGCTGTCTGTGGTTTCAACCGCTGCGCTGCTACTAGCGGCTTTGGCTTCGTCCACGAGCTTGAGCATAGCCTTTTCGTTGACATCGTGAATGATGAGGGTGTCTGACGCAGGAATCTTTGCCTGCAAGTTACGGGCCATTGGGTAACCTAAATAGGTGAATATTAGCAGCTGTTGCACAATTTTATGGCTTGGGACATTTTTTGACGCCTAATCCCCCCGGCCGGAAACCGCGCGGGGTTTGCGACGCAAAGGGAATGTCGGCACGCGATCTACACAACGCCCGACAAGGCTGTGCGACAAAGGCAGGCAGCTGAAGGCGCGGAATAAGTAGCACATACCCATCTGACCCAGGCCGATAAAGCCCCATGTCCTGTCTCGCTGGACGGTTGTCGAGAAGCACCGCTGAGCGGAGAGATGGCGGCGGGCCAGTTGCCGCAATGGCAGAGCGCGTGCGGGGACCATGCTGCGTGTCTGTCTGTATATCGTTCTTTAACTGGGGGCGAAACGAGTAACGAGGCGCGATGGTGGTTGAAATATCGCAGCGAAAAAGAGTGGTGCGAGAACAGGTATGGAGAGGAGAAAAGAGGAAAGAGAGGGCGAGAGGAAGAAAAGGAAAGCACGAACAGCCGAGCGCCACAAAGTCCCAAGCGCCGCAACGGCAACGCAACGCAACGCAAACAGAGAAGAAAGCATATCGTGCCTCCATTATTATTACTATTGTTGCGCTGCCGGGAGGGGTGGCAGCTGGCCGGGACAGACTGCTCCGCCAGGAACGACCCCGGTTCTTGCCGAGGCTATACAAAGGGCTGCTACAGCTCTAGGGTTACGGGCCGGCTGAGACGATGGCTCACTTTGCATCATTTTGCTGCATATAATTGCTAATTGCACCTGGCGACTACATACATACGGTAGCTGGGAGCATTTTGGCCGCCTTCCAGGACCAGGCAATCGAGAGAGTGACTGGCAAGCATCGCATCAGGCATCATCAGGCCCTGTTCGGAGAAGTGAGCGAGCACCACCGACCACTACGTACTACACTACTACTACTACGTACTAATTATATGTTATTACAACGGATGCGGGGAAGACTGGGCTCCGCGTCCGGCTCGGCTATCCACCGGTTCGGCTGGCCGCGGCCCGACATCGAGCCAATCCCAGTGTCTGCGTCACGGGTCTACGGCCCACACTACCCCGGGGCCCGCTCGGGGGAGCTTCCTACCAATCACGCACCGCCAGTAGATATACATAAGTATACACACCCTATTATCACCATAGTAGAAGATGATGCATAACTGTCATTGATGGAATTCCACCATTGGAAAGTATTTCAGCTATGATTCCAGGTTTTAGTACACAGTTTGATACATGTATATACACCGCCAGAACCCATGTTCGTTTTCGTTGCTGACGAGATTCTATCTAGAAGGAAACAAAGAAGCGAGAAAAAAAACATAGAAATTGTCGTAAAATCTTGCTGTCGCCAGCCCCGAGCGCCATTGCGTAAATGCCATACGAAAAAACAAACAATAAATTCGTAGTGGACATCTCATTGCCAAGTAAAGTGTCGTGGTCGTCCGGTCAATAATATCCGAAACCCTCGCAGAGGGTGTAAAATAAATCAATTGTAGTGAAATTCTATAAGCAACATTACGACCCTCCCTGATCGGGGGAGGTTGGACTGTTCACTGCAGCGGTAAGAAATTCGGCGGGCACCTTGGGCACTCGCGGAGAGTTCGCAGTCTGGACAGCTGCTCGTTGTTGAGCTCGCAAGAGATCGCGCTGTCGTTCCTTGTCGCGCCCGGATACTGTGCCGCCAGTTAGGCGCCGCATACCGCTGCGAATCATGGATTCCAGGGACGGTGCTGTCTCTGATCCCTTGCGCGCCAGCGCCGGTGACGGAACACGAGAAGAGCCTGGCATCGCTCCTCCGCGCTCATCAACGTCCGAGAAGCCTTCGTCTGCCTCGCTGTCCGAGAAAAAGGTTGCTTCCATTGTCGGTATGGTAGTTGAAAGACTCGATTTGTGGTTTGCCAGGTGATTGGCAGGAGATGTGACTGATCGGCTATGCAACGTCGGCCGGATCGTTGCCCCCAGCCCTGGCACTGGAGAAACTGATGAGGGTCCTAGATTCAGCATACCATCCAGTCGAGTCGGGGGTCGCGAGGTCTCTGCGAGGCCATTGTGAAACGACGACGAGGAAGGAGTTCGCGCAAGAGACTTGCGAAGGATCGGTGCCGTCTGTTGGTCATAAAGGCTGGCCGGCGCGTCTGCAAAATTGCCGGGAAATCCACGCATGTCGGAGACCATCACAAATGACGGGTCTGATGTGTCATCCTCATCAAAGAAATCGTCCAAGCTATCCAGTTTCTGAACAATGTCGCCCATGTTGCCGTCTGTTTGCGTATCTATAGATTGCATGGTATCAGTCCGCAATACCGGGAAGTACGAGTCGCCGTATTCATCGGCATGGAATTCCACCTCCGGGGTGGCAACTCTTTGCGCTTCCATGCGATCCGCCTCCGCACAAGTGTAGAAGACTGCGTGTACGTTGTGCCGAGTCGTGCTTGACTGCTCTGCCGGGATCGGTATCGACCATCCGGTGGGCTCCGGGATTCCGTAAAGACTCTGGACTTGATCATACTGTTTTCGAATCGCCCGTGAAGACGACGACGATGCCATGCTCATTCGCAAATGCTGTCGTTCGTTCGGATTACCTGAGACCTCCATAATATAATCCATGACCTTGAGCGCCTGCGGACAGAGGTCTGTTTGGAGGAGTCGTAGTAAAGGAGAGATGAGATCCGGCCCGTGACAAGTGATTTCTGCACGCCTCATGTTCATTTCGGGTATCAAAGCACATAGGATAGTCATCACCTTCACTCGAAACCATGTCGTAGCGTTTGTCAAGAGTCCCATGACAAAAATTAAACATTGCACCTCTTGTTGAGGGAAACAATGCGATCGGATTTCAGAAACAATATGCTGCAAAAAGTCCTGCTCTTTCTTCCACTGCGAGTTGGCCAGTCCAATCAAAGTCGCCGCTAGACCTTCAATCCCATATCTTTCTGCCATTTGACCCAGCAGATTAGCTCGATCCAAGATTTTCGGATCGCACACGTCCGAATCGAATTGATAAAGAAAGTGGGGGAGATTTGCTAGCATCGCAAAAAGCATTCTGCTGCTGCTCCCAACAATGGGATTATCTGGCAGGGCCGTCAATCGATGCAAGAGATTGAGCGTTCCGTACAATGCCTCTGATGACTTTAGTCCTTTGTAGACCAAGTCCTGAATTCCGACAAAGTCACCTTGCCATAAGGGAGGTTGGTTTTCAATCAAGGTAGTCACCACATTTACGTCACTGATGTCTATCCTGTCCAAGAGCTTCTCCAGCATGCCGATACTCTCAATGAATTCAGTCTCGTGAATGGTGTTGAGACAGGCACACGTAGTCCAGAACAGCTGAGGGTATCGCATGAGATCTTCCGGGGCAAGTGAGCTGATAATCACCTTCAGAGTAGTCAAAATCTCCATTGAGAATGTCTGATAATCAGTTTCCTTATCGGCAATCGTGTTCGAAAGACGGGCCAACATGTCAGCAAGCATCCTCGGCTCCAGTGACGTTGAGATACAGCGGAATATTTGGAATGACCGACAGGCTAAATGCCGCACGGGGCATGATGTTGCCCAGCTCAAAGCTTCTTTTGACCACAAATCCCCAATATCTTCAAACGTAAGGCTGAAGAAATTGACAACTTCTCGTGTCACAAGAGCCATGGCTGTTGGTACTTTCGTGCCCTCGTCCTCTTCATCTTTGCCAGTATTATCCTCATACTCCCAGATCATTGAAGCTTCACTCTTGCGGATTGACTCTACAAAGTCCTCGATAGATTGTCGACCGTCAGAGGTGGTCTCATCCTGTAATTTAGAGGCAACCAGTTCATGAATCAAATGTACCAGCATCTCTCTTGCTTGCTCTTGCACAGTGAGGTTGTAGTGATCCCACAGAATCAACACCGCATGTAATAGTTTGACAACATCTCCTTTCGCCAGGGACACAGGAGCTACCATCAAATCAACCAGGAATATCATAGAAAGTTGACCCAACGACAAGCCAGCCTAGAAGTAATTTGGTCAATATCATCGTTGCTTATCTATATCAAGGAAAAGATTTTAAATTACCTGTTTGTTGCCCAATGGCAGAATTTCGTCCAAATCTGCAACATAGGGCAAGCCTCGCTGGTCAGGCTGAGTGACAATCGATTCTTTTCGTTCCTGTACCATATGTTTTGGGGCCACGTGAAGCATGAAGAACTCGATGACTTTTGATCCTGCTGGAGTCGAAGAAAGAAAAACCACGATCTGCTTTGCAAATTCAACAAAGTTCTGTTCCTTGCGATCTAGACATAAGCAGATGATGAAGTCAAGCACCACTTGCACGTTTCCTCCATGCGGACCAGTAGCCAACGCCTGCCAAAGAGCCTGGACTTCGTTCGGCAGGATGCTACTACGGCTAATCGTGATTTCGAACAGGTTGGAAAGAAGCATGTGGGACTTGGCTGTAAGCTGATTGTTCGGGTCAATTTGCAATTCAATCGTCTGAATCCACGGCAGAATTGCTGTCACGATATTACGCTGTCCGTCAGGAGGGAAGGTTCGGAAATGCATGCAGTACTCGGAAAATATAACAAATGCAAGGTCTGAGTGACGCGATGCAAGTCGTTTCGATATTTCGAACTGGGCCAGCTTGTAAACAGCTGTTGTCTTGTCTGAGATGCTGATGTCAAAGTCTTGCAAACGAGAGCTCTTCTGTTGTCGTTTTTCCATGGTACGCAAGAGTTTCGCGGATCTCATCCGAATCTCCCGTTTCTCATTCCCCAATGTGTAGAGAACGGCGGCAAGGATTCTCCAGAAGGCAAGAGTGCAATTAGGCTCCTCAATGAGTACTTGAGCCACAACTTCAAAATAACTCTCGAGGGGTTTGTGAGGATCCGACGTGTATGTTTTCCTTGGTTCAGACATGTAGCACTTTCCCACAGTTCTTTCAAGGAGGTAGGGATATTCCTTGTTGTGAATTATCAAATTTTTGAGTGCTCGTCGACCGATCGCATGCAGCTTATCGCTCATGGTCTCAAAGATGCTGTCGATCCATTTCAACATTCGACTAACATCAAATTGAAGGATTGAACCGCCTTCAGTGGTTGTGCTAATTGGTCCAGCCTGATAGTGAAAAATTCAGTTAGTTTTCTGTTGTACTACAATGTAATAAAAGAGTGCCGAGGTCTAAGATGAGTATGGGTAGCAGTAGGTCCGCATTTGTACTTACACACAGCGATGCCATCGCACTCAGTGCTGCAACCCGGAGATTCTTCTTCTCTATTTCCATGGCTGCCGCGGTATTTCGAAACTCGCCAGTCTCCTGCTGCTGAGCGATGGCAATTCTTCTCATATGCTCTTCGCGTTGAGCAATTTCCTTCTGACTCGGCGAATACCCACACCAATCTTCCATCAACGAAAAAGCGGACTTTCTCGACTCAAATGACAGCCAACGTGATGGTTCCTGAGTTCGATTAATACCTTCGAAGAGTTCTTCCATGAGACCACAGTAATTGCATCGTAGACGTTGGAATCCCCAATCAATCTGCACTTCAGCATCGCTCAGGAAAATACGTAGGTCCTTTGCATAGGTGACAAGGTTGTTAACGATCCAGTCGTCATTGAAAACATCTGGCTCCTTGAGAAATGTGGATGTAAGCTTGTAGACGTGAGTGACCTCGGTACGTAAACGATCAGTCTTTCGGCTTCGGCGAGGACTGCTGGGAGTTCTCGTATGAGTGCCAATTCGAAGCTTGGCCTCTTCATTGCATGTTGTTACTGCATATTGCAGAGACTCGAGAAGTGTACGGTAGAGATTCTTGTTGATCGAACCCAACGCAGCAACAATCGCATCCCGAATCGAGTCCAGCGAGGCAGATAGTAAGGGAATCACGAAGGCAAACAATGCCCGAGCAGAGCCAATTTTGTCTTGTGCTGTTTGTGTTCCTCTGGAAGTTTTACGGGCGTGCTGGGCGTTCGCTAGCTGGCTCTGAGATTGTGCGCCAACAGAGTTCAATGTTGTGCAAGCCATTACCAGATAAAGTTTCCATTGTTCAATCATGATTTCTGCAGGTGTGCTGGCCCTGCCTAAGGTCCTTCCTTGGACGACGTCAACAGAACCATAGTGTTGATGTCGTGGCATCTCAGCAAGAGTAGAAATAGTCTTGTGCATATGTACGAGCCTTGCACACACAATCTCTCGGGCAAGAGTAATGGCAACGGGGCACGTATCGAAGGTGACACGGATGATGTTAGGAAACACCTTGATCCATAGAGTGGAATCGTACGAAACTTCGCTGTTACACAATTCAATCAGCGTGTTTCCCGAGGCACTTCTCCTTTTGCCCTTTTGTAAACGACTTCTTTCCGCAACTGTTAGTTGCTCGTCATTCAAATCCATGATTTGATGAGAATCTGCCTCCAGAATTCGAATGATTCTCGTACTTTCTTTGCCCAGGGCACTGTCGAATTCCGTGACTAGGCGTAGCACAGATATTGCAAACCCACGCACTCTTCGTGATTGAGAACATAAGAAAAACAACCCGTGCGCTTCAATCTCCTCGACATAGGCCAAAACACCGGACAAATCAAGCTGCAATGCACGGGTTCCAGAACCAATACTGCTTTCTGGAAGATCACTGGCAACTCCTTTCGTCTTCCGTTTGATTTCTTCGATCCAGATCCTCAGAAGCTCAACGTACAGAGTCAAGGTCGATTCAATATGGCCAGGTCCCAGCATCCCTTCATCTGACATTGTTGAATACCTTGCATCAAAGTTGAAAATGAAACGAGTAAATCCCATGATGACTTGTTGAGCATGCATTTGGCGAGCAATGGACTTCAAAGACTCGGCAGATGACCTAGCAATATTATACTGCACGTGAGCTGTTCCGGTGCAGAGAAGGTTGATAAGAGAATTGAAAGGGATATGATCCGACAGACACCTCGGAATCGTCTGCACGGCCACATGTAGAAGATCATAGAAGCTTTGTTTTTGGTCTATCATCGTTGAATGGTCATCGCGTCGCCCGAAACCGAAAGCTTCTGAGATGGGTGTCTTGGGTGTAGAGCCGCTGAATTTTTCGTCAAGCGCCGCCTGGCCGCCAAAGGTGTTGTCACACAGTAAAGTGATCTTGCCAAGGATTTCGCAGAAGCGTATATAATAGCCCTTTGCCACATCATTGAGTTTAGAAATATTCACAGGTCGCGACAACGCTTCGTTGTTCACGTCAGGGCTGAATTCTGGATCTGCCAAAATGTATGGTCGTGGGGGGAGGATGAAGCTAGGAATGTCGACAAAGTGTGTTGAAACAGGCCCGACTGGGAAGGGCGGGTATAGCTGATCACCATTTTCTAAATCAGTCATTATAGCGAGAAATGACCTGATCCCTATCACCATTTTCTCGGGTTCCATTTGCTCGATCTTGAGTTCCCTCCCTGACATGAAGAGATCCGAGTTGATCAAAGGAAATATGATGTTTCGGAAGCACATATCTGGGAGCTTGAATCCGGTCATGCGAATTAGCTGAACTAAAGGCTCAGCCACAGCTGGTTCGGTCGTTAGATATGTTCTCTTCCCTGGAGGCAAAGCGACTTTGATCACCTCCTCAACCCTCCGAAGAGTTATGTTTGGAGGATCGGGATACCGAAACAGATATGTCCACAGCAACCAGCATAATGACTGAAGTGCCAGTCCTCGGGTAGGTCGATCCTTTAGCCGTGCCGGTAAGGTAAGGGCCAAGGACATCCATTGACTAGAGAATGCATCTTTAGAAGAGACACAGAGCAAGATAGTGTATATTGGAAAGACGGTCATCCAATGGCGAGGCTTGGCTAGCATTTCTGATATACGCGGGGTGATCAAATCCAGGAATTCTTTCCATCGCGGGTGAGCCAGGTCACAAGCCGGGTTTGCGGCGACTAAACGCAAAACCTTCTCGATAATGTAGCAGTATGCTTGTTTCACTCTTTGACCATGAGAGTTCACGAAGAGACGAGCGAGTGAGCGCATGAAATCGCAGGTTCTGGTCCACGCATCTTCGGGGTACGTCTTTATACTCATGTATCTCATGCCGAGAATCAAAAGCTCTGCTTTGGCATCCATCTCTCGTGACTGACCTCGTACTGCGGCTTCTTTTTGATAACGTTCCAGTTCGACGAAGAAGCGTGCGGCGACGGTTGTAAAGCTAGTTTCGCTCATTTTCCCCAAGAGTTGTCCGTATATTCTCCAATTAGCCATCCGTAATGGTGAGGCTGCAATTTGCTCTGGATCCACTGTCTTGAGTTGTCCAAAGACTATATCTTCTAAACGTTCCGCTATATCGGCTCCAATGGCCGCCACAGAGCTTTGATCATATATTTCGATAAGGACTCGGCAAACTAGATAAACAGACACTGTAGCCTGACGTTCGGCAAGTTGGATATCTTCTTGTCTTTGCGTGTCGGGCTGTGGGCTCTCAGTGTTGTTTTCGGTGTCTAAGATACCTGAATGGATAGGCTCTGTGTTTCGGCGGACGATGGGGCTGTTCTCCGGGACGGGGGACTTCTTCTGTGGAGGGGGTTTAGCATCAATTTTGGGAGGAAAGTTTGTTTTTTAACACTGACAGCAGCTTCTCCTTTTCGTTTTCTCCACAACATAATCGTATCAATTAAGATCTTTGGCTTCTGCCGCGAGATATGACCCAAAGCAGAAATGAGCTGGTCAAAAACAGGGTCTTTGCCTTGGCCGCAAACCGCCTCGACAGGGGCGGCAACTTCGCCAACCATTATGATGCTCTGGTTTATTTTGGAATCGGCATGGGCCACAAACTGAAAAGGTCTTGCGTTAGCCAGTGCCAAGATGGCCGCGGAAAATACGTACCAGATTGAAGAGGTGGTGTATAGAGAACTCGCCAACTGTTCTAGCCTCTAGTTTCGAGTTAGAACGGCTATGGGAGCGATCCCTCCGGTGTTCTCCATTGGGAGGCACACTATGAGCAGTCGTAGATTTCTCTTTCACAGGGCGACCCATTTCATTAGCTTGCAGTGTGCTAAGGCCATGACCGGAGCCACTGTTCCCGTTCCCCGCGTACATTGAAGCCTCAGGTTGTTCTACACGACCGGCCAGCGATACGTCTGAGTTCGAAGAAAGTGCATTTGTGCTGCCTACCCCGGCTGAGGCAATCAACTCGGGACTTAGCGGACTTTTGGCGGAAGCGTAGCTCGGATTTCGGATGTGTTTACCATGAACGATAGAGGCCTTCCGGTGGTGGCCGTAAGAAGAGAGCGAAGGCTTGCGCTCGACAGCGCCTTCTAAACGACTGGGGTTCGACTCGGGGCTCTTGGAGTGGGATTGGCCAGGGCTTCGCGACTGAGCTTGAAGTGTGGACAGGTTGCGAGTGGAAGCATCGGCGGGTCTTCCTCGCGCCAGCGTGACGGAAGGCTCTCTGCTGTGCAAGCCGCTAAGGCTGGGCGACGGTGCATTTCTCGCAAGTCTGTCGGGCGGAGAGGTCGGGTTATGGTGCGACATGATAGGAGACTCGTGGGCGTGCGAGCTGAGGGGCATGGTCTTTGCGTGCCGCTGCCCAGCTGGGGCTGTGAGATGCTGCGAAGATGGTCAACTGATACAGTCGGTGTTATGGCGATGCTTTATGACGGGCAAATAGGCGTGGCATGCGACAATGAGTTTTTCGAACCCGCACGCGACAAGGGATTTTTGTTCGAAGTGAGGCGCTCACATTCGGCGTTGGTGATCTACCAGCCGGCGAACGAGCACTTGGTCACTAAGCATTGAAAGCCATCGGCATGAAAAGAAAAACAAAATCGATTCATTTCCGACAAGCATCCATGGCGATGATGCTGGAGCGCCTGGCTTGTACGCGGGCTCAGAAAGCGCTGGTGTTGCTTGTGGTTTTGCAGTTGGCAGTTGCAGTTCTTCCTTAGCGGGCAACAGCTATCGGATTCGGCGGGTTATCGCTTTAGTCATCAGCCCAGAGCTTTTGCCTGCCCCTGACGGACGCCTGTGGCCTTTTCCCGCGCCCTTGTTCTGCTTCTTTCTTTTTGTGAGCATGTTTATAATTAGTATTAATGTCCTGAAATTCGCCTCGTCGTGAAGCTTTCTATCTCTGCAGCTAATAATATTTGCAGGTGCTGCATGATAACATTGATAATGATAAGAGTTGGTGTCACATGACGTCCCTCCGCTCTTCCTACAGTAATAATTGATTAATTAGCACTCTTAGCACGATGGCATTTCTCTACACCCGCAACATTTGACAGTATAAATAACTCTTCCTAACAGCGGTTGTGGGAGTTGTTGCATTTAGGCCCTCCGCAGGAAGAGGCGCGTCTTTAACTCTTTCGTCTTGTAGAGTCTTTGTTCCGGGCTTGGCTGGTAACGAATGATACGTCAATTTACATACCGCATCTCAAGAAATTCAATTGATGACAACTATAAGATGATTGAGCATACTATTTACTAGGTGAATATATAATATTACGTCGTTCGCGATCAGTCCAGAAAGAAATGTGCCATGTGCGGACCAACTTCGGAATATTTCCATGCAGGTTCGATCATGAATCAGTGCGGTTCGGATACTGGAAGTTCCCTGAATGCCGAGCATTCCGCTAAATGTGCGTACGCTCCCCCACAGCGCTGGTAATCCGGAGTATCCGTACCCCGTGGAGACCACGGCCACAAACCGGGCTCTATATGCCGTTGCGAGCGTCTTCTCTATTGTATTTGAAGAACGTGTTAAGCGTTGAACATGTGGCTGCCTTCTCTTTACAGACCGATGTGTCGTAGTAATAAGCAGCTAATAAGCAGTAACGACATCGGGATGCTAGTCTGACTAAGTAATACCGCGATCCGGTAATACCGTGACCATACGATGGCCACACGACACGCCAGAGCTGAAGAATCGTCTGGAAGACTGTGGTAATCGGAATACATACCGCAACAGGTGCCGCGGCCAGTACCGAACGCGAATCATGTAGCCGACAGGCGGAACCAGTTCGTATTATAAAGGTTGAGCACAGCTAATAGATGGTATACAGAGAGCAAAATTGTCATTAAAATGCTGAAATAAGTATTCACTTCGCTGTACTACTATTTATTTCCTAATCCTTTTTTTTTCCATCAGAATTCTCACCTTAACCTCCGTGTTTATCGCTGTGCTAGTGCTCCATCGGCCCACGCTTGGCCCGAAGTGGTCAGCCCGCCTTGCCTCACGCTAGTGAACAACTAGAGAAAGTAAGCGCCAGCCGCTGACCTGGCTTCATCGACGTTCCCTCGCCTTCTTCTTCTTCTTCTTGTTCTTCTTCACCTCGGTCACCGGCCCTCTCCTCACCACTCTCTTTTCTGATCCCCCCAGTGCCTTGGATGCGAGAGACCACACAGTATCTCTCTCCGTCCGAATTATCGTCTCCCTCCGGTCCCGGCCAGACACGTGCGCCGAAAAAAACGGCCAGTTAGTGTCCCGGCCTGTGAGTGCTCGTGAGCTTTCTTTGCTCGCTTCCCGCTTATCCTTGCCATCCTCACTTTAGCCTGTCCGCCGACAAATCAACCACAATGGCACAAATCGACACTCTCGATCTCGTCGTCCTCGTTGTGCTCCTGGTCGGAAGCGTTGCCTACTTCACCAAGGGTACCTATTGGGGCGTCGAAAAGGATCCCTACAGCTCCTCCGTCTATGCCTCGGCCAATGGACCCAAGGCCGGCAAGACGAGGAACATTATCGAGAAGATGGATGAGACCGGCAAGAATTGTGTCATCTTCTACGGGTCGCAGACCGGTACTGCAGAGGACTACGCCTCGCGTTTGTCCAAGGAAGGCTCTCAGCGTTTCGGGCTGAAGACTATGGTCGCCGATTTGGAGGAATACGACTATGATAACCTCGATCAATTCCCCGAAGACAAGGTCGCTTTCTTCGTTTTGGCAACCTATGGCGAGGGCGAACCGACCGACAACGCTGTGGATTTCTACCAATTTATCACCGGGGACGATGTCTCGTTCGAAAGCGGTGCCAGTGGTGCTGATAAGCCTCTATCCTCGCTCAAGTACGTCGCTTTCGGTCTCGGAAACAACACCTACGAAAAGTACAACTCCATGGTGCGAGAAGTCGATGCTACTCTGACCAGACTGGGTGCTAAGAGAATCGGTGAACACGGCGAAGGCGATGACGGCGCGGGAACTATGGAGGAGGATTTTCTCGCCTGGAAAGAGCCTATGTGGGCTGCTCTCGTTGAAAACATGGGCTTGGAAGAACGTGAAGCCTCCTATGAGCCTGTCTTCTCCGTCACTGAGCAGGAAACATTGACTCCTGAAGATGCCACTGTCTACCTGGGTGAACCTAACCTTAGCCACCTTGAAAGCGGTGGCAGAGGTCCATACTCTGCACACAACCCGTATATCGCTCCAATTTCTGAATCTCGTGAATTGTTTACCGTCAAAGACCGAAATTGTCTGCACATGGAAATCGATGTTTCCGGAAGTGGGCTGCACTACCAAACCGGCGACCACATTGCAGTTTGGCCCAGCAATGCAGGTGTAGAAGTCGATCGCTTTTTGCGAGTCTTTGGTCTCGATGGGAAGCGCGACACCGTCATCAAGCTCAAAGGTCTCGATGTTACTGCCAAGGTTCCTTTCCCGACTCCCACCACGTATGATGCTGCTGTCCGCTACTACATGGAAATCTCCGGCCCGGTTTCTCGCCAATTCGTCAACACTCTTGCTGCATTTGCTCCAGACGAGGCATCCAAGGCTGAGTTAGTGCGCCTCGGAAGCGACAAGGACTACTTTCACGAAAAGGTCAGCAACCAGTGCTTCAATATTGCCCAGGCCCTCGAGACCGTTACCAAAACTCCGTTCACGGCCGTACCATTTTCATGCTTGGTCGAAGGCATCAACCGTATTCAGCCACGTTACTACTCTATTTCGTCGTCTTCTCTGGTTCAAAAGGACAAGATCAGTATCACTGCTGTCGTCGAGTCCGTACGCATTCCTGGTGCCACCCACATCGTCAAGGGTGTTACTACGAACTACTTGCTGGCACTCAAGCAGAAACAGCACGGAGATCCTAGCCCAGATCCCCATGGTTTGACCTATTCCATTACTGGCCCCCGAAACAAGTACGACGGCATTCACGTTCCGGTTCACGTTCGTCATTCGAACTTCAAGTTGCCATCGGACCCTTCCAAGCCTATTATCATGATCGGGCCCGGTACCGGTGTTGCCCCTTTCCGTGGTTTCGTCCAGGAGCGTGCTGCTTTGGCCGCCAAGGGAGAAAATGTGGGAACTACTGTACTCTTCTTCGGTTGCCGAAACAGCAAGGAGGACTTTTTGTATGAGGATGAGTGGAAGGTAAGTCGAGTCATGTCCCTTTCCCTGTATTTCTAATATGCTAATCATCTGGTTTCCTACAGACCTACCAAGAACAACTCGGAGATTCGTTCAAGCTTATCACTGCATTTTCTCGTGAAGGTCCTCAAAAGGTCTATGTTCAACACCGTCTGCGCGAGAATGCAGACATTGTCAACGATCTTTTGCAGAAGAAGGCCAACTTTTACGTCTGTGGAGACGCCGCTCACATGGCTCGTGAAGTCAACACTGTTCTTGGCCAGATCCTGGCTGAAAAGCGTGGCATCTCCACTGAGAAGGCAGAAGAACTGGTCAAACACATGCGGAGCAATGGAACCTACCAAGAGGACGTTTGGTCATGAAGGACATAATGTGATGTTACGACTTGTCTTTGCCTTTGGAATAGATTTGCTTTCGTTGATATGATAATATTTTTTTCCCATACATTTTAGCCCCGAAAACCTCTTGAGGCAGGACATATATAGTTGACTTTTCTTCGTGCCTTTATTTTTCCCTCGAGGTATTTAATCTACCTTTTGATTTTTTGTCACTGACTTGGTGTTATCCACCTTGATTTCTTTCATCTTTGCTTCACAAATTCATCAGCAAATTGCGCCTTGGAACGGGGTCATATCGGTGTCGAGTGGGGTGTCAAGGCAGGTTGTTGAGCAGTTTGGTTTCTGCGTTTTTTTTTTTTTTTTCTTGTGGATTATGAGGTGCTTTAAACTGTACAGGCAGGAAAATAAAAACTTTTCACTTTTATAGAACTAAAGTAGATAAACTCCAGGCGTTGCTTGACGAGTTACCTGAGGAATTTATTGGTGATTGATGATAACTTTGGGCTTTCAAGTTGTGCATCGTATCCGCTGAGATACGAAAACGCTGACATTACCACCACTACACGTCCCTGCTGGCTACTTCTCTTGCGACTAATTTATAAACTATACAGGCACATGCATGTCGAATGAATAAAAATAATTCCTCTGTTTAAATATTACCTTTTCGGCGGCATCTCTGGCGACCATGGAATGGTTCCGCACTCCCGGTGTCTTTCCGAGCATTCAATCGCATCGAGCATTCATGATTATTGAGCTAGCGAGACCCAGCTGGGTATTATTCAGATTTGTTCTCAATTTTTCTGTTTTCAATTTGGTTTTGTGCTTTGTTACATGCTTAATCTATGACTGGTACAAGGGTGTGTTATTGACACAATCTTAGAGTCTGAAAGGTATGTGCGGCTTGCTACACAAATATATACAAATATATATGTGTGGATGCCCGGAAGTAAACTGAACAGTAATTATGATTTCCTAAGCTATTATTTTCTAATTTCTTTTATGGTACAAAAACTATTGCAGCAGTAAATATTTAAATTCACTTGAGAGTGCTGCTTAGCAACCAATACTTAAGTTGTGGCAACCAATCGATGTGACTATGGCTTGGTGCTCGGCGCAATACCTGCACGGCAACACACATGGGCGTGCGCAGCCACGATGTGTGCAGAGCCACATATTTAAAGCACTATAATAAAAAACAATATCAAAACAAACCATTCAATTTCACTTCTTTATTATGTGAGTGCTAGATATAAGCTTTTTTAAGGGTTTGCATAGCAGCAATGGCACAATCCAGGATTAAGCTACGTAGGGCTCAGGATTGCCGTTTTGGGAAAAAATCGCGTCAGTCACGGGACTGGGATGGCAGTTGCCTTTTCTTGTCGCAGAAACACTGCAGGGTCGGCTCCTTCCCAAGTCGGCCACTGCCTCGCCGTCTGCCCGCGACCTGCCTTCTGCTCCATCTGCTTCTGCTCCATCCTTCCCTCCTTCAACCACATCACAGCTCACATCCATCGTTCATCGAAAGCTCATTACCCATTCTCAGTCTTTCTACTGATACTCTTCTACTTACTCTTGCTTATCGTTTCTCGTTTTCTCGCGGCCTGCCCTCAATATCCCACCCTCAGCCTTTGCTCGTGAGCAGCTGCAGAACGTGTTGCGCGTTTCGTTTCGTGGAACACGTCTTGGGAAGGCTTCCATCACCGTCAGCATCCCTCGTTCGTTTTTTCCGAAAAAAAGTGAGTACCAACCTACTTTGATCTTGTGTTCTCTTCGTGTTTGTGTGTTATTCAGCCCCGTTTCATCGCTTTCCATCTGCTCCCGATCGTACATGACACCGCCCCGAGACTGTACTGGATCACATCGCTACTACATTGTTATTATCACAAAAGACTCTTGTTTCTGATGGTATGCTCACTCTTGGTGCCACTAGGTCATAATGAATCCACCGGTCCCAGTCCCAGAAATCCACAAGGATCCTGCATACGATCCAGGTAAGCCATCCACCGTTCTCGTTGAGGGCTGGTTTCTAACTGAGATTAGGCAAATACGTTGCTCCCCATGGAAAGCTGAGTCTTCCACTACGGCTTCGCCCAAAAACCGAGGATGGCAGTGGATCTTCCTCTCATCCCAATCCCGATTACTCGGCTCTCCCGAGAGAGGTTCTGTACAACACCCCTGTGATGGTGGGCGGGATGAATGCAGTAAACCACTTTGGCCAGCGTCAAGTTACTCCTCCTGGGCCGGCAATTCCGGGAATGCCATTGCAATCGTCCATGTCATCTGGTGTATACTATCCTGGCTTTGTTAATGGTGCCCCTATCACTCCAGTGAACTTTCCTACATTGCCCTGGGGAGCACATGGTGCTGGAATGAGTTCTACTTCCACTCCTTCTTGGTCTATCGACGATAGCAAGCACGCTCTCGTTGACTATTCCAGTCCAGCCGGGTGTCACCCTTACACTCCAATGATGGATCGAGGTGCAATGGCATCTTATCCGATGATGTCTAATATTCATGTGCAACAGCCCTGTCTCCAGTATCAAATGATGAAGACTCCTACTGGATACATTATTCAGGACATGGAAATTCTTACTCAGCAGGATCCCCCTATCCCTCGCGCCATTCCAGCAATGTGGACTAATCAATCCGACCTGACTCTCGCAAAGTGTCTGGAGAACCGCGAGGGCATTACTAACGTCTACATTCGTGGCTTTCCTCCCGAGACCACAGATGACATGCTTCATGCATACGCATCTCGGTTTGGAGAGATCGACCGATGCAAGGCAATTCTAGATCTTGAGACTGGATCTTGCAAAGGGTGAGTTTATCTGGTATTCTCTCAGGGAATTCTTGCTTCTTACTTCTATTACCAGTTTCGCGTTTGTTCAGTTCTACAACTTTGATTCATGCGAGAACTGTATTCGTGGATTTTACTATCTCGGCTACCAAGCTTCCTTCGCTCAGGTTAGTTTTCCTTTGTCGATTTAGTTTTCTTTCCCTTCAAGCACCGACTGACTGTGGACAGAAGAGCCGAAATTCTCGTCTCAAAGACTTAGAGGATAGGAACTCAACCAACATCTACTGCACTAATGTCCCAATCGATTGGTCTGAGGCTGTAATTGCCCCGAGCTCTATCTCATCTACAGAAGTGTTGACGTGTGCCCTAGGACTTGCGACGCCATTTCGAACCATACCGTGTCGTGTCAGAGAAGATCAGCCGTGACGAAAAGACCGGTGTTAGTAAGGAGGTTGGATTTGCTCGGTAAGGACTAGATTTGAACATCGGATAGACCTTGTTCATATGCTAACTAGAGCACGTAGCTTCGAGAGCCGTGAGGTTGCTGAACGAGTCATTGAAGAGTTCCACAACGTAGTCGCTAAGGATGGCACCAAGTTGTTGCTTCGCTTCGCCGATACCAAAGCCCAGAAGCTTTTGAAACAGCAATCCAACGAACGAAGGGCTTACCGGGCTGGCGAGTACAATTACTCAGTAGAGGTCGTCCAGGGGTCGACTCCTTCGCCGGCGACTTCTCGACTTGGCAATGGCCCAGTTTCGCCCATGTCCTTTCAGTCTCCAGCGGCACCTGGTTCGGCGTGGACACCAGCTACAACCATCTCTCCTTCGTAAGTTGTTTCAAGAATGACTATTTCCAAGTTGTCTAACAAGCTTCAGAGTTCCGGTAATGAAAAACGGTGGCGCCCGGCGCGGAGTTCATGTATTTGGTGCTCGTCCTTTGAACAACGCTGAGAATACACCGGCAGCTTCACGCGGCCGCGCTGCTTCTGCGAGCGCAACCGTTCTGCCTGAGAGCGGCTTGAATGCTTCGCCATCCAAAGCGGTAACTGTTGAGAAGGGAGCTACGCCTCGGACTCCTACCAAGAAGACGTTCGGTACTCGCAAGTCTAGTTCAGTCTCTCCCGTCACTTCTCGGAATGTCATCGAAAAGGATGTGGAATCTGCCTCCAATTAGGATCATCCATCGGATTCTCCATACCTGTCTCATTCTGGGTATTTATTCATGCAAAATAGGGCTTTCGGACTGAGTTTGATGCCCTGATCAAGAATCCCTATACTAGGCAAGTGGGCTATTCACAGGTATATTCATCTGACTTTTTCAACTTCGCTTGGCTCGCATTAACTTTGAAATACGTTTTAGACCCGAGTTCCTCCTTTTCATTGTTTGAAAGCTACGTGCTTCAAAATTATATCACTATTTTATTCTCTGCGACGCTTATTCGGCATATACATTACAGACGGTCCTCGCCCGTTCCACGGTTTCGTTTTACTGGTTGATTCTATACTTCTACAGAGAAAATTCTTCAATCGTGGCTGCTATCGATGTACTCGAGGCATATGAGAACGTTGATTTTGTTACAGATGGTATGAGTTATGTGGACTGAGAGATTATGCAGTGATATGAGCATCAAAACATCAAGCTATGGTACAATGTATACATTCATGAGTTGAAAAATCAGTCATTCAATGATATGAGTTGCAATTAAGTCTCCACTGTAGGAGAATGAATCCGGCAACATTCTGCGTTCGAGTGGTATCGAAGTTTCAATGTTGCTAGGTCAACATTCACCTGAAGATTCCAAGTTTGCTCCGCCATATGCCTGAAGTGTTCATCCTCATGCGCAGAAGATAATACGAAAATAGCCTGGGGTTGATTAATATATCGTAGATGGTATCAATTATATCTTATCGGCTCGAAAATTCTCAATCTTATGGAAACAACACGCACTTGGCGAAAATCAGTCGGCATGATAACATTCAAATGAACCACATCCTTCCAGTATGTAGATTGATTGCTTCGAAAACCGACTGTGGGAATCACGTTTCAACAGGCTCATTGAAGCTCGAAGGATCAAATCGGGTCATATCAGATATAATGAGATACCTTGTTGATCTACCGTAGATACACCCGACGCTATATGCTTAGTAAAATTAGAACAGTGCAAATCAACCCAGAACTTTCATCTTTTTCTTTTTCTTCCCTCCTTCCTTGTCTTTCTTCGTTCCTTTCTGCCAATCTCTCCAGCTACCGATTCTCTCATCGCGTGTGTCTTCCCAAGCCTTGTCGGCATCTCGTTTACGCTTACGCGCTTCCAGTTCTTCCTCCTCTTTCCGCTGCTCACGGCCTTCCTCTTGCATCCGTGCTTTGGCCTGTCGACGTCTGCGCGCTTCGTCATCGAGTAGGACTTCTACTGTCTTCTTCCTCCATTCTACCTTGAATTCCTCTGTCTTGAGTTCAGGCGAATCAAGAGTATATTTGTGTTCACGGATTAAAAGACGCCGCGCGTCGGCGATGCATTCGTCAAGATGCTCTCGCGCCTTTTCGTCTAACAAAGTCGTCTGTGCCTTTTTCAGTCGATCAAAGGCGTCCGGGGCGAGTGGGTTTTTTGTTTTGTCGGGATGGATCAGGAGCGATTTTTTGCGATATTGGAGCTTGATATCGGAGTCGGGAACACCGGGCTGGAGGTCGAGAACAGCATAGCTATTGTTTGATACGAAAAGCATGTCAGTCTACTTTCGTTTCCGTGAGATTTGAACAAATTGGAGAATCCTCACGCATCTAATGGAAAGGCCCTTCTGATCCGATCGATCTCTGCGTCCTGAGCGCGAACAACGTCAGTGACAAGCGCACAAAAACAGCCCGGATCCAAGCGAGTAACAAACCTTGTTGAACTCTGAAGCTTCTTTTTCCAGCGCATTGAGGGCATCCAGCTCGTCATCAGCCATGTTTGTGGTGTGTTTGTGTTGGCCAGTAATGGGTTGTTGCGCACAGAGTGGGGATGTCTTCGTCGTCTGGCCGCGCGATAAGCCGTTTTCTCCGCAGATTTTCCTTATCGACCCGCTGACTCAGCACGCCGCCAGAAAAAAAAAAGACGAGCGATAATAATGCAGACCAAGAGGAAGCATTCACTACTCATTTCACAGGCACGGCGACCACAACCATGGCTCCTACAAAGGGACCTCGACAGGAGCGAAAGTCCTTCGATTCGAGCGCACGGAAATTGAAAAAGACACGAGCGGCAACCGAGCTGACCACAATCATCCAGCGCGTGGAAGAGCTCGATGCCAAAGTTCGACTTGAAGCCTTCTCGGACCTCCCTCTGTCCGATCCCACAGCGTCTGGATTGTCGGCGTCGCACTACAAGACTCTGACTGATATCCAATCTCGTGCGATCCCATATGCACTCAAGGGACGGGATATTTTGGGGGCTGCGAAAACCGGCAGTGGGAAGACGCTGGCATTCTTGATCCCGGTCTTGGAGAACTTGTATCGCAAAAAATGGACAGAACACGACGGCCTCGGGGCGCTGATCCTGTCTCCGACACGAGAGCTGGCGATTCAGATTTTTGAAGTATTGCGCAAAGTCGGTCGATTCCATTCCTTTTCGGCTGGCCTGGTCATTGGCGGGAAAAGCCTCAAGGAAGAACAAGAACGCCTCGGCCGCATGAACATACTCGTTTGTACTCCGGGGCGGATGCTGCAGCATCTGGATCAGACGGCAGATCTGGATGTGTATAATCTGCAGATGCTGGTCCTCGACGAAGCAGACCGAATTCTAGACATGGGATTCCAACAGACCGTGGACGCAATTGTCGAACATTTACCAAAGACTCGCCAAACCCTGCTCTTCAGTGCGACTCAGACAAAGAAAGTGTCGGATCTGGCTCGGTTGAGCCTCCAGGACCCGGAATATGTCGCAGTGCATGAGGCGGCCAGCAGCGCGACTCCTTCAACTCTCCAGCAACACTACATCGTCACGCCTCTGCCAGAAAAACTTGACACCCTGTACAGCTTTATACGAAGCAATCTAAAATCCAAGACAATGGTTTTTATGTCGTCAGGAAAACAGGTTCGTTTTGTCTACGAATCGCTACGACACCTCCAGCCCGGTATTCCATTGCTACACCTACACGGTCGCCAGAAACAAGGAGGGCGGTTGGATATCACCACCCGATTTGCTCAAGCCAAGCACGCGGTGCTCTTCTCGACTGACATTGCCGCTCGCGGACTGGATTTCCCTGCTGTAGACTGGGTCATTCAACTGGATTGTCCTGAAGATTCGGATACCTACATCCACCGAGTGGGTCGAACGGCTCGCTACGAACGGAACGGACGGGCTGTACTTTTTATCGACCCGAGTGAAGAGGCTGGTATGCTCAAGAGCCTCGAACAGAAAAAAGTGCCGATTGAACGAATCAATGTGCGAGCAAAGAAACAACAGACTGTTAAACATCAATTGCAAAATATGTGCTTCAAGGACCCAGAACTCAAATATTTAGCCCAAAAAGCCTTTATATCTTACGTCAAGTCGGTCTATGTGCAAAAAGACAAAGAAATTTTTAAGGTCAAGGAGCTTCCTCTCGACGAATTCGCTGCAAGTCTTGGACTTCCGGGAACTCCCCGTATTAAGTTCATTAAAGGTGAAGATAGCAAAACGCAAAAGAACCAACCTCGTGCGTTGAGATACGTTTCGAGTGACGAGTCGGATCAAGAGGAAGATGGCACGAAGAAAACCAAAAAGAAAGAAGGAGTTCGCACCAAATACGACAGGATGTTTGAACGGCGCAATCAGGACGTGTTGGCAGACCACTACTCGAAACTCATCAATGATGACGGTACTATGGTGGATCAAGGCAGCGGCATCAACGGGGATGCAGATGAAGACGACAACTTCCTGACTGTCAAGCGCCGCTTTGATGCTGGTGATCAAGCACTTGGTGACGAAGATTCCGATGCCTCTTCTTCAGCTGATAATGACGGCGACAAGGAGGAAACGAAGCCACCATCATCAACCAAAGACATAAAAGTGGTTAAAATATCTGATGCAGCTGAGCCCCTGGTCATCGACTCTAAGCGCCGCGAGAAACTGCTCAAGTCCAAGAAGAAATTACTCAAGTACAAGGGACACGGGACCAAAGTCGTCTTTGACGAAGAAGGAAACCCCCACAATGCTTACGAATTGGAAGACGAGGACAAATTCCATGCCCATGGTGATGCGGACACCCAACGAGCCAAATTCTTGGAGACGGAAGCCGAGAGAACTCGGCTGGCTGATCTCGAGGACAAGGAGGTTGCCAAACAGAAGAAGAGGGAAAAGAAGGAGAAGAGAAAGGCCAGAGAGCGCGAACTGGCCGAAGAAGAGGCCGAGAGTGATGAAGCAGGGGGCCGTGTTGCTTTTCTGGCACCGCCAGATGAAGGAGAGTACGGTGCTGACATTGCAATGTCGGACTACGAAGATGATCGCGGGGATCAGTCAGAGCTCGAGGAGCGAGGAGCGAGTACTAAAACGAAGAACAAGAAGCGAGTCTCGTTCTCGGATGACGATAGCCATGACGATGACAGCTCTCGAAAGACCAAGCGCTCCAAACGGTCTCACAAGACCAAGTCTGCTCCTGACGAGCCTGTCGAGGTCAATACCTTGGAGGATTTGGAGGCATTGGCCACCGGCTTGTTGGGTTAGTATCTTTACAGGGTTCCGTCTTGTGTTGTCTTCTCTTCGCCTACGGATTATTTGAAACCGAGCTGTAGATGCTGCGGAGAAGACATCATGTTTCTGTTTATACCACATGTCAAGTTTGCATCTGGAGGAGTTTGTCATATAACAAAAAGTTAGAATTTTACATGTAGCGGTTGAACACTTAGCAGGCAGGTTTTCAGCTTTGTATATAAACAAGGCCACCATGGCACTCACCACAGAGATCAATTGTTTTTTAACATATCATGCACTGCATATAATAATAACAACAATAATAATACTTGCCCTTATTACTATTCCTTGCACTTATACATCACGGCGTTAAGTGACAGCCGGGCCACGCGCTGGCCACGTGCTGCTAAGCCGCTTTGGGCCGCAGTCCACATTTTTATTTCCCGTTCCGGGCGCCGCAGAGATTTCGCGATGTAACGAACGGGCCGAGCACGCCATAGCGCCTGCGATGTTGTCCACTCTGGAGAAAGCACAGGCGAGAGATGGAGATTTTCCCTCGCCGTGTTTCTGGACATCCGCAAGCCGACTTTCTTGACTGAAGCGTCGAATAGAGAGACCTTGAACTCTGGGCTGACTGGCCGCCGCGTGGGTTTCCACCTTGTTGTCAACGGGTTGCTGCGAGCAATTTCTCCACACCGTGGATCGCCTGGGCTAGATCGCGTGTGCATGAATCGTCTCTATTATGAAACACGCTGTATCGGTCAATCAGAGTGAAAACGACATCATGTCAAATACGGACTATGAGAAACGCCAGCCAGGCCGCGAGGTCATGGAGGATTATGGCCATCATCTTCCCGACGACAACATACAGCATGTCGTCGTTGCGGACAAACTGAGCCGCAAGCTATCGGCTCGTCAGGTTCAGATGATTGCAATTGGTGGCACAATCGGCACAGGGCTGTTTCTGGGCACAGGAAAGTCCTTGGCTACAGGAGGACCAGCATCGATGCTCATTTCCTACGCAATTGTCGGTGCAATTGTCTTCGTAACGATGCTGTGTTTGGGTGAAATGGCAGCATTCGTCCCTGTGGCGGGATCTTTCTGCACATACGCTGGGTAGGCCAAGTCCGAGGTGCACCCCTTGTCCGTCTTTTATCTAACTGAACCTATGGACAGCCGTTTCGTAGATGACGCTTTTGGATTTGCTCTGACCTGGAACTACTGGTTCAACGACGCCGTATCGACCGCCTCGGATTTGATTGCTCTTCAACTGCTGCTAGAGTACTGGACCGACAATTTTCCAGGCTGGGCCATCTCGTTGATCTTTCTCTTTGTGGTCATAGGACTCAACGTCTTTTCCGTAAAAGCATATGGCGAAGTATGTTTTTCTGATCATTTCCTAGGGTGATGATTGTGCTAATGATTTGTTCAGGCAGAATATTGGCTCAGCTTACTAAAAGTTGTCACTATCGTGGTATGTGGTAATATGTCAAGTACAACTCCAGACCCCGGCCTAATGAAGTGCTTTTAGATATTCATTATCATTGGTGTCGCAGTCAACTGTGGCGGAAACACCAGCCATCAGTACATTGGTGGCAAAAATTGGTATATTGGCGATGCGCCATTTGTCGGAGGCATTGGTGGCTTTGCATCAGTCTTTGTCACCGCCTCCTTTGCCTAGTATGTTGATATTTATCCACAAGAGGCTGCAATAGGAACGCTACTGACTGTATTCCAGCGGAGGCACCGAGTCAATCGCTGTGACGGCAGGAGAAACAAAAGACCCCGCCAAAACTCTGCCAAGGGTGGTGAAGAACGTGTTCTGGCGGATTCTTCTCTTCTATATTCTTTCGGTTCTCATAGTCGGCTTGAACGTACCCTACAACTACCCTGGTTTGAGCACTGGTGACACAACCACCAGTCCTTTCACGATTGTTTTCCAGCAAGTCGGCAGTGCAGTTGCTGGAAGCTTCATCAACGCGGTGATCATGACAAGCGTGATCTCGGCGAGCAACCATGCTCTTTTTGCCGGGTCAAGGCTGTTATACACACTCGCCGTTGAAGGATACGCGCCTTCGGTGTTTGGAAAGCTAAACCGCTTTCAAGTTCCATGGGTAGCCGTCCTAGCCACCTCCGTTATCAGCGGTCTCTGCTTTGGGGCCAGCTATATCGGCGCTGGCCAGCTGTGGACTTGGCTACAAAAGTACGTGTTTCCCTTTTAGGATATCAAGGCATTGCTAACCCTGCCACAGTATTGTTGGTGTCTCTAATCAACTCTCGTGGATTTCCATCGGCTTTGCATCTCTTCGTTTCCGCGCCGCTATCAAGAAGCAAGGCCTCGAACATCTATTGCCTTTCAAAAACTGGACATATCCATATGGCCCGATCCTAGCTGTTATCCTCAACGTTGTCCTTGTCCTTGTCCAGGGCTGGTCAGCCTTCAGCCCCAGCTTCACCGCAGTTGACTTTGTCAGCTACTATATCGAGATTCCCGTCATGATTGTCATGTTTATTGTATGGAAACTGATCAAGCGGACTCGCTTTGTCAGACTGGATGAGATGGACTTGGTCTCGGATCGGTATGACGGGGGGTTCAGTCCTGAGGAGCGAGCCCAGCTCCTCGATGTTGCGCGCCGCAGCCCGTTTTCGCCGGGCCAGTCTTGGAAAGAGAAGGCTACTGCTGTTGGAACGTGGCTTTTCTTTTAAATTTCTTTGCTTCGGCTTATATAGCTGACAATTCGATGTTTATTTTCCCTCCATAGTAGAGCGTTATCGAGCGGTAGGAAACTGTATATGTAATATCAATCACAAAGTCATCGTTTGATATAGATACCAAATGGCTCATTTGGACGAGTCTTTATTAACCCATAGGACCATGCGATTATATAGATGGCCACATGCAAAATGATCGAGAACAACATTAAATTGAACGAAATCTGGTATCTTGATATTGATATATCGAAAAATCGTTCAAAAATGGCTCTGCTACAGCGCCGCATCGGCATCCCGCGCCGCCAAATGGGGGTTTCGGTTTCTCCTCTGAGTGACACTTTCTATTTCCCCCACGAATATCGCTTTATGTTGCCTCAGACAACCCAAAAGATCTCTACAAGCACAGTTTGCTTACGCAGATTATCTCGCTCCATAATGCCGATGATTACATCCGACAAAGATCTCCCCAAATTGCTTGGAACCCCCGCAAAGCAGGTCAAATGGGCTAAGAAACTAATTTCCGAGCACCTGGGCGTTACTGCAAAGCGTGTCTACAATCCTCCTATGCAGGGAATGTTTAGCAAGACACTATTTGCGACCTTGGCGGATGAATCCGAGACAGTAATTCAGTTCCGCACTTAACGACTCGATACCGACGCATTTGTCACTGCAAAGGGAGCCTTAGGTGAATTTGTCCCGGATGTCAAAGCTCTTGATGACGAAGAGTTGGAGAATGCTGGTGCTTGGGCCTATTCATTTACTCTTATGCCAGGCAAGATGTGGCATCAAGGCATTGCTGGAAAGGGTGACGAAGGGCTCATCGCAATTAACACGTCTCTTGGCCGTGTTTTTTCAAAGGGCTATCTCGCCGACAACAGTAGTGAGGCTGTTAGGGACAAGATTCGCCCACATCTTGAAGCCATTTTTGCATCGCTGTTGGAAGAAATTACTCCGTACAAAGGTGTCTTGCAACGACTTGCCAAAAATTTGGATGATGGTCTGGCCAAGCTTCCTCTGTGGGTTGCCCACTATGATCTAAACGATGTGAACGTGCTCGTTGATGAGACTTGTCATGTTTCCGCTTTGATAGATTGGGAATTGTCTCATCCACGGCCCTTAGGAGTTGGCTTTGGCCGAATCCACACTCTGGCCGGCGAGTATAACCAAGGCGAGTTTTATATGTCCGATGGGTTCGAGGCCGCTGAAAGAGGATTTTGGAAGGAATTGTTTGATGGAATGCCGAAGGACGTCCGAAGCAAGCTGGAGAGCCAGATTGACCTAGTCCAAGATGCAGTTATCCTCGGGACCTTGTTGGATTGCTTCTTCTTCGAAGACGGAAACGTAGGCTTCAGCACAGTTGCCTTGAAAGCACTTCCAAAATTTATGACTTATCGGATTTCTTTAGTCAGAGGAGAAGAGAAGCCGTATAAAGATTGAATGGGGGGTTCTTTCATCTTTAGTATGGGGTTGTTCTAGTAGCATAATCTTGGAAAGTGAAAGCCAGTATTTGAATGAGCTGTTAAACACAGAATTGATGATTCCATGCAAAAAAGTAACTAGGGAAGGCTACATTGATATTAGAAACAACAATGTTTTCAAAATTGTATATGCGCACCCACAACAATGAACTGATGTCCATACGTATGTAGCTCATCAATGTTTTCTTGGTAGTTTTCGAGCAAATGGTTTCTAGAATGATCTACATGCCCCGCTGCTAGCTTTTACAAACCCCAAACCTAGCCACTTATGCATTTAAGCACGATTCTATTGTTTGTTCATACGTCTTTCTGTAGCTATGAACAGATGTTACCTCAAGTCGAATCTTAATGATCCAATCTCTTCACCGCACCTTGATTTCCAGTACAAAACCAACGTTCATACTCCGTACGGTATTTCATAGTCAAATTGCATTTCATTAATACGTATTAGCAGCAGCCTCAGGCCACCATCGATGTAACTAATGACGGAGATTCTCCACATAACATTGAAAATTCCAAATACGTAGATACGTAGCTATCGATTGACATTCTCGGACTAACCGACACGATTCTTTTCCGACGTTACTTCTACGCTAATTCAATTACTAGTACGTATTGATGGTATTTCTAGGCCGCCAGCCCTTGTCACTAAATTGATCAATCGAGAGCCTAGAAGGGTAGTATCTCCCAATGATTGACTGAATTTTGGGATAGGATCCCGGGCGGGTGGTACAACATATTAGCAAATAGTAATAATCCGAACAAATGAAAAAAGGAAGAAAAAGAATTTCGACCCAATCAGAACACCCATTTGAGCAAAAAAGAGAAAAATAAAAATACCAATAGTAATAACGAATGCCAATACGTAGTCTGCCGAGAACCGGCCCCATTTCCAAGACGCGCAAACGACCATTCACGGGTCTACAATCTCCGTATGTTAGACTTCCACGAGACTTAGGCACGGAGGCCTAAACTAAGATCAACTTGTAAACGGAATTTTTACGGGTACGGAGCAATTTCTGGTTCTCCCGCTCCGTCGACTGACCTAATTAATATTGATTATTATGACACTCACCAGCGTCCCATGCAAAGGGGTGCGATCTGGGTGGCCTGATTAAATTATCCTAGTGCAAACAGGGATTAAATCCTAGATCCTAGGAGAAATAATTAATACCAACACAAATTCTCCGTGAAGATCACCTGTTCGGACTCCGGAGTAAATTCAACTAGCCCGGGCATTAAGCAATGGAAAAGCATATTAGTATTCGGAAGGGTGCCTTATTAATGAACTGGTTGAAAGCTAGCAAGCATTTGTTGCACACGGTGATTGACCTGAACGCAAAATCGACTATTAAATTGTTTCTGGTTTAGTCAATCGGTATTGAAATGGTATTGAAATGGAACATGAGCTAACCTTGGCCGTTGTCCTGAGGCTCGAATCCCAGGGACCAAAGCAACCGTAACTAAAATGATCTGTCCTGGTGTTTGGAGCCATTTACCTAGCTAACAAGGCTCATCGATCTCGCCGTTGACAAGTCGGTTGCACAGAGGGTAAGATTCGATGGACCGGGTTGAAGGACGTAGGATTCATCTATTGGTCAGTCGAAAGATATTCTTTTCTTGGCTCCATACGATTCATCTTTAGTACGTACTCTATTCCGTACGGAGTACGGAGTAGGGTGATCAGTGATCACTGACCAGGGACCATCTTCCGCTCGATGTAGACAGGACGCGGGATGATTTTTCATCATGTCGCCCAATTCCCGTTGCTTGTCCATGGTCATGTTGACGCAGTGATCGAAGTCGCCTGGCTAGTCTCGCAAACTAGAGTGACGTCTCCGCCGACCTGCAGGAGTCTTGATCACCTGGTCAGTCGGGCTGGCAAGCTTCCCCAAAGAGGAAATCGAAGCTGCTGGCGTCATACCGCTTTAGGGCGACCGACTCGCTTTGGGTTAGGGCTGTTGTTTAGTCTAACAACTTTAGCCGCTTATCCGTGCTGGCCTGCCGCCATCGATGATCGGCCGTCATCCAGGAAGCTGGTGATAAAATTGCTGTTGTTCACTGGCTATCCGTGCGCAGTCGTCTGAACAGCCCTCTGAGAGTACAAGAAGCAATAGTCGCCCTGCGATACGGAGAAATGATACTGCTGCATACAGCTGTATACTGCTGTATGGATCAGGATCGGGTGAGCCTGGTCGCACGGAGTATATCCTGTCTCCAGTCACCAGTGTCCACTAGTAATAATGGAATGCCTCGTAAAGTTTGGCCAGTGGTTTTAGAGCCAACATGCAGGCATGTACTGAATCATGACGCCTTGCGACGAACATGCATGCCTCGTTTTTCTTTTTCTTTTTTCTTTTTCTTCAGTATGCTCCGTATGGCGGAGCTGTCCTATCAAAGTTTAACCGTCTTGATTAACAGTGCATGCAACATTGGCCCCATTCCCACTGGGGGATGTACGCGCCACCCCAAAATCGACCCGCTTATGCTGTCTTGTCTTTCAAAGTTTCAATGGTGCCGTTGTCGATCATGACGAGCGTATGTCCTGCGGGAGTATTGTGCACAGTTGACTTTATGTTCCAGTTCGAAGTATCCGAGCGCGAATAGAGTACGTACTACGTACTCATGGTAAATCTCAGTCCCGACAAATAAATGGATTGGATGTGTCTCATTCGACATCGACAGCGAGGGTTGTGGAAGCCAAAAATGTGGATTTTCCCTGAACCATGACCCGAGGGAGGTGGTACTACTATTTCCGGCGCCGGAATATAAAATAATTCACCGTTCAAGGAACGTAAAGTGTAATAATATTCCTCGATGGTTGTGAACCATGGAACGGCGAGCACCCACCCAGGACCCAGGTTGATCACGGTTCCCAAATCGCTGCTAGCGGAGGATTCGGCCATGATTATTGGACGGGCCTAAGGACTGCAGGTGTTAGGGCGCCAATGATCTCCAGCCTCAAGATTCGAAATCTGTCGGTAGTAACCCGTGCATCCTACGTACGTATTTATCGGATTCGTTACGGCTGATGCGACGTTGATCAGTGTGCTTCTCGTGGCGAATGTGTGGAGCATGCGCCTTCAATCACCTGATTTGCCTGCAGCACACATCGAGTCCTTGTCTAGCAAATTAGTAATTAGCAATGTTTATATGCGCTTCAACCATGATTCAATCACCCGTGAGGTTGAAGAAAACATTCTGCGGCTGCGGAATCGGGTTTCTTTGCTTCTTCCTCATCAAAGAATTGTTGGCCGCACTATGCTCTTGGAAACTGGAGCGAGATGATGCGCCAAGTCATGATATCTCCGCAAATGGTATATGCACTACACCTAGACGTTAGATGGGCATGGCCATCAAGTCGCTGTTGTACCATCGAGTGTACGGAGTACGAAGCACTTACTAGGCTCGTATCCAAGTCTGTAGGATGCGCGTCGTATGTGCTGTGTAGTAGTACTGTGTACGTAGTGTGTACGTACTGATCAATGCTTTCTTCCTTCCTTTCTTTTTCTTTGTAGAGGCAACCCTACCTTGCGTCAGGCGCTTCCCCACTCGGTATCTGAGTGCGTAATGCTCCGTAGAACATGTCATAATTTATCAGATCGTTGCTTTTAGAGCTGGTATCAATGAGCGGTGTCGAGTGCGAATCATCGTGTTTGTCCAGGATGCGGAATGCACCTATCACCAAAGATGGAGGTTCGCGACGGCTGGATATGTCTGTTGTTGACTGCAAGCAAGGGAGCCGTCAGCTCACTCGTGCCATCGTGACTCGTGAGGTGTTGGAACTTGGCAAAGAGTGGGACGAGGCCCGTAGGAGGAATAACAATGAGGAGGAGTGAGGGCAACATTGAACATGAAGCTTTCGGAAGGAGCGAGCCGAGCCCGCGGAAACCGTTCAAGCGGTCCGCGACTGCCTCCGCGCTCGCTGCGTCTTTTTCTCCTCGACCTCATCTTATTATTACTTTCTCCCCTCGCCCCATCACGTCCTCGGAATGCCTGCATTATTATGCATGTTAATCTGTGAATTCCTTCCGGATTATTGTTGCGCGCCTGTCATCCGTTTTCGAGAATCCACCCGATCGATCTTGATCTGCACCACTCATCGTGCTAATTAATTAGCTCGGGCATCACCAGAGCTTAGGTAGCACAGGCTAGGTCGAACAAGGCGACTACTTGCGATGACGCCACTCTGCTTGGTATCATTCACAATCAGCCGCGATCTGAAGCGTCGTGATCTCACGTACAACGCGTGTCTAGTCCTACTACGTGGGTACTTACGTGCCTACGTTCCCACCAGGCTGTGGCTTGGCTGTCCACAGTTGCGATAATTTGACATTGATTCCATGGCTTGGGCCTGTCTCTTTATCGATTGAATCATTATTCTTGCATTGCCCCCTTGCTACAGCCTGATACTACTGTACGGAGTAGCACAGATATACGGCGGAACCAACCATCCACTTTGACTCGCAAGGAGTTTAGGCTGCATGCCTTGATCCTGCATCCTTGGATCAACTTCAGGCATTCGTTCACTAAGCTTCTCCCCACCCTTACTAATTAATGATCTCCGGCCTGACAGCTTGACTCCATACCACCGGTTATGGTAACGCAACTAGCCAACTACTGGTCGGTAACGCTATTGACACGAATCAGAGCCGGCTCGGGAAATTTCTCGCGATAATGACTACCCACCTAACCCCCGAATACGCCGGACCAAAGATACCCATCCGTATTAATTGTTAGCCTTGTTGTGATTCGTGGTTGAAAAATAATTCATCTCGAAACTGGACGCGGATTCGCCCGCTGCATTGCACGCCGTATGTGCATTGGGCAATCTGGATACCAACTCTCGGATCCTTGGCTACGACGCTTTACCGATTTTTTTTAAAACAAAAAGTTGTCCTGGGACAAAGTTTGAAACTAACAGGCATGTACCATGCAGCGCGCATATCGCGCTCTCAATAATGGGTACGGGAACGACGAACGTTGGACGGATCACCGGAACATTATTGGAATTCGGTCACTGGTTACTGCTAAAAACTAGTTAGTGGCTAGCCCTCCTGATGATAATGCCAAATCAACATGATCTACGGAGTACAAAGTGCCGTCAATTATGAATCACGAGCTCCTTGGTGAGGAAAAAGTGACCGCCACAAAAGCAAGTAATGCTTGATCCTCTCCATACTTGAGGTGCTTAGGAAGATCCGGGGTCCTCGCCTTGCGTTACTTTCGTCGCGTGCTTGCTTGTCGTCAACTTCACCACCCCTTTCTGCGAAGACTGAACCGTGCTCTGCTGATCTCCGGCTAAAGCGGTAAAAACTCTCAGTGAGCGGAGCCGCTGGACGAGATCCTCTAAATTAGGGAGTGCCCGTTGAAGGAGCAACAAGTGTCAAGTCACGAATAACCAATCTTAGACACAAAGATCCCATTGGACGACGCGGTTAATAATTACGGATCAGGCCAGCCCCTGGCATGGAAGCCGGCATGAGAGATGTAGGCCGCAGGCCCTCCGACGCGCCTGGTTAAGCTTTTACCATTCTCTACGACTCTTGGAAAGGCTCAAGCGAGTTGCGCCTGGACTCTGGTGAATGGAACGCACCCTTACCATCCCCACTTTGACCATTGATGGTAATTGAGCCATCCGGGTTTTTGGAATTCTAATTGATACATACGCCTGAAACAGCATCAATGTTACTACTTGTTACGAGCGGAATAGTAGACAAAACGCGTTTGTCGTCTGCAGTACGACACGGCAACAATTTTGTATTCCGTCAGACAGCTTTTCACCAAGAAAAGCACACAGTTACCTCCCAGTTCAGGAATCCAGAGAAGGAAAAAAGGTGACTGTCTCCTTTTAAGCTTTTACAACTGTGACAACGAGAAAGTGGCGGCGTAATACTACGGGTACATTCACGACTCACGAGACTAATTAGAGGGCCTTTTTTGCTTCTAGGTTCGGGGATAAAATATCCGGGATTTAGGAACGAGCCCCACGGATTCCCGGTAGTTCCAGGTCAGGCTTGCTCCACCAAGTGAGTGTTTCCCTCTATTATTCGCCGACAATACCAATTAATATTAGTGGCCTCTACCGTAGCCCTTGTTCGCCGAACAGGGCTACTCTATGATTATTCGAATTTAGGAGCTTGGCTCAATAGTTCGGACAGCTAAACGGTCTAGGCCTATCTCAGCAAATCGCAATATGATGAGTGGCTTCAAATGCAGGCCATCGAGTCAGTCACTTCTTTAACTCCCCAAGTCGGACGTCTCAACCAACAAGTTTTCGGTAGAGGGGTGCTCGTCAGTGCTGCCTGGGCCGGACGAAAGAGCATCATCCATCATGACAACAAGCAGAGCTTTGTTGGCGGCTACTTACCTTTGAGGTTTAATCAACGTGTGAATATCAACGTCATTTGAGTTATCGCGATGAGTTACTCCGTATCTCACACCGTTTTTACGTCTCCACGATCTTTACGCAGGCGACCAATAGTTATTCTCCCTGGTGTGTGTCAAATTTTCGAAAGGGCAAAGTGCCAAGTTCCAAGCGCAGGAATGGACGCACTGTGCAGCGTGCAGCGCGCATCACATACCAATCTTGAATCCACTATCCGTCTCATTTTTGCATACGAATCAGCGTTCACAATTTCGCTTTCTGTACCACTTCTCGGCATGTGTCCTTCCCGGCTTTCCTCCGTGTCCTCTTTATTTTCCCCTTCTTTCTCCTGGAAGGCTGGAAGGCCTCCGCTATTCTTTTGGTGCTGTCCGCGTCGTGTCTGTCTTTGCTGCGCTGACGCTTGGACTATTGGCGACTATTGGGGCCGGAGCGAAAACAAGACGGCCGACAACGTCGATCCGTCCGTAGAGGTTCGCGGCGACCACATAATAGAACCATCTCCGATTGGGTGCGGCGACTCGTCTGGGGTCGATAGCTCCCCACTAATTATTGTTATTCAAGCTGATTCGACTTGCGACTGAACTCATGTTCGAGAGCTCGAGCCCCCCCTCTCCACCGCCGCCATGGCTGTCTGGAAACTGTTCATGACTCCAGCGTCCTCCCCTTTCGGGGTTCTGGCTAACCATTTCCGGCCTTGCTGGACCTCTCCGCTGACAGCGGCAGCCATTCCCAAGCGTTCAGCTACTGCACGCCACTGCAGTCGGTAAGCAGCGGATCCTCGATAGCAGGCTTAGCAGCAGAAGCAGACAGGGTCGGCGTAGACCCGGGACCTTCTCCGTACTCGTTTCTCAGACTGCTATTTGTCACTATTTTCGCGGAGGTCAAATTATGGGAAATTCAACTTGGTCGGCCTTAGGGAGGAGGGGGAAAACATCAATAGTTCTTCAGCTTTCAACCACGGCAAAAAGGAGATTATTATTTTCACCCCCAATAATGGTTGGAAGCCCATCGATCGATCGCCTTCACCTAGTCAAGCTAATCCCCGAATAACGGGCTATCAAGGTTAACTGGCAACGCAATCGTCCATTCTTCGCGCCGAACTCCGCCGCAATTTGCTGTGGACAGTGGATCTGTCCGCTATGGAGATCAGAGGGCTACGTACGGTTAATCTTGCAGACTGCTGTGGTAGTAGTAGCAGTATACTCTGTCCGTAAGCTACCTAGTACGTCGTAGGAGCTGCACCGTGCCATGGACCACTGCGAATGCGCAGTCTCATACCATTCACTACGTACCTCAAATCCTGGGTTGTAAATAATAATGGGCGCCCTCTCCCACCTGCGCCCCTAGCCACCGAGCGAAGTTCCAGACAATCACTGTCATGACCTGCAGGTGGAGGTGATCACCAGTGCGCGGTCCATCGTTGCAGATCTTGGGCACTGTCCCAATCCTTTCTTGTCACATAATTCGTCATAAGCTCCAACGTGTGGACGTACGCCCGGTCTCATTATTACAATACCACTAGCCACTAGATATCAGTTGCCTGGGAATGATCCACATCTCTTCCCTACTAACCACACAGGACGCTCTCAACGTCTCTTCGGAAACTCTCTCGTACGGAGTTCGTACTTGGGGCATATTAGCCTTTTGCGCTTTGCTTTTCTTTGCTTTTCTTTTTTTTGGGGGATCTCTGTCTGCTTTTGTTGGTGTCTTTTTATTTCTCCAAGTTGCATCCACTTGAAGACAATATTGAGACGTGTCACCCATTAGACTCTGGCTACTAGCACGCCACGTCGATCATCCCAGGTTTTCGGCTCCAGCACAAGCGGAAGGGCAGAGGAGAGAAAAAAGGGTACCCAATTTGTGATATCTGATGCAAAAGAATACTTGATCGTGATCTGTCAGGCTATTCCGATAAAGGGTGGAAGCCCCTGGCGGACCTACACATTGGTTGCACGGTCAACACTTCGATATTGGTGTGATTGATTGTTGATAGTGGTTTCATTGCGGGTCGACGTCCAGGAAAGACAAGAGCGAAACGAAATAAGGAAACGAAACTGCCAAGTGCTTTGGCTAATTCGCAGAGAGCATCTTACTGCCAAGCGACTTTCTCGTCTATTGGCAAATCCAGGCCCTCAGAATCGAACGTGGACACGATACGACACCTTCTTTTAAACCTGTCAATGTCGCCACCAGCATCGTCGCTCACTGTATCGTTATAGCTGCGCTATACGATAATATTCACACATACAGAAAACAAGACCGTTGCCGATTGACGGCATCAACCCCAATGCAATCTCTACTCCTCCCCGCTCCGTGGTTTTCAAACTCGCATTTTGGGCCTCATCGATTTGATATCGACCCTGGCCGTATTCCTATACACTCGCGGCCGCCATCAACGGGGTCGAAACCCAGCCTGAGGGCGGATCACCCATCTCCCCTTATGTCAGGCTTTCTGCCGACAAGCACTCAATCTGATGGTGCAGTAACTACTCAACAACAGCGACCAGCAGGTCCCGAGAGGCCGACGTCGCTAGATGCAGCTCGTTCAACCTTGCCGCTGAGCTTGCCGACGTTGACTTCTATGGGAGCTGCCAGCGTGACGCACGCGCCGCGCTTTGTTTCTCCCTTACAAACTGGAGTTTCCGGAAGTTCGGCCATACAGATTCCCAGTATCAGCGCTGGACTGTCGCAAGTGCTGACTGAGCCTATGCAAGCTTATGGTTTGCCCGCCAGCAATCCCATACGACCGCTACCCCCACGGTCAACGAGACGCGCAAAGGCGCACGTCGCCTCAGCATGTGTGAACTGCAAACGAAAGCATTTGGGTTGTGATTCTGCGAGACCATGCCGGAGATGTGTGTTATCGGGCAAAGCGGTAGGTACTATTCTAAAGATAGGCAAAGTATTTTGAGCTGACACCGAATTTAGTCAACATGCGTTGACGTGACACACAAAAAACGAGGGCGGCCACCTCTCAAAGCTGAAGAGGCTCCTGTGCGAACATTCGCACCGGCTGAAGGATCAGGGGCGTCGAGAGACCAGTTTCAAGTGTCGACCGCTCGCGGGCACGGCCATTCCAGAACTTCCTCGCGAGAGATTCGACCGGTCACCGACCTGCAATATGCGCGGCCGCGAGGTCATAATGCCGCAGGATCAAATGTTGCAGCAGAAAATATTGTTTCACATCCTTCTCGATGGCAGCCTCAAGTAGGCCCAGCGATTGGTGGCCAGCGACCTCTCACATCTCCGGTACCGCCACCGCCGTTTACCGGAGCTAACTATCCCTCGAGTCCATTTAATCGCTCGCCAGTAACGACATTTACGAATCCTGCTCCTGGTTCTGAGCTACGGTCTTTGATGTACAATGACCGTCCTCCTGTCATCACACCGCCAACAGTCTCGCCACAACAGTACTATCAGCATTACGCAGCACCTTTACAATCACATATGAATCCACAAACGCCAAATCGTCCAGGAGACATAACGGGGCCACCACTTGACGTTCAAGAGCCTTCTCGAGATCATGGTATTCGACTACCGCCTATCCTACCGTCGCCAACTGCATTCGCACACGGGAGCCCAGCTCATTCCCACCAACGTAGCGGCTCGTACTCTGATATATCAGGATACCAAGGCCCGAGAAGCCCAAGACAAAGCTCCCAATCACAAGCCCTGCCTCAAGAGTCCCCGCGCTCTTATTTCGATCCATCAAGTAGGGTGGAGTTACAAGCACCATATCCTTCTATGCCTCGGCCTCAAAGCATGATGCCAGTACTGGATCGAAAGAGAACCGTGTCCCAAGCGCAACAGTCGCAAAGGGGCCCAGAGACAGCACCAGAATCAGATCCGGAACGTCGACGAAAAGGCGAAGCCGATAGAGAGGATAACCCACAACCCGCGAAAAGACGACGGATGGCGGTGGATGATATTGTCAATGATTGACACTAAAACAACACCCGAAACCGAAAAGCACTCCCTGTTAAAAATACGTCTGTGTTCAGGAGCCGGCACTCCGAGTTTAATTGTCTAATCTTAATTATCTTGTCTTTATCGGCATGTAATACATAGCAAGGTCTTGCATACAAGTTAGATCCTACCACGGTTTGAAGAACATGTACAGTTCGACACCATTCGACCTCGAATATTCTTTGACGTCTCTTGTCGTTGTTGCCTAGCTGGATTGGAAAAAGTATCCACTACTCTGGTTGCGAACAAGTTCTAGATTTTTCTTTTGTCTTTGTTCTTTTTTGGGATCAGCTTTTCTTGGAGTGATATAGTGGTTACCTTTGCTTTGTCTCTATTTGCATTATGTTTCAACTATGTTGCCTTGTATATGTACATCTATATAGCGCCAGTCATTGTATTTGAAGCATGGCATTTTCTTTTAGGGTGGCTTTTGATTTGGTGATGTTTTTGATCAACTACAGCCTGTTTCTTCAGAAGTCAGTATAGACTGCTACTGCTGTTGCTATATTAGAATTTTGTGAATTTTTTGCTACTTGTGAAGGAGTTTTTCTTGGAGATTTCTGTTTCTCTATTTTCTTTGTGCTTCATTTCTTCTATTGAAGTGATCATCATATATAGTTCCTACAGACCCTAGTTTCCAGATGTTATCAATCGGTTAATCGAAACTATAAATGTCATTGGTCCAAAATTTTTTTTGTAGCCTCCGGTCAATATTTGGACTGGAGACCGAATCTTCATTGAAGTACATGTAATTACTGCGCAGGTTAACAACGAGCTATTTCTTATCAGTAGCTAAAAACAGCACACAACTCCCCACAATCACGGTGGCAACCACAGTGAAAAATAATTGCGTCTTCCACCCACTCTGCACAAGCGCCGCCCTGCGACTGTACTTTGTCACCGTGGTGACGTAGATGGAGAACCCACTAAGCAAGCAAGCCAGACTCATGCACCAAAACACAATGCCGAGCGGAAGCGAGATCTTGCGCTCGATTGCCGTTGGCGAAGAGCGCAGATGGAAAGAGACCGTGATGGCGGAGGAGACGACAGCAAGATAGATTGACAAACGTAGCCAGGAGAGAAATGTTCGCTCGTTGGCGAGGTGGTCGCGTGCATCTGACGCTGTGTTTTCGAAAATGAGGGGCCCGAGGAGAGGGCGGGCGAAAAAGAGTGAGCCTGTCGAGGCGTGGCTGCGATTTGTGTTAACATTATGATGCTATTCTATATAGATGAATTTCCTGTGTTTTTGATGGCTCTTTAATGGTTTCGATGCGCAGACAGGCCAATATATCGATGGGAACATGGGATTAATGGAATGGACATGGAGGAACGTACTCTTCAACAACGACCGGCTTCACATTAATCGGGTTGACTATCGGGTTGTACCGTCGGTGGATAGTCTCAGACATCTTGACTGATAATTCTGAAGTGAATCAATGGTGACATGGAACGAAGTCTCGGTGTGGTGGAGTATGATGTATGTAGATATCCGTGTGACCAGCATAAACCAGCATCTTGGGACAAAGCCAACGCGCCTATCAGAGTTCTGCTATTAACGCGGGGCGCACTAGCCTGATGTGGCCGCCCTTAAAGAAACACTGATAGCCAACACAACCCAGACACGGGCTCGTCAGTCGTATTTTCGCATGCAGAATACGATGGGTTTGAGTAAGACCAACCAGCAAGAGACGATCAAGCCTCTTGCAATATCGCTGCGCAAGACCAGAAGAAGTTGCGATAAGAGCGCACGTGACGGCCTTATCGGCGGAGTTTGCAGTGTTTGCCACCGCGAGGACCTGCCTAATTGGGTCAATTTTGTCTTACCCCCGCGGACTCACTGGTTTATTTCTCGGGGATAGAAAAACAGAAATCGATTCTGCTCGCTTCCTATCTCCATATCCCGTTCTCATCGTTTGGAATTCGTACTCTTGAAGAAAGAAAGTACGTCTAATTTGCGTTGGGCCAAGCCGAGGCTTTATCGCCTGTTGCCCGCTTCTCCACTTTGTCGCTGACCACTGAGTCATCTAAGTTTCTTTTCTGTCAGTGTGGGCTGATGTCTTTTGTTGTCAAATCGTCTGATTGTTGCTGCATCCTGATGTCCCGGGACGCAGTACTCGGTGTCCCGCTGAGTGAGAACTTCGCCGCCAACTCATAGCCGAGTCCTACGCTGGCTCTATCGTCGATTCTTCGACATGGCGTTCGATAACGCCACTCCGCACGGTGCTGGACCGTCTGATGAGTACAGTCGATCGTTCACTACAAGCTCTCCAATTGCTCGTTATGCCATTGCCCGCGATCTCGCTCACTATGATGATGATGATGATGACGATGGGACTGGCATTGGTGACGATGCTAACGGCGCTTCGCTCGTGCGCGCAACCAGTAATGTCCTGGGTACTACGCCGCATTCTTTAGCAGGCTCTTATCGTCGGCCGGGCTTTTATACGGCTGGGCCACGCGGAACGGTTGTGCCGCATGATTCAGAACAAGAACAGTATCTGTCGAAGCAGGAGCTAGAGCGCGTCTACTCAGAAGAAAGAGACTTATTGACTGATTGCAATGTTCTTGCTACAAATCGACCAGGAAACGGTCTTGTGAGTAATTTGTCGAATCAAATTAGCTCTGGCTTATTACAGAGAACGAGATCCAGGGAGGTGGATGAGGAGAATCAACCAACTGGGTCGGAGCCAACCGAGACTTCGGCTTTATTGGGAAACGAGGGAGGTCTTGATGAAAATGAAATCGACAGAAAATGGGAGGAAGCTGTCGTGGCCGGGCTTATTCAATCAAGCTGGAAACGAGAAGCTCAAGTTATTGGAAAATATTCACTTCCGCTTATGGTCACTTTCTTGCTCCAGTATTCCTTGACCGTAGCCAGTGTCTTTACGGTCGGCCATCTGGGAACGATAGAGCTAGGAGCTGTGAGTCTGGCCAGTATGAGCGTCACCATCACCGGGTGGGCTGTTTACCAGGGCCTTGCCACCAGTCTCGACACGCTCTGTGCCCAAGCGTACGGGTCTGGGAAAAAAAAGCTTGTCGGACTACAAATGCAGCGGATGGTTTTCTTCTTATGGGTAGTAACGATTCCAATCGGACTGACATGGTTTTTTGCCGACAAAATCCTTGTGGCTATTATTCCAGAAAAGGAGGTCGCTCTTCTTGCAGCTCAATATCTGAGGATCGTGATTTTAGGAGCTCCTGGGTATGCCTGCTTTGAAAGTGGCAAGCGGTTTGTCCAGGCTCAGGGAATTTTCACCGCGTCGTTGTATGTTCTCTTGTTCTGCGCGCCGCTTAACGCGTTCATGAACTGGTACTTTGTCTGGAAGCTCAATATGGGCTTTATAGGTGCTCCTATCGCTGTAGTGATCACCGAAAATCTCCTCCCAATATGCCTCTTCCTTTATGTATACTTTGTTGGTGGTCGTGAGTGCTGGGATGGACTAACTTGGCGGGCCTTTGAGAATTGGGGCCCTATGATAAGGCTTGCCTTGCCGGGTTTTATTATGGTCGAAGCTGAATGCCTTGCATTCGAAATCCTGACTCTGACTTCATCCTACTTGGGCACTGAAGCTCTCGCTGCCCAGTCCATTCTCAGCACTATTAGCAGCATTACCTTTCAGATCCCCTTCCCTCTGTCGATCGCAGGCAGCACCCGCGTTGCCAATCTCATCGGCGCAACCCTCGTCGACGCTGCTCGGACAGCCGCAAAAGTCAACCTAAGCGGTGCCGTGATCGTGGGGGTCATGAACATGGTCTTGCTATCGTGCCTTAGATACTCGCTCGCAGGCCTGTTCACATCGGATGAAAAAGTCATTGACATGGTCGCGGCTGTCTTGCCTCTTTGTGCGGCATTCCAGCTATTCGATGCATTGGCAGCGAGCTGTAACGGCATTCTCCGGGGTCTCGGCCGTCAAGAGATTGGAGGATATGTTCAAGTTTTCAGTTATTATGGCGTGGCAATGCCAATTAGCATGGGAACGACGTTTGGACTCGGATGGGGTCTTTGGGGGCTATGGACCGGCGTCGCCATTGCCTTGGGCTTGGTATTTTTCATTGAGGTGGTGTTTTTGAGTCGAACGAGTTGGGAAAAGAGTGTTGAGGAGGCAAAAAGCAGAAATGACGTTGCCTGATATCTATCATATCTATGTTCTTATATGTTTCTTCTTGTTAAGATTATGCTAATGTGTAAATACTTCTTCACAAATTTACGAATTAATGATAACAAGACGTTTGCTACGACGAACAATTGAGATTCTAGTGTCTTAATTTATTTCCCGCCCAACTTGATACATCCAACGCAATGTAACCACTTCATAAGAACAATTTTCATGATCAATCTGACATAATGGTACAGTACAAGTCCAGCCCCCAACGGTGAAAAAGATTGGTCTTTTAGTACTCAAGAATAGCCCATGTGTATTCATCCATCGTCGAGAAAATCAAACTTGCCGACGACAATTCGTCACCTGCTTTGATGACATCTGTTGAAGGAAGGCCCAGCTTGGCAGCTATGTTCTGCATGTGTAGACCCTCGTTACTCTGCGGTTCGTTCTTAAGCAGGTTGTAGACGCGCCGTGCGGTGGCGGACATGGGCGGAAGTGGCCGTCCACCCATTGCTCCGGCATTGTAATCATCGGCGGCCCCCTTGGCAGTAGCAGTGGCACCATAAGTACCATCCTCAGATTTGGATGGAGGTGGTCCATGCTTGAAAAACAGGTGCACGGCGGTCGCCTCCAGGAAGTGCACATGCACCTCATTGATATTTTCCAACGTACGCACAGAATGCGCTCCGAGATACCTCTTATTTGAAAAGTCCTTGATTATGCCAAAGGCCTTGACATAACTATCCAACTCAATCTTTTTCCGCGTACTCTGCTTGCCGCCAGTACCGTCGATATCCATGTCATCGTCCATACGTGTCGAGTCGATCCATTGCTTGGCTTCGATTTCACCCGTACCGTCGTCGATCTTGTACGTGATGTTTGTGCTTTGTGTTGATATGTTGCGTACTTGGCCCACGCAGAAGACAACGTTGATGTCAGCGCCATCTATCTGATAAGGAGCCTCCGGGTGGCTTTGGGTTGCTTCAAGTAACTGTTTGATAGTCACCGGGCGCAGGGATTTGTTCTCTTGTTGCTAGGCAGAATTAGTAAAAAGTACAAAATTTGAAGATAAAGCAAAGCACAACGCCTCAGAGTACGAGGAGAGCGTTTCATATTAAACAGAAAAAACAGAGATACTTACCCTTCCAGCTGCAGGACTGTTGGTCTCGCCAGGCATGAATCCTCCACCGCCCATGCCACCTTGAGTCCCATACGAGGTGGTCGTGTAATTTCCATAGCCGCCCTCTGTATTTATTAGCTGAAATAAAATTGCAGAAAGGCGTGGACGACGTACCCATAGTGTATTTGCTGCGTGGAGAGTAATACTGAGGCGATAACAAGTCCAAGAGCGAGATCTGAGAGATTTGTTGATTTTCTTCATATGACTGTTTTGGGCGAACGCGGGGGACGTGTCGCGTCGTGGCGGCTGGGCGGTGTGGAGTGGCAGTAATGGTTATCTCACTCACCGCCTTCGGATAGCGACTGAATTTTTTGATAATCGATAAAAAAACACGAAGAGGGAAGCTCAGTCAACCGCATTGGATTTGCCAATACGCACGCGTCTTTTATTTTAAACCATGCCTCACCGGGCGGCTTCGCCAGCCGTGTCCGAAAGCGAGTTTGACATCTCCAAGGCTCTTTTCAAAGATGATGCCAACTTCGACGTCGAAGACGACTGGGGCTTGTCAAAACCAAAAGCGAAGCCGATTCCCGCCGCAAATCTGAACTTACTAGACGAAGATGACGATGGCGAAGATGACGCTGCTTTCATTGCAGCCACTCAGGCTGCTGCCAATCGAAAGGCTTCCAACCTCAAGGGACGTACAGTGAAGAAGGGAGGTGGTTTCCAGGCTATGGGTCTGAATGCGCAGCTGCTCAAAGCCATTACCCGCAAAGGCTTCTCTGTACCGACCCCAATTCAGCGCAAAACGATTCCTGTAATTTTGGACGAACAAGATGTTGTCGGAATGGCGCGGACTGGTTCCGGAAAGACGGCTGCATTCGTGATCCCGATGATCGAGAGGTTGAAAAGCCACAGTAACCAGGTTGGATTGCGAGGTCTGGTTTTATCGCCATCGCGAGAATTGGCTCTCCAGACGTTAAAGGTCGTCAAAGAGCTCGGTCGTGGAACTGACTTGAAGGCGGTTCTTCTGGTTGGTGGTGACAGTTTAGAAGAGCAATTCGGTCTCATGGTCGGCAACCCGGACATTGTCATCGCAACGCCGGGTCGTTTCCTGCATTTGAAAGTTGAGATGGGCCTTGACCTGTCGAGCGTGAAATATGTGGTATTTGATGAGGCTGATAGATTGTTTGAAATGGGGTTTGCTGCCCAACTCACTGAGATTCTACATGGGCTTCCTTCCACCCGACAAACTTTACTGTTTTCTGCCACGCTTCCCAAGTCACTCGTGGAATTCGCCAGAGCTGGCCTGCAAGATCCGACCCTGATTCGTTTGGACACCGAAGGGAAAATATCCCCAGATCTCCAGAATGCTTTCTTCTCGGTCAAGTCTGCAGAGAAAGAGGGCGCACTTCTTCACATTATACACGATGTGATCAAGATTCCTACTGGCCCAACCGAGGCCGCTCAGCGCCAGATTGAGGACCGCGCTGACAACACCAAGTGGTCGAAGAAAAGAAAAAGACCAGAGACTCAGAAAGCCATCAAGGCGACCGAGTCACCTACGAAGCACTCAACCATTGTCTTTGCCGCTACGAAACATCATGTTGACTACTTAGTGAGTGTCTTGCGTGAAGCAGGTTTCTGGGTATCGTACGCATATGGTTCCCTCGACCAAACTGCTCGTAACATCGAGGTGCAACGGTTCAGAAATGGCATAACCAGTATATTGGTAGTGACGGACGTCGCTGCTCGTGGTATCGATATTCCCATTTTGGCAAATGTCATAAACTACGATTTCCCCTCTCAGCCCAAGATTTTTGTGCATCGTGTCGGACGGACAGCGCGTGCTGGCCAAAAGGGATGGAGTTACAGCCTGGTACGGGATGCAGATGCCCCTTATCTTATTGACTTGCAACTGTTTTTGGGTCGGAAGTTGGTTCTTGGACGACAAACGGAGCAGGTCAACTACGCCGAGGAAGTTGTTGTGGGAAGTTTTCCAAGGGATACCCTTTCAAGCCATTGCGAATGGGTCTCGAAAGTCTTGAGCGATCAAGCCGACCTTCAAGCCCAGAAAGGAGTTGCTAATAGAGGTGAAAAGCTTTATATGCGAACAAGGAACGCTGCATCGTTGGAAAGTGCTAAACGTGCCAAAGAAGTGGTTGCTTCGGATAGTTGGACATCACTGCACGCCTTGTTCAACGACGAAAGTAGCCAAATGGAAGCTGAGCGGGAGAAGATGCTCGCTCGACTTGGTGGATATCGACCACAAGAAACGATTTTCGAAATCGGTGGCCGTCGAAATGGAAAGAAAACCACAGACGAGCGATTTGAGACGATCAAACGGGTGCGTTCTACACTCGATAAAAAGAAGCGCACTGCAGCCCAGGACAAAACAGAAGATGAAATTAATATCTCCGGTACTGCCGAAGAAAGTAATGACAAGGCCGAGACTCAAGCCTTCTCTGACGAGGACGATGTAGCGGAGAACGAGCCAGACAACATGTCCATGGCTTCCGAGTCCGATCTTGAAGTCACATTCTCTCAATATTCTCAGTCTGGCAAGTCAAAGTCCAAGGGCGCAGCAGACTCCTTCCAGAACCCGGAATACTTTATGTCATATACGCCCGCCAACACGTCGCTGGCAGAAGATCGGGCTTACGGTGTGCATTCTGGCTCCAACTCGAACTTTGCACAGGCCTCGCGCGATGCTACGATGGACCTCAATATCGACGAAAAACTCGGTTTCGGGGAACATCGCTCTGCCATGCGATGGGACAAACGCCATAACAAGTACGTCTCGCGCCGCAACGACGAAGACGGCTCAAGGGGCGGAGCGGCTCTCGTCCGCGGCGAAAGCGGAACCAAAATCGCATCCAGCTTTCGGAGTGGACGGTTTGATGCGTGGAAAAAGGGCAAACGCATGGGTCGCATGCCCCGTGTGGGTGATACAGAGAACGCCACGCTTTCTGCGGACTTGAACAATTCAATGTCTGGCAGGAAATACAAGCACAACAAGCAGCAAGCTCCGAAGCAGCTCGACAAGCTCCGTGGTGACTATGAGAAGAAGAAAAAGAAAATGAGTCTTGCTAGGGAAGCGGCCGCTTCTGAAGGCGATGGCGGTGCTACGAAGGGCAAATATAATAATGGCAGGACGCCAAAGAATGAGCTGCGAAACAATGAAGACATTCGCAAGGCGCGAAAATTAAAGGAGAACAGAAGGGAAAAGAATGCCCGACCTTCAAAGAAGGGTAACGGCAAGGGTCGGAGATAAATGGGTTTACTATTTCATGTATAGAGCTTGATTTATAGAGCTTAATGATGACAAACAAAAGAAGATTTTAAATTACGAAACTAAATGAAAAAAAAGTTGACTAACCGCGAACCAAAACTGTCAGGGGTTCATTGCAACAAGTAGAGATGAATGCTGTGTAGGTAATCTCATTTCGGGAAAGTGGTATCGTTTGCGAGGGGAAGTAAATATGCACATTGTCTAGGGGAGATTGAAGAGAAGACTAGTTCTCACATGCGACGGATCTCTTGTTCCCCTTTGTATTTGCTGAACGTGGCACTGCCAAAGTGACTCCACCATTCGAAAAGCATCGAGTTGCAAATCAATTTGAACCACGGGGTGAACTTGAGGGCGGGGTCGGAGAACATGCTCTTGAGTTCGTCTGGCGTCACGTACTTGGTATCTTGGACTTCGTTTGGATTGGGGTTGACATCGACATCGGCCTGAATAAACAGAATATAGTCGACTGACAGAATTTCACGCGTTAGTATATAGATGCATTGTGTGCCATCCTTCTCTCAATAAGTGGACTCACCTTCATGTTCTCCCCATTTTCCATCACTTGGGGCAAGGTAGTGGATTCGTGTCAAAAACTCGAATTTATCAATGGGGACCTGCTCTGCCTTGATCCCTAATTCCTGGTCCAGCTTTCGCTGAGCGGCTCTCTTGACGCCTTCAATTGCAGCGGACAGTTCGGCACCGGTCTCTCCGGCAATACCAAGCGGGTGCTAAAATACAGTATTAGCAAACGAGACGGTACAGGCCTCTTCTTTGCTGATCTGAAAACTTGCCGAACAGCATGTGTTTGTCCATAAGTCGGGAAAGGTAATCTTCTCCGCAGCTCTCTGCTGGAGCAAGAGACGGTTCTTTGAATCGAAAAGAAAAACGGAAAAGGCGCGGTGCAGGAGTCCTCGATTGATGTTTGTCATCAGATGGCCTATCGGAGACAAATATTCTGATTAGCATTGCCTCTTTAAAGTATCAACAAGGGGGATTGGCGATCGTTACATGTCTTTTTGCTTGCGCTGCCAATTGGCTTGTCATCGTTGTCCAAGACGATGCACACCTCTTCCATCAGTCTAACCTGCTCTTCATCGTATCCATCGAGATCACCGCCCTCACGCGTGGAAGCACCGCCCGACGCTGCGGGGAGAATCGAGCGGGCAAGAGAAGTGTCAACGTCGGGGAAAAGAGTCGCGACATTCTCGGCGGTGATTGCCACCGTTTCCGGCACGGTCTGGGTAACAGTGGCTGTAGAGCTCATTTTGGATGGTCTATACAGAGGCAAAAGATGGTGAAGTGAGTGAAGGCGCAATTGTCGGGGAGTTGGCCTGATGATATCGAAGGGATCGGGGACGGAATATTGTTTTCCCCGCTGCAAGCATGTCAGCTTATCCCCGCGGAAACGTTGCAAAGTTGCCTTCTCTCACTAGCCCGCCCGCTTCTGCAGCGCCTCAGGGCTAGGGCTCCCGAACCCTAATTAGCTGTCAGACCGTACCAATCTCATTCCAAAGGGTTGATCTTTTAGTCTCGTGGTAGAACTACCTAAAATTAGTACTCGGGTGCAATAATTGATAGAGTTTAATTAAATGACTTATTTGTAGAACTTGACATCAAGAACACTTCGTCAACCGGCCGATAAAATTGATATCAATTGATAGATAACCTTCCAATATCTGACCTCTTCAGTTTGGTAGTAAGAAAATACGAGATTAGGGTGCCGGACCTCTGATGTCCAGGTGTGAAATATTTCATCGAAAGTGATTTGTTTGCAGAAGTTGACGGATACAATCCGAGAAAGGACAGTCAACTACGTATGTAGTACAAACACGGGATTTATAAGGCTCTCACGGGCATGGTGTTTTTACTGGTCAATGAAGCTGATGATTATACTCACTCCAAATATGCTCTTGGGTTGTGTGAAATCTCATTGTCTGGTTGATCGTAAAAGTCAAGGAACACAAATTCTTGGCGAGCCAGACGTGCTTGGAAAATATCAGTAAATAGTATGCGAATAACAATATGGAGCCCTTAGGAGTATTTACGGGGACCAAGAATTGAGTTAACACGCGTCTTTTGGCTCTGAGAAACATTGAATAGAGTTAAACCTCTTACGCAGAGTAAGGTAGGTAATATGAGAGATGTATAGGCGGACTGAATATGCAATTCTCGGTCATTATGTCTCGGGCTCCGGGTCTGTGCTAAAGAATTGTTTGTAGCTAGCCTGTGAGATGGTATGTATACTAATTTAGTATTGTTACATTTGTCATCTATATACATGTATGTCATCAATAGCTGGTCCTACTATTCCTGCATTAGATTATCCCTGATTCTGGCATGACATACGACTACTACTACACAGCATGAATCCATTATATGAAGGTTTAGCACTATAGCAATATTCTATCATCTTCCCAGATCAGCATAGCACATTCGCTAAGTCAACGCTGGTGTTGATATGGAATTAGAATGTCTAGAAGCAGCAACCAAGAATATTGAAATCTGGAGAAGTTTTCGAAACCTATGGTATTAAAACACAATCATGAGCCCTTTTGAGAAAATATCAGACGTACAACGTCTCTGTCCTGGAAAAGCCTCCGAGGCGTGATAGTGCAGATACTACCAAGCACTTCGCATCCGCTGTGCAGGCAGGGGTATAATTCGAAAGATTGAGCGAAAAGAGACTGCCTTCTTAGATGGCAGAGCCTGGCGGCATTCTTATTGTATGTAAAGTAGCCCTCCACGCCTTTTGCAATAGCATTTGGCGTAGTATCTCGGCAAGATATGTTCAATTTATACAACATTGAATGTTAACGAGGCGCTTCTACGTGGTTGGCTGCATCTGGTTCCAAGGATATGGAGGTTGACTGGAAAAGAGTTTCAAACTCAAGCTGCTGTTGATATTGATTACCGCTGTTGATTGTTTTGGCTGCTATCATCTGGATATCGGACCTTTTTTGAATGATCGTTGATCGGTCATTCGTAAAATTTGCTCGATTCCTGAAGGAGAAGCTAGTTTCTCCCCGATGCGTTTCAATTACTTAAATAAATACAATGGTAGTCTGGAGGTACATAAATCAGCTCAGACTGAAATATCTTACTCTTAGCTTAACATTCTGAGCTTTATGACACTCATTGATATGCATAGTTACCTAACTTTATATTTACCATACATTCCAGATGATTGCATGTGCCTTGCAAAAGACTAATGACCGAACCTAATGGAAGTCAATCTATCAATACTAGCTGCTAGCAGAAAAGATAGGTTGGACTGAAATATCATGGCAGTTCCGGCGAAACTCCAATAGAGCCACGCCAGGTAATTTACTAGCCAGACAACGACTGGACTAATTTAACCTATATTTAATGGAAATTTGTGGCAAAATAGATATCCCTGCAGCCATTGATATGACCAGTTGAAGGACCATGAAGTTGCAAATAGTGACGTAGGACCAAATCTCGTATATATGTATCTTCTGGTCTATATTCTCATAGCCGCGCGAGCAACGGAAATTGGCCGAACAAAAGATGGCGACCGCAGTATGGAAAACCACAGAAAGGAATACTGGCTTTCGTCGTACCACTGATTTTAAAATTTTGACAAATGATATTGTCATACGTAAACGAAGTACTTGGCTGCTGCTAGTCTTAACTGAAAACAAGGTACCCCGGTTTATTATCAGATTCTCAGTGGCTCGCGGACAACGAAATTCGCTAGCGCGAAGCATTCAAGTTACAAGTTAGGCGCTCTTAAAACTCAAGTTCCAAAATTTAATCTCTCATGTACATCTAAAAGGCTAAATAAAGAAACCCCCTTTATCACACGGAGCATCTATCTCCGACCTCCGGCTTTCGACCCGGGCAACGCCACTTCTCCGCGCACACAATCCAATTGTTGGATCGATGAGCGTTGAAAGTCGAAAGTGACCATTTTAGGAAGTAGCATGCCCTAAGAAGGATGGTTTCCGCCGATTATCAGAGGTCCACGCGGAGCTAAGAATTATTAACTTCTTTGTTCGATCATCTAGAGCTCTCTAGACCTTTTCTGCCCCGCATACGAGGTTTTCGCGATGTCACCATAATCTCTCAACATATCAGGCATAGCATGCTCGTGAATGTCAGGAGCACAAGCCACGAGACAAGGCTCAGGCCGTTACTTTCTGTGATTAGGCTGCCATGCCCGACATGTTCCCTGTCCTTTAGAACGAGCCCTCCTGAGAAGACGCGTGAATTAACGTTTGAATCACACAGGCCTCTGCCCTGAGAATCTGAGCGTCGAGATTAGGCAAATTACGTACATGAGACAGCATAATTAAACCAACACTTTCAGCCTGGGAAAAGTAACTGGTTACTGATACGGCCGTTGTTGGCTCCGACGAGTAGCTCGCAATGTGGCGTCGCGCATTTCCGGCGATCGTTGATCCTAATATTAATCACAGTGATAGCAGTGCGAAATGCCTGAATAGGTATTGTTCCTTCTATGCTAAATGTAAACACATGAACTAGCGTCAACAAGAGCGGCTATCGACAGGCGCTGGTGGATGGTCACACCTGATATTGCCGCCGTCGAGATTTGTGCAATGATAGTGATTCGATATCAGTCCATGAAAGCCAAGGTAGCATCTCTCTAGTCTAATGTCATCGATATCAATATAGAATCAATCTAGAACTAGATTAGTGGATACAGAAACCTCTCATCAATTAATCCATATACCATACGTAAGTAGATTTCTGTTTGAGCGATAGATGAATCTAATCTCCACTGATCATTTCTCTGTATTCTGTGGTCTCTAGTACACGTAATAATGCCATGCCCTCTTCATTCAATAGAATGCAACATCTATGCAAAAACTCAATGCAATTCAAATTTGGGGTTCAAGAGAACGACAAATCGCTTGTGATGCTATAAATCAACCATATAAATCGCAAACGCCATGATAATAATGAAATATAATATATGTGCAACAGTTCATGGTGAAACATAAAAAAAATCATGTCATTGCTCAGTATCGTCAATCACGAGCAGAAAAAGGTTTAAACTTGTGTGTGTCGTTATTGTCCCGTTTTGGACATGTATCCCTGTAATGTCTGAGAAAATGTATCAGCATTTTAACCCTCACATGTGGAAAGAGGAGTCTCACCGGCGTAATGTGTCTAATCGACCGTATGAGCGCCCACACAGATCACATTCAAACTTCTTCTCGCCATCGTGGGCCTTCCGGTGAGTTAGTAAGTGCGAAACTTTTGGGTTACGTGGAAAGGCGACTTACCGTCGAATGGTGCCGTCTCAAATCTGTTTTTCTTCCAAAAGTCTTGCTACACTCTTTGCAACCAAATGTACTCCTCTGTTTTGGGTCATGTCGCTTGGCATGGTCTCGGCAGTTTGCCTTTCGTGTGAAACGTTTTCCGCAAATCTCGCAGCATAGTCCTAGGTCTTGATTTATCAGTTAGAATCTAATAGACCCCGTTTAGTGCTGTTGCTTTTTGTAAATACCTGATGTGAACGACCGTGGAGATGTAGATCTCTCTATAGACACATGCTGGCAGGCGTCAGACTCTGCGACGGATTCTGTGCCATCAAGTGATGGAGATTGATCCAAAGATCTGGTGTCTGCCCCGGCTGCTGCTGAGTCGACAAGCGGCCGCCTTACTACTATAGAGGCGCTGGGTAAGTTTGTTCTTGTCGGCGAAAGCGATGCTTCCCATACAGGACTGCTCACTTGCGGCTCTTGTTTCGAGTACCGTAAATGTGTTTCCATCTGTGACTGTGGGGTGATAGACCAGCTGGAAGTCTCCCCATAGATTGGGCTATCACAGCTCCTCGCGCTAATATCAGAACTGTAATAGACCGGAGTGCTTTGATCTTGAGGAACCAAGCCGGAATAGCGCATTGTCGGCTGGCCGACAACAGGGCCGCTTTGGTATTGTTGTTGGAAGTATGGAAGGGTGCTATAGTCCGAAGCACCCACGGCTGAATGGAAGCACGCCGACGTTCCGATGACGGGCTGGCTCGGCCAACCCTGGGCGGGAAGAGATTGGGTAACCGTTATACCGGAGGGAACATTCTGATAAATTCCCAACCCAATTGTTGTCGAGGGAGAAAAGTCTTGGGGCTCAATCTTCACCGACGCCGAGCTGGCTAGGTCAAGATAAGAATCATTGAGACCATACGTAGTCTCCGAAGACATTTTTCGCCCTTGACTCGACGTGATCGGTGTATTGTGCATCGTGTTTGGCGGGTGTGGTACGATATAAAACAGGATGGAGACGAGATCGCGTGAGGGCAGGTGGTGTTTCAGCATAGAAGAGACGACCGGTAGTGAAAATGGTGCGCTGCTGGAGCACTCAAGAGACTGTATCAGCTATGTAGATTGGGTGATAACAATGAAGAAGAGAAGGAGGTCTGTATATATAAAGACAAGGTTGGTCGCCAGTAGATGACGGCCAGTGATGGGCATCCGGAAAAACGACTTGTGAACGAAGGCAGATGTCAGCGCAGCGCGTGTTTTTGAAATAATAGGTAGCGACGATTCGAATTTGATTTAAGACTGGGGCAGGCTCAGTTCGGAGGGAGGGGGTACCATGTCCAGGGTGGAAGTGAGTCAAAACATGATCATGCCAGCGTACGCAAGGCAGACTCTGCATGTAGAGCGTCTACTTGTTTGGGCGTGAGTCTGGCGTCGATCAAATAGGCGCGACAGGTACGCTCGGCGGCCTGCAGGTGTGGATGGCGCTGGTGCGAGGTGGCAGCAGAAGTCGGCAGTGACAGACGAATCAACGGTCATTTGATGTAATTTCGTCTAGTTTTTTTTTTCCCCAGTCTTCTTCCTTCAGCCGGTCTGCATGGAGCGAGCTGGGCCGGAGGGGTAGCGAAGGTGTGGAAGGGATTAGGAGCGACGACAGTCTTGAGCGAAACTGAAGATATGCGCAGCAGGGGAAAAAGCCGTCACGATGAGCGGCGACGAGATGAGAGGAGCAAAGAGGCCGGCGGCCATGATGATGGAAGGCTCGAAATGCCTGTTGACGGTGGGCCGGGAGACAGGCTCTCTCTCACATTCTCGCACTCTGCAACGCAGAGGCCCAATTTTGGATGATTCTTGAAGCAGTTTAGTCCGGACCCGACAGTCTGGATAGCCTAGTTAAACGAGGCGGCTGTGTGTGTCTGATGCTGCAACCTGAAAGGCCAGCGTCGCAGCAAACTGCCCGGTGAACAGGCATCAGCAGCCACTCGTGAGCACGCATCCAAGAGCGCGCTGGAGACATGCCAGCCAGTACAGTAACGATCACCCGGAGAGGTGTGCTGGTGTCGTGCCGCGAGCCTAGTTGCAGCCACTCCCATGATTGCTTTTCTGCAGCAGCAGACAAGGAGGGAGGGGAGGGGCCGAAAGGAATGTGAGAAAGCTGCCGATGAACAGTGACAAGCCAGATCTACGCAGGCGTTATGCGGTCAAGAGCTGATTGATAGTGGTGGTAGTAGCTGTTGAAGCTGTAGACTATATCGATTTGTGATAGACGGATGGTGTTACTAAGACCGGCCCCGGGTATTGCAGAGCGGATCTACCGAGTACTGAGACCCTCTTCGGTGACGCCCACCAGGGCAAGGAATTTTTAATCTAATTCTCTGGGGTTGCACTCTTCTCTCCAGCACCACGCGACCAGGAGGAAATGCTGGCTGACTGTCTGCCTGCTTGCTGGTCCATTTGTTTAGAAAATATGCAATCCTTGGTCCCTGCGCGTGGCCGCGGGGCCGTGGAAATTAACGCCCTGGTCGTCATTTAATGACTATCGGCCAATCGGAGGCTGCGTAGACCACCGACGCACGAGGCCACTGGCTGGTGCTGGGCCCCTCTTTTCTCTCCACATCCCCGACGACCCCCGGCGTCAAAACTCCCGTCGGATGGTCGACAATTTGAATCGCGAGTTTGAATAATCACCATGCGCGAATGTGAAACTCTGTCACGAACTCCATAGCAGCCTCTGGTTTTCCATTGCTTGCGACACTCACTGGCCAGGTCCGCGATCAAATCGCCAAGTTCGTGCCGTGAGACGACGGCCGTCTGATTGATCTGTTATCTCGGACTACCTAATATCGTCTGCGCAATCCTCCTCCTCCTCCTTTTCTGCCTATGAGAAGCGCTGCTCACGCCTCCCCACCTTCTCGATCCAGGCTAGACACCTAGCCAACGCGTTCTCGCCAGCTGCCAGCTGCTGACCCACCGTCCTCGGAACGGTCCTCGACCGAGTTGACGCCGTCGTCACGCTTTTTGCCAGCGCCCAATGATCGTGGTGACGGCTGCCGGGGAATCGTCGCCCGCCCGGCAAAAGCGCGTCTTGGCTGCGATTCCCGCCAAATCGACGATAGCGTTGCGGGCGAGGGAGGGGGTCGGATTTCGAATGTTTGTCGCGATCTCCGCCCTCTAGCTTCATAAGCTAGGATGATCAACACGAAAGGCGCGTGAGTAATTTTCAGCAAAACGATGCGGAGACGCCGCAAAGCCTCTGACGAAAGTATCAACCGCAACGGTCGCAGGCACAGCAGGGGAATCAAGTTCTAGGCCCGATGGATTTAGCACGGCCGGCCAACTCCGGAGATCTATCACTGGAGGATCAAGAGGGAGAATTAAACGAAGATTTAACACTCACCATCGGCGGGAGAAAGTACGTCAACCGCCGAGAGCTGCTGCTCTCGAGCACGTATATGGAGAGCCTACGATATCAGCCAGTTTTCCGCGCGAGAAATAGAGACACCCACTGGCAAAGGTATTCTTCGCGCGCATGTGCCATGACCTGCATGTTTTTTTCATCAATAATTAGCCAGTCCGGGGCTTTTCTCCCCACATTTGGCCTGACGTAAGGAGGGGGGAAAACAACTCACGCCTTCCAGGCTCAAACTCATCAAGCTAATCACCGACGAAATCAGAAGGATATTCGTCATGCACACAAAAATGATCCTAGTCGAGAATATCGCAACGATCAGTAGGCTAGATCGCTTCAATCCGGCGCTTGCGTAAATGGCAAGGCATTGCTAGCATTTCGCCTCGCGCGCGTACATCGGAATGGAGAAAGATCCAATGGTCCGCAGGTCTCTAATCAACGTGACTCACAGCGCATGCGGCTGTTCGTCCGCAAGAGAGTGGATGCCATATGAAAATCCAAACGAAAAGGAAGATGTATGAAATCAAAGCACTCACATCAGGCCATAGCCAAAAACGGGAGAGATCTAAATTAGCGTGTCAAAAAATCGTGCACTGACAGCCAACCAATTTTGGAAAATCAAACTAAAGTATCAGGACAGCCACACTTACTTCTTGCGCGACGTCCTGCCAGCCAATCAATTCAGCCACCCTATGAAAATGCAGTAGTTTAATCAACTGGGCAGTGACATACCAGTCCAAGAGTCGCCGAACTTCATCACACTCATTATTAGCGCTTTTTGACACTCTCAGGAGCAATGTGGGTGTGCCATACCCAAAGAAGACCTTGACAAGGATCCAAGACATTTGGCTCAGTGTCAGTCGATCACGAGCTAGCATGGTAAACGTAGTTAGGAACCCTAGTGAGCAATTAGCCAATGCCCATTGAGCACAGCAGCATTTTCGCCCTACCAAGGTACAAGACAATGACGACCGGCATAAACTTTAGAAACGCCTTAGTCATTTCTTTGAGGACTAGGATCTGAGGTAGATCAAGTTAGTGTCCTTCTAGAAATGAAAAAAGTAGGCTGTGTTGCTCTAAATTGACACCTACCAAGCTCCCAAAATAGGAATTCAGGCTGACTAGGGAGCAGATTCTATTTTCACCGCATCAATACCATGCAAGAGATCGACGTCAACGTGGAGCGTAACGGTCAAGAAGCGGTCACCAGGGAGCGTACCTAGGAACCAAAAATAGCGCCTCTAAGGACAAAATATCGAACGAAAGATCGATGATGTACTCGCTCTGTTTGGCCAGGCCCACGATACCTACAGCAATGACCCAGATGAGCTTTGCCACTCTAAAACGCCGTAAAGTTTCGAAAGAAAATTTCCACGAGTGATCAAAAGTTCAGCCAAGGCTGACTTCAGTTCAAAGAATGACTCACGACAAACCAAGAAAGCAATTCCCACCCCAATTATTCCTGCGTTCCAGAGGCTCCAGAAGTCGAGTTGGTAGAACAACATTCCGGCGTCGGTTATGCCGCTGAGCTCATCGTAGGCAAATGCTGTGATCCATATATACATAAGAATTTCCACCGCATTGATTGAATTGGGATCACGCTGGGCCAGCACCGCATAGTAGATGACAAGAAATGAAATGAAGAAAATCGCCTCAAAAGCCTTGCGGTAGATCGGAATGCGAAGGCGACAGTAGGGATCAACGTTTCTAGCAAGAAATATTAGACGGTTTATTGTTGGAAGTAGGACATTAGCTAACTTTTTCCTTAGAACGTGTGGCGTCTTCTTTGCATGCACACTGAGGCTATCCCAAAAGATAATCTCGCCGCGCCATATATCGTCGATGATATTTTGGACGACTTTTTGACTGAGGAATTTTTTTGCGTGCACAATTGCTGCAATTTCTAGTGCATTAATACCATCAAACTCGGAGTGAGTTCCATAGATAGAAGTTTCATCAAAGGTAACTCCAGTGCTGAAGGATTTGTTAGAGTCGAATAAACCATGTCCTGACGAAGTTGAAGCTGAAAGTAATGGTGTTCTTTCATGGGAGATTTGGGACTCCTCTGCGATAGCATAAAATCCGGAAGACCCTCGTTCGACGTCTCCGATGCTAATAGAATGCTGTCTGGAGTCAAGAAGATCCTGTAGGAGGAATTCGATCGTCTCACGGTGAGATAGTGAAGTAAGAAACTGCCAGGCAACGAATTCACAGGCATATCCGCGGCTTTCGTTGAGGCCAATTTCATCATCCGGGAGGTTGTCAAAATGCCATTTCAGAACCCTTGGCAGTCAGAAGAGAACCAAACAAACTCTAGATATCTCCCGGTCAGACTCACATTAAAGCGCGAACCAGATTTTTATTGTGAACAGTTTCAGATAGATACTTTATCAATGGCCGGAACTTCTGGCCGGCGACAGATGATCTCATGTCATCGAATGTGCAAGGAACATCTGGAATGGCAGCAACGATATATCTAAGGTAGCTTAGATCATGAAGCACGGTTGGTATTTTGAAGACTTACCGGAAAATTTTCCTAGCCACATCTTCCATAGAATCATCGTTGTCAATTTCGGGTATCTCAGGCTCATCATCGTCCAGCATACGCGACGAGAAGGACCGAGAAAGCCGAGCCACCATTGTGCTAAAGCGAATGTTGTTCAAATCAACCAATTGTGAAGGCTTTTAGGAGTGAAAAGTGAAGTGCCAAAATTTTTTAGAGAGCCTTGGGGGTGAGGCTGTTATAATCGCCTCAGAAGCGTGAAACTGTGGTGCTGTCAAGACTGTAGATAGACCCTGGCGAGCAATTAGAGTAGGGGGTCTTTTTTCATAAACAAACAACCACGGAACACGCAAATTCCTTATTGATGCCCAGCTCTGATAATTAGAGCAAACATAGGTGCTGCAGCCATACGATAAAACACTTAATTTCTTCAACAGGTCAAGAATGAAGTCGAGCCAGGAACCGTCGTGATGCGTTGTTTCCCTTGATACGCACATGAGCGTGTCAGGAGCCAATAGGGGGCGGCCATAGTGCTTACTAACCGCGTGACGTCTTCCGCCTTCCCCACCGACAACAATCGCTGGTTATCGAGCCGCAAGCACCAAGCAACATCAAGCAACACCACATAAAAGCTTCAATAATTTCACCGCGTGTCTCAGCGCCAGCTGTCTCCGTTCTCGGCTGTTTGTGATGGAGCTGCATGTCTTGCGCTGCTGTCGGTAATCACCGGCCTCACCCACTGCCGTCCTTGCGATAAAGCTCTGTAAAAAGCCCTCATTGCATCTCCGCCAGTATGGGTCAGGGCTACTCTTTGACTACCCTGTCTGCAGGGTCGGCTGGTATCGATGTTCCCGAGCTCTCGGACTTGGTGTATGAAAAGTCATTGGGTTCCGCCCGATTCATGAAAAGCATTAGAGCTCGACAGCCCAATGGATTGGCCTTTGTCAAAGTCATCATGAAACCGTACCCAAGCTTGCAGCTAGACCCTTACGTTAAGACGATAACGCGTAGGTGCTCCAAAACTATGCTACTGATCATAGCTAAATGAGAATTTACAGGCGAAAGGGAACTGCTTGCAAGCGTTCCCAACGCTCTGCCTTATCAGCGGATTCTAGAGACCAGTACTAGTGGATATCTAGTCCGTCAATACGTCTACAGCTCTCTTTATGACAGATTGAGGTAAAAAAAATCCTTTAATTTGATTTATATCTACAACTTGAGGCTGACAGTCATAGTACGCGCCCCTTCTTGGAACACATCGAAAAGAAATGGATTGCGTTTCAACTGCTGTGTGCACTTCGTGACTGCCATTCTCAGGATGTCTTCCACGGAGACATTAAGACCGAAAATGTTCTGGTCACCTCATGGAACTGGTTATATCTGTCCGACTTTTCTTCGTCATTCAAACCAACGTTTCTTCCAGAAGATAATCCAGCAGACTTCTCCTTTTATTTTGACACCTCGGGCCGGCGGACCTGCTACCTTGCTCCTGAACGATTTCTGGAAACAGAAGAAGAGCCAGAAGGAAGGCAAGTCAACTGGGCGATGGACATCTTCAGCGCAGGATGCGTTATTGCAGAGCTTTTTCTCGAGGCGCCTATTTTCACGCTCAGCCAGCTCTACAAATATCGCAAAGGAGAGTACAGCCCAGAGCATAGCCATTTGTCAAAAATAGAAGATCGAGACGTGAGAGACCTCATACTCCATATGATTCAAATCGACCCTGAGTCGAGGTACTCGGCCGAAGAATACCTCAATTTTTGGAAGCACAAAACTTTTCCTGAATACTTTTACAGCTTTCTTCACCAATACATGTCCCTCATCACTGAACCGGCTTCGGGACGGACACATGTTGACGACGCAGAGGCTAGGAATAGGAGCGAGCCTGATGAACGAATAGACCGCATTTACTTTGACTTTGATAAAGTGTCCTATTTCCTAGGCTCCCCACCAAAACATCCAAATGACGGATCAAAACTGACAACGCCGCAACTCACCAGCCAGACTCTTCCGGTTCAATTAGACCTGACCAATGCTCAGCTGGACGGATCAAAGATGGAACCGCAAGAAGGTGCTCTCATCTTTCTTACGATTGTTGTGTCGAATCTCAGGAACACAGCAAAAGCTTCCGCCAAAGTCAAAGCTTGTGACTTGCTATTAGCATTTGCTGAGCGACTTCCTGATGAAACCAAATTAGATCGTATTTTGCCATATGTGATGATCTTGCTCAATGATCGATCTGATATGGTCAAAGTAGCAGCCATACGCACTCTAGCGCAGCTGCTCTCCATGGTCAAAGTGGTCTCACCAGTCAACGCATATTTGTTCCCGGAGTATATCTTCCCTAGACTACAACCATTGGTCACAGATTCGACATCGAAACCTAGTCCAATGGTGCGCGCCACTTATGCGTCTTGCATTGCCTCCCTTGCTCAGGCATCTCTAAGGTTTTTGGATATGGTTCAAGCATTGAGAACAGACGCACGTCTAAGATCTGTCATTCCTGCGGGCTCGGAAGGTGACTGGACAGAGGATGCATCCTTTCATAACCTCTACGACGTAGCCAGAGGTGATCTTCTAGAATTTTTTGAGGACCATACAAAAGGTTTGTTGACCGACAGTGATTCTTCTGTTCGCCGTGCATTTCTTGGCTCTGTGCCAGGTCTCTGCGTCTTCTTCGGAAACACAAAGACAAACGAGGTTATTTTAAGCCATCTGAACACTTATTTGAATGACAAGGACTGGATCCTCAAGTGTGCATTCTTTGAAGCTGTCGTTGGTGTCGCCGCATATGTGGGGAGTGTAAGCCTCGAAGAATTCATACTGCCTTTGATAGTCCCGTCAATGACGGATTCGGAAGACTTCGTTGTTGAAAGGGCCATTCGTTCCATGGCAGCAATGGCTGACCTGGGCCTATTCCAGAGGTCAGTCACATGGGAACTACTTCACATTGTTGTGCGGTTTTTCTCTCACCCAAATGGTTGGATTCGGGAAGCTGCTGTACACTTTGTCGTTACATGCTCAAAAGCTCTGTCCTTCGCGGACAAGCATTCCATTATGACACCGCTTGTGCGTCCTTTTTTAAAAACAAGCATCACTGCCATCAGCGAATGTGAAATCCTTGATGCTCTCAAGCGTCCGTTGGCAAAAGGTGTATACGACATGGCTATGGTATGGGCGCAAAAATCAGAGAAGGGTGTCTTTTGGAAGGCGGCAAACAGAGACAGTGTTTTTACTCTAAGTATCAACGATGGTCTCGTGGGCCGAAATTTTCCAAGACATGTATCTCTTTCCGGATTGTCCAAGAACGAAGAAGACGAACAATGGATCTCAAGGTTGAAGAGCCTTGGTATGACTCCAGAAGACGAATTCAAACTATTTGTTCTTCGGGAATATATATGGAGGGTAGCTATGAGGTCCGGCAGAGTGTCTGATGCGACAGGGACGTCTCAACTGAACAGCTTTATCACATTGACTCAGTCTGGAATCACACCGCAAACAGTTTTCTTTGATAAATCCCAAGGCATCAAGCAGCGAAGACAGTCAACAGGCTATAAACCTCCACAAGATGAAAGAGGCATGAAGCCCCACACGATAGCAGACGCACTGCTCGATGCATCAACGTCCATTGATCCTCAAACAGCAGTACCTCTAAGACACCAGCATGCACGAACTAATAGAGTCAAGGATAGCAACTCGGGACGTCAAGGGCCTTCACCAGCAGCTATAGAATTTATCAAATCGGACTCACAAGCTCGTTCGGCGTCATCTTCCCCTATTCCACCGACCTCGCAAGAATCGTCTACTCCTAGCTCGGACATAGAGCAGGGAGCGACGGGAAAACGTCACGACACTGGTAAAGGCTCAGACAGGGCCAGCATAGCAACGACAACAGATACGGGTCGTTTAACCCCAACAGGGTCATTGAACAGAATCGAAAGGAAGACTAGTGCCATGAGCCTACTCAATCGCAAAGATACAGGGAAAGCCTATGCTGAAACGAGCATGAATTCGACGAATGCATTTGGCAAAGTGGATGTCCCATCTCAGCGCAGAACACCGACGTCTCCGTTGGCGATGGCAAGGGATATTTCAACCGAGCAAGTTGCTCCTCAGAAATATGAGGTCGGGCATTCGTATAACGGAAATGACCCTATGATCTTGAAACTTTTGGATAATGTATTCGCTGAGAACTATCCTACGGATCTTTTTGACCTTGGGCCGTTTGTAAAGGAGGTCGACTCTCGCCGGGCAATCAAGAGAGCCAGCGGGGAGAGCACAGATAAGCCATGGCGGCCTGAAGGTGTGCTAGTGGCTATGTTTGGTGAGCATACTGGGCCGGTAAATCGAGTAGTAGCTGCGCCCGACCACGCCTTTTTCGTTACCGGCTCCGACGACGGTACTGTCAGGGTGTGGGATACTACCCGGTTGGAAAAAAACCTAACTCCTAGGTCACGACAGACGTATCGTCACGCAGCCGGTACTAAGGTGAGGTGTTTGACCTTTGTGGAGAATACATATACAGTAATCAGCGGGGCAACGGATGGGAGCATACACGCTGTCAAAATCGACTACCACAAAGTAAGTGAGACGGTGCGTTACGGCAAATCACAACTTGTCCGCCAATACCAGCTGCCAATCGCGCAAGACGGATCAGCTGAATACGCTACGTGGTTTGAACACTTTCGGTATGAAGCTCAGTCGACGCTGCTGGTTGCTACCAACATGTGTCGGATCCTCGCTATTGATATGAAAACGATGCGACCGGTATATAGCTTGCAGAATCCAGTTCATCACGGCACACCAACTGTGTTTTGCTACGACCGTAAGCATAGCTGGCTGCTAGTTGGGACTTCACATGGAATCCTTGATCTCTGGGACCTTCGGTTTAGAGTTCGATTGAAGGCGTGGGGGCTCCCGGGTGGAACGGCCATCCATCGACTTCAAATCCATCCAACCAAAGGCCGAGGCCGATGGGTTTGTGTGGCTGGTGGAAGCGGGCAGGGCAGCGAGGTGACTGTGTGGGATGTCGAAAAGACTCAGTGCCGAGAAGTTTACCGGGCAGCATCACCATCGACTGGAGCCAATAACCAGGGCCATGCTAATGGGGGCCCCTCCAGTCATCGAACATCGGTAGTAAACAACCTGGCTGCCATGAATACAGTTACTAAAAGCTATGAGCCATGGCGAGTGGATGAAGACCGACCTGAAGGGATGCTTAGCCGTTTCGCCAGCACGTCGTCCGCAGGAATCGAGCCGAATACAAATTCGGCGCCGTCCTCGGCAGCTTTTGGTGACCGCAATGGTATATGTGCTTTGAATGTCGGATACGATTCGCCGATGGATGGCAAGGACAGCACTACTAAGTGCGGGTTCGCGATCTCGGCGGGGTCGGATCGCAAGATACGGTTCTGGGATCTGGCTCGACCGGAGTTCTCGAATATTGTCAGCGGGTTCGACGCGGCGTCGGATGCCGGGATTGCTGCAACACCGCGGTACGAGAGCGTTCAGCCGACTCCCAGTCTCACAGTCACTACAGAGCACATGCCAAATCTACCTGGTGCAAGCGGCCGAGGTGATGGTAGAGGCAGTAGCAAGAAAGGAAGCAGTGCGAGTGCTTCACGGCCCCCTCGAAGTACAGTAATTAGCCTTCAGCAACAGCAACTTCTTAAGAGTCATTTAGACTCTATTCTTGATGTGGCGATTCTGCGGGAACCCTACGGGATGACAGTGAGCGTTGACCGGGCCGGAATGGTATATGTATTTCAATGAGAGCCGATTGAACATCTACATACTTTTTACACGGTCATATAATAGCAAAATTACTTCTTATATTTAATGTTTCATACTCTATCGGGAGGAAGCTCTTCATATTCTGAAGACAGTATTGAATTCATCTCTTGAAAAGCAGACAGTATGTCCTCGGAATCCAGAGCAAAGCAGCTTGTGCCCTTGTGTACCTGACGCCACCCAGGTACATGCTGTCTGGTTGGTGTTATGCACACATATGTTCCTTGCAGGATCAGCACACCAAAACGGAGATTCTTTCTTTCCATTGGCTTCATGTGACTGGCGGTGAATATAATGCAAAGCGTGGGTTGATCGATTGATGCTGTGTTTCAAATGTTTGCTCGTCTTACCGTATGCATCGACTGGTATGTGGAAATACGACTCGTCAGATCAACTCTAGTCTGGAAGAGGGGTTTTGGATCGGTCATTTTAATGAACCAGTCATGCAGCTTGTACACATGTAGTCATCGTCAATTGATGCAATTGATCAATGTCAATGTAGCTGGTATTGATGTATGGGTTGAGACACCTGGGACTTCAATTGTTGCGTAACCCTACGCTGTTGGAGAAGTATGGCGACGCGGAGAATTGACAGTTACATATGTACTATTTATTATGGGAATTCAATATTCTTAGCTTCAAATGCTTGATTTGTGTATACGTATAATCTTTGAAATCTTGTGTGTACTGCCAAATTTAAAGGGCGGACCACATGCTTGACTTAACCGCCCCTAATAAGTGTATAAATTGATGTTTTCGTACTACGTGTACATGAGCATCTATTGATGTCGCAACATCGAACTGAATACACCAATTTACGATTTCTAGAACTTGAAAACTAACTGTCGCCCTTGTTGATCGACATTATTGATACGTCAATCAGGATTTCAATGAAGTGCGATACTGCAGCATTGAAGACGTCACCGAGGGCGACGGGTATCAAACTTTGTTTCTTGATCGACTGAACTTTTCGCAAACATTCGCAACAGATCTAAACAGTTTAAAGCTAGCCTGCAGATGACATGTAGCGTCACATTTACTTGTGCTATTCTTCAACGCGATGGAGATATTTAAGAAAAGACTCATCATAAAACCGACTGATATACTGCGACAGATCTTTCTCCCTTCTTTAAAGTGCATGCAGGGAGGTGTATGGTCAAAACTCCAGAATTTCAGGCCGAACATTGTATCCTTTCCATTACATTGCCATTGTAAAAGCCTAGAAGGGACGCAATCAAACCTTGCAGCAGAATACCAGGCGCCCAATGAGACATTTCGCATTGTATCAAAATTATCAATCAATGCAAGTAACTTAACTCCAGAGCCAGACACAAGCGGCCCAGCGCCGACAAGTTACTAGCTGCATATGCAGGTTCGTCACGAACTTGCGCTGGTTAGTTTAATTTCCTTTTTCTCCGGCCTGTTCTCTGTATCAAGATGGAGACTGTTGCAACCTTCGAGACCTGTCCAAGACAGGGATGCCGCTAATCAATTACTTACTACCAACATAATCCACAATAACTTGCAAGGGAGTGACAAATTACACAACATGTCTTGAACACGTCGGCCGTGCGATCGCAGTTCTTACTGCAACTTTTATTAACAGTACGTACTAAGTATTAAAATTACTCCTACGACGGAGAGTTATAACAGGCTCTGCTAAGGCGCGCGCAGTCTAGACCGGACAGGGGAGCTCCCCGAATAGGCAACCTCGGCTGCGCATCGTTATTAAGGACTGTGACGCCAAGCCGACTCTGGCTGTTCCTTTTCTTACGGTCTTACATGTATATGATAACAAGATGGATGGCAAATAGTAGTGAACACCGCGAATAATATTAAATAACGATGCTGAGACCTGTCTATCGTCAATAATAGTTTCTCTCGGGTCAAGTAGTCGAGACAGGCACGACTGAGCATGTGCTACATATCATTATCCACTATCCCAGGATCCAGTCGGCTGGGACGGGCATTCATGTACAGCTGACAGCGGTTTTTTCAGTTTCTGTCCAGTAAACATGCAATTTTTTTTTGTGCCGACTAATTTCTGACGCCGATCGCCATGGGGAGCTGTTCAATAGTGATAAGAAAAAAAAGAATTGTTACATTTGCCGGGACAGAGGGCGAACCTGATCAGCGATACATCTCCGTATTCCGCACGGATACGTATAATGAGGTTCAAATGTTGTCCTGCAGCAGTGAGCGAGGACGGACTGCAAGTGCAGGCAGATAAGCGCAAGGGACAGTGTGAAACAAGCAGGGCCGGCGGTTTCAGAGCAAGAAGAGGGATCATAAAACGGCCATGTTATTAATATCGGACGGAGTATCCGTAATAATAAACTGTAGTATTATTATTATTAAAAAATGTGAGGTGTAGAGATAGCAGGACGAAACTTACGGGAACAGGTACCAGAGGAACAGGTAACAATACGCCCAGAACGGACTAGCGGTTCCTGGGCCGCAGCCACCTTCCGCGGGCCCGCACCTTCTGTCTCTGTCTCTGTCTCTGTCTCTGTTCCACTTCCCTGATGCTCTCCGTACTCCGTGCCAATTAATTATTATCGTGGAAACCTCATGATTATTACATATAACATTGCTCCACTTCATCTCTCTCTCTCTGCCCTGGCTGGCTGGAACTCGACAAAGCTTCAATCTTGTCACCGCCAGGCCTGCGCTAACGGGCTAACCTCGAAACCAGGCCGCCCGAACAGCGCGCTGCGTGGACCGCGCAGGCGACGGACAGGCTGCTAAGAGCCACTAAGGCGTGGTGCTCAGGCAGCGCAGCAGCTAGCCGATCAGTCTCCAGTATCTCGATCCAATCCCCGCTGCCCGTACGGCGCTCAGGGGTCGCCCGAAATTATTGCTCAATGCTGAGTGCTCGCTGCTCGCCCACGATCACGCTAGCCCTGCAGGTCCTGACTGCAACTGGAGCTTCTTCCGCTTCCTCCGTCTCTTTTTCTCGCTCGCTGCTCTTTCTTCTTGCTTCTCCTGCAGCTTTGAGAATACTCGACCCCCTCGGAGAGAAAGCCCATCTGTCTGCTTTTTCTCGCCAAAAAAGGAGCTCTCCGCATTCATCCAGGCGATGTGTGATACAGTCTCACACTGGTTGTGAACGGCTTTTACGCTTGCCCTTTTGTTTAATCTCGCTCTCTGAATTTGCTCGAGTCGTGCCGTCCGCTTTCGTGACCGATTGAATCTGCACCGGAATAGAATCTGGAATACTCACCCCATACACATACGTCCACCATGGCGCCTTCTTTACGAGATCATTCCTCCTTTGTCCGTCCGTCGACGCGAGACCGGCCCGTCACCAGAGACCAGGTCGACACTTCTCTCATTGTTCCCAGCCGGACCTCGTCTCTGCACTCTCGCATCACTCAGCCCATTCCCTCGACTCTCAACCTGAAGCCGGCCCAGCGAACGCCCAAGACGCTGACCCATGCCTACATGGTATGCGGTGTTGGCCGCGAGCCCGCTCAATGGGTCAAGGCTCCTGCGCCAGTCCAGGGCAAAGTCCAGCACATGAAGGGTGCTGTGGGCCAGTTTTGGTTGCCCGAAATCCTCGGCAGCAGCCCTCGACTCGAGCAGGACAATGAAATCGCACGCTCTTTGCATGTCGCTATGAGGGTAAGTCTGTTGGGTTGGAAGTGGAAAAAACACACAAAAAAACAGACAGCTAACTACCTCGAATTAGGCATGTTTCCCCCACGATGTCGAAATCTGCACTGGCAAATCCCAGCCTCATTGCGTCCACCATTCTTTTGTTCTCCAACAGGATTCCTCTCACACTCTCTACGGCATCGCCCTCAAGGTATGGTCCCGCGCCGATGAAAAGCGAGCCGACACCATTCGCGAATTGCGAAAGAAAACTGAGCCCGACTACTACGATAACCCCGATGAGACGTACTGGATCCCGTACTGCTTGAGCTTCTTGTCTCGCTATCCTCTTTACGATCTTCTGGGAGATTATCTCCGTGGAATGTGGATCCACTGGAACAAAGCTACCAACCTGTTCCATGCCGAAGAGGTTTCTCGAATCCTCAGTTTCCCCGCGCCTCGCCTGAACGACTTGGTCCGCATTGACATGAAGGACTATGCCCTTTGCTATCAGTTCCCATCCTCGCCGACTGGTTTCCAGAACTTCTCCATGTGGCCGCTCTTCAGCTGTCTCTCGATCCCTAACATTGTCGGTGTTATTGAGGCAGCCGTGTCACCAACTCGCCGGATTATTTTGAGCAGTCACCACCCTGCCATCTTGACTGTTGCCGCTGAAACTATTCGCTTCTGTGTGCGTGTGTATGAATGGAGTGGTCTCTACGTTCCAATTGTGCACGCCCGCCATGCCAAAGAGCTTGTAGAAGAACCTGGCCCTTACATTCTTGGTGTTTCAGTTGAATGCCGCTCTCTCTTTACTGCTCCGTCCGATGCTTTGGTCGTCGATCTCGACCGCAACTTTGTTTTGACCGCCAGCCCACCTAACGTGCTCACTCCGAAACAGCGTACCAAGTTCGTCAACCGCCTGACCCAGGCCTTGAGCGGCGATGTGACTCCTTCTGGAGTCCCCCCTCATCTGCGATCGGCCTATGGCGGTGGCAAGCTGGTTCCGGCTGGCCAGATTATCGTCATGAAGGGCGAGGTCGAGAGCGTTCAGGACCCCGGCTGGTGGAACCAGGACGGTGTCATGAGTGTGATGGACCACGTGTGCGAGAAACTTGTAAGTGATGGCACATTTTTTTGATTGACTCATTCGCTAATCCACATTAGGGACGCAACACTGGCGTCAAGGCCATCTTTGGTGGCTCTGTAAAGAAGCCACTTATGACCAAGGTTTCCATGAGACACCTCAATGAAATTGTCCGCGAACGCAACCAGTATTCTCGAGATGCCATGGAAGCCTGGCAGGATTTCATCAATCTCAAGGGACGTCTCGATACCGAGTTGTCCAAGGTCACCAAGCGCAACAACTTCTTGGTGGAGGAATTGGAAACCTGGAAACAACAGGTACATATTTATCACCGTATCTTTGACCTTCTTGAAACTAACATCTATCGTAGTTCCTCAAATTCCAGGCATTTGCTGAGCAGCTCACGAAGGAGACCTCCGAGCTCAAAATCAAGATCGAAGGCCACAAGCGCGAGAACCGCCGTCTCACCGGTCTCATCGACCAACAGAAAGACGACGTTGCTCGCCTTACTCTTCGTCTTTCCGGAACCGAGAAGCAGCGCGACGATGCATTGGAAGCTCTGGTTCTCCAGCAAGAAATCGCCGAGGAGCTGGAGCGAGAACGCAAGCGCAACCACAAGGATCTTGCCGCCATGGAACACCGCAGCGCTTCGCTTTCTCGTCAACGCGACGAAGCCCAGCGCATTGTGGTGCACCTGCGCAGCTTGATCGAGGGCCAGACTCACCATATGGAGCACATTATTCGCAACCTTGCCGTCTCCCCCGATATCAGCGAATACATCGAGCAACAAACCTTGGAAAACAACCAAATCCAGAACGAGTCGCTGTCTGCTCGCACACCAGTCGACAGCCCCAAATCTGTGAAGCGTCTTTCCCGACCAGGATCTCGTGTTCGCATGTCCAGTGCTTTCTCGAGCCGATCTAGCAGCTTCAATGACACCAGCAACGTGTCCCCAGAGATGGAGAACCACCTTCAGAACATGGACAAATCACAGCGCCGTCTGTCTCAAATGAGCACGACGGATGTCGGCGATCGTTATTTGAGGGACAAGACCGATGCCATTGCTGCCATTATTCGTAACATCAGTGAGCAGTGTGCCGCTGCCGTCGAGGGCTTGCACCTTGCTCAGGATGCCGAGAATGAGGAAGGCTCTGTCAAGGAAGAAGGACATGCTGCAACATCTGAACAGTCTCGTGACGAGGGTAGTGAAATGGGCGAAGCTGATAGCAACTACAGCGTCGACAATCCCACTTCTAGCATTCCTCCCACGCCGGACCTGGTTCACCGATCGAGCACCTCGATGTCGATGGTCAGCACGTCGACTCTTGCCGAGCGATCCAGCCAGCAGTACAACCCTGGAGACATTCCCACCAAGATTGTCGAGGATGAGGATGAACATCTTCACGAGAACGAAGGCTACGGCGAGCATAATGAAATGGCCCCTGTTTCTAAACAAACTAGCCAGGACATTGTGCTCCCCAGCGGCCCCCGCGTTATTTCTTAAGCTTGATACCCGGTGAATTTTCCAAAGAAAAGCACCTTTCAGTTTCGCGATGGTGAAGAGGAAAGCCCTTGCTGTCGATGTGGTATTTTAGTCCTTTTCTGGCGTTGGGATTGTCTTGTGGGACTACCGAGCTTCCTTTACTCGTCTAACCTCTTGGGAAGTTTCTCGCCTTTTTTTTTCTTCCGTTCCGAATTCCCATGTTTGTCGACAGCTAAATGAGCCTATTCTCGTTGATCTATGTTCATATTAAATTTCTCCTATGGCTTACGTCTGATTTGTTCTCTTATTTCCTTTCGTCACCATATTTTCCACCCGCCTTTTTGTACAGAACTCTGGGTTTCTTGTTGGGTGCACACGAATTGTAGGGAATTGTGTATTCTCTTGTTCTATTTTCCCCTGCCCAAAATTACCGACCAGTGCTTGGTCTCGATTGTCTCTTTTGTGTAGTTATCGAAATTGTTGAGTTGATATATTGGAGAGACAATGCACTACTTGTGTGATAACGAATTGAGCTGGTCTTTGCAAGACTTTTAGACCTCGTATGTGTAAATATTCGTATTCTAGCTTATTATCGTCGTGCCGTCGTTTTCTATAGTCCACTAAGAGACTAAGAGCAGCTGTCAACTTACCGCGGGCCAACCAACTAGCGCAGCCAGCGACATCCTCGGCTCTCCGCAGCCTTGAGCATACTTTACTATTTAGGTGTCATTCTTGCTGAGCCTATTTCTCACCTTTGCTTTTCTTTTTCTCTTCCTATTTCTTCTCTTCCAGGTTGTGTAATTGGATAAGTTTTCAATTCATTCCCACAATGACATCCTCTGCAAAGCGCCGCCTTCAGGCGCTCAGCCAGCAGCTCGTCGAAGGTATCCCGGATGCTGGCACATTCGAGGACATCCCGCGAATTCGCACGGTCGCAGGGGACTCTGTAGGCCCGTGAGTTTGCCTGTTCACCGGTTTTTATATTTTTAAATAAATGCATAGTGTAGCTTGCTAACGACATGTGCAGTAGACTCAAGGACAAGGTTGTCATCGTCACTGGTACTTCACCGCCCCGTCCCATCGCATCTGACCAAGACTGACTGACACGCATCATCTCAGGTGCCAATTCGCCCATCGGAATCGGACGAGCAAGCGCGCATCAATTCGCACATAACGGCGCCAAGGCAGTCTACATATGTGACTACGACGAAACCCACCTGGCCACGCACAAGCGCGAGATTGAGTCGCTCTACCCGGGCGTTGACGTGCACGCGCGACAATTTGATGCAGGCGACGCCAGCGCAGTCAAAGCGGTGATCGACGATGCCATTGATCGATATGGCCGGTTGGATGTGATGTTTGCCAACGCGGGTATCATTGGGACTCCAAAGGTGTTTACGGACATTGAAGCGGACGACTTTATGAAAACGCTACGGACGAATACACTTGGGTGAGTCTAGGGGAGCGAGAATTTATCCATCACCGACTGGACTAACGCAAAGGAACTTCGTGTGTTTGATTCGACAGTGTCTTCCTTGCAGTCAAATACGCCGCGCCGGCGATGCAAATCACTTCGGAAGCGAAACCGTTTCCCTCGGGCTCGATTATTTGCACGGCCTCGGTGGCCGGTCTCCGGTCCAACGCTGGATCAACAGACTACTCAGCATCCAAGGCGGCCGTGGTCAATATCGCGCAGACAACGTGCTACCAGCTCTCTGGTACAGGCGTCCGGGTCAATGCTATCTGTCCGGGCGTGATTGAGACAGGGATGACCAAGATCATGTACGACGCAGCTCGCGCCCGCGGCACGCAGCAGAAGATCGGCCAGCTCAACCCACTCCAGCGCGGAGCAGTCTCAGACGAAGTTGCGAGGGTGGCGTTGTTTCTGGGTAGCGATGAGAGCAGCTACATGAACGGCCAGGCGGTGACCGTCTGCGGAGGGCTCAGTGCAGGTCATCCTTTTGTGCCTGGGAAGTTGGGTTAAGAGTAGTATAGCTGGTACAGCATATAGTCTTGAATCTACGAGCGTAAAAAGCGTGTATAATATTGAGCATGGTAAAGCGTAGGATGTTGTTGATGTTGTTGATGTTGTTTGTCGCGGGGTGAGTGGAGCGCAGCATGTGACCTGCAGCGGCACGTCATTCATTCTTGGGGACCAGAAAGATTCACCACTAAACAAATAGTTTGCATTGGGCTGACAACACGACAACCACCACCACCACCACTACCATCGCTTGCTTGCTTGGTCTATCACTAAACAACGCATCGCTCCCCTCGCCTCGCCTATCATAGTCTCCGTCCGATGCCTGGTCTCGCGCGCCTTTGCTGGTCGCTTGTGTTCCCATGTCTTAGAGCTATCCCTTCGCATCACATTCCTCATCCATCCTGGCACTTCACCGTCTACTGATTGATACCTCCTCCATTCCTTTCTTTCGACTGTCGCTCCTAATTTTCTGCGAATCTGGCGCTCTCATGAAGCCTCGAGGGGACCGGCACACTTCGTATCGCCGCTTGCACATTCGACCAGGTCATGGCGGATTCGATATTCATCACGCCGCAACGACGCTCTTCATCACAGGCTTCTTCGTCCTCTCGCCGCAGCCAGAGAATCACCAATAACAGCAGTAACACCAAGTCTCTCCGACCGAAACAAGCGAAGCGTCTGTCTGGACTCTCTATCGCTTCCTCCATCACGACAAATACGTCGTCTACAACGACCGCCGATCTGACCTCGTTCCCCTCGCTCTCACCCAACGAGTCGCCTGAAGCATCGCTGGCCCAGCAGGCCCAGAGCTATGGGCTCGACCAAACCTTGTCAGAGGAACCCGGAAATCTGGAAGACGGCTCGGTCGACGTGACGCGTGGTCGGAAAGCTGCGTTGGACAGGCTCACCTCGTCGTTGTCTCAACAATCTGGGCGGGCGGCTTTGTTTGAAGACTCTATGTTAAGCACCGACATGCCCGGCGCACTACACCTGGCTGACAGTGCGCACATAGAGCGTTTATTGGAACGAAGTGGTGCTGTCACTGTGGTGAGACAATATGCTCGCGATCTCGCGATTCGTGATGCCGAGATCTCGAAGCTGCGTCGCAGAGCTGATGCACGGGAGCGGGAACTGAAGCGAATGCTTCGCGAATCCGGGGTATCCAGCCAGGATATCGAGAGACGACTTTACGATTTAGAAAACCCAACGTCAAAAGCTGGGTCAGTCGTTGGCGATGTAGACGATTTGAAACAGCCGCTGCAGAAGCCCAGTATTAATGGCCTCATGGACCAGGCCATGCTGGATCCGGTTGGGGAGGACGAGTCGGATAACACCGATCTGCAAGCGACGCTGCGTCCACATCGCAATGACAGCGATTCCAAGTCTGGTTCTTCCAGCATCGAGTCTGGCACAAAGCGAAAGTCGGGGACAGTACGCATGTGGCAGGACTATATTTTCGGAAGTACTAATACCAGTCGCAAAACCAGCCGTGCCAGTAGTGTTGTTACTGACGCCGATGATATCGAAGACTCAGCAGGACCGGCCAATGTATCAAACAATGCCCCTGGTCGTCGAAAGGGGCTCGATGAGCGACTTTTCCAGCCCCCTGTTAGTCGTACTACGTCTCCGGGGAGAACAGCTGATTCAAAGAATGCCGATGCTTCTAGTGTGCATTCACGAAAGTCTTCCAGGTCCGTTGCTTCATGGACTGTGAAGCTGTTCGCCGGTGGTTCTCAGACCAAAGACACCCCGGCTCCATCGTCCAACGACCGGAGTCGCGCATCTTCGCTGGGCCAAGACAAGCTCAAAAGCAGTGCAAAGAGTGCCGTCAACTCCTCGAATAAAGGCAGCCTCTCCGCAGTGGCAGCGCTGAAACGCATCAACAGCTACAACGGCTCCAACACTCTTCCGAGCACCTCTTCTGCTACATCTGTAGCCAGTAGAGCTTCTCAACGCCGAGCCACCGGTACTAGCTCCTCAAATCCGCCCAACGTGGATCGCAACAATGACACTGCCGCATCAAACCTTGGCCCTGTTGAGATGGATGCCATCTTGCCTATGGAGTCTCGCCCGCCGACTCTAACTGGTATATACAGCAACTATCAGTCAGGAGATTTGTTGACAGATCGCTTCGGCTTTATTTATGACCAGCGCCGCAAAAAGAGGCAGAGGGAGGCGACGGCACTGAAGAATAAAGTTAAGAGAAATAGCATGGCCGAGACTATAAGCAGCTACCGCAGTGAAGATCCTATCGATGATACTGAGAGTGGCTATGGAGGTTCTCGACCAGATAGCGAGACGCGTCCCAGTTCCTCTGGAACACCCATGTCCATAGAGGAAGCTGACAATGATGGCCCGATCACAAGACGTTGGCAAGACTATCTACGCATCGCTACGCGTCCCACAGAACTCCTCTCGCACACTCCTTCGGCGGCGCCCATCGTTGGCGTTGCAACGTCAGAAGGGCTTCCAAAGAGGCAAGCATCCTCAGTTGCCCTAGATAAAGATGGAGCTCCATCTATCGGCTCGAGTTCACAGCCTACGGCTTCGACTTCAGCTATCGTAGCAGACAACCCGGAATTTGCGAGCGCAACTGTGCGTCCGCCCGCCACAAGTACAGTTACGATTGCCAACGAACAAGAACCAGTGAGAATGCTCCTCGAGCAATTGACGGAGCTCCATGACGTTCTCCAACGAGACCGAACAACGAAATGGAACGAATTCCTCCGCAAGGTTCGTGCAGAACGTCGTCGAGACGGCGAGGCAGCAGCAGCGATGGATCCTGACCGCGCAAATCGGTCGCTCAGTATGCCCGAAGCTGCACTTGTCGATGGAGAAGTCGTGGGTATCGCTGGTCTGGGCAACAAGGGCAAAGTCGGCCGTAACAAGTGGCGCGAATTCCGGTCGCTGGTGCTCTCCGGCATCCCCGTTGCTCATAGACCCAAAATCTGGGCCGAGTGCAGCGGCGCTTCAGCAATGCGCATTCCTGGCTATTACGACGACCTTGTTAAGGGGGTAAGTGCCGTCGATGTCGATGCTACAATAGTTTCCCAAATCGATATGGACATCAATCGTACGTTGACCGATAATGTGTTTTTTCGAAAGGGACCCGGCGTTGCCAAACTGAGGGAGGTACTTCTGGCATATTCGCGCCGCAATCCCGAAGTTGGATACTGCCAGGGAATGAACCTTATCGCAGCTTCTCTTCTGCTGATAATGCCGACAGCGGAAGACGCCTTTTGGATTTTGACGTCGATGATCGAGAACATTCTCCCTCAACACTATTACGACCACGGGCTACTCGCTTCCCGAGCAGATCAACAGGTTCTGCGGCAGTACATTACAGAAGTGCTCCCAAGATTGTCTGCCCATCTTGAAGAACTGGGGATTGAGCTAGAGGCGCTGACATTCCAGTGGTTCTTGTCTATATTCACCGACTGCTTGTCAGCCGAAGCCCTGTATCGCGTATGGGACGTGGTGCTCTGTCTCAACGTAACTAGCACAATCCATACTGGAGCTCCTGGTACCTCCAAAGCAGCCAACAAAGACACAAGCACATCCGCTGCCGCTGGAAACGGCACAAACAAGGAAGCCGAGGAAGAAGAGCTTGCATCGACCAGCGGTGGCGGAAGCACGTTTTTGTTTCAAGTCGCTCTTGCTCTGCTCAAGCTCAACGAACAACAGCTGCTTACTACTTGCTCTACCCCGGCTGCGGTCTACACATACGTGAACCACCAGATGACAAACCACGCTATCAGCATCGACGGGCTTATCCAAGCCAGTGAGGCATTGAGGAATGTAGTCCGGCGCGAAGATGTTGTTGCCCGACGTGCTGCTGCTCTACGCCAAATGAAGGCAAACAGCTTCTCGTACGAGAATTCTGGCAGTGGAGATGAAGGAGCTTCTCAAGGGGGAGCATCATAGAGCACTAGATCAATGTTTACGTGCAGGTTTTGAGGGGGTTGTCTCGGGAGGGCTTCGTTCTTTTTTATTTTCCTTTTTCGTTTCCAAATTACGAGCATAACTCAAGCATACAGAGATACCCAATCCTTTTGATATATAGACTTTTCAGTTTGTTTTTCAATGCATGGGAGTTACAAGGTGGACGGATCCATACCATGTTAGCAAGCCTGACTTGTGCATTGCATGACGCATTTACATTGTCAATTAGATTTGAAACTTTGCCAACCAATCCATTTCTTTAAAAATGAGCTGAATCAGTATTCAAATTTTTGTTGCTTGACGGATCCTTAGATTACCAGAGACAGCTGCCAGGGAGTCACGTGCGCAAACCGGACCGACGTCACAGATCCACCCGCGCGTCGACTTGACTCCAGCAACATTGAATGAAGCTATTGACTTTGTGAAGCACCGAACCATTTGAGAATTTTGATTACGCGACTGTCAGCTTTCATATCATAAATAGGCCACCAGCAAAATGGCGTCGTCATCGAGGCCTTCGAGCTCTCTCCTCTAGTAAGTGACAGCCCCTCGACTACAGAGATGATGGCAGCACCCTGACATGACATACCCTCCAGCTCCTGTATAGCACATGGAACTACGATTCTCGCTGAACACTCCTCGCCCGGCGCCTCTTCCACCTCCGCATCCTCTCTGGCATCCATCATCCTCCCCAAAATCACACACGACAAACCACAGAAACTGACCTACACGCACGACCGGCTCTTCGTTCACTATATTGCCGACTCACCATCAGGCCGCACTCACGACGATGGCAAAAGCAGCAACCAGCAAGAAATCTCTTCATATTCGTCCCTCAGCTACCTTGTCGTTGCCACTGCCGAGCAAGGCCGACGCATCCCATTCGCGTTTCTGCTGGAAATGAAACGCAAGTTCCTTTCTGCATACCCACCTTCAGCCACCGAGTTCTCGGCACTGCCTGCCTATGGCTGCGCTGCATACAACGCTGAACTGCGAGCTCTATTGCAGCAATACAACACCGCGCCACCGTCGGACTCGCTTGCGTCGGCGCGTAGGGAGATCGACAGCGTGCGTGACATCATGACCGAGAATATCGAACGGGTTCTGGAGCGCGGCGAGAGGATTGATCTACTGGTTGACAAGACGGACCGGCTCGGCGGGAGTGCGCACGACTTTCGAATGCGGTCGCGCGGTCTGCGCCGGCGCATGTGGTGGAAGAATGTCAAGGTGATGGTGCTGCTGGTCGTTGTGGTTGTGTTTTTGGTTTATTTGTTTGTCGGCATGGGCTGTGGATTGCCGGGATGGGATCGATGTGTTGGGGGGAAGAAGAGCGAGTAGGATGGATTGATTCGGATGATTTATGAATAATATTCTGTATTTTGGGGGTTTCTTATCTTGTACGATTGCAGCTCAAGGATTGTGTTTATTAGGAATATCAACTTTTGCATGGCGTCTGGTCAACTGTACATTTGTGGTAAACAATTAATCCCATTCTTTATCCAGTATCTTCATTATTTTATTTTTGAATGAATCCCTTCTACGACATGCTCACCAGACCAGGTGATAGTATGTACCTTGCCATCAAACCCGCACAGTCATCGAGTCAAGTCTATGTGCGAGTCTGCAGGCAAGTCGAGAAACGGTGATAATACATAATAGTAATAAAACCGGATCCCGAGCTTCGATCTACGCCAGTCGTATACCTCATAAACCATGAATAAATCGGTTAATGCGGAGATAATCTAGCGTATGGTGTTTTGAGTTCTCAAGTCTCAGAATGGGATGGAAGAGGAGTAAAGTCGCTGGATTTAAACAATTTTGATTCGAAAGAGGGCGCTGTTGTCAAATTGCTCTTACGTGTGATAAGAAGAGCGAAGGTAAAGAGAAACAACGGCCATCAAATATTTGTCGTGAGATTTCACCTGTAATATTAATTAGTCTTGAGATCATGTTCGCTTCAGGCATCTCATTATCGCTTTTTGGTGCATTTCATTAGTGAGAGTTGGTTCTTGCAGCCATCATCAAGCTTAAACCAGCGACCAGCGTGGTGAACACGAATGGCATGTTGTGTTTTGAGAGTTGTTTGAGAGAAGTATGGCAGTCTCTGCGCATTTAAGTGGTCGCTGTGCGTCACGTGATAGAGCTAAGCAGAGCAGCTTCGCATTGGCGGGTGCGGCCCCACTGCGCCTAGTACGTATCCATATTTATTTAGTTCGGTCGAGTTGTCCCGCGGAGGTTCAGGCGTTCGTCGCGCGCAACTCTTCACGAGCCAGCAAACCTCCGCGCATCCAGGAGCTGTGTCGCGTGTGATACTGCTGCCAGAGTCGCTGCTTGGTCCGAGACCTGCGACGCGTGTTCTCTGACCTTCGCCTCGTTCGCATTTGTCGCAGATCATCTTCATCGACCTGGCTGGCAATACGTGATTTTGACATGGGCACTGGAAATTTCGCAGCTTGAACGAAACATGTCTTCATATTCGAACTATTACAACTCATATCAGTACGGCGACAACAATGGCGGTAAACGGAATGTGAACAACAGCTACGCGGGCAACCGTCAGCCTATCCATCCTCCTCCCCAGGGATATATGGAAGCATCATATGACTGGAATAACCAAGGCGCGTCGTCAACGACTGGTTACAATAACCAGCAGCTCAACAATCCGAGGGCAAGCACCAATAATAACGGCGTATACTCGAGCTCCCACGATTATTCCTCGCATTCCGGAGATTTGTCGAGTTCTGTCAACACTTATAATCCAGTCGCGCAACCGCAAGAGGACAAGTTGCAGAGCTCGGGGTTGAATAGCTTGGTATACGCTTCTGCGTTGGAATCGGCGATTCGCACCACTCCTGATCAAGCCGGGTATAATTCGTCGAGGCAAGACGGTCGAGGCTCTTATCAAGCCCCGAGTAGAACGGCCTCACAGAATTATACACGTCAGACCTCGAGCCACACACCAGTGAGCGGCGGAAGGACAGGAAGCTACGATTCGCAGTCTCAAAGACCTGGCTTTTATTCGCAATCCACTGCAACTTCGCAAGGACACTCTGCTCAACAGACCCCCAATAACGTCCCGCTGCAACAACCTGCCAATAATCATCTCTCTCAGATGTCACAACAACAGCCACACCAACAACAACGGAATCCGTCGTCTCGAGCAAAACCTCAAGCGCAGCCACAGCAGTGGTCCAGCAACCAGAAGTCCCCTACAGTACCGCACTCCATGACGAATACGCCCCCCATCCAGACTCATACACATCCTTCGTTCCCCTCTGACACAGCCGCCCAAAATAAAAAGCCGTCTCGAAATAATTCACAGACGACACCATCTTCGGTGGCGTACAGACGCCCAGACGGACACGAAAACAGGGCAGCTACGCCGCCTACAAATTCCGGCGCCGAAACTACGAGTTCCAATCAAATTTCACCGCCAAAAGTTCAGTTCATCAACCCTAATCAACTTTATAACCAGCAATATGTTCTTGCGCAGGAGCGCGCCAGAGCAGCAGAGGCAGAGGCAGCAGCAGAAAGGCAAAGAAAAGAAGCGGAAGCCAAGGCGCAGGCCGAAGCAGCAGCAGCAGCAGATACTGCGACGGAGCAGGAAAATGTAAATGGAAACGAATCAACTCCTACGAAGAAAAAGCCGGCTAAACGAAGAGCACCTAAAAAGAAAGCTAATGCCGGGGCCCCTGCGCCCGAACCTGGAGCGCAAGAAGAAGGGGATGACATGGCTACTGAGATGCAACAGATGCTCGAGAAGCTGAAGGGAATGCGAGCAAAAGACCCTTCTTTGTTCTCTAAACTATGGGATGATATTAAGAAAGCCCCTGCTGGAGGTCAACAAGCACCTACGCAGGGACAACAGGATACCAATTCGACTCCGTCCGCAGCAAGAAATGTCACGCAAACTGCCGCAATGACCGCAAATGAGACACCAACGTCAGGAAGCAAAAAGAAAGGTATTCCGCAAAATCCTCTGATTGACGGCATGCCAGACTTAGGAAGGTTTCCTGCACAGCGACGTAGGAAAAAGGGTAAAAATGAAGAGGGCAGCACTGCATTAGCAACTGAGGCCAATACCAATTCTCTACTCAACCAGGATCCAGACTCGTCCGCCGTTGAGCAGTTGGCTTCAATAACTGATTCTGGACCTGCACTTGCCAACCAGACTGGATCACATGCGACACAGCCTGTGGCTCAAGATGCAACGTGGCCGGCTTCAACTCAACAAAGGCTAGCTAGAGCCGCTTCAGAATACTTGGCTAAGGATCCTTTGAACTTGGAAAAGGAATGCTCTGCGGAAGCTCTGATGCTACTGCTACGCAACAATCCGTCTTATCCAGACCTGTGCTTGCAATTAGAATCTCGGGGGTTCATTTTAGATCGACAGGGTTTGGCCAGATATCTTCTCGCAGCAGTCCCTGCACTTGCTAGTGGCAACAATGCTTCGCAAGAGCCAAAAAGAGCGGCGTCAAATGGACAAGTTCCGGCTTCTGTTCCGACAACCACGCAGCCCACACAACAGGCTCCTCAATCCACTCCTCTCCCCGGAGAAGCGGCGCCTGCAAAGCCGAAACTAAAGCCAAAACCAAGGCCAAAGAAAAATGCACAAGCATCTGGGCCTCCGTCGTTAGAACACCCTCCACAACCTCTGCGGGCAGAGATGCTGGTTTGGGGTTCTGGTGATGGTTCGACTTCGTCTATGCCTTTAGGGAATACAACTCCGATCACGTCAGCTCCACCGAAAAACAAAGCCTCATCTTCTCGACGAAAGGTTGCTGCGCAAAGCATCTCGGTCCCGGCGGTACTTGGGCCAAAAGCAGAGAAAGCCAAGAAACGGCTGTTCTCTGAGATTGTCGATTTATCGCAGATGAGCAGTGACGAAGAGGACATTGATGAGCTCAGTGACGACGAGGGCTTCTCTCGTCTTTCCAAGTTACCGCGGTTAGAAGGCCCCTCGATTGAGCACCAAATGAACCAGCCGTTTGACCAGGACATCATGGATATTGATACAAGCTCGCCACAACGTTCCGGGTCCCCTGTCCCTGGGGACTCTCATATCGCCGAGCCCGACTTGGAAGACTTCGACCCTGATGACGAGGAGTGTCTGAGAACAATCAGAAATTTCCCTCGTATTTCCAAGCTGTTGGATCCTTCGGCAGCCTTGCAGCGAGTGTATTACAACCCCAAGTCGGTAGCGCGCGACATCTTGATTGCGGCCGGACGGCATCCCTCTGAGCGTCAGTTGAACTACCACCTGGCAAAGTTCCCTGAGATCTTCCCGGGCGTCGGTAGCAAGTCAGACCTAGAAACGTTCCGCTGGGACCTTGTCGACCCTGGCGGACCACCAATGCCTGTGGTGCCGGTCGAAGACATTCTGGCTGAGCCTCCGCGCGCGCCTCGCAAACGCAACAAGAAGTCACGTGCGGATACGGGCGACGATAAGAGCAGCGGCCCCACCCCGAATTCTCCCAGGTTCAACCACCTTGATCCTTCTTCTTCTCTTTCCACCCCGCAGAATCCTCGACTAGGCATGGCTGGAGCGCCCACTTCAGGGCGAGGCTCTGGTCGCCGCGGTCGGCCGCCCGGCGCGAAGAACAAGAACCCCACAAAGGCAGCTCTGAAAGCAGCGGTTGCCGGCTCAGCGCGAAATGCAGCTGCGGCCTCCGTCACTCAGGCTGTGCCTGAGCCTTCGTATCCTGTGTTTACGTGTGAGTGGTCGGCATGTCCTGCGCAGCTGCACGATGTCCATACCTTAGAACGACACGTCGTCAAGGTTCACGTGGTTGGACAAACCAGTTGCCAATGGAGCGGCTGTCCCAATGCGAATACGCAGTACGAGGGCGAAGGCCTCGAGGAGCATGTGCACCAAGCCCATATTCAACCGCTGGCGTGGAAATATGGGGACGGAGCTGCTGTCAACGGAACTGGTGAGAATGCGAGCACTTCGCACACTGTCATTGAAGTATCATGAGCAACTTATTGAAACTCGGGCGTTCTCTCTCTGGACATAGTGATTGAGCTCGACCGCTACCTGACCGCCAATGGATCGATGATTACTCCAGATGCCAGCACCGCCGGAGAAAGCGATTCGCTTATTTACCCCGTCGAATCGAAATCGTCGATCAAGGCATTTTACAAAGTGCATGGAACGGAGAAGCCAGAGGATCAAGCGCGGGAAGTGCTACTGGCTGTTCAACGGCGCCAACTACGCGTCGGCATTGGCCTCGAGCAAGAGGGCTGCGAGTTTTCGAACCCCAAACGTAACAAGGCAATGGTGAACGACGAGGAATATTATCAGGTAGTATCGGATGAAGAGGAGGATGGGGATAATTGGTTTCAGCGAGATGATTCGTCTTAGTTACTACTAAGTTGGGTTACGGTAGCTACCTGCTAGGAGTTCGGGTCCACGGCGTTTTGAGCTGAGAGGAAAACATGAAGACCATTTTTTACTGATGTTAGCCTTTAGCGATGTAGTTTTAATTTCCTTGGCATGACAACAATAGTGAACAGCCAGAGAACAAGAGCCTTTAACGACCAGACAAAAACCAGTGATACAATTCATTCAATTGGGACCCTCCCAATACCTCTATCTACAAGCGCACCCTCCTTCCGCTAACCATTTCTTTCCCCCGCGTAATCAACAAATATAACCTGCATCGAAATAATTTACCGCGGCTTCACCTTGGACGCGATAGCCGAGCCTGGCGTAAAGGCAACAGGGTCCGCGCCCAGGGGGATCTTCTTTGCCGTCGACTCTGCGGCGCTGCTGTCGGATTGAGCGTCGGATTTGGCGTTGACTTCGAGGAAGTGGTAGAGGACGATGAGGAGCATGGCCACGGAGCCGAGGAAAATGGCGAGGCTGAAAAGGTCGTCGTCGGAGATCATGTTTGGATGAATTGGTATGAAGAGGAGGGTGGATGTTGTTCTGTTGTTCTGTTGCTCGTGGTGGTAGCTGTCGCGGTGTTAGACTGGCCAGCTTGCAGGTTGCCAAGAAGGACCGGGCTGGGAGAAGCTGGACGTACGGAGCTGGAGGAAGTACTGTCCCGAGGCGCTTAGTGGACAGATTGATCACGTAGTCAACGAGACTGTGAGTTGGTCTGGCGGATGGCAGGTTGGTGCCCTTGATCGATGTTGCGCAGTGATGTGTTTAAAGATGGAGCGGGCGAGTTGCGGACAGTTCAACACTAGGACTGCGGGACCGCCCAATCATGTAAGTCGAGCTTCTACGACAGTGAATAATATTTAATATGCTTAGTACCTGGCAATTGCATACTTAAACAGTTGCTATTTGATTATTGCTACGATATTGGTATACTGGTTGCTTCAAATTTAGTATTAGTTTTGTCTTCTTAACAATCCCGTGCGGCCGTTCTACAGAAGAAGCACATTCGCATACATGTACACCACTATTGACAGGAATGAAGATATTTTTTTTAAAAAAAGTCTCTGACAGTTTTATTAATAAAAGATAAAAGCTATGCAGTAGGTCGTATGTCACGGCGAATATTCTCCAGGCTTGCATGCATCAATCAATGCATGTCAAGCTCCACCGGGAATAGTTTCAAGTTTCAACAAACAGTCTGCGCCGTACCACAGCTGCTTTTAATCATTGATTTCTCTCGGAACGTATCCAGGGAGATGAACAACAACAACAACAACAACAACAACAACAACAACAACAACAACAACAACAACAACAACAACAACAACAACAACAAAAAGAACCTCACAATCAAACAAATTCTAGTAGGAAGAATAGCAGCTGTATAATAGACATCCGGATAGAGAAAGCGTGCAGGCTCCACCAGCGCGCGCTGATTGGGCGGATGGCGCAACAAGGCTCAACGGCCGCGAGGGGAATCGCTTTCTTCTTCGTCTTCTTCGTCTTCCTCTTCTTCTCTTCTCTTCATCGTCTCGCTTCTTCGAAGTGCTGCTGCTGCTGTTGCTCCTGTCGCCGCCGCCGCTCTGATGATGAATACTACGACTGCATGATACCTCTTCTTCCCATTCTTATCGCTTCCGTGTACATTTCTTACCTGCCTTGTCTAATCTATCGCCGTGTCATCTCTTCTCCGCATACATACTTGAAGTTTTCTCTTCTCTTCGCTCCCCAGTGACCGATGCGCCGTCTCATCTTCTGTGCACTCTAATTACCATTAAATTGGCCTCGGCGCAAGTGTTTGATTGTGTGACTGTTTTCTTGTCGATATACCACCGCTCCCTCCCCGTCGGCAAGCTACTAGAAACCCTGCGATTGCGCTCATCTCTTACCAGGTGGAAATTACGAACCACTGTTTTAGAATTGAAGCACCTGTGAAACCGCTGCGCGTTTCTTCTTCTTCATCTTCATCTTCTCTTTCCTACTCTCCACCCGGAGCCAGTGGCGCCGACTCGACCGATCAATCGAGAGATCAGATCTGCCCCACCCCGGTCCTGCGATCAGCCACCATGGACACAAGCCCCTTCTCCTACACGCTCGACTCCACGTCCAATTTGCACAGTGCTGGCCACAATGGCTCCAACACAAGCAATGGAAGTTCCACAACCGCCGGTGGAAAAGGAACTGGCGGGTCCAAGCCCTCCGGTCCCTCACCCCTCGCCTGCTTGACCTGTCGACAGAAACACCTCAAATGTGACGGCCAACAACCTGTGTGCGGAAGATGCATGTCCAATCAACTGGTCTGCGAATATACCCCATCTCGGCGAGGTTATAAAGGCCCCTCAAAGAAACGCCGTGCTGATCCGCCGCCTACGAACGACTCGACGCAAATGATGGCTGATCCGCGGCTTTTTGCGCTGGATGCCCGCAATCCAGAGATACCTTCCAATTGGGACATGTCGAGCAGCGGTATTGGTCCCCTCTCGAAAACACCAGTAGCGCAAACCACCCCGCCGGAGATGGGACAAACTCCTACTCGCTCGTCAGGAACACAGTCGCAAGTGGTCAGCGCTCGCTCGCCCTTGACCCCAGACTCTTCGTCGGCGATTGGAACAGATGGGTACTTGGTGGATGTATACTATGCAAACTTTCATGCCGCGCATCCGATTCTACCTCCGCTACACAAACTCTACGGAACCCCCCCTCCGCATTACCTCGAACAAGTGATCAAGTTTGTTGGGGCTCATTTCACCACTGCTGCTTCTCCCGAAACATATCGACCGTCTGTTGTTGCAGATGTCGTAGACCAAGCACCAAGCGCGGAGAAGGTCCAGGCGCTACTCCTGCTTACCATTGTTCTTCATTCCCGCAACGAGCGAGAGGAAGCCGGCTCCATGTTGGCCCAGGCTATGGATTTAGCTTATGACATTAGCTTACATCGTCGATCATTTGCTGAAACAGTGGCGGAAGGCGATCCTATCCGCGAAGAGAGCCTGCGCCGGACTTGGTGGGAGCTCTTTGTCATCGAAGGCATGTTGACTGCTCTCGGAGTGAGAGCTGTTTTTACAGCAAATACGATCCCGCTAGAAGTGCCTCTGCCATGTGAAGAACGTACTTATCAGGACGGCGTTCTCTTCCCCCTGGCATCACCACCCACGATTGCGCAATTCGACGATCGTGTATTCGCAGACGAGGACATTGATTTCTCGTCGTTCTCCTACCGCATCGAGGCAGTCCGTATTCTTGGGCGCGTGGTCTCGCTCTCCGAGATGGTTACAGGTCAACAAGAGCTGGTGGAATCGGTCGATGCCAGGATCGTTTCATGGTTCCACCACCTGCCCGAATCGAAAATGGAACTGATGCTTGCCGACGGAACCGTTGACGAGATGATGTTCCAGGCGAAGATGATAGTCAACGGGGCATCGATTTACCTGCATTTCCCGCGCTCCGATCTTCTCTCTTCACCGGCTGTAGCAGCCGAAGTCATCTGTGGCCATTCGGGTTTATGTTTGATGCCCGCATTCTCGCACCACTCTCATGCGATGAAGGCAGTCAAAGCCGCCAGCGAGATATCGAATCTCGCCGCAATCCGCATGCCCGAGACGAAACACACGCCTTTCTTCATCTGCGCCCTGGTCCTCAGCTCGATCGTGCAGCTGGCTGCCTACTCGGTCAAAGCTGGGCAAATGCCGGACCCCCGCCGCGACCGACTGTCCTTGACTGTTGGTGTTTTCCGGTCGCTGGGCAAAACATGGGCGATTTCGCAGTCGGTCAATAGACAGATCAGGGCGGTGGCGCGCGACGTGCTGGACATTGGAGTGCGACCGGCAACTGATCAAAACAGCCTCGATTTTACGGCGTTTCTAGAGGGCAATCAATTTTGGCTGTCGAATGCACAGCAGGTTGTGTGAGGTTGTCAAAAAGTACCAGTCCACAATATTGAGCAATGTGCATGCAATTCATTACGACCAGATATTTCATGAAGACACAAGAAATGACAACGAATTACCTTCTACTCTTAACCATTCTCCCTAAATTCCCTCTCTAGAAACATTCGATTCCTTTAGCCTTTTGTCTGTATAGATATTACATAACAGGATCCCAGTTCTCCGCGGCAAACGCCCGCGATACGCAGCAGTTTCCGTGTTACCAGACAGTGTAATTAATTCCTAGTTAGCAGTGTTTGTCTTACTTGACTTATCTCCAAATCTGGCTAATCACTCGGGGCCTTATCTCTTGCTTTTCTGGCTTCCCGTGAGGGGAACTTGTTACGTTCTTCCAAAGTTTGGGCCTTGAGCCCTTATCTCTGGGACATTCCCCGCACAGCGCCCGGATCTTGTAACCTGCGAGGGAAAATTTATAAATTACGAGACATGCCCCTGTGTGTAGTCGTTCCTGGATTTTCCGACTTCAACATTTGCTATCATACCGGTATCTTCAACACATCAGTGGGCGTCAGCCACCTAAGCAGCGAAGTCTCGCTTGTTCAACACGCAGCTTCTAGTTGAAAACCAACCATTTCAACATTCAACAAATCACAAAAATGTGCCGAAAGTCAACTTGCTCAACCTGCCGTACGTGCGCCCTTTTACCTGCTGCCATCAATTTGAATAGACGCCGCTAAAAACCAAACTCCAAAACAGAAAAAACAACCTGGTGGGGATGCGGACTTCATGTCCCCATGGTTTTTGAAACCATCCCTGAAACCGAATGGTGTGTCTGCGCGCCCAAGGTCGAGAAAGAGGGCAAGCAATACCCGCCCAAGGGGATTGCTGCGAATTGACCATCTATGTCAATCCTGAGTTTTGGAGAATGCGTTATTTCGATTACTTTTAGGACTTTATGGTGGATGACATGGTCATTTATTTCTCAGTTGACCGATTGATATCGCTTGATATGTGTGATTTTTGGGGTTTCTTCGTCAGTCAGCAAGGTGTTTGTTTGCGGAGTTACTGAAATGATTCTTTGGACGGCTTGAGTTGGATGTCTGAAATCAGCTGCTGTTTGTTGGTTTATCTATGTTAGAGGGACATCTGGTTCAATTGTTTTTAATGTGTCAGTTGGCATGTTTGCGATGTTTATACCAATTCTCGAATGTTTCAATGTTGGTAGCGACACGGGTTTGACAGCAAACGCATCAATTCGCCATCTTATTCACAGTATCAACTTTAAATTATATCGAGAGTTAAAACCATCGCTGTTGATAATTGATATGTTGTGTGGTGTCACTAGCTGATGCATGAATAGCCCTGGCCCAAATAGGAAGGCACAGAAATTTCCACTTCTAGCTAGGGTTTCCTAATCCATATCCTTAAGAGAATACACGTGTACGTAAAATCAAAACTCAACCGTATTTGCAATCAAAATTAAATCAACTCCCCATCAGACTCGCCAACAGTGTCGTTATCGTCATCATCATCATCGTCATCATTGTCATAACAGTCAAAATCAAAATCGTCAAGATTATCTGGCACGCCCATCTCACAATCCATTTCGTCTTCAACACTAGAAATGCTCTGGATATCCATCCCCCGCACTCTCCCGACAAGTTCAAAGCTGGACGAGGCCGTCGAGAATGTCGAGCGCACAGTCGTTGCATGGCTATCCGTGGCTTCATGCGATGCGCGCTGCACCGTACTCACCGCATCATCCGGGCGAATACTATCAAACGAACTCATCGAGTCGTTCTCTGATGGTGCCGTGCTGCCCGTGTGAATCGCCGGTCCCGCCGTCGAGAATCCGCCAGACTCGACAATGGGCAGGTCCTGGTCGACAAAGACGCCACCCGTGTCGTCGTCGTTGCCACCAGCCCAGAGAGGGAGGAACTTGAGCTCTTCGTCCCCGAGACTGACAAGCGTGTCGACCAATTCGAACCTGACGCCATCCATTCTCGCAAAGAACTCGTTGAAAGGACGGGTGACGCGGTCAGCAAGCTGGCTCAGGTAATACTCAATGCCCGTTTCGCATCGGTATGAGTCAAATTGAATGACTTCTGAGTCCGGACGCATGTGAAAAAGCTCCAACTGCGCAGCACTAGAGCTTCCTTTGATGTAGTTCAACTTCATGTGAAATCTGCCCACAGTATTTGTAAATTCTACTCCACTGATCCACCGGATAACGGCATTGTCTTGGTGTTTCAAATTGGGAAGCATCGGCGCTAGGGCTTTTAAAGAGGAATGCCAATGATCGGACATTACTTTATTCGTACCGTCAAAAAAGCCTGAGCGTTCTCGCAGAGACTTCCAGAATGTCCTGGTCAAAATGCGACAAATCAAAGGCATGTTTCCCATGGCGGTTTGATATCGCAGACCAGGATAATCAGAGTCTACAATGATCGGGTAATCAAACGAAGTCATCGTCGGTCTTGAATCCTGCAAGACTCTGTAGATTCCATCACGAACGCATTCTTTGCAAAACTTGACAAAGTCATCGACAATCGGTTGGTGTTTTGGCTCCAGCTTCCCTTTTATGTGTCTCCGTACTAGCTTGTCCAGCCATAGCATCTCATTGCCGGCAAGCTCGACAAACTCGTTGAGCATTCTGTCTAGAAATGCCTTGCTTGCATATTCTATGCGCTGAATCTCGGTATCATCCAGCTGCTCCCGGGTCCGGCCATGCATGGTCTCGGCTGTACGCTTAGGAATCTGGCCGCGCACCGAAGAATCCAAAAGAGACAGAGCTTCTTCACCGACGAGAATGGCAAAGGAGTCCTGGCATAACTGGGTGTTCTTCAGCCCGCATGCTATCTTGTACGCCAGCTCCGGGTTGACCTCGACAAACAAGGGGTTGTTGCCTGCATACAACCAAGCCACTATATGATCACCGATGAGTGGGTTCTCGGCAATTCCCAGAATCTTCCCGAGAGCAAAGAACGTCCATAGTTTGGATGGCGTGTCAAGTTCCGGATTCAGCTCCTCGAGAGCATGGAGAATCCGCTCAAGACAGGTTCGGTGACGGATTGGCGAGTAGTCCAGAGGAAGCCCCGGCACTTTTTTCACTTGCGGTAACTGCTTCTCGACCTGGGGAACTATGACTTTGTTTGCCGGTGGATCTTCTCGCAAGGTCGGCAGGTTTCCGCTCCAATTCAAAACTCGTGGACTAGGCTTTGGTTTCTTAGTCGCCGGTTGCTTTTCCTCTTCCTTTTCTGGGGAGCCTTTCGTCTTTTGTGCCGACGACTCTACAAGAGGTTCAGTTTCAGGCTCGGGCTCTCTCAATGTGATCCATTCGACTTCGTCCTGACCACCGACACAAAGCGATGGAAGATTCCACGAAGTCTCAAATTCGGCCCATTTGCGCACTCCGAGCGGGCACGAGAGCTCGGTCATAAATATCACAGCGTCCTCACCCTCTGACGGCGGGGTCAAATCAATAACATGGACGATGCTCGCAGGCAAGTTGTTGGTCAGCCCATAGCGACGCCGGATTCGTGCCTGTTTGCGCGGTTCAAAATGCGCCTTCAAGACGGGCGACCCAGAGCGTAGTAATTTACGGCTGTGCAGGCGCTGTGGAATGACAGTTTTGTTTGCTTGCGACAAGGGTGCCCAGAGGCGCTGCTGTGCATTTTCGCTCTCGGGCGCATCGATGTAAACCAGTGTATCGGCCTCGTCGTCGGTGAACAGCAGCAGAGGCATGCGCAAGTTGGCCATGAATTTGTCGGACTGTTGGCGAGCCAATGCTGTTAATGGGTTGGTGGCGTTTATATGCTGAGAGCCCATCGTTATGTTGGCAGTCCCCTGTGACAAGAAGCCCAGATGGCCAGCGTCAGCGGTTTGGCCGGGCGCGTTTGGATCCTGAGGGGCAGCCATCTCTCGAAGGATAGAAAAGCTGTATCACCACAACATCAAGTTGTTTTCGGAGGAAGATGATACCATTTGAAGCAGTCAAAGATATCAGCCGCATGCACAGCCTCGCTCATTGGTGGGCACCCACTGCTGCCTGGCTGGCGGGCTTTGTGCGACGGTCGCTCGTTGCCAGTCGATTTGTCGATCATTATTAATCAAAGTAGTTCTCAGCCTGAGTTTTAATGTTGCAAACATACCATACCATTCATGGGCAAGTTGCGGGCAATTTTTATGTTGTTGTACGCATATGACTGGTATGGTCCGTCCATCTGAATACCAAGACTACATGTATACATCCATACGTATTGAAGTACTCAAAGCATTGGCCGTACCGATTTTCAGGTACCAAGCTTCAACAAAGTCAATTTCTGCAATATTCATACCAGTTCGACGTCAGTCCAGTTGCTTCCAGCTACCGGAAAGCAATCCCGTTGACAGAGGCGTAGGGTTGAAGTACATTATTACGACATACTTTTGTAGACCCAAGCCCCCAACTCTTTCAAAAAAAACCATTTTTTTTCTGGGTAATTTAATCCATATTGCAATTCAAGCAAGGAAAAAATGGTCATCGCTCCTGAAGGTGGTCTGGTGCGCTTTCTCCGGAGGGCAACAGTATCGTATGTCAACCCAGCTGTGAGATAAATCACATACTAAACGCCTGCTAGAACCCGGAACAGAGTTGTGATCAGCATGGTCAGCGTCATCGGCGGAACAGTTCTTTTATTTCGATCTCTCAGGACTGACAAACAAATCGTAACACCTCAAGAGCGGGCTGTAATGCACGGTGGCAATGCCCTTCCAAGCGCCCAGACAGACCAGGGAACTCTAAGGTCGAGTCCACGACCGCATGTCGAGATTCGAAGGGAAAAGAATTGATAGATGAAATATTTTTGTCTCTTGTATCGGGAGGTTTTGTTGTTTGGGACTATGGCGAGCCAAGCCTGGTGTATCTATCATTGAGCGGGCCGTCAATTGGTCTACATACAAAAGCAGATTGATATATCTGAGTTTTATTCATTGTGAATCTACCGAGAGTCAGTTGGCCGTTACGAGGAAGCAAGAAAAAGAGAAAAAGCTTCCTTGGGCGAGCCTCGCTCAGATTCTGTAATTAGGATGCAATACATCGGTTGTTATCAACGAAATAATTGATGTGACTAGGCGCTAAAAATGTCTTGTATCAATTGATAGTAGCTAACATTGAGGAGACTGTATGTGAGAAATAACACTGATATTATTTAGGTAAAATCTGTTCAATTTGTAGCTATCAGATCACTTAGCACTCACAAAAAGCAAAACACCATCTCGTCGCGTCCCGTAAACACACTATAAAAACGCAAAGCTCAGGACTGGCCAGTTTCTGCCGGGGTACTTGAAATGAAGTCCGACTCCTGGAGAAACATCCCGTTGCATAACTGTCCTATATGTGTTCTATCGATTCCCTCACCATTTCTCCGAATCTGGGACATGAGAACTTTGAGGAACTTGACGGGGCTGTGGCGGAATGTTGAAATTTGGTTATCACCCCAAATAAAACCATCGGAGCCAACTTTCACGTCTTCGAGTGGTTCCGAAGCTATACCAAGAAGTTCACAAGCACGAACGTACTCCTCGAAAGAACCAAAATACAACTGACCCGCAAACAAGTTGAGTTGAATGATAAGCGCTAGCGGGATGTTCAAACTGATATTCCCAACATTTGAAATATTGTAGAGATCCAATGTGTCTAGTGCTGGCTTGCCCAAGTTAAATCGAGGCCCGTACAGATGCATTGTAACGTATTTTGAATTTTTAATGAGTCCATAAAGCTCTTGAGCTTCAAAAGGGCTGATGATTACCATCCGGCTTGTCACATTATCTGTGTCGCTTTGGGTGCGATCTTTGCTCGTAAGAATCCATTGCACTGATCTTTGATATGCATCTGATATAAATGATTCAGTGTCTTGAGGCTGGACAGTTCTGCAGAAATCAATCGTCACGAGCAAATCGCAGGGAAACTCATGCACATCTAAATTTTGTGCCGCGCTGGTTTCCCTCAAAGATCGGAACGCAGGTCGGAAAGCGGAGGAGCCCTTCAAAAGTACCCCTGTTGAGATGAACGTCTTTAAATCGGGGTGAATAGAGTGTTGTGCAGGCGTTTCCTTGGGCGGTCATTGCACCTCTCGCTCATGTTGAACTTCTGGTGACAGTTCGCGTTCTTGTTCTTCATTCATCTTTGCCGTGCGATGAGAAATATTGTCGAATTCATTACACCGCGCCAAAATCTCAGAATAGACTTCATCCTGTATATCCAAGGGTAAATCTGAAGAGGTGTTCTTCCAGTTCGGCCGGTATCTCTGCTCCAGAGACTGAGCTTCGTTTTCGAGGAACTTTCGAGCTTGCTCGGACGACACTTTACCACGGTCCTCTGTGCACAATTCATCCCACAGTGTCTTTTGACGAATGAATCGCTCGCCTTGTGTGACCCACAACGGCATATTCTTTTTTGCATCGTCCCATGTCCCGTGTATTGCCCAATTGAGTACGTTGGAGAGGCCAATCTTCTGTGGAGCGCCGATATCTGTCCGCTCTCGGATCTGGTGTTGGATATCCTCTGGAACGCAGAAAACGACCGATTGACCATTTCCAAGCTTTCTCATTCTCATACATGCTATAAGAAGAAAAAGGAATCAGTGGCTGAGCTTTCAGTTGTATTTCATGCTTACCTTGTACTAAACGATCTTTCGTGATTCCTTCCCCTAAGGTCACGGCTGCGCGATAGAAATCCGGCAATTTCAAGTCCGTTCCTCGAGTATGGGCTTCATCCAGAAACACGTAGCAGACATCTAGATGTTTACTGAAGGGCGAGGTTTGGAGAAGTTCGATTTGCCCCTTACGGTCAAGAACACAAAGATTATCGTCATCGTCGAAAAAGACGATCGCTTGTGGTACGGTCTGACCAGAAGTTCTTTCTAGCCATTCCCGTGCAACACCTTCATTGCTAAGTTCCAATACCTGTGCTCCAACATCGAGTATCACCTGGACAGGAGGAGAGAGTTGCATGATCAGGTTAAGCAATGTTTCAGCATTTGAGGTTTCGTTACCAACTGAAGGCTGGATTTCGACAACCCCATTTTCCGGCTGCAACAGATAATTCAAGACGAGTGCATTGGTATGCGTTTGCTCCGGCAAGTCCAGTTGCTTGAGATCAATCGGTAGATGCTGTCGGGAATCGTTCGTACCACTGAACCCGGTGGTTGGTTGGCCTGTGACCTGCCCAATATCCCACCCAGACGCCGATAATTTATAAGGAAATTCCCTCATTTCTTTCGAAAACACCAGATGAGATAGAAAGTAATCAATGACACTCTTTGCGAAACGGAATGCAGGAAACAACTTTTCAATACACAAGTACCGGTCTTGAAGATTGATTCCGACTAACTGTCGAAACGCTTCTGGTAGACGGTCTGCATCTTCGACCCAAATCTGGTATTCAGCATCTGCTTGATCACTCTTCAAAAGGTGTTGGAAGGCATCAAATAACTCATCGTCGTCTAGGCCGGAATAGTAATAGCTAAGAGACGTGAATACCATCACAACATCTGGATGACTGAATTCTGAACGAGCGGTAGGGTTATCTTTCGCACGATACGGAACAGCAAGTTTTGTAGGGGGAATTCTTGATTTGTTTGGGCCGTAGTTCACTCGCCATCGTTTGGAGCCAAGGGTGAAATACAACACTCCGCCAGCAAGAATGCCACGCAGAAGTAGCAGTATATCCCGGGTCGATTTCCCCCAAAGGCCAAGAGATTCGTTCTCGACAGCTTGGATTTCTTGTTCGTCAAGTTCCCACTTCGTAATATACGTGTAGACTGAGTCTCTGGCAGCTTTCCCTTGCCTGGCAATAGGCAACCCTACCACGCCTTGCTGGCAGATAGTTTTCGCAATGCGAGATATCAATTCCTGCTGTGCATCGGCCTGTGGGATACGGGTCTTAGGAAAACCTCCATTGGGGCAGCTTCCAGCCTCTACAAGGGGGTAGATTCGCTTTACTGCGGGCGACTCCTTTCGAACCATATCGAGGATTTGATGGACAACGATCCATCTCTCTGGGCTCAGCTGTATAGGCCTTTGATCACCCATCGTATAGATCAACTCGAATTTGACGCTGAAATTCTCGTCGCTCTCGTCCACAATATCTCGTGCGTATTGATCAAATAACTTTTGTATCTTTAGCAGCGATTCCGCAACATCAGTCTTTCCGATGATAAGACATTCCAAACACATCAGCTTCAGTGAGAGAATTTGCTCAGGTTGCACCAGGAGAACTCCGTTATTCCTCATGCATTCTTGACACATTTTAAGAATATATTCTGCTTCCGTGCTGGTGACTTTGATGGCCCGTGAAAACGGCAAGCGATAAATGCGCCGTCCAAGCATCCCACTCAGTTTGAGGAGCAGCATCTCAAACATCTGCTTCGATTGGGGCTTTGAAACAATAACCCGCACGAGTCGAGATCCGTCGGCCAAGGCAGCAGCCACGATAGGTACAATGACAGACGACTTTCCTTCGCCCATGTTCAGTTGCATCACCGCGTTTCCTCCAGTTGGTCGGTGTCTCATCTCATTTGCAATGTCCTCTTGAACTTTCCGAACTCTGATGTTACTTTCAACTTCCAAGAGCAATGAATCGGGATAACTGTGAGGATCCCAGTTCTCTCGCCCCCGGGTCTGGATCTCTCTAATAAGCTCTCTTTGCGTGTCCTTGCACTCGAGCATTTTTTCTGCGCGTTGCATAGCAGATAAGGCCAGGCCATAATTCACCACCGTTTTTTTCCAAGATGGTGGTAATAAGGGCCACTGTCGTTTGCTCAGTTGTTCCAAGATAAGATTAGGGCATAGCCGGGGACCATGGCCAGTATGTAAGATCATTTGCAGCCATTTCTTGCGAGGACTGGTGCCATGGTCTTTTTCCGCCATTGCAGATGAAAGTTTTTCGTAACAATTTGAAAGTTGCTGCTTGTGAAGATCCACGTTCTGTCGCAAAATGTGAAATAAGCCATTTTCATCCAAGAACAATGTCTCGCTTGTAGAACTCTTCTGCAGCATGTTGAGGCTTTCTCGGAGATGCTCAAGATAGCCTTTTTCGTAGCGTGATTTTGCCCTCTGAGTCAAATCCTCGATCAATCGATCCAAGGAATCTGTGGATGCCTGAGAAGATTTCTGTATAGGAATTGGGGTTGGCAAATTTTCCGTGACACTGGACAATCCTGGTGCGGGCATGCTGAGGATGTCAGCCATTGTAATATAAGCTCGATTCCGTTGCTGAAAATTGGGGGATTTGTCCCGTGATGACCAAGGTGTTGTTGGTGTGTACCGGTCACAGCCAGCTAGGACCTGCACAATTTCATCTAGGTACTGGTAAAATGATCGATTGTCATACCAAGCCCCAAACTTGCCTCTAATTGAAATCATAGCAGTTGCAACAGGGACGTAATTGGTAACAAACTCCGGATTTTCCTCGATTGATGGCGTTTTGGTGGGCCACATCTTCTGCAGCCGGGAGGTCAAGTATTCGACTGCGCGTGATTGATTGCTTCGGAAAAGTCTTGTTTTTCTTACTTCAAATGAGTTGCTTGACTCATAAGAGTTCCGTGTCATGTTTCTTTCAGGGGATCTATGTATGGGATAGCATAATGATCGAATTGTTGATTCAATGACAGCGGCGTTGTAGTTATGTCCTTGAGCCAAGTCATATTTTACTGCGGACGATGGGAATTCCACATTCTTCATCTTCTGCGAGAGGAAGAATGATATCAGTATTTGAAGCACGAACATGTTGTTTTGCTCTCCGAATGCCAAGGCTGATATCCATAGCGCAAAATGGAATCGATTGGTTGGTGGTTGATTGCAAAGGATATGATGCAGATGAAGCCAGTCGCTACGAATCGACGGATATGGATCATCGAGCAACTGTGAGTCATATTCGAAATTGACTGAGCGGGCTTGTCCTTGTAAACCGTGTACATCGGGCGCTTTGGAAAGAAAGTTCCACATGTGAGATGTCGTGTTTCCTTGTAAATTGTGAAATATCTCCTGGCGTCCATGGTAGATGAGGTTTGTTGTCGTGAAGACCCGCTGGCCAGCTTCAGCAACCTGGCCTCGGTCACGACCACGATAAATTTTGTCATGAGATGTCGTGTAAAGCTCTGCACCAAATTTTGATACACGAAACGAGGACGACCGTATAAGATCTCTTGTCAGAAGCTCGGGTTGCACGAAATCGAAATCAGGCATCTTCTGGCAACTTTCAGGCCAAAGGAACTTTTGCCGAATTTTTTCGTTGACTAAAGATTGCACTAATTGGAAGAATGATCCATCCTGAGCAAGAAACCCGAGCTCTGGCTGCCATATCACGGTTTGCATTTCTTTCACATCTCGAGGATAGTACTGACGTTCAGGGGTCAGACAAGCAATTTCATAAAGTGTGTGTAGATTCTCCTCAGACAAAGAATCAAATGAATGCACTGATGCAGAATTCAAGATCGAGATGGCTTGTTCAGTGCCAGTCTTCTTCGTTAGAGGATCCGGTAAACAGAACGAAGTCAATGCGTGCACCAAGCAAAGAAAAAGCTTGCTCTGCAAATTTCCGCTATCGACTAATCTGCCAAGCCATGGATCGACTTGGAGAGCGTAAACTCTTCTTTTGTCTTCTTGATTGACCTGCACAGTTACATGTTCACCACTCTTCTCAGTCTGAAGTGATCCTCCCAGAAGGAGAACTAGTCGGGACTCCTGCTTTTCGTGAGTAAGAACCAGTTTGTTCTTGAAATTGACCAAAGATCCAAGAGACTGATCTTCATCAATGAGAAGCCCGCGAAACTCCCGAGATCGAAACTCCCGACTTCCTGACTCCATATGAAACCCAATATCAAGGCAAGGGATATCAATTTCGATTGCTGATGTTGACCGTTTCAGAGTCACATGCACGCGAGCAGGAAGCTCTAGTGGTGCCAAAACTCTTGATATATCACGCACTTTTCGACTTTGAATACTCATCAAACAAGATTCGTCTCTGGTAAGTTGCCAACTTTGGCCGTCGGTAGTTTGTGCCAAGATCCATGCTTCAGAGGAAGACCGCCATGCGTCCTTAATTGGACGAAATTCAATCTGTCCATTCGCAAAATCATACCAATGGACAAAATTTTCAATGAATGCCAACGGTAATCTATCACGGAATAGCCTTGATGGTACCAGTTCTAGAGTCTGGTCTGGATGAACAGCCCTGATTTTTAAGTCAAACTCAACGGTGTTTTTCCTGGAGATACCAAAGTGCACAGTATGCCCTGCGTATGCCTTCTTCGTCGAATACCTCATCCCTGAGATTCCACTTGGCATTATTTCCAGAGAAGAACGTCCGAATAGAATGCCGTAAGTCGAATGTCGCTCGTAGCTTGGAGGTAGGCTTGACAGACGGTCCCCATCTACTAGGAGCTCTCCGGTGAGAATATTGTAATGCACAGGTAACGCATCGACTCCGGATTGACTTTTCGTCATCGTAAACAGCCAGTCGTTTTCCTGATTTGACACCCTTTCCCAGTCAGTACCTTGGTCATATGCGGACCAAGACTGTAGCACAGCATGGTTTAGGGCCAATGGAGTAACGCCGTTGATATTTTCAATAATGATAAAACTAGCACGAAGCAAAAGTTGCTTCCAGATGAGATGCAAAATTGGTGCTAATGGATCCAGCATGGAGGTGATGCAATTGCGGCCTTCTTCGATGGTGATTGAATTTTGTATCAACATGGAAAGGTTCTGCGAGTCGGATAATATGAAGTTTAAGTGAGAATTCTCAACCATAAATGAAGAGGAACAAATTAAAGAGAGAAGTACGCTTTTCTCCGATAGCTCTTTTCTGCGCTGGTCATTTGTTGATTCTTGGACTTTTTCTTTGAGAATTCCAATCCATGCAAAAGCAACCGACCTCAACTTGTGCAAAATTCTGAGACTCTCTTCCTGTACTTCTTCGTTGGAACTCAAACTCAGAACCCGTGTAGCCAGGGATGTCAAGGTGTGCAAAGCCTGATATCCCTCCCAGTTCTCCTGTATTGATGTGATCATGTCTTGGATCTTTCCCAAAAGCGTCCGTGAGAAGATTTCGTCTTCAATCACTTGGTGTCCTTCTCGAAGAATATTTCCACTCGCCGGACCAGCCTGGTAAATAGCTTGCCTGATGAACAACGTCGTTTCACACTTTTTGAAGTTTACCGCTGGCATCGCAAGTTGAACAAGGATATTTTGCCACTGAATACGAAACCCCAAGGGAAGGTGAGCCATGGCTTTGTATTCCTCCAGTTGCATATCCTGAGGGCAATCACACTGATGGGCGATGATTTTGTTTGGGGGTGGACCATTTGGGGCTGATGCTGGACGTCGAAGGTATTCCTGCAGCGCTGATGATTTTGATGGCAACACATAAATGCAAGAAGAAGGTATGTGGTCAGAAACGATGTGAAATTTTTCGATGAACATATCACAATGATTGTCGAAGTAGCGATATTGCAAAGCGTTCTCCAAACAAATGTCAGACTCCGTCACATCAGCAATACGCCTTTTGCTCCGATGGATGTTCATATGAGGTTCGATCTCTGATAAGAGACACGAACGTGGGTTTGAGATGTATGGTTTAAAGTGCGCTTGGAGACCGGAGTAAGAAGAAGGCGTATGTCTAGCCCGTGGCTTACTCTCTAGCCCGTACTGCATCCCGAATACATCATGAAGAAGATACATAGCGAGGTCACGCCAATAACCATACCACTCCGGAACTTTGAGCTCAAAAACGACGGACTTGGCTTTCAAATTTTCCGCTGGAAGTGGCCACTCGTAGATATCGATAGTCATAGACTCCGCCTCCTGTTGGCAACGGCATTTACGGCAGGAGCTCTTGCACCACATTTCACGAATATCTTGATCGAAGTTTAGGACTACCTCTTCCTGATCATGAGAAATTCCGTCATACTCTCTCATCAGTTTCTTGTATTGTTCTTTCTTTCGATGGAACTCTTGGATTTTCGCTTGTCTTTTTCGTCCGGCATCGGCTTCAATAACCCTCCTGAGAGCTTGAAACTCAGCTGACCGGTTGAAGTATTTAACAGAATAGCAATCAGAATTTCCAAACCCTTGAAAAGTTTCCAAAGATTGATAGAGGGCGTTATTATGACGAGACCGTATGTAGTTTTCGGCTTCGTACAGCCTTTGCATCTGCGGCCTAGAGCGAAGGATGAAGCATTGGAAAAGCTGGTCTGGAATACCAATTTCATACTGAGAAATCATGTCATCAATGGAGATTGCGCATTTATCGACTGCCGTCCAAATTTCTGTGACGATTAGCAACATCTCAGATGTGGCCTCCGGGTTTTCTCTGTACAGGGGCGCCGCTAGTTGATGGTAGCGGCGCATCAATTTACTCAGCTGTCCACATGCGGTCTGTTCATTCATGTGGCTTGAAACCCATTGGTCAAGATTGTCCTCAACCCATAGCTCAAACGCTTTTAGGTTGTAGGCCAAGTATTCGTCTTGGATTATCCCGTCAAGTGACGGAAGTTGATTTTCAAGGAGTTTGATAAGTTTTGACGGAGGGGAGAACCGGCCTTTAGCATTTTGATTCGACTTCGGTTGAGAAAGTTCCTGAATGAAGCTATCGATTTCCGGCAGATTGTGTAGAGTGTCAAGAATCGGGCACGATTCACCTAACTGGAGGGAAATTTTGGGCTCGCACTCTGAAATGATCCTTTGCCACTTCGATTGAAGGTAGGTCGAAGATTTCTGCATGACTTGCTCAATGTAGTCCGATTTGATGGACTTTCCAATATTCTCGAGCTTGAGTAGTCTCCGACAAACCTTAGCCTCCATGGCATAGATCATTTCGCAAGAGGCACCAGCCGGACCGGACAAGTCGAGGATGGTAGTCAGGAGAAAAACCATGAAAACCTTGTACGTTTCGCTAGGCATTTCCGACTCTTTAGAGCTTCTCGAAAAAACTAGCTGCATTCCGACGCGAACGAGTAGCCAAAGAGATGACCTGTGCCAAGGCATGTTGCAATCATCCCACATCACTTCCTCGCGAGTGTTCTTCACGATAGTGAAAGGTTCGATCTGAGTGCATTGTGGTCTGAGGAAGTTGAAAAAAAGTTCGGTCACGAGTTTTGGGTGTGTTGTGTCCCGTTCTTCATCATGCATTTTGCGTTGCTTTCGTACCTGTGGCTTCGAATTAGGCGCTGTTTGGTGGCTCATCTTCGCCAGTGTCTCCGCTACGGCCGCTTGGAAATCGCTGTTTTTGAACTTTTCGAGACTCATTGAGAGTACTGGGCCTGGAAAAGTTCTTCTCAGGCGTCCCAGGGTGCTGATAACGCTGGTGTTGAGCGGCAGTAGTTCAAACGCTTCCATGTCGATGGAGTCTTCACCTCTGCTCATGACGATTCCGCAGTTTTGAGCTCTTATGTGAAGAAGAAGCACACCGCCTATAATTTCCCAGATTTTGTCAGTATAAATCAACGAATTTGCATCAACAACGACCCCTACCTTCGTTGGCTATACTTGCAAGAGCATTTTGCAGCCGTTCTCCGTTGGTGATGCCATCACGATCAAGCAAAACAGCAAGACGGTGGATCATTTCACGAACTCTCTCAATGACCAAACGTAGTTCGTCATCTATGTGTGCTTTGAAATTTTCCAGGGCCAGTTCGATTACTCTGAGCAAGGCTTTTTCATGGCTATCGCGATAGTCGTCCTCTTGTGGGACATCGGGGGGTAGAAACACATGGTTGAAGATGTACTTCAGCTGGCGAGCGTCTAATTTGAAATCACCCCGCGAAGCCATCTTTGAGATTGTGGGTTTGAGAGTGCGATTGCAATGATGGTGAGAGTAAGGATAAGCTCTGACGAAGTAAATGAGATGGTGAGAGCAAGGACAAGTGTAGGTGAACTAACTGAGGGAAGATGAGGCGAAGTTTTATCCCACTCAGTGAGGCTGCCGATGATGCCTTGTTTACTACCGTAACAACAACTAGTGGAGACTTTTGGTAGGATTTGTTTATTTTGTTTGTCTATCTTCCAATCGTTTTTTTTCTTATCTCTCAGCCTCGTCGAGCAAACGGAAAGCAAACGGTTCAGAGCACCGCGCCACAAGGCTAACGACGCCGCATCGAAAATATGCCACTCAGGCGCGGTATGTATTGTACGCCGATGACTCACTAAAGGCATTTCATATGATGAGTCTTTACTCTATATTTGATATGTGATTTAAGCGGCTGTATAGTTGATATTATTGCTGCGTGTTTGAGACCGCAGGTTGACAACAAGGACAAGTGGATGAATCAAGGGCATTCCAGTTATCAACTGATCAGAATTAGACTGGACGTTTTAAATCAAGGGATCGATGTGCAAAGCTAAGGGAATATCTGGCGGTTTATGTAGTACAATGATTCTTATTTGACAAAAGAAGTATATAACTATAATTAATACAGAATTGAAAAAAGTCGGTGAAACATTCAGTCTTCAGTCTCTGGTTCAATCCGGCCCTTCTAACTGCAGCATACTCGGAGGCATGTTTGCAGCTCTAGCAGCCTCAGCGACGGCCTTCAATTCGACAGCTCTGTTCTTGACACTCAAGTCCTGGCGATCTATCCATTGTATCTGTCGTCCATGCTGCTTCTCGTCTATCTGATCCCGCTCCCACATCAACTTTCTCTGAATCTCCATTTTGGCCTGCTCTGCTTCTCGCTCTTGGATCAGCAATCTGCCTTTGTAGTTCAGCTCGCCATTCCTCTGCGTCTCGAGAAGTGACTGTTGATGGACGGACTCGTCACTCAACAGCCGGATCCGGAGCTGGCTGTCTTCCTGCAACTCATTACGGCGTTGTCTGCCGAGGTTTTGCTCGTGTATAATGATCAAATTGTGTTTGTCTTGCAGTACTCGTTGTTCCCACGTCTCGCGGTCCTGTGCCTGTTTCATGGTCTTTTCATGACGCTCGTCGGACATGCGTAGATCTAGCTGATGGTTCTGCATCCGGAGTTCTCGTTGATGTGCCGCGAGCGCGTTGACTCGCTCTATTTCATACTCTTGCTCGCGATCCATGCGCTTCTTATTTGCTATTTCCTTGGCGATTTCCTCGGGTACTCCGGCCGCATCGTCCGGCTGATTGTCTGGCCGAGTGGAATAGTAAACGTCTTGACATCGTTTACCTCGAAGAAGTCGAATGAGTTCTTTCGCAACACTTTGCGGCCCGCGGTAAAAGTGTTCCACATATTTGGTCGGCGAGTAGACCAATCCATCCGGAGACTCAAATTGGTGAACCGACTCATTGACGAATTTCCAAATCTGCGGAAACTCCAAAAGCGCTTCGGTTACATCAAAGGGGTGAGCGTTGTCAAGCGCGACGTGAAGGATAGACTTTTGGTTGCCGTTCTTTTTAATTTCTGCTCCCTGGTGTAACAGCATTCCGATTGTCTCGCGGATTCTGGTGTTCCAGCTTCCATTATCGTCACTAGTACGATGTGCTTTTAAGCACAGCTCCTCCAGAGCAGTACGTCCGAAGCAGCCTTCGTCCGAGTGCAGTAATGAGGGAAAGCTTGCCTCATGGCCTGCTGACAGCAACAAAGAGACAATCTTTGGGTGGACTTCTCGAGTAGCCTCATGCAGACTTCCATCATCGGGTCGAGCGCCAGCATGGATAAGTATTTTCACAGACTCTCGGTCCCCATTACGACAAGCATAGAAAAGAGCCGATTGATTCTGGTGATCACGACAAGAGACATCTGCCTTCTGAGTAACCAATTCTCGTAGAACCGCGTGACGCTGGCTTTGAGCCGCGAGAATTGTCGGAGATAGCCGTGTTTTGGGAGTCATAAACGAAGCATCTGTTGAAAGCTATAAGCTCACGGCTACCTATATAGAAAAATAAACGGCCGGGAAACTCACCTTCACTAGTCCCTGCTTGGAGTATTGAGATTATAACCTCGTCGCTCACTCTTGGGTTTCCGCGTAATAAAGCCCAAACCGCGACGTTGATGTTTTCGGAGCCCATCACAGGGCTAATCGTAGCTACTGCCGTCGAGTTTGTTACACATCCGTATTCGAATAAAAGTCGAACGAGCTCTTCGCCGCGCGGGAAACGTTTAATAGCCATGAACAACACACAGGGGTCGATGGACACATTGGACGGTTTACTGGCAAGCAAAACCAGCAGGTATCGAACGAGAAGATTCTCCGGTGCGATGGATTGAATCAAGGCGGGTATAAGAACCGAGATATCAGGCTGGCCACTAGCAACAAGAGTATGATACAGCTCCATGTCTTCTTTTTGGGCTGCATGGACAAAGTATGCGCCACTTGTAGCATTCACATCAGCTCCGTGAGACAGAAATAGACCAACCTCTTTCTTGGATGCATAACCTGTGGTAGTCGAGAATGCTTTACTCATCGCATTATCGATTAAAGATTTTTGCACGCCGTGTTCCAACAGCAGTTGAGCTGTTTTGAAGCCACCAGGAAGATCGATGGAACGCGCGCTGATCATGCTTCCAAAGGCTCTGTTGATGAGATTATTGTTTGGAGGTTGTTCCTGACGAAGAAACAGCTCAACCAAGCCCGCCGATGCGCTCAATACTGCCGATTGCAATGCGCGGCCTTGCTCGTACTCAGTTGAAGCCCCATTTTTGACAAGCAAGCTTGGAATGCTTGTATCGCACGGGTCACGCTCAACGGCTTCGATTAATGCCAGGCTAGTTGGTTCAGTGTCAGCTTTGCCTCCCATGCCGGCACTAAACAGAGAGTCAAAGATATGCCATCTTTCCTGAATTGTTAAGGCTGTATTCCGTCTTCCTGCCGAAAAGGAATTAAGTAGAGATACCCTAGTCGGTCTTTGGGAAATCAAAAGATCAAAAGCGGGTATATGGTTGCGATCAATGGCGGTTTGGATTGGAGCACCGTATTTATAGTCAATAGATGCTCCGTTGTCAAGCAACAGCTTGACACAAGATAGATCATCACGTTGGGTGACCAGCAAACCAACTTCTTGTATGAGAACATCGTCTTGTCCAATTCCAGGGCCACCGTGACTCAGAAGGAGCTGCATCATGTCGAGTCTCAGGCGTTTGCTACCATCTATCTTCGACGCCGTTTTCAAGAGAACTGGGAGATAGTCCCGCGCAGGGTTCTTGGAGAGAAGCATTTTTGTCGTATCGATATCACCATCTTTGACGGTATTCACCAAAGCAGCAGCTTCCATATGGTCAACACTGGCACCAAGTCCAAGCAATAATTCAATCACTTCCCGACGTCGGCCCATGCTTGCAACCTCTAGTAGCAGCGTTGAATCCAGAATACTCCTATACTCTACGCAGCACCGAAGCAGCAACCCCGCCCTGTCGATGCTAAACAGTCGATGGTCTAAAGCATGTGGAACTAGTCGCTCCAAAGCACCTTTTTCTAGCCTGCCACTCTCACAAATAAATTTGAGAGCTGTTAAATCCGACGCACCCAAGGCGTGCTCAGCTGCTCTGCCATTCTTGTAGTTGACATCGGCCGCATTATCCAGAAGTAGGCTGATGATACGACCATCGCAGCCCTGCTGAACAGCGTCGATAAGGGCTTGAGCAAGAGGGTCTCCACACGCACCATGGCGAAGCAAGACAGACAGAATATTATACGTATCCGCGTGATCAAAATTAGAAGAGCTTCCAGCGCCAGTTAAGACTAAAGGAAGAGCAGCCGATGTGATATTAGGCGATGGCTTTCCACGGCACAGCAGTTCTATCGCCTTCAGATCACGACGCTGCGCCGCGATATGGAGACAGTTTCCATCCGAGCCGACAAAATCGACAGACGCCTTGAACCGCATAAGAAGCTCTGCTAACTCGTAATCGACTCGCCGGCCATCTGCTTCCCCCATAGCAGTGCGAAGAGCTCGATGTAATTCTGGTCCCGAGACACCCTTTCGCAGCAGTAGGTCCATAGTATTGCGCCTAACCAAACCGGAAGGTATTGCCATTGCGTCTGGGATTGCTTTTGCTAGATTTTCTGCGTCGCAGGGAGCAACGAGAATCGTTTCTAAGAGACTCAGGTTTTGCTCGCGCAACGCGAAACGAACGCTGGCGGCGTCGTCGTAGTCCAGACTGGCTCCCTGCTTCACCAGCGTAGGCGCGAAAAAGTTTAGTCTCTGCGTGCCAACGACACGAGCAAGACAGGCGTTTAAGGCTTCCTTGGTGACGCCCTTTGTAATAAGACAAGTTGCAAGTTTGCGGAATTCATTGTCTGATGCTTCTTCGGGGATTTGCTGAAGCGCTTTGGATGTGCTAGTGGAGGAAATGCTGTTGCTTTGAAGAATAATCTCAACAAGATCGATTCTCCGAGTTTGGACAGCCACTTGGAGAGATTCGCCATCTCTTCGGTTCGGTGACGTTCCGTGGGCGATCAGAAGAGACACGGTCGACGTGCTTCCTATCCTGGCGGCTTGAAGTAGAAGATCTTCCAAGGCCGGGTGATTCGGGTCTGCGCCAGCGCATAGCAAGAGGTTTAGAGTCGAATTTCGTACATATTTATCTTGAATTGTGCATGATGTGCTGATGGCTTTGCTGAAAGCCGCAGAGGATAGCGGCCGTTGCGTTTTCCAGCAAACCAAGGCGAGATCTTGCAATCTGTTTTTGAGCACGGTAGTTTCAAGAGCTTTTCCTTCTTCATAGCCCGCATCTGCTCCGTGTGCTATCATAACAGATACCATATGCGGATTGCATGTCTCGACTGCTTTGACCAAGCCTGCGCTGATAGCTGTGTCGGTCAACCGATTAGGCGCAGACAAAATTAACTCAACCAGCTCGAGATCGCCTTCCCTGATCGCCGGAAGGAAATACGCATCGAAAAGACCGTTATTCGGATTGGCGCCATATCGCAGCAGCTCTTTCACCACGGACATGCGCCGCCCACTTAGGGCTATCGACAAAGCCCTATCCCTAGCGGATTGCCGAGTTGGGTAACTGGCCAGCAGCAGCACGTGGTCGAGCGAGCCCTTGCTCGCGACATACTCGAGCCAGTCGTTCTCCTGCGACGGCTGCGTATCCTTTGATTCTGTCTCAATCAAGTTTACGTCCAACGGCTCGTCAAGATCGAGAAGCGCCTGCGCCACGCCCACAGCACCCAGCTGCCTAATCCAACCATCGAGCGCGATCGAGCGCTCGGCGTGCGAAAACTTCCAGTTTTCTGGATTTGCCAGCGACTCGTTCTTTGACTTCGTGCGGAGAAACCGCCGTTTCTGTTTCGTTGGGTCTTTCCACGCCTCGTTTTGCGTCCGTTGTTGGACGAGGATCTCTCTTGCGGTGGCGGTGTCGGCAGGAGAAGCCCACTGCGGCCTTGGTTCGACAGGTTTCAAATGTTGCAGTCGTTGTATATGTGAAAAGTTTGAGGCGCCAGCCTCATGGGCGATCCGGGCGACTCGCGAAGGGTCTTTCATTGTTGATGGTACATAATAGCTAGTTGACTAGTGAACAATCTCTACGAAACGCCAGGCTGGAGGGCAGTAACCTGCTTATATGTCAGAAAGTCGACCTTTTAAAATGTTTCATTCTATTTGTGTAACCGCCGGCCTGGTACAGTTGCCTGACACTGTCCAACAACGCTGGTCCAATCGATCGATCTGCTGAAGATTGTAAGCGCCGGACACATGCAGCTATCCGCACCCAATCGACCAGCGCGGCTTGTAGGGTTTCGAAACAGCAGGGGCATTTGCAATTCAAATTGTAGCTATTATTAGGCCATGGAAATTTCAACATTATTGGTCACACCAGGTTGCGTCGGAATTGATGGTGTTGTTGACACGTCTCTTTTACTTTTGCGCGGTGTAGAGTGCATCGTTGTTTAAGTACGACTTACGAGTAAAACTAACCTTTGAAATATTAATCATCAATGTAATTTGCTAATCACTAGTTAGTCATTAAATAATTCGCTATAATACATAGTATAATAGTACAGGGGTATCTTATGCAAAGTAACAATGCACGTCGCTCCATGCGACAGACAAGCTTCAACTTTCAGCTGTTTTTCGTATAAGTGTTTCCTTTTTCCATCTTTTTTAATATTTGTTTTCTTTTTCAAGACAAAATGTTTGTGCAGGCTTCAATATGAGCGTCTTTCGTCAGTCTGAAATGTTCACGGGTAAATTTCGTCGTCGATGTCATTGCGGAACACCGGTCTCGGGTCGCGAGCAGATCTGCCGCGCATGTCTTTCACCTCCTTCAATACCTCGCGGAATCCTTCCTCGATGTTGTTCATTCGAGCCAAAACAAGTCTTCCAAGGATGTCGTCATCAGGTGCGAGCTGAGTCGCCAAACTAGAAGGGAGAACACCAGCCTCGCCCATGTCGGATCCAATGTGGTGGATATTAGGGACTGACATGAATTCCTGTCGCGGAGGTAGAACGGGCCGTCGAGCTTCCACGCGTTTCAGAGGCGATGAGGGACCAGGTAGCGAATCGTCGGAACTGTGACCATCATCGCCAGGGGCTTTGTGAAGGACGGTCACTCCGGAGGGATTGCGCTGGTGATGGCGTGATCTGGGCGGGCTATTTTTGCGCGAGTTGTGTACAGCAGTAGATGGGCGGGAACTGAAGAATTTCGGCGGCGCCTTAGTGCTATTCTTTTCGCTGGACCGGGGTGTCTGCTCCGGCTTCTTGGAGTCAGTTCTCGAACCCTGCATCGAAGTTTGTCCCAAATCTGAGTCGTCATCGTTATTCTCCTCACTGGACTTTTCATCATCGCCATCAACATCAGTTGCGTGGGAAGCATGTCTTTCCAGGTGGATTGTTGCGCGACACAAATTCGAGTAGTCAGGTACGGGACGAAGATGACTATAGCTGGTGAATTCTTCGGGATCGGATGCGGCAGATCGGGTCGTCTCAGGATAGTCACGGCGTAAGATCGGGCCCATGAACGGGCCCGTGATCGGGTTCATGATCGGGCCTGTGATCGGGCCTGTGATCGGGCCCGTGATCGGGTTCATGATCGGGTTCATGCTCGGGTTCTTGCTCGGGCCTGTGATCGGGCCCGTGATCGGGTTAATAATCGGGTTCATGCTCGGGCCCATATTACGGACAGCAGGATGAAATTTGGGAATGGGGTCTTCAGCATTCATGCCTTGAATCCAATTGTTCACCATTGTTGACTTGCGAATTTGATGATGGCTCTCGGTGCTACTTTGTGGTTGTAACGGTTGCTGTCGGTATGGTGTGCGGAATAACTCTTCCAAAACTCGGTCTTGCTGATGAGTGGCGATAGATGGCTCACGAGCGAGGCGATTAAAAGAATCAAACCGGTTAAGGCGCTTGTTTCTAGTGCGCAGGACAGTTGTAGAACGCCCAGGACCAGATTGGATTAGATCAGCAGGTTCGATGATTCGTGGGCAAAGAATCATCTTTTCGTAGAAGCAGATTGACCACAAGATGGGAAAGTGGGTCATTTTGATCAAAGTGCGATTGAGCTTGACGAAGTCGCGGAACGGAATGCAGTATCGCAAGGGGGATACCAGCCAGCCAATAATGTTTGAAGGTGCGACATAAGAGAAGAGCGCATCTGACTTGACCATTGAAATGGTGTTTATGGCGAAGACAAATTGGTGTTCCTCATTGGCATTTTTGACAATGGCCATGAATGAATTGGTCAGGACGGTGATCAAAATCGTGACGACCACAAAGTGACAAATGAAGAGAAAAAGAGTCAAAATGACACGTCCGATAATATTGGACTCTTCCCAGATACTCCATGCTGTGGGGGTAAATCCCATTAATATCTGAAACAAAGCGTAGACAATCTCCGGAGGTGACTGTGAAGAATCAGGTGAAAAGGAGAAAGCCACTAGAAAGCCACTACAGGCAACGATAATCAACACGAAAACCGCCACGAGGTCTGCTGCCATGATCCGGAATGCGATCAACAGCTGGGAAAAATATTTGTAGTGGTCTAGGACTGAGAACAGGCGCGGAAAGAGAAGAATGGCACTGGCAGATAGAATGTCGTATGCTTGGCGAGCAGCATCCCAGTGGTCAGAATCGGGTACTGCCATTCCGTATAGACGTAGTATCGCGTAACAGACGAGTAACAGCAATATGCCAAGGTCAAAAAGATTCCAAAAACTCATGAGATATAGACCGAAGCCTTGTTCATTGAAACCAACAATCTCGTCGAGGATAAATCCGGCGCTCCAAAACCAGAAGATCACCTCAACAGTGGTGATGTGCAAGGAACGTTCGGCGAGAACGGCGAGATATAGACCGAGTAAGACTGCAAAGGAGACTGTAGAAAGAAACTGTCGGTAACGAGGCACCCTGAGCCGGGACAGTTTAAAGAGAGATGCATCACGCGGATCATAGAGCGTGGCAGCCCTGCGCGGATACTCCGGAGAGGCTACGGAGGATGGATGGGTATTGTGCTGTTGTGTCCCAACGGGATTGATAGTTCCGTAGAGAGTATGAGAACGAGAAGCTGCAGCAGAAGCTGCAAGCCGTGGACGATGTAGGTTATCGGCAGCCGAGTGAAAAACAATAGTTCCAGCCCAGATAGCTTCTAGATGCTGGACGACGAGGGGATGAGCGATGAAACGTTTAGCCTGGGCGCGGATGGCAATTTCGAGGCAAGAAATGCGAGCATGGCCCATTGCTTGCCTGTTTTTGGAAGAAATGCGCAAATTACTAGAGAAGAGACGGGGATCTTGTCCCTGGAGAGGGTAAAAGTCGTAGGAGAGGCCATCGATCAACTCCCGTGTGGTATATTCTCGCAGGAGTTTGATAGCAAGTAGCTCAGCAACAAGGGCCCTGGTAAGACAGTTTCCGCTATTACCTGGGTTGATTTCGGCTTCTTTATTAAACTGAAGGCAGTTTGCCATCAAGGCGTAGAGGGTGGATCGGTCGAAGTGGTTGTCTCTGATCTGCTGCTGGATCGGCTTGAGAAGGAACTGGGAGATTTGGGGGGACCGCAGTTGGTCCCAAGTCAGGGTGGTCTCGCATCGGTTTTCAATCAAGAGGCGGACGGAGTGGGTGGTGGTATAGACCGGGATGAGATCTGGAAGCCAAATCAGCCTGAAGCATCAGCGATAAGGTGTCGAGGTGTCGAGGTCGGATGGTGATGCATGACGTCATAGGAAGTCTTGGCTTACCGAGGTGAGGAGAGGAGAAGATCGGCAGGAGAGGGCCATGGACGCTATCATCGTCGAGGACAAGCTCGTCTTGTTCATCGTCGTCATTCTCGTCGTCTTGTTCTTCATTCCAGTAGAAGGGCTCGGTTGGCGCAAGACTGTTGTCGTCGCGCAGAATGCTCTGCAGAAAGGGAGTTGTCTCCTGGGCGGCTGGAAGACCAGACGCAGACATGGAGGGGTAGTAAGGGTTGAAGGATTGCCAGCGGGGCTTGCGAGGACGCAGAAGTGAGGCGAGCATTGTAGCGAAATGCTCGAGCTGGCTTCTGAGTCCGAATTTAGTGCCCCGATAGCATCGGAGAGGTGAAGAAAGTGAGAATGCAGTGTGAGAGAGAAGGGAACAGCGACACGGCGCAGAAAGAATTGCGACGCTGGACGACAGACAAAGAAAAAGATGTGAATGGAAAGTACAGGGTAACCTGAGATGAGGTTTAATTCGAGTTTTGATGAAGGTAGTAGGGGTAGTACACTAAGTACAGTGTGGCTTTTGCAGTGGTGTGTATAGTAGTAGACGTTCTAGGCAAAATCCAAACAGTTCACATGCGCAGGAGAGGAGGTGATTTGCCAGCTGCAGCGGCGGGGGGGAAGGAAGGAGCTCTCGCAGCTCTGTGCACGAGCCACAGCGCCAAGGCCGGATCTCGCAGCGCCGCTCCGGTCCAGCCCCACTATTGGTGCTGTCTTCATTCGCGCACTTCATGTCTCTTCATGCGTCTTGCAATATTAATTAATATTAATCTCGAGTTCATTTACTGTCTATTTGGCCGCTTGCTGCTACATCATCTCCATATTCAATGCACTTGCCAACCTCGCCGACGCAGGTATCCCGAAAAGCGGCCTGTCGCTCACCGCTTACCAGAATCTAATTTGTCGGGGCATGGCCGATCTTCGCAGTCAGGTGCTGCGTCTCTGCCTTGATTTAGCCCGCTAACTTCGCGTCAGGTGGTGAGGACAACCAAAGTATATTCAGCTGGGTTTTGCATGTGTATCGCGTCTATCGCGGATCTGCAACTTATCTCGATGGTGTCAAGTGAGATGGTGCGGCTAGAGTCTAGACGGGCCTAGATTTGTCTCTTTCGCAATCTTGACTTTCACAGCATTGAATTGTTAATATCTAGTTTCAATGTTTTTTTATATTTTAGGCGACATCTGGAAGTTTACTTGCATTAACTTAATACCGCAACAGAATACATGCCCTGGTGGATACCGAGGAATACCCTCAACTTTAAACTCTATATATATTTAACTTAAAAGGTCTTTGTATGCTTGAGCACTGATACGTCAACAGGTATATGCCAGCTGGCGTACGTAGTATAGTAGAGTGGAGCAATCAATCACCGATGCTCAATTGATACAAACTATATTTTTCATTTCAATTGACACCATCACCTTTCTATACATAGTACATGTAGTATATAGAATAAGCATGTTGTCACATAGAAACATTGAATCGACGGCTCAACTACTCCGCACATACCCCGCCCTGACGTTGTTTCAGCACACTTTTCGTGTGAAGCTGTGTCGGCCTCTAGAAGCGACTTTAATGAGCAGAAACAGTAAAAAAGACCCTGATTCCCCCCACGAAAGGAACGCCCGGGGTCAAGGCCAGCCAGCCGGTGCGTACCTGCCTGCACTTTATTACGTACCTGCCTGCTGTGTCTTGTATTCGCTGACCGCCACCTACCGCATCCAGCACGCTATGCCCCTTCCGGCAGGCGGTCGAGAGGGGTCTCCATGCAAGTGGCGGCTGCCCTGGTCTAGGCGCCCGCCATTGGCTGCACATGGCCCACATGGGCTCTCCTTCGATCAATCAGCGAGCGCGAATCAGGCCGATGCTGTCCCGCGGCGGTGGGGCCGCGTACACAAAAATTTATTCTGCCGGTAACGGAGGACCAGAATTTCGTGCTCGCTGAACGTCGCCAAACTTTTTCTCTGCTCTTCCACTATCAATTGTGTCCCATCCCTCCCAGTGCAGCAGCAGTATTCATTCAACACGTCAATTTTCTTCCTCCTTCGTGGATACTGCTCATGCTCTGGTAGAGAGCCTCTCTCAACCTGTCCCTCTGAGGACCTCACCTTTCTTTTGCTGCAGACAAAACCATGTCGCAACTCGACAAGGCTGTGGACACTGCCTCAGCCAGCGCTGCTCGCGTGAGCGATAACGCTGCCCCTAGCAGTCCCTCCACTGGTGGTGTAGTCTCGTACAATTCCACCCGCGATCTGAAGCCATTGCCCGTCCTGTCGGCGGCTGCTAATGGCGCGCCAATCCCCCCTGCCTCGTCCCCAATTGTGGGCAACTCCGAGAAAAAAGTCGTCTTGGAACTGGAGGATGGAATTTCCTATCAAGGCTACAGCTTTGGCGCCGAGAAGAGCGTCGCCGGTGAACTCGTCTTCCAAACCGGAATGGTAGGCTACCCCGAGTCTATCACCGATCCTTCCTATCGAGGCCAAATTCTCGTCGTCACATTTCCCTTGGTCGGAAACTATGGTGTACCTTCTCGAGAAACCATGGACGAAGTTTTGAAAGAACTCCCCAAACACTTTGAGTCGAGCCAAATCCACATTGCGGCTCTTGTCGTTGCCACCTATGCGGGAGAAGGTTACTCCCACTTTTTGGCTCAGTCATCCCTCGGCCAGTGGCTCAAAGAGCAGGGCGTACCCGCTATGTATGGCGTCGACACCAGGTCTTTGACCAAGCGCATCAGAGAAAAGGGAAGCATGCTCGGGCGTTTACTGCTGGAGAACTCTACCCGCCCGAATGAAATTGCTGCCGACCTGGCCACGGCTCAATGGAAATCGCATTTTGAGCAGATTGAATGGGTCGACCCAAACAAGAAGAATCTTGTCGCCGAAGGTACGTGTAGACTAGAAAATTTTGTGTGATTATCCAACGAACCATGCTAACTTTCTTACCTACAGTTTCTATCCGAGAACCCCGCCTCTTCACACCTCCAGAAACTGTGGCTTTGAAGCATCCCTCCGGCCGTCCAGTGCGAGTACTCTGCTTAGATGTTGGTATGAAATACAACCAGCTCCGCTGTTTACTGTCACGCGGAGTCGAGGTTCTCGTCGTTCCTTGGAACTACGACTTCCACACCCTTGCTGGCAATGAGTACGATGGTCTTTTTATCTCCAATGGTCCCGGTGATCCAGCTACCATATCGGCTGCGGTAGCAAACATTTCAAAGACAGTCCAAGAAGGTAAAATTCCTATTTTTGGTATCTGTTTGGGACACCAGCTTCTGGCCCGAGCTGTTGGTGCAAGCACCACAAAAATGAAGTTTGGCAACCGTGGCCACAACATCCCTTGCACCAGCATGGTCACTGGAAAGTGTCACATTACTTCTCAGAACCACGGATTTGCTGTCGATGCCACTACACTCCCAGAAGGTTGGGAAGAATTGTTCGTCAATGCCAACGATGGCAGCAACGAAGGTATTCGCCACGTATCTCGCCCTTTCTTCAGTGTCCAATTCCATCCCGAAAGCACCCCCGGTCCTCGTGACACTGAGTTCCTTTTCGATGTTTTCATCAATACCATCAAGACGACATTGGAGTCATCGGAAGCTCTCAAGAAGCCCGTGGCTTTCCCCGGTGGCTCGCGCGAGGAGAACGAAAAGAAGGCTCCACGTGTATCTGTCAAGAAAGTGCTTGTTTTGGGCAGTGGAGGTCTCAGTATTGGTCAAGCCGGAGAGTTTGACTACTCAGGAAGTCAAGCTATCAAAGCTTTGAAACAAGAAGGCATTTACACTATCTTGATCAACCCCAACATTGCCACTATTCAAACTTCCAAGGGCTTGGCTGACAAGGTCTACTTCCTTCCTGTGAATGCCGATTTCGTGCGCAAAGTCATCAAGCACGAGCACCCCGATGCAATCTATGTCACTTTTGGTGGCCAGACTGCCCTTCAGGTTGGTATTCAGCTCAAAGACGAGTTTGAGGCACTTGGCGTCAAGGTATTGGGTACTCCGATTGATACTATCATCACCACCGAAGATCGTGAACTATTTGCCCGAAGCATGGAATCAATTGGCGAGAAATGCGCCAAGTCAGCTTCTGCCTCCAATATTGATGAAGCGATGAGGGTGGTTAAAGATATTGGATTTCCCGTCATCGTTCGCGCCGCATATGCTCTTGGTGGACTTGGTAGCGGTTTTGCGGAGGACCCCACCCAGCTGCGAGAGCTTTGCACTAAGGCTTTTGCAGCCAGTCCCCAGGTCTTGATTGAGAAGAGTATGAAAGGCTGGAAGGAAATCGAGTACGAAGTCGTCCGCGACGCCCGTGACAACTGTATCACGGTCTGTAACATGGAAAACTTCGACCCACTTGGCATCCATACTGGTGACTCCATCGTTGTCGCGCCTTCACAGACTCTTTCAGACGAAGATTACAATATGCTGCGTACAACCGCGGTTAATGTCATTCGTCATTTGGGGGTTGTCGGTGAATGCAACATTCAATACGCTCTCAACCCGTTCTCAAGGGAATATTGCATTATTGAAGTGAACGCTCGTCTTTCCCGTTCTTCAGCCCTTGCTTCAAAAGCGACCGGATACCCTCTTGCATTCATTGCTGCCAAACTTGGTCTAGGCATTCCCCTGAATGAGATCTCCAACTCGGTCACAAAGGTCACCTGTGCATGCTTCGAACCGTCGCTGGACTACGTTGTTGTCAAGATCCCTCGCTGGGATCTTAAAAAGTTCACCCGTGTCTCCACCCAGCTTGGTTCGTCTATGAAGAGTGTTGGTGAAGTTATGAGCATTGGCAGAACTTTCGAAGAGGCAATTCAGAAAGCCATTAGATCAGTCGATTTCCACAACTTGGGCTTCAACGAAACCAACGCTCTGATGTCGATCGACACCGAGCTCCAAACCCCGTCTGATCAACGTCTTTTTGCTATTGCGAACGCCATGCATCACGGTTACTCTGTTGATGACATTTGGAAACTGACTCAGATTGATAAATGGTTCTTGCGCAAGCTCAAAGGTCTCAGTGATTTTGGCAAGACGCTTACAAGCAAATATAATGCAACCAATGTACCGCTTGATTTAATCCGCCAGGCCAAACAACTTGGCTTTGCTGATCGCCAGCTTGCCAAGTTCTTGAGTTCGAACGAACTTGCTGTCAGGCGTCTGCGTGTGGAAGCCGGTATTATGCCAGTCGTCAAGCAGATCGACACTGTCGCTGCAGAATTCCCAGCTTTCACCAACTATCTTTACTTGACCTACAATGGATCCGAGCATGATATTGACTTTACTGATCATGGATTCATGGTCCTCGGATCCGGTGTCTACCGAATCGGATCATCTGTCGAATTTGACTGGTGCTCTGTTAGAACCATTCGAACGCTCCGTGAACAGGGCCACAAGACTGTCATGGTAAACTACAATCCCGAGACTGTGAGCACTGATTACGACGAAGCAGACAGGCTGTACTTTGAGAACATCAATCTCGAGACAGTCCTCGACATCTACCAGCTCGAATCGTCCAGTGGAGTCATTATGTCCATGGGTGGCCAGACACCTAATAACATTGCCTTGCCATTGCACCGTCTTAATGTCAAGATTATGGGAACTTCTCCCGAAATGATTGATAATGCTGAGAACCGATACAAGTTTTCTCGAATGCTTGATCACATCGGAGTTGACCAGCCTGCCTGGAAGGAACTTACAAGCATTGAGGAAGCAACTGCTTTCTGTGACAAGGTCAACTACCCAGTGCTTGTTAGACCGTCTTATGTTCTTTCTGGTGCTGCGATGAATACTGTCTATTCGAAGGATGACCTCGCAAACTATTTGAACCAGGCCGCTGAAGTCTCTCGAGAACACCCAGTGGTCATTACGAAATACATCGAAAATGCCAAAGAGATTGAAATGGATGCTGTAGCTCGAAATGGTGTCATGGTCGGCCACTTCATCTCTGAACACGTTGAGAATGCTGGTGTCCATTCAGGTGATGCGACTCTTATCCTCCCTCCACAAGACTTGGACCCAGAGACCGTCCGACGCATTGAAGAGGCTACGCGAAAGATTGGAAACGCCCTCAACGTGACCGGTCCTTTCAACATTCAATTTATTGCAAAAGACAACGATATCAAGGTCATTGAATGCAATGTCCGTGCGTCTCGATCCTTCCCATTTGTGTCGAAAGTCATGGGTGTCGATCTGATCGAAATGGCCACCAAGGCCATGATTGGTATTCCTTTCCAGGAATACCCTCCGACTAGCGTTCCCAAGGACTACGTCGGTGTCAAGGTCCCTCAGTTCTCCTTCTCTCGTCTCTCTGGTGCTGACCCTGTATTGGGAGTTGAGATGGCTTCTACCGGTGAAGTTGCCTGTTTCGGCCGCGACCGCGCTGAAGCTTACCTCAAAGCTTTGGTGTCCACCGGCTTCCGTCTTCCGAAGAAGAACATCTTACTTTCTATTGGATCTTTTAAGGAGAAGCTGGAGATGCTTCCTTCCATCCAGAAATTGCACAAGATGGGCTACAATCTGTTCGCCACTGCTGGTACTGCCGACTACCTGAAGGAGCATGGTATTCCTGTCAAGTACCTGGAACTTCTCGCTGGGGAGGAAGAAGACCTGAAGTCTGAATACTCTCTCACCCAACACTTGGCCAACAACCTTATTGATCTGTATATCAACTTGCCATCCAGCAACAGATACCGCCGGCCTGCCAACTACATGAGCAAGGGATACAGGACCCGTCGTATGGCTGTTGATTACCAGACTCCTTTAGTTACAAACGTCAAGAATGCCAAAATTCTGATCGAAGCTCTTTCACGAAAGTTTGAGTTGGAGGTCCTCACTATTGACCACCAGACAAGCCACCGTACCATTGTGTTGCCTGGTATGATCAACATTGCTGCGTTTGTTCCTGGTATTGTCACTCCAGGCTCGAAAGACTTTGAGCTGGTCAGCAAAGCATCTGTTGCTTCGGGTTTCACCATGATCCGTGTGTTGCCTGTCGGCGTAGATGTTTCTGTGACTGACGCGGTTGCTTTAAACATTGCGCAGCAAAACTCCAAGAGCGGGATGTTCTGTGACTTCAATTTGTCCGTAGCAGCTACGGCGTCCAACGCAGAACAGATCGAGCAAGTCACTGGCGAAGTAGGAGCTCTCTACATTCCATTCAACCACCTATCGGGCAACATCAACAAGGTGGCTGCGGTTACTAGTCATTTTGGCGCTTGGCCATCCAACAAACCCATGATTACTGACGCAAGAGCTACTGACCTTGCCTCGATTCTGCTGTTGGCTAGCCTGCACAACCGCAACGTACACGTTCTGAGCGTTTCGTCCAAGGAGGATATTAACTTGATTGCTTTGAGTAAAGAAAAAGGACTCAAGGTGACCTGCGATGTTTCGATCTACAGTCTCTTCCTCAGCCAGCAAGATTATCCCGAGTGCGCTGGGCTGCCTAGTGTGGAAGACCAGAAGTCTCTCTGGGAGCATCTGAGCACTATTGATGTTTTCTCTATTGGAACTATTCCATACCAGCTTGCCGGCAAGGAGGCTAGCCCTGCAGTTGGCATTGCGGATGCTCTTCCCCTATTGCTCACTGCAGTTGCCCAGAATAGACTGACGATTGATGATATTTCCAACCGTCTATATCATAATCCTAAGAGAATCTTTGAGTTGCACGATCAGCAAGACACCTTTGTTGAGGTTGAGGTTGACCGCCCATACTTCTTTCAAAGTGGTGATGTGTGGTCGCCTTTCAACGGCAAGCCTATGAAGGGAGCAGTTCATCGGGTGGTATTCCAGGGCAAGACATCTTGTCTTGACAGTGAAATTCAACCCGAGGCTGCAAAGGGAACCGACATGTCTGGCCACCGTATTGCGCCACCATCTCCATCAGTCAAGGCCTTCTCCCCTAGAGTACAACCCAAGAATGATGCTGCGATCGCCCGCCGCTTCTCGAGCAGCACACCTGGCAGACAAACACGCGTGAAGATTGGCGACACGGTACCTAACGTTTCCGAACTTGGGCCGCCGCTGTTTTCCTCGCCTTCTCAGGTGTCACCATCGTTGCTTGAGCTTCTTTCGCGGTCTACATTCAAACAGAAGAATATCCTTTCCGTTGAACAGTTCACCCGCTCTGACCTTCACCTCCTGTTCACTGTAGCACAGGAGATGCGCCTTGGTGTTGAAAGACAGGGTGTTTTGGAAATTCTCAAGGGTCGTGTATTGTGCACTCTCTTTTATGAGCCTTCCACCCGCACTTCAGCTTCTTTCGATGCAGCCATGCAACGTCTGGGTGGTCGCACGGTCGTGATTTCCACTGAGCATTCCTCGACAAAGAAGGGTGAGACGCTGCAAGATACGATTCGCACCCTCGCATGCTACGGAGATGCAGTTGTTCTTCGTCATCCTGATGAGAATAGCGCCCATACTGCCGCCAGGTTCTCGCCTGTTCCTATTATCAATGGTGGCAACGGTAGCCGTGAACACCCAACTCAGGCCTTCCTCGATCTGTTCACCATCCGGGAAGAACTTGGAACGGTTACTGGTATCACTGTTACCTTCACTGGGGATTTGAGATACGGTCGCACAGTACACTCGTTGATCAAGTTGCTCCAGTTTTACGACGTGCGCATCCAGTTGGTGGCACCCAAGGCTCTCTCTCTACCTGAAGAAGTCCGCAAGTTGGTTGTGGCTTCTGGCCAATTGATCAACGAAGCCGAAGAGCTCACCCCGGACATTGTTGCTCGCTCCGATGTCTTGTATTGCACCCGTGTGCAGAAAGAGCGTTTCGCCGATCTCGAAGAGTACGAGCGGCTTAAGAACAGCTTTGTTGTCGACAACTCCGTGTTGAAGAACGCCAAGAGCCACATGGTTGTTATGCACCCGTTGCCTAGAAATGCAGAGATTGGTGAGGAGGTAGACTTTGACCAGAGGGCAGCATATTTCCGCCAGGTGAGTTACCCTTTATTCAAGGGGAAAGATTGGCCACTAACTAAGATTACAGATGCGTTATGGCCTCTACTGCCGAATGGCATTGTTGGCTCTCGTTCTGGCACCTTGATTTGCTTTATAGATTTCTTTTTTCCAAAAAAAAATCGGTTTGTCATGGTGGCCTATAGTATATTGTGTCGTGGCGCGGCTTGTTTTGTTTTGGATGTACCAAAAAGTTTTGACACTCTTTTCACTCGTAGTAAAAGTAGTTTAAATCCCAGATATGAGCTGTATTATCTATGAAATGGTGGTATTCGTGAATGTGTTATGTTTAGCATGTATTGAGTTGTATGTGTATGTGTGTTTTGTGCGTTGTGTTTGGCGTGTGTTTACATTTGCATAGCGTGGTGATCTGGGTCGTGTTACATATTATTATGTACTTATTATATATATCAATCTATTACATCAATTTGCTAAGTCTTAAGTACTATGCTTCGACTACACTAACAAGAACTCTGAAACATTGTCGTCAAACATTCGTCGTTTTTTATGGATGATTTCCCAGAACGGAAAGTGTCCACTTTTGCCCGAGTTGGATTAGCGCTGTCTTTTTTTACTCTTGATCGATTTCATTTTCATCCCAACATGTTTTCTTGATTTTTAATATTAATTTTTTTAGTTAATAGAGCCATCGCTGTAAGAGCTAGTGGTGTTGCTGCTCATATAGGCTCGACATTGCGTGATTTAGTTGCGTCATTAGCACACAATTACTATAACTGCAGGACGAGTACTTACTCAAGACTGGAGAGTAGAATAGACATTAAGAATCAACAAATTAGAATGGATATAGAATAAACCGAGCCGGTTTTTCCGTAAACCCGATTTTACGTGCTTTTTCTCTGTTGCTCTTCAACAATAACGTTCATGCATAGAAAGCCGTGGACCGTCGCTCTCCAGTAGTCTGATCGATCTGATTGGCAGTTCAACAGCCAAAGCCCGTCATTTGCAATGCGAATTGCTCATACACCTCAAGCGCCATTAATAGTGACAATTATTCATGTCATTATTTTTTCCGCTTAAATCGTTGCGCATCGACTGCGAGAATACGACGATGTCGCGAGCTAGTCGATTGTAGAGGGGTCTCGAGCGCAGTTATTCATTCATGAGTTTCTGCACTATCAATGACTTCTCTATTCTGAATTTCTCGATTCTTCTAGATGCCTGTTTGTAATTTTTTGACAAGAAGACGGTGAAATGGCCAGCCTTATCGAGAAAGACGAAGCACCGTCTTCGTCTTCGCCTACAGCCGAGCAAAAAGTGCCAGCTTCAGAAATCGCCCACGATGCCGAAAAGCAGTTTGATATCAATGAGAAAGCGCTACTTCGGAAACTGGACTGGAAGCTTTTGCCTCCTCTGACGCTGCTCTATTTGCTATCATTTCTAGATCGAAGTAACGGTTAGCGGAAACATCCAAATTTCAATATTTGAAAGGAACCTTGAAATTCCATGTACGGAAAGCTGACGAAGAAAATAGTGGGAAACGCCAAACTAGATGGACTTGCACACGATGTCAACATGACCGGAGACCAGTATCTCACCGGACTTACTCTATATTTCATCGGATACGTCCTCTTTGAAATCCCGTGCAATATCATCTTCAAACGCACGACTCCTCGGCTATGGCTACCCACAATCACTTTCTTCTGGGGCATCGTTGCTACGCTTCTTGGTGTTGTGCAAAACTACGCAGGCTATCTGGTATCACGCTTCTTCCTCGGTGTCACCGAAAGCGGCCTGTTTCCCGGTGTTGTCTTTTACCTGTCCATGTGGTACAAACGGAATGAACAGCATTTTCGCATCTCGCTGTTTTTCAGTGCTGCTTCCCTGGCGGGGGCTTTTGGTGGAATACTTGCCTGGGTGAGAGGTTGTGATAGTTTGATCTTTGTGAATGCTATATCTAATTTGACGATGTCAGGGAATCGGACACATGGAAAACGTTGGCGGATACCGCGGTTGGAGATGGATTTTCATTCTTGTGCGTTCACAATTGATTGATTACAATTTTTCACCCATTCTAATGAGTGTATAGGAAGGCTTGGTTACGGTTGTGGTTTCTGCCATATCGTATTTCTTGGTTTACAACTACCCTTCCAGTGCAGAGTTTTTAACAGAAAAAGAACGCGAGTTTATTCAACTCCGTCTGAAATATGACAGTGATGCTACTATAGACGAAGGGTTTAGCTGGGCTGCTGTTTTGACAGCGTTCAAAGACCCCAAAGTCTGGCTGTACGGACTTGGGTTTCATACTGTTTCTCTGCCACTGTACACTTTGTCGCTGTTTCTGGTAAGTTCTGAGCTCTGTCAATTTCAGAGTCACACTAATACGTATAACAAACAGCCGTCAATTATTTCCGGATTAGGCTATTCCAATGCGAGTGCCCAACTTCTTACGGTCCCGCCATACGCCATCGCTTTTGTGCTTGTAGTCACCGTTGCGATCTTCTCAGAGCGAACCCATCTGCGCGCCCCTTTCATTATGACCACCTCGGCGCTCGGAATAATCGGATACATCATATTACTGAGCGCACCTAGCCCCGGCAGCTCGTACGTCGGCATCATCTTCGCGGCCGCCGGAATCTACCCATCGACTGCGATTACGCTGTCCTGGCCGGCCAACAACGTCTCCGGTCAGACTAAACGCGCTGTTGCCAATGCGATGCAGATATCGATTGGGAATCTCGGAGCTGTGATGGGCACGCAGCTGTATCGTTCTGAATGGAGTCCGCGGTACTTTGTCGGTCATGGAGTTGCCCTTGCGTATCTGGCTGCGAATATCGCCTTGACGGGTACCTTGTGGCTTGTTCTGACCAGGGAGAACAAGAAAAAGGAAGAGATTCGACGTAGCCAGGGTCTTGCTCCACTGGAAGAGGTTGGTGCAGCAGATGGTGGATTCTTGGGAGATGAGGATCCAAGATGGGTATTTCAAACATAGCTCAACAAAGGAAATGTTCCATTCAAATATTTGCACGAAAATAAGAACTGATAGGTGTATGATTTCAAGCATTTAACAGATACATACTCTTCACTTATTCTTGTCAATCTCAACAGTAGTCAACATAGGCTCCTTCACCTTCGATATTATCAATGGCAGAACCGTCTCGCACTCGGTCCTCAGCATGTCAACCTTGTCTTCTAACCCATTAATCCTATCTCTATTAAGTTTCATCATCCGTCGCTCGCTCTCCAACTGCTCCTCCCTCCTCCCCAGCAAAACTCCAAGCCGTCGAATGATATCGGTCTGCAGCTCAATCTGCACTCTTTGCTCCTCGTATGCCCCGTGCCGCTTCTCTAGAGAGAACTTTTCGTCCCGTAATAACCAGACTTCATCCTGAAGCTCCTGCACGGTGTTTTGCAAGCTGTAGAGATCGGATGACAGCAAAGTATTGAGCGAGGAGAGATTCGTGTTTGCATTACTAAGATGCGTGATTTTTTCCTCCAGCGCGATTTGGCGTGATGCATGTTTGTCCTGCTCTTTTTCTTGCTGTTTGATATTGTCAAGATTTGTTTGAATACCAATATCGACCCGTTCATCTCTCCTTCTGGGCTGAGGTGTAAAAGTCCGCGAGAAGGATAAAGCGTCGACTTTTCCTTCCAATATGCCCATTTTCTCGGTAATTTCTGTCCTTAAATCTCGTATTATCTCATCTGATAGACTTGTCTTCTTTAACTCGCTGGTTGTGGGTGTCAAGTCCAGGCTTTCTTGTTGCTCTAGCTGTTGGTATTGAGCGGAAGAGCGAGATCCTGAACTGCGATGTAGCCATCTAATCAATTGATATCAGCATATGTTGTTGGATCCAACAAAGCGAAAAGAAGTAATCAACTTGAGCGGATTCCACATTTTGGACTTTTTCCTCAGTGAGACAGAAGAAGCAGCAGAAGCCGACGAGTACTGCGACCATCTCTCCGAGTTGCATGTGCTCTCTTGATTGCGCTCGTTCTGGTGTTGACCCTGCTCGTGATTATAGCTAGGGGTTTGCATGGTATTATTACAAGCACTCGTCGTACTCGCGACTCTCCCGTCAAGTTGCCTTCTAATCTCCTCTTCCAGGTCCGGAAAAGGTCCATTCGGTGCTGAGACGCATACGCTTGTCGCTGGGCTACTGAGAACATGTTCATGGGTCAGTCCCTTCTCTGAAGATGTAGAATACACCGAAGAAGACGCCGATGGGCCACACGGCTGTGGCTCGGATTTCCACCACGCCAGATCTAGGTCGTAGGTTTGGTCTTGGGTTGGGGCCATGTTGTTTGTGACTTCATCGCCGGTATCGATTTCATATATGTTGTGTTGGTGGACTGGTGCAGCCATTGGAGTGGTGATAAGCTTGCAATGGCAGGTTCAGAGTCTGTACTGGAAAGTAAGAGGTTAGGAAAGTAGGAAAGGGTGTCTTATTCCAAAGAAAAGAAAACGCTACCAGAAAAAAGGCATAAGACTGATGTAATGAGCTCTATTGACTTCTCAGGCTGTACCATGGCCAACATCACAAGCCCAATCGACCAGATCCATGGTGTGCCAGACAACTCTATTTCTAATCCTAAATACAAGTCTAATGACGATCATCTATATCCATCATGTGTCAAACATAAATAGGTCATGTAAAACCCAAAAACAAATGTAAATCAACAATACCAAGGGGCTTCATTATGCATCAGGCCAGTATTTCTTCAATAAATCCTTCTTATTCACCTTGCCCATCGCATTGCGCTCAATGCCATCGACAATCTTGAGGATGGAGGGGATCTTATAAGGTGCCATTTCTTCTTTTAGTGCTTTTCGGAGCGTCGCCAGCTGGATAGGAATAGCCTGTTACCGTCAGTTTTTATTCCTTTTCATGTTATAATGATAAAAACTTGCCTCGGGCCTGGGCTTAATGACAGCTGCAACACGCTGGCCCCATTCTTCATCGGTCACGCCAACCACGGCGACTTCTTGAATACTTGAGAGGCTGAGCAACTTTCGCTCAACCTCTAGAGCGGACACTTTGTATCCACCGGTCTTGATCAGGTCAACGGATGCGCGGCCTTGAATATAATACGCGCCATTTTTTTCTCGTCTCGCGACATCGCCTGTCTTAAACCATCCATCAGAGGTAAACTCCTTGGCTGTGGCTTCGGGTTTGTTCCAGTACTCGAGAAAGACGTTATCGCCCTTGACCTCGATCATTCCGTCTTCGTCGAATGCTTCGACAATGGCGCCGGTTTCCTTGTCGGTCAGTCGGACCTGCACACCCGGCAATGGCCAGCCTACGCTGCCGTCTAGTCGTTGCGAGACGTCCAGTCCACAGCTGAGCCCCATGCCAATTTCTGTCATGCCATACCGCTCGAGCAAAACCTGACCGGTGATTTCGGCAAACTTTGTTTTAATAGGCGTCGGCAAGGCAGCGGAGCCGCTTACTATGAGGCGCAGTGCTTTGGCACCTTCTCGTGAAGTAGTCTCGGCGTCGGTCGAGCGAATGTGCGAGTCAAAATAATCGACTAAACGCGAGTAGATAGTAGGAACAGCCATAAACATTGTCGATGAGCCTTTATCTTGCCATCGTTCCCAGATAATCTTTGGATCGAACTTGGGGCACATCTCCACGGTTGCGCCGCTGAGAAACGAGGCTGTCAGGCCGTTGATGATTCCGTGAACGTGGTGCAGAGGTAGCACATGGATGAGACGGTCTGACGGCGAGTATTTCCAAGCTTCGACAAGGCAGCTTGCTTGGAATGTGATGTTCTTGTGTGTTGTGACACAGCCCTTAGGGTTCGAGGTGGTACCAGACGTGTAAATCATCAGCGCGCGTCGGTCGAGAGACCACGACTCGTGGAATGGGGGAAGAGGAATGGCAGCTCCATCGGAAGAGCTCGACAGCGGCGTAAATTTTGAGAAGGGAATATCGGTGACGGCCTGGCGCAATGCAGACTCGACTTTTTCAAAGGCCGGGTGGATGATCACCAAGGACGGGAGAGAATCTGTAATCGTATAGAGCAGTTCTTTGACGGGATGCGTCGTGCCTGGGGTTTTATCAGCAAAAGCAGTCCTGGGAAGTGTAGTAAACTCAATTGCGAATTGGCAGACATACACAGAGGAACTGAGACGCCGCCTGCAGCCCACACAGCCCACTGGGTGACCACGTAGTCGTATCCATTGGGAACCAGAAAGGTGATCCGGCGCTCGTCTAGGTCGCTGACGGACAGGCTCTCCAGCAGCCACTTCTTGGTCGTCGACACGTCTGCCAGCAGCTGTCGATACGTAAAGTCCTGCGCCTTTGTGCGGTCGACGACGGCGACTTTGTTAGGGTCGCTGGTAGCCTGCTCTCGCGCCTTGACAAACAGCGGCAGAGAGGGAATTGAGGCCGGGCTGAGGTCGGCCGATAGGCGAGTCGTCGCCACGTCGGCAGCGGTCACGACAGGGGCGGTCATGGTGGTTTTATTTTGAGGGTATTCTCTCTCTGTCTCTCTCTCTCTCTCTCTCTCTGAGTCTGGATCAGGGTCAGGGGGAGAGTTTGCGGGGAGTTTTTGGTTGTGTGGCGCTGGTCAAGACGAGTGCGGGGAAGGCGCGTTGCTCGCAGTCGACATTCCTCGGCGCATTACAGTATCAGGCTCGGCGGAGCCTATAATTAATATTTAATGAAAAGATGGTTCACTGCTCTCTGCCAGCGAGATGGCAATAATCAATGGCAATTGGCGGGCGAGCACGAGCGTGGATTAATGATTTGGCTGGGATGTTACATCGTTCGGCGTCCGAAGCTACAACTAATGAACTATTATTATTACAAAGTTGTCAGCTAATGCAGTGGCTTGCATTGGCCTGCATGTCAATTAACTGCTTATTTTTGGGATATAATGATATGGCACTGAAGAATTTATCCCATTATTTGCCCCAATATAGAAGAGTATTGAGCCAGGAACAGTCAGCGGCCAACAAAACACATTGCACAACTACGCAAAGGCAATTAGCAAGCCCAATGAATCATTGTCTAAGAAGTGTATGCATAAATAAAAAGAAATAAATATAGATACGTAGTGTGAACAATTGCTGGTGCCGAACAGTAAGTACTGAGGCTGGCGGAGCACGTGAGCCTCCGAGGCCGGAGCAGCTCCGGCTTGGCATCGGCCGCAGCTCAACAATTATTATTGACCTCTGGATTCTCGCGACTTCAACTCCTCAAATGTTGTTCCTGCTCACGCCCAGGCCATGATCGCGCCCATCCTCTCGGCCGGCGCCGCTGTCGAGGCCCGGCTCGGTACAGGCTTGTTGAGACGCCGGCCTTGGGCCTGCAGACTCTCAGCTCTGTCCCAGTTGCAAGTTCGCTGTGCTCAGACCGAAGCTGAACCGCAAAGCAAGCCAGCAATCGAGACGAAAATAAAACCAAAGCGCTCGAACAAGAAAAGGGCTCCGCCAGCGCCTGCTGATCTGCCTCCTCCCCTGATCGAGATAAAAAAGGGCGCCTTCTACCGCACATATCCCTCTGCCTCGGACCCCAATGCAACAAAGTCCCCGATCTTCAAAAAGTTCGATTTCTTGCTGCCCGCCAGAGTCATTCCAGACTCCCCATCGCAACCCTCACAAAAGCTCCCAAGCAACGATAACGGAAATACCCTGTTCAAGTCCCGGTCCAAAAGACAAGTAGCACAGGACAAGAGAATAGTGGCACAGGATCAGCAAGTCCAATCATTCTACGGGCCATTCCATTGGGCCGTTATGGGCCCCGGAAGCACCGATTTTCTAGACATCCTCCGTGGTCAATACGTCGCCGTGCCCCCGAATTCGCGTTCGTATCCTTACTTGTCTTCCGACAAATTCTCGCCCTCGAGTCCGAAGCTAAGACACCCTTCCAATGCTATACAATATGTGGGTTTCAGAGGAGAAGGCTCCCAAGCCGCTGGAGGAACAAGAGGCGCCTATCTCAGCGCACGATACGAGAGTCTGCGTGAGGAGACGGACTGGACAGTTCGCCAGTATCTCTGTAATCAGATGGAGCTGAACCCACTGGAGGAAGCAGAGGCCGAATCTTCGCGCATTCCTTATAACCAAGAACGTTGGGATGCAATTCTGCAGAGTTTCCAACTGTCCCACCTCTTAGATATGCCTACTGCCAAGCTAAGCAATGGGCAGACGAGACGCACTCGCATAGCCAAAGCTTTATTAGCACAGCCTGAACTTCTTCTCCTTGATCAACCCTTTAGTAAGTTCTGTGCCCTACACGCAGTTTCTCTTTTCTTTTCTTCTTTTTTTTGGGCACGGACCAACTAACCTGAATTAGTGGGCCTCGACCCTATAACTAGCGATAGCATATCGTCTCTTCTGCGCGATGTTGCCCTCAAATCTTCGCCCAGAGTGATTTTAGCGCTTCGTGCTCAGGACTCCATACCCGAGTGGATTTCCCACGTACTCATTGTGAACGCGGATAGAGTTGCCTTCCAAGGAACAAAGGAAGACTTTTGTCACACAGTAGATTGGATTCGCAAAGGTCAACTACCGTTCAAGAAAGATGTAATAAGGCTGGGTCCCCTCATCAGGGAAGGAGGACTGTTGCACGGCTACCACGAAATCCTTGCCAATGATTACCCCAATTATTTTCTACCCGACCCTCCTCAGACTGATGAGACAAAGTCTGAGGAGACACGGTCTGATCAGCTAGTGCAGACGGGAGGACCTACCCCAAAGTCTACGATACCACCATCGATGGATGGCGAACCTCAAATTGAGATGAACGGAGTCCGTGTGCAATACGGCGACAAAGTCGTCCTCGGAGATTGGACGCAAACAGAGAACAGTACACCAGGCTTGCACTGGAAAGTTCGTCGTGGACAGCGATGGGCGATCTTGGGAGCCAACGGCTCTGGGAAGACAACTTTGCTCTCCCTGATCACCTCTGACCACCCACAAGCATATGCCCTGCCTGTTCGCCTGTTCGGTCGATCTCGTCTCCCCGAGCCGCCGAAACCAGGTATCTCGATATTCGACCTCCAGGCTCGAATTGGCCACTCCTCGCCGGAAATACAAGCCTTCTTCCCTCCTCACCTTACCATTCGCGAAGCCATTGAATCTGCCTGGGCCGACACCTTTCTCTCGAAGCCTAAACTGACCTTCGAGATAGACACCGTAATTGATCGAGTTCTGGCTTACTTTAGACCTGATATAGTGAAACCTGGCGAGCTGAATCCCACCAAGGACGACGAAATAGATATGTCCATTATTCCTGAAGGGATTTTGGAGAAATTTGCCACCCCACCAAGCAGCGCCAAGAAAGCAGACGAATCTACTCACCAGGGCCCAAGTTATGATGACATGAACTTGCCCCTTGGATTCGACACATATGCCTACGCTGACGAGATGACCTTTGGCCAACTCGAGGTTGCCCAGCAGCGCCTAGTGCTGTTTATCCGGGCCATCATCAAAAAGCAAGAAATCATCGTTCTCGACGAAGCATTCTCCGCGATGCCTCCAATCATGCGCCAAAAATGCTTTTCCCTGCTTGAAGGGCAGAATAGCGTCGTCAATGGAAAGGATGATGGACAACTACCTTATGTGGATGATACCCAGTCTGTGATTTTCGTCAGCCACCAGCGCCAGGAAATTCCAGACTCGGTGCGGTTTTGGATGCGTCTTCCTTCGCAAGTCGGTGATGACCAGAAGCTTGATTTCGCCATGGGCGTGCTACCCGATGGCGAGACGTTGGCTTCTAGTAAGGAAATCTGGCAAAACATCTGGTCCAAGAACTCGTTCCCGCCATACGAACACAAAAGGGCATTATCTGCCGGTGATGAAACCCCCAAAGATGCCGAATTGTACGGTTACGTGGTCGCAAAAGCAAATGAATAGAAAGCATCATAAGCGGCTTAGAAAAGAGGAAGGAGATCGTTGGTTTGGATTTACATAAACAGGGTTGTCTATTTGTCTGTACATATACCACCGTTCTCATTACCGGCGTTTTTGGTCTGTTATTCTGATATATGTCAGGACTAATTGTAACATATCACACATATTGCATATGTCTTTGATCAATAAACATATACAAAATGCCCCCTTAGATTACATGTAATTAACAGCCATCTCAACTCGTTCGAATGTTCACATGAGCATCAGTTTATAACAAGCAATAAATTGATATACAAGCATGTGGTAATACATCGTTTTAAACATGTCCGAATAAACATTCATGAAATTGTATACAGGGTTATCAATCACTGGACTTCTGCATCGCCTGGCTCGCCGCTCTCGTCCTCTAGCTGTGCATGGCCTTCCTCCAGACCGCTTGCGATCAGGTCCTTAAAGTCAACGCCTACCTCTATCAATGTCGACGCCTGTTCGTCCACGATCCGCATGCAATCCTGCCACACGCCCGTGTCCCGCTGTACACTGCTGAGCTGCCGTGAAAGCGCGGCATTGAACTCGTCCAAGTGCTCCTTGGCCCATTTGATGCATGCGCTCGACATGACGGGCGGGAAACATTGCTGGTATATGCTGATGGTATTCTTTATCAGAGTGAAATAAACAAATGAAATTTGGAAAATGTATATCCGAAGATCGCCCTCAAAGATACATTGACGAGCGCGTTTCTGGATGACCTCCGTGCGCGCGCGCAGGTAGGCTGCCCGTGCGCGGTCTTCAAAACCAAGACGAGTGAGCCAGCCGACATTGGTCTTGGTAGCAGTCGGGAATGAGTTGGTGTTGACAAGTGTGCGCGAGAGAATACTGGCCAGATTTGACGCTCGTTCGTCGACTTTTTGGTTGATCACGTCTTGAGCAACCGAATTGCCTTTAAGACCTTGGGCCAATTTCCGCAGCCGCTCAACACTGGCCACGGCTTCTTCAAAGTGGTGCAGCGCAATGTCGATATCGATGTCATCAACTTGGCCCTCGACCCAGCGTAGATTGTGCTGTTTGCCATCAACGTCAATACGAATTTCCGGCTTGTCTTTGTCCTCGGAATTGTCGAGTATGCCGGACTTTCGGTTGCCCTCCAACTGAGTAAGAGAGCGAAGAGCGTCGCCAGGCTTATTGGAGGCATCGATCTCAGAGCGAAGCGCCTTGCGGAGATCCTCCACAGTCTTCCTAAATGTAGCTAAGAGTTCATTCTTAGCCGAACTGGTACGCTGGTCATATCGATAAGTGTATGACTTGGACCCAACGCGCACGTTAATCGCGTGCGCGACGCCTCTATCCTCAGCTTCAGCACGCGCCGCACCAGAACCTAGATTAGCCCCGAGATCAATCATGTCGATATCCTGAAGCTGCCAGCATTCCTCGGCAACGAGTTTAGTCGGTGCTGGACCACGGTGTTGGCTCGGACTATTGGGGTCAATCCGCTTGCGCTTTTTTGCAGCGACTAGCAGGTGATCATTGAGCAAGACGATATGTACGGGTCTTCGGGGCTTCCATGTTGCAGAATCGAGTTCGACCCAGTGTCCGCTTTCCAGAACAATATGGCGACCAGGAATAGCCGGGAGGAATTTCTGTGAACCCTCGACTGTTTTCCACAGCGATTGCAACTGCATGTTCCACATATTTTCAAGATTCGCTACCGAGCTTCGGTTGCTCCGTTTCGAGGAGGAGCGATCGTCAACAGGCGATAGCAAACTTGATCCGCTGGTGTTGTTGGTTTGCCCCAATGCGGTCGTAAGTTCCGACATCAAAGTCCGCAACGTGCGCATTTCGCCTTTGAGCTTTTCCGCTTCTTCACTGATTTTGATGAATTGAGTCCGGTTTTGGTAGACATTTTGCTGCAGGTCGGTTGATGTGCGATTCTTGACCTTCCGTAAACGTTGCTGGTAGTCCTGGATTTCTTCCTCAGAGGCATTAGCAAGCAGCCCGGCGACATCTATTCCGTCTCCAAATTAGCAGTGAACCCATAGTAGCTGAGAAACTTCACGCGTACATTTGTCCACAGGAAGCGACGGGTCCCTCAATGCCTTGAGATTCACTTCGAGGGGTTGCCCAGAGCCTGTTTGCGGGGTGTTTGACGCTGTTGGCACAGCTCCCAGGCCCCCATATCCCTGGATATCCGTTGGGAGACTGGGGACTGGCGGGGCATCGAACGGCGCATCGGGGATCTGGTTAAAACGGGCAGAATATCGTCGTTTGACGAGATCCGAAGTCGCACCACTCTGCTGCGAGGCAAGAGGGGGCCTCGACGACTCGGGCTCTTTGCTGGGAGCTTGGACGGAGATAGGCTTGGGCGCACTGATCTGAGGGCGACGGCGAGACTTGTTCTTGTTGCGCAGGGTCAGGCCGCGGCCTTCCTTCATCTTCTCCAACTGGGACGCCATGATGGAGAAGGAGGCGGAGAGGTCTCGACAGGACAGGAGAAGGAGAAGCAGAAGAGTGTCGTCTATATCCCAGCTGTCATTGTATCAGGGGAAGGAGGAGCTGGAGACGGTGACGGCAGGCGCAGCGCGGGCCGAAACGCCGCGGCGGAACAACGATGATCCACAGCAGCTCAAAATTAATTCGAACCCGCGGCGGCGAGACATCTGGAGCTTTCTGGACTATCGATCGACTGTATTATTGCCAAACTCCTCCATCGCAATCAATCCATTGTCAGGCGCGTTTTCTCTGCTACTATTCTTGCATCTCCATCGAGACCAACACAGCCGCCGCCATGCAGACATCGACATTGGTCGCCCTCTCGACGGGCACCGTCCTGACGGGCTTCCTGGGTATGTCGCTCTTGTCTGAATCTGACTGAATGCAATTTCGGTGTTGCTGATGACAACTCACCATAGCTTATGCCGTCTGGTTTGACTACAAGAGACAATCGGATCCCGAGTTCCGAAGAAGCCTGAAGAAGAACAACCGACGAATGGCTCGTGTTGAAAAGGAGGAGGCCGAGGCACAAGGCGCTGCCCAGCGCCAGGAGATCAAGAAGGCCGTCGCCCAGGCCAAGGAAGAGGGATTCCCCACCGATCTCGAGGAAAAAGAGGCCTACTTCATGGGACAGGTTGCAAAGGGAGAGGGTCTTTGTGCTGAAGGTAGGTTTACTAACATCCCATGATGCCCTTCTCACTGACTCGGTTTCTAGGCGCCGATAACGTCGAGGCCGCCCTCGCATTCTACAAGGCTCTCAAGGTCTACCCCCAGCCCAAGGATCTGATTTCGATATACGACAAGACTGTGCCCAAAGAGGTGCTCGAAGTGCTCGCCGAGATGGTTGCCCTGGACAGCGGACTGAAGCTGGGCTCTTTCGGCGAGACCGGTAGCTCTGACGGTCACGGCGTCGAGTAAACCGACTCGCATCCGCTTTTTCTCGTTGACATCCGGACTTTGAGCGGGCTTCTTATTTACCATCCTGACGCATCCCTAATTCTCTCCCCGCCACACAACATCCCGGCCGTCATCATTCTGTCTGCTACGATATCATCGATCTCCGCTTTTCCTATTGTACACTTATCGCATTGTTGTGTGACAGAGGCTACAAGCATTCTTCAATCTGGAGTAGGCATGGCAGGACATCGCATCTTGTCTGTCGGGTCCAGAACTGGTTCTGTGATTTTACGACGCAACCCGATGCTGGTACTCCTTGCCCGTTGTGGAATCAATTCTTCACTTGAAGGACAAACTTTTCAATTGTATTTTACCCCCTGGAAATTTATGAGGTCAATTTATTTTCCTTTCATCCGATGTTCTTAGTTTGGTTTTTAGTGATATAGACATGGGTTCAATACATTATATTAGTATAAGCTTCAATTTTGGTCAAATTAACTATACTTTTGGGCATTCATCAATCATAAATGATGTTTTACTTCCAAATTAATCGCACTCGAGCTGATTACAGCACTAAAATCTCCGTTCTCGGTAACTTTTTTCACGCAGACCAACATCGGAAACAATCACACTCCAGCTATCTTTCTCTGCAGCCCATCATCACCACTTCCGTATACCACATAACCATTCCTTGGTCGCATGGGCGCCTTTTCGCGAATCCAGACGATAGCAGTCCAGGCAAATGCCAGAATGCTCACCATCAGGTACGGAAATATCCACCACCGCCAGGCTACCATTTCTTGATATGCGCCGGTCAAGTCGACGCTTTCAAGCGGCAGGAGAAGTAATGCTTTGTACCATGTCTCGGGCGTCCAACTGTCGATCGGGTAAGGAGCGCCGTCCATGGATTGAGCATACCGGATGTTGATGCGGTTGTCAGATGTCAAGTATGTGACGGCAAAGACGTAGATGAAGGCTGACAGAATGAAAAGGACCAACAGGACAAGCATGATGGTCATCCAGAGCAATTTTCTTTTTTGATTCTATCAAAAAGTCAGTAAATCTCCTTCTTTCCCAAGCGAATGGGATTTGCAAGGCCAATACGAACTCTATCATTTCGGAAAGAGAATGTGATTGCCAATAGAGCAATACTAAGAACCAAGCCATATCCTGCGGCACCATTCGTAGTATGACCCTGGTTTAGCGACAGCTTTGCGGGCAGAACATATATCTTGAAACCGAGCGAGTCACTTCCGAGAGCCTGATATGTCCTGACTTGTGTTTTTTGTATATGTAAAAACGCCACCATGCGCGAGACTAGGGCGAGCTGAATAGTTGCAAAGATGAGAAGTAGAAAGTACGGAACCAAGAGGCTGCTTTTGGTCGGCATTTTGTAAAGGCGATGTTTGTGCTGGTCAAAGATCCGTGGACGTTCAGGTTCGAGTAAGCAAAATAGCTGTTTTGAACGCTGATTGAGCTTGGGTGAATATTATATATACGTGCTTTTGAACACTATTCACTGTTAAGCTTCATAAACCAATGCTTCCTCCATGGCATGCTCTGGGAGTAGAAAAGGGCAGGGAGTGTGGATTTTTAATACTAATAAGTAAGAAGCTCGGGACAAAGAACGCGGGCAAATGGATCTATCCATCGGAACCTGCCGAAAGACAACAATAAAGGGAGTGTCTAGGTGATTTCCCATACACCTCTCGTGTCAGGCTAGTTGCGGCTGAGTGTCAACCAGTAAATACCCGATGCGGAAAGCTACATACATAGCACCAGTACCCTGGCAAGGAATTGCCCCGTAGGGCTTTGATACTATTTTATGAGCCAGTTAAATCTCTCAAAGTACATGGGTTATACTTATTTTAGAGGATAGACGGAGTCTTGCAGGCTTACTGGTGTTGGAATGCAACTGGAACTACTTTGCTGTTGTACATTGAATCTTCATCGAGTTCAATCTTCAAGTAGGGCTATGCGGCTCGGTGCATACTGCATATATGAGACACTGAACTCGTGGTACAGTGTTCCATCACTAATTTATGCTGAGCAACGGTCTAGAATACATGAACGCCCACTTCGCTCTGTGTGCATACCTTAATCAACCCGCCGAAGAGAGGGTCCAAGATATTAAAATAGACAATAATCGTCAGTGATGAAGTAGGCGTAGACGAAAATCATCACAAATAAAGAAGAACTTGTAAGCATAGACCTTTTCAGATAAAGGATTACACGATCCACGCTGGAGCTTTTTTTTTGAGTGTTTCCAAGGGAGTTCCTTGTTCTACAAATTTGCCTGCGTTTTCTGAAACAAGCCTAAAAAACAAAGGTAAATTTCAAGTCTCATAGACTTATTGATTCCCTATTAAAATATCTCAGAAAGTTGCTTTTATCAGCAACTATTCAGTTTTAAACGCCTAGAAATTTATTTCCCAATGAGGCAGGAGACATTGCCATGTCCGTGGACGACAAGTAAAGTTCAACAAGAATGTAAATATTCCTTTCTTCGGAATTGTATCTTCGATATTTCATACATATGGTGTTTGTTTCGAGTTTTGAAAAGTCCAATTCTGGACAAAGTAATCTTATAATATGACAAACTCAAAAACCGATGGCGATAGTACCCGTCATCTCATTGTCATGAAACCATAATATTAAATTCCGTTACTTCAAAATAAAAACAGCAATAAAAATTATTCCCAGCCTCAGAAACAACTCGAGCCTCCCGGAAAAGAGATCCTAGCATATTCGGAGACAGTTTTCCAGCTATTAACTATCATGATGACGGAAGCGGCCGTAATAGCGAGTGAATCAGCCATCTTCTTAAATTCTCCGCGTAGCATAACTTTGAAAATCAAAATCGATACATCAGTCACTCTCAGTCTAATCTGTTGATCAGTCAAGTTGAATGAGTTCTTCCTATTTCGGCTTTCTTAAAAGACGCGCCACCATGCCTGGAACGGAAGAAGCCCAGAAACTGATCAAGGAGTTTTCTGACAAGAACATTGACGATTGCTGTCGCTCGTCGACTTTTACCAACGAGGTAGAAGAGGTAGGATACCACCATGCAAGCCTCTGGGAAATCGGCTAACTCTTTTGTTTTATAGTCAGTTCGAGGCCATATACACCAGGAGCTGGTCAGTTGGCTCCTCTATCGGAAGCTGGCAGCCGACTGCTGCCGTTCGAATATCTCGCTGCATGGATTTGGGCTGTAAGTTTTTTGTCTTGTTTTCCTCCAATACTACTAACACGAGTAGTCTTTTCGAAAAGTCTGCGATTGAATGTCTCGCCGACGCCTGCTGGCTCGAGAGATACCTCATCCAACGCGGCGGAAGATGCAAGCCCACCAACCTCGAAGTCCCCGCGTGCGAGTTCCCAGATAGTCCCGTCGAGCCAATCATTCCACTAAACAGGGCGGTTGAATGCGAGCGCAAGATCCTGGACGATCTGGAGCGGCTGATGAAGCTGGCGGACAAAGCGGGTTGCTACTCGCTGTGCACCGCGCTCGACAAGCGGTTCCTGGGCAAGCAGACGCATCATGTCAAGGACATGGCGGATCTGTTGCAGCAGACGGTCCGGGTATCAAAGCATCCCGGTCATGGGATTTTCCATCTTGATCGCGAGCTGAGCCATGCTAAGGGTAATCTACCCTGGGGCCAGATTAATGATCCTGATTCAGTTGCTCTTGCGATTGAAAATATTGGCGCGCAGCTGCACAAGGTCCATACATGAGGTGTCGTGTAACATCACAGGCATACTCATAGATAAAACCCCAAAAATTCGAAAGCAGGATATACAACGCCGAATACATGCAATATGGAAAATCTGTTCCAGATAGACTGCCCATAGAAAGACCAATGGTTCAAAAATAGAAAATCACAACCAACAATGACCGACCAAATCCCGATGCTTTTCCAAATGGTATCAAGTAAACAAAAAATTCAAGATCTTCAAGAACAAAACTGCGATAAGGGTATAGAAGGAGGCAAAAATCACTATCCAATCCATTTAAGCAAAACAGAAACCAGATGCTGTCGGTGGACGGGCTTGGCTATGTAGTCATTCATGCCCTTCGCCAGGTATGCCTCAGCATCTCCTTTCAACGCATTCCCAGTCATGGCAATGATGGGAACATCGCGGTTCATTGCACGAATAGCGACAGTCGCATCCATGCCATCCATGACGGGCATGTTGACATCCATCAATATAGCGCTGAAAGAAAGCGGCTTCTGCTTAACTTTACGAACTGCTTCGGCTCCGTTCCAGGCTGTGTCGACTTTCTCAAACCCAATCATTTTCAGCATTTTCAGCATGATAGTCTGGTTCACCATGTTGTCTTCAACCAAAAGAATGTGCCTAATTGGGGCTATTTTCTTGATTTCCTCGTTCAAGTCCCGCTTCGGTCTAAGTTCCAGGGTGTTGGTTTCAGAACGAGGAGCACCAATCTTTCCCATCTTGACGGTTAGCCAGAAGACACTGCCCCTTTCGCTGGGGTGTGAATGGAACCCTATTTGGCCATCCATTACCTCGGCCAAGCTTTTGCAAATCGACAAGCCTAACCCAGTGCCTTGATACCTTTTTTGGTTGGTATCGGCGAATCTGGAAAACGGAGTGAATAATGAACTGACGCTGTCGTCGGAAATGCCAATACCGGTGTCAGTGACCGTTGTTGTGACTTCATACGCGGCGTCGTCCTCTGGATCGTCTTGGCATGCGACGTCGATTTGGATGCTTCCATGGTCGGTGAATTTGGCAGCGTTGGACACAAGATTCTGAATAATTTGTCGATATCGCAATGGATCTCCCTTAACATGCTTCGGTAGTTTTTCAGGAAACTGAATGCGCAAATCCACGCCCGGTTTCAGCGATGGATGGCAATTTCGATAGACGGCGCCAACGACTTCTTTGATATCGACCACGCCGGAGGTAATAGAGAAAGTACCAGATGACAGTTTTGAGTAGTCAAGAACATCATTGATGATTTGCAGTAAGAGAGCACCAGTGTCTTCAATAATAGAAACATACTCTTGTTGTTTTTCATCGACGGCAGTTTCGCTAAGCATTTGAATAGCCATCAGCATTCCGTGCATAGGAGTCCGGATTTCATGGCTCATGTTGGCGAGAAAGTCGGACTTGAGCTTGGAAGACTCTTCATAAGCTGCAATAAGTCGCTCCTCGGCTGCCTTTCTTTCAGTTAAATCTCGCGTTACTTTGGCAAATCCAATGTGAAGGCCGGCTGTGTAGACCGGGGTCATCATGACATTGGCCCAGAAGCGAGAGCCGTCCTTTCGGAATCGCCAGCCTTCATCTTCTACTTTGCCTTCCCTCAAACAAACTTCAAGCTGCCTGCCGGGCTTGCCAGCAGCACGATCGTTGTCGCCATAAAAGACCGAAAAATGGCGGCCAATAATCTCATCAGAGCTGTACCCTTTTAGAATGGCAGCCCCCGAATTCCAAGTCGCAACCTGACCGCATGTGTCTAGCATAAAAATGGCATATTCTTTGACGGTATCAACGAGAATGTGATACGTCTCATTCATGTAGATCAGCTCCTTCTTGCTTTGTCGAATTGGATGGTCTTTTGTAACATCGTGGGCAACAAGCAGAACATTTCTCAATTTTCCGCCTTCAAGGACTGGAGTTATCTGGACATGATACATTGAGAAGACTGCTCCTACGGCAATCTCGACATCATCAATGGCTTGGGGTGAGCCACTGGTGATTGCACTAGTAATGACTCGGTGCAGAGTGGTGATGTCGGGCGCAGGCACCTTGTGAGGGGGGAAATCGAAGATGTTCTGACCCATGCATTCCTCTCTATCAAAGCCGGTAAAATCCAAATGGCTATCAGAGACTTGAATCACTCGCAATTTTGCATCAAGCACGAGTGTGGGAGTTGGCATCAATGCGAATATGGCACCGAGATCAGAGTCACTGGCGGGAGCAGGACGCTCTTCTAGAGGGCTGAGGGGCTGTAGATGCTGCTCAGAACACTTGCGATGGTTTGCCGGTCGTGGCGAGGCGGTGATTTCTTCAATGCTCACCAAGGGCAGTGGCGAGCCCTTGGCCAGCCGTAAGGGCTTCAGCGACTGCGGGGTAGTCATCTCAAGCGGCATTCAACACGCATAGCAGGGTGTTGTTGAAAGAAGGTCGCGTGCTGGACGAGAGGAGAGACGTCTAAAGAAAGTACAGTGCAAGGCGCGATCACGTTGAGCAGGTTGTGTTCCCAGCACTTCACGGCAGGCGCGGCCATCCCACTTCCCGATTTGGCTCGACCCAGGCACAGGGTTTTTCGAATCCGGTTTGACAGCAAGTGCCCCACCAACAGGACAACGCGTCATAGGTACCCGTTGCTGGATGTGGGCAAGTTTCCATTGGTCGGAAGGTTAAACAGACCAATCAGAGCGATGCTAAACGGCAGTGAGTTCCCCAAATGAGCGCGCCGTTTCCTCTTTGGGCCAAGCAAGAAAGTTTAGCCGACTGACCCCGACTGCTCCACCCGGCTCCCCGTCCAATCAAAAGCCGCCATCCCACTGCATATCTGCAATGACTAAGCCTAACATGGTAAGGCCGGCAACGATCATCGGCAGCGCTACCGGGTGAACCTTCGACCAGTCATACTTCGTGCTGCAATATATTCCTTCTCTTTGCTTCATTGTGTCGTCAAGCAGCATGTATCATGGACGATCCAGTCGGGCGGGCCGACATACAGCATGGGCTTCTTCGACTGACGCCGCGCATGATTCCTCACTCGTCCGACTTTGACGTTAAAGACTCTTCTTTCTTCAAGAAATGGAGAAACTTGCCGTCACCAGACCAAGTACGAGAAAGGGCCACCGCACAATGGGCTGCTGGAACAGCCCTGGACAAGCGAAAGGTCCTTACCTACGGCGGGAAACACGTGAAACCATCACCCGCGGTGTTTGAAGAATTTGACCTGGTGGTCAAATGGGGAGTCCAGGTGATGATTTCAGAAGCACAGTCTATCTATGCCGTCCACAGTCTGTTGAAAGATCGGGTTCCCGTTCCTGAAATATACGGATGGCGAACGGACGGCGAGGAGAAGTTCATTTATATGCAACACATACATGGACAGACGTTGGAGAAAGCGTGGGATTCACTGGAGGGTGACGAACGTGAAGCAGTATGCCTTCAGCTCCATGATATTGTCGAAAATCTTCGCCAGCTTGAACAAGACCCCGCAGACACGTTCATAGGTTGGTATCTCCTTTCTTGAATTTTTCCGAACTGTTTCTAGAGCGGTACTCATTGTGCACCTTACATTTTGTAGGTAACGTCGTGCGATCTCGCTTCTACGATAGAGTGTTGCCATACAACTACCACCCCGAAGCCGGTCCATTTGATTCTGTTCATGAGTTTCACGAGTGGTTTGTATATCTGTGCCGCAGACCGATGCCTGATCCGCACTCTATTCCAATCGAGCCATTCCGCCATGATCTGTCCGACGACAGCGCTATCAGGTTCACCCACGGTGATCTTCACCACAGCAACATCATTATCACTGCCAGCAGACCGTACCGCGTCCTTGCCATTGTTGACTGGGAGCAGTCTGGCTGGTTTCCTGAATACTGGGAGGCACGAAAAGCGCAGTTGACTAGTAGTTGTAGGGAGTGGTCAACAAAATATCTGCCCATTATTCTAGATCAATATGCCAGCACTGAAGATCCATGGGAGTGGTATGTATCGTCTATGGGTTGTTAATAGCTTTTCGGGCAAAACTTTGGCATCCATTTAGATAAGTGCCACATTCTAGGTAATTGGATGAGAACAAAGAAATTCGGCAGCCTACACATATCTTTCCCCCATGGTCCATACACCAACCTTTTCAAGCCCATCAACAATCACCAGATTATTCACTCTTTCTTTTTTTCTTTTTCAAAAGAAAAATGTCTCGCACAATCTACCTCGCTGTGTTTAGCAACGGCGCCCGCCCCGCCCATCAATCTGTGTTCATCCCAACTGGTGACTCAGGCGACGTTGGGAAAATCATCCATGTAACTGGCAACACAGCCACCGGCTTTTTTCTCGAGTTTAAACGCAATTACGACTTTTTCTCTTACTCAGCGCACTTTTAAGCGTATTTCGCTCGGACAAGTGGATAACGGTACACCTGTGCAGGATACTATTGCGCGTGACAGATTGGAGTCGATTGCTACCATCGTGCCGCCCCCTGGGCGCAGTCCCAATCCTTTTGATCCATCGGTAAGAAGCTCTGTTGGATATTGGGTGGAGCCGTAGTCTAGCAGCACGTTCTGACTGAATCGAATAGGCACGGAATTGCCAAAATTGGATACAGGATTACATAGAAAAGCTAGCGGCGGAAGGGTGCATCGCAGAAAGCGCTATTTCGATCTTGCAGAATGCCCCAAAGGTACTTTCAACTCGCTAAAGGATCATACCATGGTCATGGTTGATATTGCATGCAATGTCTTGACCTCGGAGCATTGGTGATAGTGGTCAAACAATTTATCAATTTTCACTGCTTCTCTCCACCGGCAGAAATCTCTTTTACCCAATCCTCTGCTTGCAGCACGCGCGCCTGCTTCGGAAAGACCAGATTCATGAGGACTCTGTGCACCTCTTCATTTCCATCCATACACCCATCCTTCAACACTGCAATTTCATAATCCAGATCAGACGCCTGCCTCAGCGTACTCAAGATGACTCCACTAGTCGCAAGCCCTGCCAGGACAATCTCTGTAGTCCCCATACCTTTCAAGAGCACATCCAAATCGGTTCCATAGAAGGCTGACACACGTCTTTTGGTGACAACAATGATACCTTCCTCCCCTTTCCCATCATTCATGATCACATTCTGGTCAATTTCCGTGCTCTCATGCCCTTCGATGAAAAGACCTGTGCCGCGGACTCGCGAGAAGGCTGGATTTCGGTTTCCATTCTCGGGGTATCCGGTCCGAAAGGCGGTTTTGACGTAGATCACTGGCACAGAGGCGGCGTGGGCAGCCTTGACGGTCGATGCGAGCAGCGAGATGTAAGATCTGGTGACCTCCTCAGAGTAGGCAGCAGTAATGCGGGCCAGGACGCCTTTTTGGATGTCGCAGATCAAGAGGGCTTTGTTAGACATTGTGACTGCCTAATTCTGATTTTTGTTGAGTATGGCAAGGTGACGTATTTTGACAAACTTCTCACCTTTGAATCATGTCAGATACTTCTTTATATTCACTCAAATATTTTTATATGTCGTGATATCCAGATTTTATACATGGCGCACGCATATCTTTATCCCGGTTTCGCGCGGATAGAAACCCGGAAACGGGATTTGTGATTGCAGTTGAACATTCGAGGCTGGTTCTAATAGATAGTAATTTATCGTGATTCAAACCCTGGAAATTTATTCTATGAGTCACAATCTAGAGTTTTCGGCCAAGTATACAAGGGTTACCCAAATTTCATATGTGACGCCTTGAAACAAATGTCGGGGCCCACCGGGGGGTGACAACACGGGCATAATCCAACAAATGAAGAGAGATTTCCGCAAACATTGACTCACCCTGGTACTTCTTTTGTTTCCTGTAACTACTTCAAAATCTGTCTTTCAACATGCACATATTAAATTTAAAAAAGGGGCGAAAAAATACAAAATCACATAGTGTCACGGTGTGGTGGTTAGCGCGGGCTGAGCCACAGTGAAACAGCGCCAGAATCAGCCTCGTTAGGGCTGGGGGACTCTTTCTTGTCTGCCTTCTTTCACTACTTTATTGTAGCCTGCACTCAGGCGACATATTTGACGGGGAGTTCCGAGTGATTCAACTGAGCGACTGACTCACTGGGGCTATTTAAATAAGATCATTTCTCACATTCTGAGAAAAAAAAAATCTAACTCATCCTTTCCACAAAATATCTCACACCTCATTCACCAACAAACATCCTCACAAACTCTTCGAAATGGCTTCAAGCACGGCAGGATCAGACAAGTACAACTACACCGTCGCACCTCATCTCAAGGCCGAATTTGACGTGCCCATGGAGGATTTTAAGACCGCTCATCCAGACTTCAACCGCTTCATTGTCGGCGGCTTCGTCTTCACCAGCACTCCGGTGGACAAGCTGCCAGATTCATCTTCAGCTCCTGCACGAGAAAAGGCACAGTCTGCTGCTACGAGCTCTGGCCCTCTACCGCTGATTCTGCTCTTGCAGCGCGCCGCCTCAGACTCACATGGCGGACTCTTTGATTACCCCGGCGGTTCAGCAGAGGACAGCGATGCCTCTCTGCTCGACGGCGTGGCGCGCGAAGTCTTTGAAGAAACGGGCTTCCATGTCAGCCATTTCCGCGAATTTGTTCGCATGGACAAATGGGCGAAAGGATACCCTGTCAAAGGGCTGGTACGTTCGGCCAAGTTCTCGTTTGTGGTTGATGTCCACGAGTCAAGCAACGACGGCTGGGAGAACGACGTGAAGCTGGCCCCGGACGAGCACAGTGCTTTGGTATGGGCTACGCGCGACGAGATCGACGAGAGTGTGCAGCTGTGGAAGGATGACAAGAAGGACGATGCGCCGTACGCTTTTGTCGGCGTACAAGGGGAGACCGCCGGAGAGGCTTGGAAGGTGTATTTGGATCTGGCTGAAGATGCCTGAATGTTTCACCATTTCAGGCATTGGGGTGGTTTTTTGGTTCTTTAATCGAGCGACTTGTTCTATTTAATCCATAATCAATACATACATCATCTTACGATATGATTCGATTCCCATCAATTGATAACCCTATTTTCAATTCTGAACAAGGTGATATGATCATGCTCCACTCTTATCGCATGCCGGTGTATTAATTAATTAGTTAAATTGTCGAATGTCAAGCCAACGTACTGAATAGTTAATGGCGCTATTGCTTACTAACTTGTAAGCCAGAAGCAGACCAAATCTTCAATCTACAGCCCAATCAGATTAGTTTCATTTTTACAACGGCCAGTTACAGGCCGAATGTGTCTAGGCCGGCATGTGACTTGATAAGAGGGGCCGCCAATGCATGGAATTTCGACATCCCCATCTCTTTTTTCCAACAACATCTCGCTCATCAACTGGTCGCTCCATCATCCATTGGCACGCGCCAGAAGCGCGTCACAATCAAGATGCCTGTAACCGACTCCGGGCCTGAGGCTGCGCCGCGACGCCGCCCGAAGCGCACTCAGGTCGCCAGAGCCTGCGATGGATGCCGGATTCGCCGCATCAAATGCGACAACAAAGTGCCGTGCGCCAATTGTGTGGGCAGAGGCAAAAATTGCAGCAACAGCGGCGCGCCTCCAGCATCAACGCTCACGCAGGCGCATGAGCAGATTGGACTGCTGAAGCAGAAAGTCCAGCAGCTCGAAGCCGAGCTCGAGCAACGGCGGTCCAGCAGCGCCGGAAACATTCCGACGCCAACACACTCGTTATCGTCGCCCTTTCAGCAGATTCATATACCTACAGGGAATGACGCTGAGTATGGAAGCACGAAAAAGTACTCGGTAGGCAAAGGCATACGACTCTGCCCCGCGCGGTCTGCCAATGATGCATGGTTCGGGGCATCGTCGCTGTTTTCTTTCATCCAGCGCCTGAGCGTGTTTTTGAGTGTAAATCTCCAGCAAACACATTCTACACAAAACTTGCTTCCAATTTCAGCAAGTGACAATAAACTACTCGACAGACCGCGGCCGCGCTCTGACGAAGACCCGGTTCGCCGACTCATGTCGTCGACGGGAGAATTCCCTACGACTGGTGTATATTTGAGTCCTACGCAGGAGGAATACTTCCTCGACTTCTTCTGGCAGACATACCATACCACATTGTCACCGATTTTGAACGAGGCCCAGTTCAAAAAGCACTATCAGTCTCTATGGATGGATGGCGGCAAAGAGCGAAAACCCTCGGCGCTTGTCGATATTATCATTGCCATGTGTATGCAATATGTCATCTCAACGCTACCGTCCGACTCCCAGGGGCTGCTTGTGGAAAGCAAGGACGCCTTGGTCGCTGGCCGGTGGCATTACTGGCGAGGGCAGACCTTGCTAACCTACGAGCTTGAAAGCCCGTCTATATCGACGCTGCAATGCCATATTCTGTGCTCAGTATACCTGTGCGGCGGGTCCTTCCATAACATGATGGACACCGCTGTCACCCTCGCTGTGCGCACCGCGTATATTCTTGGTCTCCATGCAGATCCTCCACATGGTATATCAGACGAAGAAATTGAAATGCGAAGACGCTTGTGGTGGGCCGTCTACCTTATGGACAGTAAATCCGCGATGAAACTTGGGCGCCCCTTCAGACTGCACGACTCTGAAACCATGCCACCTCTCCCTAGCGATAACCTCGAGGCCGCGAGGCTTTCGGGGTCTACGTTCGCCCCTATTGGGGGCAACGCTACCTGGCTGAGCTTTAATTTGTGCCAGACCAAACTTTACATGATAATTCGTGAAGCCTACACTCATTTTTACCACACAGATCTCCACCTGGAAAAGGACCAAAATATATGGGACGACTTTCGCGCTCTCCAGATGGGTGCCGAAGTGCTTGATTCGCACCTTCAGAGCTTCCAAGAGTGGACTGACGAGGTCCCTGAAGCTCTCAAGATGAAGCGACAGGACAACGGGAAAGCTTTTTCTATAGACGGCACGATTCCGTTAGTCGAGCAGTTTGCGCCACTTTGGCTACAAAGACAGCGCGTTATACTTGAACTCACTTACCACCATCTGATCATTAACACATACCGGCCCCTGATCTCCTTCACCGCCAGGCCACCGCCAGACACCCCTGCTGCAGAGGTCGCCATGCGATGCGCTGCGCATGGTATCATGTTCTCCAAGATCACGCACCGGATGCTCACCCAAACACCCATTCTCGACGGATGGCACGAGGCGTTTCATTGGCAATGGAATGCGGCCATGACGCTAATCGGATACATCGTGGCGTTCCCCCAGGCACCGTTGGCTGCTGAAGTCCGCGCTGCTATCGACCTGGCCATTGCCGTGTTCGACAACTTTGGCGCCAGGTTTTCGGTGGCAGCGAATGCGGCCAACATTGTGCGCGATCTGCGCGTAAAAGTCGAGTTTCTTGCAAAGCATCAAGCTGAAGAGGAAGCGTTGGCCGCGTCGACGCTTATCAACAATCTTACTAATAACCCGGCTTTTAACGATGCTTCAATGTCGGCCATGATAAATGGAGATGTTGCAATGCCTGAATCAATGAATGAATATGACTTGAATCTATTTGACATGGCTGTGGATATCGATTTCTGGAGTAATTTCGACACGCTGTGGCCGGAAATCGACAATCTGCCGCATGATGTAAAAGTGGACAATAATGACAATTTTGAGAATAGGGTTTGGTGTTGATGGTTTCGGTAGATTAGGACTGAGATAGTTTAATAACGATTCATCTTCAAATGTAAAAACTTTTCATACACATATTGATTTTAAGACGAAACGCTATGGAGCTCAGAACCTCAACTGGTATTAGGGCAAGATATGAACATCAAAGGACCGGAGACCGACCTTCTCATTACTAATAATCAATTATCAATAATAAGATTTTTAAACAAACACATCTCATCGTTTCGCGAATTTTCTATTCACAAAATGCTTACAGATTGTATGCTCTCCGGAGTCCCGGAGTTGCGGAGTGACGGTGATGCTACAGTTGTGCCGGAGTTGCGGGGCGAGGAGCGCCACAACACGCAGAACAGCTCGTGTTGTTGTACAATTGAGTGCGAATTGTTATCGCAGGATGCGGAGTGTGCCAGAGGCATAAATACCGAGTGAATCCCCCGTCGTCAAATTGTTTCTCATCATCATTCCAACAACAGCAAAAGCAAAGCAAATCAAATCAAATCAACAGCCCTAACCACCAAACTCTCTCTATACCAACTTCACTTTTATCAAACTTCTACACCCAACCAACCTTTCCCCAACTCAAAAATGTCTCCCGCTCGCAAGGCTCTCATCAGCATCACCTCGGCCCATGCCACTCTTTTCCAGGGCAAAGAAACCACCGGTCTCTTCATCAGCGAGGCGCTGCACCCTTACAACGTGCTCGTCGCCGCCGGCTTCGAAGTCGACCTGGCCTCTGAGACCGGCTCGTACACGGCCGACTGGCTCTCGCAACAGCCGGACTTCTTGAATGGCGACGACTTGACTGTCTGGAACAACACCAGCAGCGAGTTCCGCAAGAAGCTCGACAACATGCCCAAGGCCGCAGACGTTGATGGCTCGCAGTACGGCGTTTTCTACGCCTCGGCCGGCCATGCTGCCCTGATCGACTACCCCAAGGCTTCGGCCCTGCAGAAGATCGCAGAGCAGGTTTGGGCGAATGGCGGTGTTGTCGCCTCGGTCTGCCATGGCCCAGCCATTTTTGCGAATATCCTCGACAAGGCCACTGGCGAGCCCATTATCAAGGGACGACGCCTCACCGGATTCACCACTGAGGCCGAGAACACCATGGGCATTATGGAGGAGCTCCGGGGTTGGAATGCTGAGATGGTTGAAGAGCTTGCTGACCGTCTTGGTGCCAAATGTGAGTACAGCAGACATTTTGATCTGTTCAAATACTAACGAATTTCTAGATGAACGTTCTGCCGGTATCTGGGACGACTTTCACGTTGTTGATGGCCGTCTGGTCACTGGCCAGAACCCTGCCAGCGCCAAGTCGACTGCTGAAGCTGTTGTCGCAGTGTTTGAGAAGCTGTGATAGGACTTTGATATGATTTGCTGATAATGTCTGCGCGGCTCGCACACTAGTAGAATTGAATTTTCCTGACTTTTAGCATGTTAAAACTAATTTAATTCTAAGATTTCACTTACCTCAGTCATTGGAAAAAGTCATATTGCATCAAATAGCAGAGCACTTTAATTGAGCAGTCTATTCTAGTAATAATAAAGTTTATAAACATCAACCACTGAGGTCATCTTCAACTGGCAACACGCCCCCAGCCTGCAGCTTCAGCGCAACATCGTCAACCTTTTTCCAGACTCGAAGCAAGTTTCCACCAGCGACCTTGGCAGCGTCCTCGTCACTGACTCCGCGATGGAGCAGCTCGGCAATGAGGTCGGGATATTTGGAGACATCCTCCAGTCCCTTGGGTCGAGAGTCGATTCCGTCAAAGTCACTTCCAAGACCTACATAGTCGTACCCAATCGTCTCTCCAATGTGAATGATGTGGCTGGCAACGTGCGAGAGCGTCGCATTGGCAGGGTAAAAATCCGGCAGTCCGTCTTCTCTCGTCGAGGCGGTGCAGCTGATGAACCCAGGATAAAAGTTAACCATGACGAGCGAGTCTCTCTTCTTGACCAGCTTGAGCACTGCGTCTGTCGGGTTACGAGGGTGTGGGCACAGAGCATGGGTGGAGCTGTGGCTGAAAATCACTGGCGCCTGGCTGCCAATCCACTCGTCTTTGCCAGCCCCGAGGACGTCTCGCATCGTCTGTTCGCTGACATGTGCGAGATCGACTATCATGCCCAGCCGATTCATCTCAGAGACCAGCTCCTTGCCACGCTCGCTGATGCCATTCCACAGCGGATCCGCCTTTTTCGCTCCGCCGCCGGGAAGTTGGGTCAAAGCCGCATCAGCATAAATATTGTGGCAGTTGTGTGTGAGCGTCGCATATCGAACGCCAAGATTATAAAAAGATCGGAGATGGGAGAAAGAATTCCCAATAGAGTGAAGACCCTCTATCCCCAACGGAGAGATCACCTTTCCGTCGCGGAAATGGTCCAACGCAGTAGTCCCGTTGGGCGGCGGAGACAGAATTGCACTGAACTCTTGCTGGATCCTGGTCATCACGTCGACCTGCTCGTATGTCATTCTCACGCTCTCGGCGTAGTTTTCTTTGGAGAAATCAGAACCATTCTCGGGACAGGGCACGTAGACACTCCAGAAGGTGCCTCCAACTTGCCCTTCGACTAGACGAGGAGCATCCACATCGCCGGTCAGATTGCCAAATGTAAATCGTTCGATAAATTCGGAGCTATAGATACGGTTGCCGTATTTGGCTCGCACGAGGATCGGGAGGTCGTTGTGTCCGTCTGTACCCGTCAGCGCCGGTTGTTAAACAGTAGGATAGAACAAGTGGAATACACACCTATGAGGGGTGTGTCCCTCAAAATCTTGCGAACCCGGTCCTTCACGGTTTTTTGAGGCTGCACTCGGCGGCAGTTGCTGAACGAAGTGGTGCTCCAGAGCGCGAGTCCGATCACCGTGAGGACCCCGGCAAGAGTGACGGACCAGGCTCTGGCGGCTGGTCGAGCAGTGGTGGGTACAAACTCGTCCTCGCCCTCCAAGAGAGCCAGCTTTTCTTCGGACATGACCTCGTGGTGGTGTGAAAGCACTGATTCCCAGAAAGTCGGTGACGGAGAGGAGAAGGAGACGGAGACAATAGCGCTTGCCTAGCGGGGTCGGCCCAGCACGCGACTGCCTGCCCACTGATCTAACGAGTTCAGTCTCATCGTATCAATTGAAATCTGATCATCTCCTGTCTTGGTTGCAGGCAGTACGCAAGAAAGTAGCCAGCGTCAAGACAAGAAAACTGCAGCTGAAGTTTACCTCATTCTCTCTGCCCCGCTCAGCCTGTCTGGACCCGCCCGATTTTTCTCTCTCCCTGACACTCGAGATTTTATTCCTCCACGACATTACCTGCTTTTGATGACGAACACCGTTTGCCCAACATGATGGAAAGCGCAGCAGAGTCAGGTAAGAGATGCTTCTCGACATTTAGCAGAAAATTGATTTTTGACTCTTCTCGTTCCAGGACTCCTGGCCGCCTGGCACGCATTCCGCATTCCCACCATCGTCATCCTCACTGCGCTGGTACTTCTTGTGCGCTTTTACAGCCAGCCCAAAGCGAAAACTCCCTCCTCGTCGTCGCTTCCCCCGTCTCCGCGCCTTGAGAAGGCAGTTGGCCTCGACAAACCCAGCCCTGTCATTCCTGCCATTGATGTAGAGAAGGATCAGCACAAGGACAGGACGTCAATTGCCTCAGGCCCTAAGCGAATCGTGGGAAACCGCCAGCGCAAAGGCGCAAACAAACAACAAGAGGCAGACTCATCAGCTCGACCTTCCTTTATCAAGCCCGTCATCTACTTCGCTTCCCTGACGACATCTACTGAAAAACGTGCGCGCTGGCTAGAGGAAGAACTACGAACTGCGGCCCAAGCTATATCGAAAGGGACCGACAAGGAATACGGATTGCTTCCTCCTGAAACCTATGACCTGGCTGAAATAGATTTCGAGGATCATTTCGTCTCCGCACCCAAACCACCGCCAACCTCCCCCCACACTCGATACTTTTATTGCTTCGTGATCCCGACCTACAATATCGATACCATCATCGACACATTCCTCAGTCACCTGGATGAAACGCACAATGACTTTCGCATTGACACTGCGCCGCTCTGTAGTTTAGCTGGATATTCCGTGTTTGGATTCGGCGACACCGAAGGCTGGCCAACCGAGGAAGAGGGCTTCTGCTCACAGGCTAAAGACTTGGATCGATGGATGGCCAAATTGACGGGCAAGCGACGTGCATATCCGCTAGGCGTGGGCGATATAAAGGCCGATCCCGACCAAGCGCTGAAGGAATGGACTACCGGACTGACCGAGGTTCTGGGCGAAATTGTTGAAACTGGCGGGTTGGGTGAAGGTGTTCCTGGAAGTGGCGACCCTGTTGAAAGTGACGAGGAAGACTCAGAGGATGAGGAGAGCGAACAAACCCAAAAAAAATCCAAGAAAGCACAGTCCGTGGTCGACCTTGAGGACATCAACGTTGGCGGCAGCGCCAAGAAGAGGCGAGGCGACCCTTTGCCCGTTGACTTTACCACAAAATCAGACAAGTCATCGACTGCTCAACCAGCAGTGAAAGAGATGGTTCCTTCGACATCGCCCACATACGCAGCTCTTACAAAACAAGGTTACACAATCGTGGGGTCGCATTCTGGTGTCAAGATCTGTCGGTGGACCAAGTCAGCCATGAGAGGCCGTGGCTCGTGCTACAAGTATTCGTTCTACGGCATTAAATCACATCTCTGCATGGAAACTACCCCATCACTATCCTGCAGTAACAAGTGCGTCTTTTGCTGGCGCCACGGAACAAACCCTGTCGGTACAACATGGCGATGGAAAGTTGACCCTCCCGACATGATCTTCAAGGGAGTCAAAGAGGGTCATTACAAAAAGATCAAGCTCATGAAAGGTGTTCCCGGTGTTCGCGCAGAGCGATTTGCCGAAGCCATGCGTATTAGGCATTGTGCTCTGAGCTTGGTAGGAGAGCCAATTTTCTATCCTCACATCAACGAATTTGTTGGTATGTTGCATGATGAACAAATCTCCAGCTTTTTGGTCTGCAATGCGCAACACCCGGATCAGCTCGCTACTCTCGACCGAGTGACGCAGTTGTATGTATCGATTGATGCTAGCAACCGGGAAAGCTTACGAAAAATCGACCGTCCTCTTCACCGCGACTTTTGGGAGCGCTTCCAGCGATGCCTCGACATTCTCCGGGAGAAGAGAAACTTTCAGCGAACCGTTTTCCGCCTCACTTTGGTCAAGGGATTCAACGTCGAGGATGAAGTTAAAGGCTACGCGGACCTTGTTGAGAAGGCCCTGCCATGTTTTGTGGAAGTCAAGGGCGTGACATACTGTGGCACAAGCTCTAGCTCCAGTGTAGGTCTCACCATGAAAAACGTGCCATTTTACGAAGAGGTCGTCGCTTTTGTCGAGGCCCTCAATGAAGAGCTCCAGAAGAGAGGTTTGAAATACGGAATTGGCGCCGAGCACGCACATAGTTGCTGTATCCTGCTCGCGTCCGAGCGATTCTTCGTCAATGATAAATGGCACACCCGAATCGACTATGATCGATTCTTTAAGCTACTAGAAAAGGAAAAATCAGAAGGTATTCCGTTCCGCCCAGAAGACTACATGCGAGAGACAGAGGAGTGGGCACTATGGGGTAATGGAGGGTTCGATCCGAATGACACTCGCGTACGTAAAAAGGGACGCAACAAGGACCGGCCGGCTGTTGAACAGTGACGTTTCAAAAGTATTAAATTTGAGAACATAGTAATGAGATATATGCGAAGCAAAATACACAGCATTTAATTGGATCCCGTATATCACCAACTATGTTCACTCATCCTTGCAAAAGAAATTCCAACTGCGAGAGCAATCTCGATATCAAAAGCTAACCTCGGCCATGCAATTGGGCTTCTACTGGATTGTAAGGGTTAGTGAAACTTCTACAAGGGCCAAAATATGGCCTAGTTTGTAGCACACACACGTTACTTTACTATAGAAAAGCAAAGTACCAAAATGCCAAGTCATATCAATCAACCTAGATATCAACTTTAGTAGGGCTTGACTCGTAGCATCGATAATTGCCTAATTAGGAAACTAGCCGATCGGTTGGGGCGAGAGTAACATCACCCCTCATCGCCGGAAACAAATAGCTAATCCAGCTAGCAATGACTTCAGCGCAAGCACATATGTACCGAGCACTAATATATGCCGGTTCCAGTAAAATCCCCCTCCGTGGGGGACTGCCATGGGATCAATTGATCAAATCTTGTTCCGCCTGCGGGGAGAATCCCGGTGGAGCTCACTCAATGACAACTCGTGAATCACGCTTGGGAAGATAGCGACCAGCTGTGTTTGGAGTTTGTATTGTTCAGTTCACGGGATTTTTCTTTTCATTCTTGACATTGGTTGGGGGTTGATAAACTTCAGATCGCTTCAGACGAACGAGAAGAAATAGATTCATCTTATAATTATAATCTCAAATATTATACACAATGGCCTCCAAACCTATAGTCCTACACATCGGCGACCCTGTCAAATTCAACACATCGCTCTACGAGCAAGTCTCTCAACAATTCACCATCATCCGCCCTTCCGAGGCCGAGCGACAACGCGAGCCATTCCTACAAGCTCTTCGCGAAAAGAAATGGGGTGACTTTTCAGCTGTCCTCCGGCCATGGTGGGCGACTGGTGGTGAGATGGGTCGATGGGATAAGGAGCTTATTCCTCTGCTGCCTTCGTCGATGAAGGTGTACGCCTCCGCCGGGGCTGGGTTTGACTGGGCGGACGTTGATCTGATGGCCGAAGCTGGTGAGATTTCCTTCTTGAACTCGAATTGTTCAACAAATCTGTTGATTATTGATTGAAAATAAAGGCATCTTGTACTGTAATGGAGCGTCCGCCTCTTCCGAAGCCGTCGCCGACATGGCCCTGTATCACATTCTCTCAGTCTTCAGAAACATGCAATGGAGCAATATGGCCGCTCGCTCGCAAGATCGCGCCCAGTTTGTCGACGCCCACACGAATGCACCCTTCACTGCACACAACCCACGTGGACACACTCTCGGCGTCATCGGCCTGGGCAATATTGGATACACCATCGCCACCAAGGCCCACGCCGCCTTTGGCATGAAGATCATCTACAGCGATCCGTTCCCCAGAAGCGCCGAGCAGGAAGCGGCCATTGGAGCGCAGAGACGCGAGATTGACGATCTCCTCGCCGAGGCAGACTGCGTTGTGCTCGCGGCGCCAGGAGCCGGTGGGAAGAAGATCATGGATGCGGAGAAAATCCGCAAGATGAAGCGTGGTTCGAGGTTGGTGAACATTGCGCGCGGCAGTCTGTTGGATCAGGAAGCTGTTGCGGATGCGCTGGAGGAGGGTCATTTGTTCGCAGTTGGTCTTGATGTGCATGAGCACGAGCCAGAGGTGAGCGCGAGGCTGGTGAAGAACAAGAACGCAACCCTAACCTGCCACACGGCCGGTGGTGCGCTCGAGACAACTATTGGGTTTGAGGAGCTGTCTATGAAGAACGTTCTGGCTGTTTTAACAGGGCAGAATCCGCTGACGCCGGTAAATAAGCATTTGTTCAAGTGATTATTGCATATTAGCTAGAATAGATATAAATTTCACATTCAAAAATAAAATCTTTATTAAGAACAACCATTATGGCTTCATTCTTCAATTTAGATTTCAATCTGTCTAGTTAAGGCTCACAGTGTATTAAATACCGGTGCTAATAACCTCTCACGCCCTCACGCCCTCACGCCCTTCACATGCTCGATCTTTTCCCACACCCACGGAGTAAGAGTGGAGCTAAAGTTGTTGCTAAATTTGATATTGAGATAGTTGTAGCCTTCATCTGGAACCCATTCCGCAGCTATCTTGGACTGGGCATACTCTTCCAGCATCTCAATAGTCGGTCGAAGGGATTCCGGCATCGGAATGACGGCACCGTTTTTGTACCAGCTGGTCTAATTAGCTTCAAACGAGCTAAGAATGACAAAAACTTACGAGGCATAATACACTATTGCCAACATGATCCGGACATCTTGAGTCGGATTTGGCATACCGGCATGCCTAGAATGTCTCGGGTTAGTAGTCTCCTTAAAGCAGCTCACAGATCTGATGAAACTTACCACAGCCGCGTATCTCTCAAAACTATAGAACCCTTCTTTAACCTTGGATAACAAGGGGGTCTGATTTTGCGCCTTGCTTCTAATTTGTCATCTGCAATGAATGGCTCGCCTATTTCACTGTGGTAGTCCAGGTTTGTATTTTGCGTTCCAAGCCACAGCTCTGTGGTGCCGTTCTCAGGGCCTACATCCACTAGGCATGTGTTGAACGCGATGGCAAAAGTATGCTCTGGGTGCTCGAATCGAATGTCGGCATGGACTTTCTGGCGTTCGTCTGTAGCTAGCAGAGTGTTGGATCGAATGAAGTGCACTTCAGGCCGGGGACCGAGAATGCTGGAGATGATCCTGGCGCTGTGCTTGTTGGCGAATACTTCGGGGAACAGCCACTCTTTAATGCCCAGGTTAGCTTCGAATGCTACGTGACGCAGGTTCATAAGCTTGTGGACTGACCCTTCTCCAGCGGAGGCACTTGGGACAGATTTCCACCTGCTGCGGCACCCTTTGTTTCAAAATTGGCATTCAAATGGCTTCAAATTTGCTTATCAGTTGACTGTCATAGAAAACTTTTAAGTATAAATATCCATACATGAATGGCAATTGGCCTTCACCAGCCAGTAATTTCTTGGTATCTTGCAGCATTCTCTCATTGAGCTTGTCGATGATTCTCGCATCGATGGCATTTTCAACAACCACAAGTCCGTCTGTGAAAAAAGCTTCAATAGCATCATATAACTTTTTGTCGCCCATAACACCACTATCACGCTCTTCATCAGTAAGGGTAATGACCTGCGGTACGTCTGTTTCTCCTGGGCCGGACATGACGTTTCAGGCTACTCTCAATATCAGATTAAGATGGGTTCAAATGTTCGAATGGCAAATTCTTTTGTTCCTCTGTCTCCTTTTATATTCCCAGCTAACATGCACCGTATCTTACGTTTCTCTCGTATTTTTCCCGGACTTATAAGGCCCGCAGTTTCCCCCGCCTTTCCTATCCAACATCTTACTGACTAGCCGGCCCTCCGCGGAGAGGGGGCAACGAACTACGGCTTGTTAATCCTACAGCTGACGTTTCTGATACTACTAAATTTGGTAATTGACCGACAGCAGATAGCTTTGTCAATTAGTTGATTGAAACAGATGAGATGATTGGAGAACAATAATATAGTGCAACATGTGATTTATACCCCGAGGGGCCCCCACTCGGACATCGTCCGGCCATTTCCATATACGTACGCTACTAGATTGAGTTCGGAGCAGCATTTGACTGGCCCTGTAGAATTACGGATCTGACGAAAATCTCCCAATAATGGCCGACCAGCATGTATCTTTCAAGCTCGAGGAGCTGTTTTCCGTCAAAAACAAAGTCGTCGTCGTCACGGGTGGTGGTTCTGGTCTCGGAAAAGCAATTGCTGAAGGATTCGCGATCAACGGGGCAAAAGTGTATATTTGCGGACGACGAAGTGAAGTTTTAGAAGCCGCTGCGAAGGAAATTGGGGGTGATGTTCATGTGTGAGTTTCAAATGTTCTTTTCTTTTCTCTTTTCTTGCTTCGTATAGGATCATCTTCCGAGGCTTCCGAGGCTAATATAGTTGACTTTAGAATTCAGGGAGACGTGCAGACAAAAGAAGGATGTGAAAATATTGTCAAAGCTGTCAAAGCCCATGAGACTCGTGTCAGTTACTGCAATCCCTGAGGATTTATTTTCGGGTTAAGTTGACTATTTTAGATTGACACCCTCATCAATTGCGCCGGTGTAAACAGTCCCTGGCGCATCAAGGCGACTGACCACAATGACGGTAAGAATCAACTCTGGTTGACATAAATTCAATACTGATTTATTGCAGCGGACCAAGTGGAAAATCTGCTTATCAACGGATTGATAGAGTTAGTTCTAACCAAGCAAAGTGGCGATCGCTTTTTTCTAACCTGAAAATAGAGAGGACTTTGACAGAAGCAATCAAAGTGAGTTGTATCATCGTTCAACATCTATCAAACGTTTACTAAAAATTCTAAAATTGAGTCAACGTAAACGGCGTTTACTTTTTAACTGTCAACTTCATTCCCCTGCTACGCAAGTCCGCAGACCCCAATGTCTGCGTGATTGCTTCACTGGCTGGAATATCGAATCAGAGGTATAAATTTCGGGTTTCCAAGACAAAAACATTCACTGCTAATTTATTTTAGGTCTATGGGATCGTTAACGTATAGCGTTTCCAAGGCTGCAGGTAAGTCTGATTATATTTCCAAACGTCTATCTCTACGGTTAGACAGCAAGCTCTAACAAAAGAACAGCCGTTCAGCTTGCCAAGGTTCTCGCTGGCCGTCTACATCCGTACGTGGCTTTTTGTCCATATAAACCTAACAAAATATAAAGTGAGACTAACCCGATCAAAGAATGAAAATCCGAGTCAACACCATTTGCCCCGGGATCTTCCCCTCTGAAATGACAGGAGTCACTGCCGGCAAACATGAATACAACATCAACCATCAAGCCGAGAAAGCAGCTCTACGCAGTACCGCCGGTCGTCCAGGTCGGCCTGAAGAAATAGTTGCGCCGGTTCTGCTGCTGTCGAGCCCTGGTGGTGGGTACATGAATTGTGCGCTCTTGACTGTGGATGGAGGGAGGTTGATGGGAATTTCGATCAATGATGGGATTCGGATGCCTGATAATACCTACACGTGAGTCTCCGTTTCTTGCTTTACTTTTCCTATCAAGGCTTGGCCTAACCATTCAATGTCACAGAGATGAGATCTTGGGTTAGTAGTGACTGAAAGGTCATTTGTTGATCAGCTTCAATGGTCTTTGCCTAGCAAGACTGGAAATCCAATGAATACTATTTTACGGAAAAGAATTTATAAATACTTCAGAACAAATTTGAAGTCCAAATGTTTGCTCAACCCAATATATTCAGCCTTTAAATTCAACGACCCCACTTCCATAAGGTAGCTTCAGATTTCATTTATGGTTCGGAAACCTATCCGATACTCTACAACTGATCGGGAATGTGATGCACGGGCAGCACGGCGCTTTTGAATTAGTGCTGATAGACAAGGCCATCTCAATACGGTGTGCTTGGATGATAAGCGAGCGAATCGCTGGTTTTTGAAGTAGAAGGGCTAATCGACGGAGCGGTTGCTAATTGATATCACCCATTCATGAGAAGCCAAGGGAACGTAATCCCACAGACCATTGCAATAACTGCCTAGCAGTCAGCGCTAGCTAGTCATGCAACGTGGAGAGAAAACGCGGAGAAGCACGGGGAAGACTCCGGGGGGTATGTCCGGGGCTGGTCGGTCATTTCCAAAAAGGGAAATAATCGGACCTTGTCCCTCAGTCCTTGGAATAGCTAACGGTTGGTATAACAGTTTTCTTTCCCATGACCCAGAGTTTGCATCTTCCGTCAAACTGCACACCTCGTCTCCTATGCTCAAGGCACAGAGATACGCAGCCACTAAACAACAACATGGCAGACGTTCTTTCAGTTGACGACAATCTCAAGTCAAACGCAAACCACATCGAGATCGAAGATGGAGGTAAACAATTGGACGATATTATCGTCAAACCAGAGAGTATCCGGCATATGAGTGCCAATGAGCTGAAGTCTCTGGAGACCAAAATGGTCCGAAAGGTAGACATGGTTATTATGCCGATCATGGCTGTCTTGTATATCCTAAACTGTCAGTATTCACCACCATACGGTCTGCTTTTTCTTATTCTGAAAAGAAAACTGATTGCTATTTTTCAGATGTCGACCGATCTGCTCTTGCTGCCGCCAAGGTCTACGGCATCAAGGATGACCTCAACATGTCCACCCAGCAGTTTGCCACGGCCATATCCATTCTTTTTGGTGAGTCCACACAGGATCACCATGACTTATTCTGCTTCTAATATTTGAACGGTTTTCAGCGGGATACATTCCTTTCCAGATTCCGTCCAACTTAATCATGACGAAGATTTCTCGCCCAGGATTGTGTAAGAAGCAATACGAAAGAAACAAAGGGGGAAATTATTTAGAGCTAATAATTTTGTCTTTTAGATATTTGCAGTGCAGCAACTATCTGGGGTTGTGTTAGCGGTTGCACAGCAGCTGTGAAGTCCTATCATTCGCTCCTAGCCATTCGTGTCATGCTCGGTCTCACCGAAGCCGTCTTCTTCCCCGGGGTTATCTATTTGATGAGTGCATGGTATACAAAAAATGAGCTCGGAAAGAGACTTGCTTTCTTGTTCATTTGCCAAATGCTTGGAAGCGCGTTTGGAGGATTTGTTGCTGCTGCGTGTCTTACTCTAGACGGACGATATGGTATCGCCGGATGGAGATGGCTTTTCATTGTGTCAGTAGCTGTGTTTGTTTTCACGATTATTCTTTCCAAGTTTTGCTAACTTTTCACAGCGAAGGTACCACAACGGTGGGATGTGGTCTGATTTCGGCCATGCTCATGCCTGAATATCCGCACAAAGCTCGCTTGCTCAAACCCGTTGAGCGTGACTATGCCGTATGGCGTCTTGAAGTCGAGGCTGGAGAAGGTGAGGCTCATGAGGAGACTACAATTTTGAATGGGTTTCGACTTGCTATATTGGACCCAAAGGTTTGGGCTTTGGTGTGGTGTATGGGCATGTCTCAGGCCATGGGGGGAACTACTAATTTCTTTCCGTAAGTAATTCTCTTTTTCCTAAGGTTTCTCTGATTAATCTTCCATTCTTTAGGTCTATTGTCGAAACATTGGGCTACAGTCGAAACATTACTCTTCTTCTCACTGCTCCACCTTATGTTCTAGCGTCCATTGTTTTCTGGTTTATTTCTTACTTTAGCGACGTGGGTACTCCATAGATTCAACAAGAAAGACAAATTTTGCTAATTACTTCCCAACTTGATAGCGCAAAAACATCATCTATCCTATCATGGTTGGTATCCTTGCGGTATCCGTCGTCGCCTACGTTGTGGCCATGTCAACATCACAGATGGGCCCTCGGTATTTTGCCATGATGCTTATGCCTGCTGTGTGCGCTGGTCCACAAATCCTACTTTACAAAACCCTCAACATCCACATGGCACGGCCATATCCCAAGCGTGCCGCTGGTGTGGCCATGATAAATGCTATTGGCGGGATATCCAATGTTTGGGTGAGCTACTTATTCTATGATCCACCGCATTATTACGCTGCTTTTGGAACCCGTAAGTTCTTTTTTTTTTCCCACATTCCTAAGATTTTTATTACCATGTTAAACATTGACTTTTGTCATAGTGCTCGGCTGCGCCGCCTCATTCTTCGTTGTCATAACTGTTTACCTCATTCACGTACGGAAAATGAACAAATGCCTATCTGGGACGCCGGAGGATCAGCTACGGGCGATGAAAGGAGGCGTTACTCAACAGCAAGTCGACTTGGGATGGCGGTATGTTGGTTACTAGTATTCACACGCTTTAAGTCCTCGTGGACAAGAGTAGATAAATCTGGAAAGGTCCAATTCAAGGAGGCAATAAGGAAGCTTACGAATGTATATAAGCATCAAGTTATTGCAATGAAGCTTTTGCTAATGTTTAGTTCATTGTTTACATATTCATCATAGGCCATCAAAATCCACGAACGGTTTCAGGTCTTGACATTGGTTGCTGAAGTTTTACCGAGATGTGAATGGTTATAAACAGTGCATGTGCCGGAAAACTTTTTAGTTCACTGCTAAAAGATATCAGAGCTGTTGAATTGAAAGTTCTCCACGAGAGTTTCCCAGTCTGGCCACTCTTGCATGTCACCCTCGAACTCCATCTCACCAGTGTGTGTATCTGCAAAAACTGCACGTAGAGAGGAAAAGGGGTTCCCAGCTCGAGATGACAAATTCTCCCTAGCTGAAGTGTCAGGATCTTTTGACTTGCTTGTACTTATTCTCCATGCCTTCTCTCTGACTGAAATAGCTTTGGCTCTAAGAGCAGTCAGAACTGCCGACTTCGAGCCAAATCCCATTGTGGTTTCGTCCCATATTTCCGGGGAGAACATAGTTTCCGTCGTCGCCCACGCCCTGTCGATATTGGGTCCCTCTGGCTTAACACTCAAGTGCCACAAGACGTACATGGTTACGTGATACTGTGGAAACGCTTTCTTAATCCAAGAAAATTGTTTCAACAAGCCATCCATTCTATGCACTCTTGACTCTAAGATATCCAGAGCCTCGATTAAGTTTTCTTCACTTACAAAGTCTGCGCTTTGGTTATCACATCTCAATAAAATCCACTGCAATCTTGTGACGAAATCAAGCTTGCGGAGAAGAAAGCTCGAGATGACAAGTGCCAAACGTTGATGTGGTAGCACGGGATTGCAATGTGCCAACCATTTCTCGACTTGTTCCTTCGTCTCCTTCACAATCCGAGCTCTCGAGTTCTCACTTGGCGGGGATGAGGGAGAAGACGAAGCAGAGATAACCACTAGTTTTTGCATGGACTGTGCAAGTTCAATACATATCAACGACAATGATATGCCCGTCCACCCATTTCTGGGTGCAGGAAGCCGCTTCATCTCCGGATAGAGGTCAGTATCCTCTACATTGATGGGCAGGCTTACTTCGGTCATCAGCAAGAAGTTGTTTATATTTTCCAACCCGTAGTCCTCCCCGCTTCGCCATTCTCGGCATAGCAGATGCCACCAAATCCGACGTCGTATCTCAGATTCAAAGGGAGAGAGGCCAAGCTTTTCACCGTTGCGATGTAAGCCTAGCGACTGAGCTATGCGGATCGCGAGACCGTTGAGAATCCATATTCCTTTGCCACGATTGTGGATTCGGACAGCCGACTATAGTCTATATTAGTTGAGTTTCTCAGAATATCAACGGTATATACCAAGTATATTGCAAAGGCGCAAAGGCCAGTTATTGTAGGACGATCCAAAAAGTCCCCGTGAGCGAGTGCTTGTTCCAGACCAACTTTGAAGCGGAGCATTATGGTATTTTTCTCTTCTCCCATGATGATTGCGGCTTCTGTATCATCCATAGAAACCGCTGATGAAAAGTAAATGGCATAGCATAATGCCAGATTTTCAAGAGACGCCGTCTTTGGATCATTGATCGTGGAGTATACTTTGATGTCGTCAGTCGGTATATGCAAGAACTTCAACCCTACACAGCTTTCGACATTTTCGACGTATATTTTCCATAATTTCACCGCTAGTTCTGCAGGTGGATGAAGTGTTGAGGGTACTTTTGAGAGAGAGGGAGAGGAGAGAATGCCGTTTGCGTTGAAAGGAGAGATTATTTGCGGTTGTAGGTGACCAGTGTTTGGAGGTGTCAGGGCAGCTTTCATGTCTTGTCCCTATTTCATCATTTAGTAAGAGCTAAAGTTCATGATATCATGCTAACTAACTTCTATAATCGTAGACATCAGGATCTCGTTGAAATACTGTGTTGACGACCCCTTTTGCACAACAACTTCCTCCCTCCGGCCATCGCTAACGGAACAAGAGGGAGTGTGAAAACCGTGTCCGGCCTCAGATTGAGAATCTGATGGCTTTAAATCCAGCTTGTCTCTTGCTTTGGTCGCCGACTTTTCCAGACTGGAGATCCTGGCAGCCATGTCGGCCATAATGGTTTTATTCGTCCGCCTTTTCCGGGGACCACCGGGCGGATAAGTGCAAGCCCTGCCGACTCTTTTGCATGTTGAACATGGCTCCTTTTTGTCACAGCGAACTTTTCTGCTGTTGCAGCCATTACACGAGCGTAGAATCGACGGAGAAGCAGATTGTTGCTCTGATCCGGGCTCGGAATTTTGTATTAGCCCGGACCGAGTGGAATTTGGGACGCTGCTCATTTCAGAATAGCTCTCCGACCAGTCAGTGTGTTTTATCACATGAAAATAAGAGTATTAGAAACGCTTTTTAGATGATGAATGTTTGTTCTTTGTAATTTAAAGCCGAGCAGCTTAGTCATTAGAACGCCTCGGGCCTTTTTCTTAGGCGTTTACGACCGGCCCGAATCCCCTAGATCCTAATTTGTATACCCGGTTACAGTTGGTTCCTTTTGGCACACTAAGCACGTAGCTGTCGGTATAATTGTTGTTATTCACTGTTTTAAGCCCGGCGCGACGGAATGTTTCGGTCTCTAGGGCCTGCGGTCTCCGTGCGCTATAAACATGGCTTAAGTACATATGTCGGGTAATTCATCGATGCTTTCAATGCTTCTTTTCTGAAAGAAGCATTCCATTTTGTTACCTCGAAAAGGCTAGCCATAATGTCGAGCTCTGGACAGGCTAGCACGTTGACCGAAGATTTGTCGGTCAAAACAGAGATAGAGGCCGCCCACCAACCTGACGATTCGAATACAAACGCTACATCACGCGTCCTTGATGCTGAGAAAGCTCAATCCCAACCTCCTGGTAGTGACGCGCCCGATGGTGGTACTGCTGCCTGGCTCGTTGTGTTTGGGGCTTGGTGCACCTCGTTCTGCAGTTTTGGATGGTTAAACAGTAATAATCCGTGCCAGATTATATCCATACTTCGGGCTTACAAACGTGAATATAGGTGTCGGGGTTTTCCAAGAGTACTACCAGGATGAGTTACTCTCTGGATACTCGGCGGGGACAATATCATGGATTCCGTCGTTACAAATCTTCTTCATGATGGGCCTGGTAGGCGTGGCGATGCTGCTATAAACTAATTATTCGTCTTGTTGACTTGAGTTAAGGGACCCTTTGTCGGCGCTATATATGATCGTTATGGGCCGCGGCTTCTGCTATTTGTCGGCAGTATACTCCATATATTCGGCATCATGATGGCCTCTCTCGGTTCTGAATACTATCAAATTATTCTTGCACAAGGAGTCTGCTCTGCCATTGGTGTCTCGGCAATTTTTCAGCCTTGTTAGTTCCAAACATTCTCACTTAATATAGTTTTATGTCGCTAATATCTCAAGCCAGCCGTTAACTGCACGGCCGGATGGTTCAATCGCAGACGCGGTGCAGCCTTGGGAGTTGTCTTTACCGGCTCGAGTATTGGTGGCATTGTCCTCCCGATAGCGTTGACACATCTCATCAAAGAAGTCGGATTTGGATGGTCAATGCGAATTTGCGCATTTATCATGCTTTTTCTCCTAGTAATCGCTAATCTGACTGTTCGCCCCTACCGACCTCCTCCAAAAGCACACAAGATCACCCGGGCCCAGCTCGCCAAACCATTCAGAGAGGTCCAATTTATTCTCATCTGTTTTGGCTTCTTCTTTTTCAGTTACGGGTTCTTCGCAGTTGTGAATTATTTACCTGTCGAAGCCGTCAGTGCAGGAATGGGCGCCAACTTGGTCCAGTACCTGCTCCCCATCTTCAACGCCGGGTCACTGTTTGGGCGCCTTTTAGCTGGTTTCTTAGGCGACAAAGTAGGCCGCTACAACATATTCATCGTTGTCTGCTACTTCTCTTCAATATGGATCCTAGCCCTTTGGCTCACCGACACATCCAACGCGGCGCTCATCGCGTTTTCTGCTCTTTTCGGCTTCTTTTCCGGTGCCTACGTGTCTCTTATCACCCCTTTGCTCATTCAGATCTCGCCAATGGCGGAGATTGGCTTCCGAACGGGCATGGTTTTGTTTATCGTTTCTCTTGGAGGGTTGACGACAAACCCCGTGAATGGTGCCATCATAGATAGCTCTGGGGGTTGGTCTGGCTTAAAAATCTTCTCGGGAGTATTGTGTCTTGCTGGGACTACTTTTGTGCTTGGTGCTAGGATCAAGCAAAGTGGTTGGAAAGTAATGGCGAGATTTTGAGACACTCCACCACTGTATGGGTTCTGTATGTGCTTCTAGACAGACGTATATTACAATCGGCAAGTAATGATAGAATTTCAGTAAATAACCCCACTCTAACATATGAATATTTTGACTAAATTTCCCATTGCTAAACCCAAATTAAGACTGCATGGTGTGACATGTCGAACAGAAGTTGCTAACGGTGTTTAGTGAAACGTCAAATTAATTGATTCCCCAGTTGCCGCTGCAGGATTCACGAAACCTACAAAATGTAAAGACAGATCCAACGCTGATGTGCTGCCCGATAGCCGTGTCCATTGTTCATTAAGTCAATAGGGTAATGCGGTAATGCTCTAAGCCTATGTAGCGAAGTCAATATTAATTAATCAATTAGCACCACAAAACAACCGACAACTTTCCCGATGTCGTGAAGTACGACATGGCATCGATACGAAATAAATGTACGTAAAAGAATATTAGAGGAGGAATTACGCTGGCTGTTAACCAGGTAACTGGTGATATGCCATTCATACCAACTCCTCAGGCATTAATTTAAGACACCAGGACCACAAGATTTGAGATTGAACTCGCCAATATTAAAACCACAACCATCGACACTCCCACCCAGTATTTCTGAGTCCAAGATGTAAAGCTATTTAATAGTACATAGACAGTACTAGACACCACATCTCTAGGCCCAGGATACTCTCTTGCAAAAAACATCTAGACAGGATCAACCAATCTAGAACCAGGATCACTTCGGGACCATTCCACAGAGTTTCTTCGAGATCCTGCCTGATCCTAGCAACTGATTGGCCGCGGTCCACTCTTTGTTTGGAAAAAACAGAGGAATTTTTTCGATCTCAAAATCGATATTGATACTGATCCTGCGTGCTGATTGGCCGGCAGCAGGCAGACAAACAGAGCCAACGCGGCAAACAGCACAAACACGGAAAACTCTGCAGTTGATCTTGACGCCGTCCATTTCGGGTCTAGCGCGAAAAAGAGACTCCACCGGCGGGTATATAAACACTGCCGCCCGCTTCACCTTTTCCTCCTTTTCTTTCTTCTTTTTCTTAAGCGACTCTACTTCAAAGAATCATTTCATTAGTAGACGTCCTTCGCTGTTTTTTCGAAAATAGCCACAAATCCCACCCTTGCTGATGACCTCCATGTCCTCGGTGCCCTAAAGTGAAATTTCTGAGCTTCTTTCTTGCGAAAGCTGCTCTCTTACTCCCGCCTCGATCGCGCTGTGTTGTCTTCGGACAACACGCAGGTCCAGGGAGTGGTGATGATCTTTACCTTGTTTCTGGTGTCTGACTTCGGTCGGCTGGACTTGGTGGGTGTCGAGGAGGTCTGAAAGGTTTTTAATTAGATTTTTTGACACGAGATACCTAATGTGATGATGTTTGCAAAAAAAAATTTCCAGAAGGCTTCGTAATATTAACGTATCTTGCTATTCTTTTAGAAGACCGGTTCTTCAGTCATCCCCACGTGGCATATGCTCCGTACGCCCTGTCGTAATGTTTATTTTCGAACTATTTGGGTATCATAAGCTATTGCTGTCTATTGAGCCTCACTAACAGGTGCTGTTTTCTCAGCCTTCTCCGCCTTCTCCCCTTCCGCACCAGCTCCAGCCTTCTTCTGACCTCTGCCTCCTCGAGATCGCGTGCCTCGCGACCGTTTCTCTCGAGCACCTCCCTGCTGAGGAGGTGCTGCCGATGAAGCCTGCGGTGCTGCGTCACCACCGGTCTTTGCTGCCTTTTGCTGCGAGGGAGGGTTCTTCCTTTCCAGCACCACCACCTGGCTTTGCGCCACGGTGACTGGGCTCGCCGCAATAGCCTTTTGGAGACCGTCCGCCTCAGCAAAGTCAACGTATCCAAACCCCTTCTTCCGATCGATTTCCACTTTGGTTACTTTGCCGAAAACAGCAAAAGCTGCGTCGAGGAGCTCTTCTGTGACGCCTTGGGATGGGTTGGCGTGTTTGAGGAATGCTTGGGTGGCGGTTGGTGCCACGGCAGGTTGTTTGGGCTTAGCTTGCTTGGGAGGTTTCGGAGTTGCTGCATTAGTTCCTGTCGAAGGAACAGGGCTGTCTGTATTTGTATTTGTTTCAGTAGCTTGAGTGGCTTGAGTGGCTTGGCTGGGACTTCCTTTGGTTGCTGTTCCTTTGGACGTGCTCTCTTTACCTGCTTTAGACCCTTGCTTGGAGCCTTTTGGTCCAGTCGGCACAGTCGGAGTTGCGGGCGCTGAGTCCTGAGCTGCTTCTTTCTTAGCACCTTCGTTATCTGCGGCGGCGGCGGCAGTAGCAGTAGCTTTTCCCCGTCGTCGACCTCCAGATGGTGCCAACCCCAAATCTCGTTGTAAAATCTTTGCTGCAGCAGTGACGTCTCCTCGTTCTCGTTTGCGATCAGACGCAGGGGCGCGCGTAGGGGATGCCTGTGAGGATTCTTTTGCTGCAGGCTGTTTCGATTTTGCAGAAGTTGCTGCGGCTTGCTTATTCGCGGCCTTGACTGCTTCCTTCGTAGCCCTTTCAACTTTCGCAGGAGAGGATGTAGATTTCTTGTCAGGTGAACCAGGCGTAGATACTAATGTAGACTCTTTCTCCGGGCGTTTGAGCAATTTTTTGGCTTCGGCCTTTTCTGCTTTGGCCTCTTTGTCTTTCCCTCGCTTCGAAGACTTGCCCGATGCACCATCCTTTGCCTTGCTGGCCTTCTTCTCCTTGATGTATTGAACCAAAGGTGTCACGGTCACTTGGTCGTCGTCCTTTTCGGCCTCACCCTCCGCTGCAGCAGGTTTCTTCACAGGATTAGTCAGGCTTTCAAGAAAAGCGACAAAGTCAGGATCCTGGTCTATCATCCCTTGCCGTCCATCTTTGCGTGTGCGACTTCCAGGAACCCGGGCGTACGGGGCAAATTCAACGGATGGTGGTCCCATAAGGACAGGGTCGTTCGAGGTGTTCCGAGCATCGTGAAAGGACGTGGCTTTGACTTTTTCGAATAGAGAGGGAATCAGCGTCTCCGAGAGTAAGTGCAAGTAGGCTCGTGCCGGTCGAGATGGTTTCGCAGGGCTGGAGTCGAAATAGTCAGATATCTGAATGGGAAAGATAAAATAAGAACAAAGATCAAGCATACTCTTTTGACACCTTTCCGGGTTTATACTGGAACCAATCGACCTGTCCAGATCCCACCTTCCAATCGTCGCCCAGGTTTGTCTCAAACTCGGCCTGGGTGAGGCCAGGTGGAAGTCGTCGCACGATGAGTTTGAGTCTGGGTGCAGCAGGCTTCGGAGCGCTCTTTGCAGGTGCAGGCGTTGATGTTCCTTTCTGCGTAGCTGAGACTGGAATCTGGAGGACCCCAGCTGGTTTTCCACTAGCAGAAGCCATAGCTGAAGGGTCCTGAATATTATACTGCAACAGTGGCGATCCGCAGGAATCACTTGGAGTGAGCGGTTCGCAGAGCTTCGGGAAATATAAAACGGTGCGGGGAGCAGCAGGTTAGGTGTTCACGCCGACGCCTCTGATGTCTGGGCCGGCTTCTTGTAGTACATCAGTGTGTCCTAGGGATAATCTGAGGTTGTATCTTCTCTAGATGTTGAAAGAGGCTCTGAACGCTTCCCACCGAGTGTAGCAACGTCGTCAGTTCTCGCCAGACGCTTCAGCAGACAAGGCAGGCACAGTACGGCACGCGACACACACCAAGCACGCCACCGCAACAGCGGCCAAACTCCCCGCAGGATAAGCCGTTCTTTGCACGCCTCGCTCGACAGACTGTATATATACGTACGTCTGCAGGGCTCTGAGACCGGAGTATCTGTCTCCTGTCCTCCTTGTTTGTCACAGCTTACTTTTTCACGTCTCTCTTGCACCCCCTCCTCGACCACGCTTTCCCCTCCAAGATACGACTTCGGACTCAGCAAACGCCGCCCCCCCCCCTGCATTTAGTCATCAAGCCTATCATCGCAACTTCACGACATTGCAAACATCGCACCATGGCTGAGAAAGTGGTCCCGACGCCTGGACCAGCAAAATTGAAGCGCAATGCTGGTCCGGATGAATGGCTGGAGGCGTCCAAGAACTGCAAGTACCTTTCCGAGTACCATATGAAACAACTGTGCGATATCGTGAAGGAGTATATGATGGAAGGTCTGTTGCTGTATGTCTATTATTCGAGACTACACCTACTCACTCTCTTTCAGAATCAAATATCCAGCCTGTCTCGTCACCGGTAACGATATGCGGAGATATCCACGGCCAATTCTACGACCTGCTCGAGCTCTTTCGTGTGGCGGGTGGAATGCCCAACGAGACCAATGTCGAGCCCCCCGTGAATGCTCCTTCAATCATCACATCCGAAGATATCGAGCCTCCATCAACAATAACCGACCCGAAATTGCGGAAGAAAGTGAAGAATGCAGACGGCCTGGATGAGACGGATGACGATGCGTCGGCGTGGTCCGGCAGTGCGTTGTCCGGAGAAGGCATTACCAACACAGGCTCGCCTACGGGTAATTTCGTCTTCCTGGGAGATTACGTCGACCGCGGATATTTTAGTTTAGAGACTTTGACGTTGTTGCTTTGCCTCAAGGCCAAGTCAGTTCGCCCATGTTCTGGATTTGAGCTATCACTGACCCGTTTAAAAGATACCCTGACCGAATCACATTAGTCCGAGGGAACCACGAGTCCCGACAAATTACACAAGTCTACGGATTCTACGAGGAATGTTTCCAGAAATACGGCAATGCCTCGGTGTGGAAAGCGTGCTGCCAAGTCTTCGACTTCATGACGCTAGGCGCGATTATCGATGGAAAGGTGCTTTGTGTGCATGGCGGGCTCAGCCCGGAAATCAGGACTCTCGACCAAGTGCGTGTTGTCGCTCGTGCTCAAGAAATTCCACATGAAGGAGCATTCTGCGATCTGGTTTGGTCCGACCCAGAAGATGTCGAAACCTGGGCTGTAAGCCCGCGAGGAGCTGGTCCGTATATCCATGCTACCCGCCTGATTCCTTGATTGAATTTGCATTCTGACCATACAACTATATAGGATGGCTTTTCGGTGACAAAGTCGCCGAAGAATTCTGCCACGTCAACGATCTCAGTCTGATCGCTCGAGCACACCAGCTGGTCAACGAAGGGTACAAGTACCACTTTGATAAACAAAACGTCGCGACTGTCTGGAGCGCTCCCAACTACTGCTACCGATGCGGCAATCTTGCGTCTGTGTGCGAAGTGCGAGAGGACCTCAAGCCCACATTCAAACTATTCAGCGCCGTCAGCGATGACCAGCGGCATCTCCCTGCGTCACGACCCGGGCGTAGTGAATACTTTTTGTAGAATAAATACTCCTTTCGGCTTTTCACATCTTACGCGGCCACGATTTTCTTTGTTTCTCGTTCCTGCAAATTTCCCGTTCTGTAACTGGAATGAAGGGGGAGTGTTGCTGCATGGCGTATGGCGTTCGTTTTGCTGTTTATACGATTACCCACAAGACATGAAGCTGTATACCAATAATCTACGACAATTTACCTCGACGGAACAATGGAATTTACAAGAACTGATGTGCTGGTAATATTTTAAGAAACGTTTTATGGCTCCTTATCACAAATGACGTCTTGGCAAAACAGTCATCCGACGATTCGGATTACTGCGCCTCATCACGTGTAGTGTGTTTTGCTTTCCTTTTTTACTCGTATTACTACGCCGATGACTCAAATATACTGCTCTGATTGCAAGGTGCTTTATTTCTCGTGAATAATAATCGACAACACCCATTTTTCATGCATCCATTCCCCGCCACGCGATTTTACGATGCGATAATCAATCAACCCCGCACCGCCACGACGAAGATATTCGCTTGGACAGCGTACAACTTGCAACAGTGATTATTTCAGAAAGGAAATGACTTTACGGAGAGCCTGAAAATGAAGTCTCCTGTACAAAACAAGACGCCACGATGAATCTGGAGACCGGTCGACGCCTACAGGGAGGGGTACACGACATCTCCGTTGTCGTTGCACAGCCAACACTTAAAGAAGACACCGCGGCCTCTGCTGGCTCTCTTCTTGCATCATGCGCAGAAAAGGATCGAGGCGGTGGAGTGAGTCTTGCTTGTACGGGGATTGCAAGTAGGACGTTTGCAATCTATACGACTGCGATCCTGCCTCGATTGTGGCGGGACATTTTACATGGAAGAGAAGAAGCCGGAAAAATCGGCAGTGATTGCTATGTGGCAAGGCTAAACAGGCTTGCTGGAAAGGTCTCGACTTTGCTACCAGTATACACAACGTTTGATGATTTGGTAGACACGTCAAAGAATAATAGCGAATCTTCACCTTTTCCCCGTTTGGAATCACTGCCTGCGTCACCTGTGCTTGGGACAAGACAGTTTGCTACGGATTGGCTGACAGACACTAAGCCGACTTTTCTGCTTAATGCAGCTCTGCATAAACAGCACTGCATCATCGGACAAGGGGGCAGGACCGAGACACTACTGGTTGCACTACGACGGCCGTGGTGCGTGCTCGAAATCTGCGTTGGTAGCACGCAAGAAGGACACGGCGATAATGGCCAAAATCCAACAGATGTGCTTGGAGATTTATTGTATTTTGCAAGACTTGCATACGAGAAAGATGAATCCGGATATGCTATGGCAGTGTTCTTGTTGGAACATGAGGTCAACAAGCGCCACGCCGACAAAAAATCGCGCCCCATGATTACTACCCCACAGAGACATGGGAAAGAACAGTTTGAAGCAGTAAAGACAAACGCTCGGAATTGTCAATTCGATGGCACGCTATCCTCACAACGGCACGGATGGCTGCGCAGCTCATACGCATCGTGCAACAGAGCCGTGTTTCTGCCGAGCTTAAAGTCTTTCAACGCCTTCTGGATACGTCTCATATGTGTTTCTGCCGTGGAAACTGAAATCAGTTTCTCGGCGCTTGTGGGTATGCTGGCTGCTGGTATGACTGGCCACATTGGACTATCGGATTCAAGGACGCCGCGTACCGCTAAGTTCTTACCGAAGAACAAACAGGCAAGGAGACAGTCAGATAGCGAGGTGCATTTGTCGAGTATCTCTGGTAGTAACGTTCAATATGAAAGTATTGACAAATTAGTCAGAGATATGCTTCGTATATACAAAGGAGCTGTCCAGAAGGCAGGTGACTATGTTTGATAGTCCATATACTAGACTATTTAGACAGCAGTTGATATCAAACCATACATAAATATCATTGGCTTAAAAGTTTTAAAGATCCAGATGTTGATGTTTTCAAATACCCTAAATGAAGAAGTCTGCCCCGGAGGAATGCGTAGATGTCAAGAACCGGGAACATGGTTTACCGACTCGACATGCTGCAAAGTTTCCGCCGCTTTATCTAGACTAATCTCCCTAGCCACACGCTCTTGTTGTTGTCTATTTGTCTATTCTCAGAAGTGGTATCTTCTTTAGACAAAATATTGATTTCCTCCAACGATAGACCCTTGAGCTCAGGAAGAATAAACAAAGCCCAGAAGAATCTTATACATTTCTTGATATGTTTCAGTGATCGGCAAAACTTTTTGATAGGTACCGTGAGGGAGGGGTTATTGTGATTATTATCGTCCCAGATCTATAATAGCATCCTCCCTTCTTCAATAAAACTCGTCAAAAGATAGCCTCATAATGCACTATTCCTGCTTAAGCTAGGTGTGCATGAAAATCAGCCTCATGTATGCGGCCAATCACACCTCACACTGTATATACGCCGGTTGTTGGTACTATGAAGTTCAGAACTCGATAGAGTTTTGTAGACCAATAACCAGTAGTCTTCTAGCTGAGAAACATTGGCTATGTCCAAATCTCGAATGCTCAAGCCTTGGCTCCTTTCCTTAGTAACTACACCCCTGTACCATCGTAACAAGCGCGTAGTATCACGGCCCTGGAGCATAAGGAAGGGCCGGTTACAGCGGTCTTCACAGTTTGGCTCACGTTCGAGCTTGTATTCTTTGATACACTGTTTGGTCACAGTTTCGTACGCGCTAGAAGCAGGTAAAACAATCAAAAATAATAATGGCTCAAACAAGGAGATGGGTCCCGTCGGGCTATAATTACCCCGAGGCAGCCTCGGTGTGAATAAGCCCGAGCCTCTGGCGCTGTCTGATAGCCTGAGACGGTGATAGCAGATTTCGCGCCGGGTTATCATTTAGGCGAGAGCAATCGAAACAACGCAATTACTAATGCTTACTGAGGTTATGCAACTAGTCACTAGGTACTGTCTTAGAATAAAATATTTGAATTGCGATTCAGATGAACCAGGATAACAGTCATCTCATCGTATTCATGCCTATCAACAAGGGTATGGAAGATGGATCATAATACATCAAATGAAAACATGAATTTTGTGTGAAAACACATAGTTTCGTAAATTAACTGAAAAGAGCGTCTCCAATGTAGACACGAATGCTCTTGACTTGGGTGTAGTTCTCCAAAGCATACGAGCCAAGTTCTCGGCCCAGGCCAGACTCCTTGTAGCCACCAAATGGCACCTGGTAGTGCAACATATTGTAGTTGTTGACCCAGACAGTTCCGGCGCGCAGAGCAGAGGAGACACGGAGAGCGGTGTTGAGGTTGGTGGTGTGAACGGCAGAGGCGAGACCGTAGGTAACGCCGTTGGCAAGCTTGATGGCTTCGTCCTCATCCTTGAACTTCTGAACAGTGCAGACGGGTCCGAAAATCTCATCCTGAACAATCTTCATGTCGTTTGTGACGTCGGAGAAAATAGTGGGTGCGATGTAGTAGCCCTTATCGCCGACACGCTCGCCGCCAGTGACCACGGTGGCACCAGCCTTCTTGCCATCTTCGATGTAGCCCATGATGCGGTCGTACTGGGTCTGGGAAATCTGAGGACCCTGGAAGGTGTCCTTGCCGAAGGGGTCACCGACCTTGTTGGCCTCAGTACGCTTCTTGAAGGCCTCGATGAACTTGTCGTAGATGTCTTCGTGGACAAGGACTCGGGAACCGGCGCAGCAGCATTGGCCGTGGTTGTAGTAGATACCAAAGTTCACCCAGGAGATGGCATTGTCCAAGTCGGCATCGGGGAAGACGATGTTGGGCGACTTGCCGCCAAGTTCGAGAGTGACCTTCTTGAGGTTACTCTTGGCGGCAGCCTGGAGAATCTGGCGACCAACGAGGGTGGAACCGGTGAAGGCAACCTTGTCGATGTCCATGTGGCTAGAAATGGCGGCACCGGCAGTCTTACCGAACCCAGAGATGATGTTGACAACACCGGCAGGGAAACCGGCCTTCTTGACAAGGGTGGCGGCGAACAAAGCAGATAGAGGGGTTTGTTCGGCGGACTTGAGAACGATAGTATTACCGGTAGCCAAGGCAGGGCCAAGCTTCCATGACCACATCAAAATTGGGAAGTTCCAGGGGATGATCTGACCGCAGACACCAACGGGCTCGTGGCGGGTGAAGGTGAAGTTCTTCTCGTCGGTGTCGATGGTCTGACCGACGATCTTGTCGGCCCAGCCACCATAGTAACGAAGGCAGCCGGCAGCGTTGTTGATGTCGACCTTGGACCAGAAGACGGTCTTTCCGTTGTCTAGTGACTCGATGGCAGCCAGGGTCTCAGTGTTTTCCTCGAGCAGGTCGGCCAGTTTGGACAGCATTTGGCCTCGCTGAGAGGGGGTAACGTGCTTCCATTCACCCTCGAGGGCAGCGCGGGCGGCCTTGACAGCGACGTCGACGTCCTTCTCGGTACCCTCGTGGACGGCAGTGATGACCTTTTCGTCGTGGGGATTGATGGTCTCGAAGGTCTTGCCCTCAACACCTTTGACGAACTCGTTGTTGATGAACCTGGCAGGTGCAGCGTTAGCTATGACGTAGAATTTTCTAGCACAAGAAGAGAGAGCGCATACAAGCCTAGGGGTTGCTCGTACGAGACCCCATTGGGAAGAGTGATCTGTTGCGAAAGAGACATGGCGATGGAGTGGACTTGTCAAAGAGAGGTTGGTCTGGGGGAGAGAGCAGAGGCAGGAGGAGTCCAGACGAAGAGGAGGAGGGAGCCACGCCCTTAAATGAGACAGGCTACAGGCCTTGTTTGCGCGGGGTCGCTCCTGCCGACCAAGAGCCAGCGTCGGTCCGGGTCCGGGCCGGGCGTCATAGTTACCTTTTGGGAACAACGGACTGCCCAAACGGGGAAGGCCCCGCCGTCCTTGGCGCATTCTCTGCGTGACGGAGTGGGGGTGGAGCGATTGAGCGCCTGCCTTGACAGCAGAAGTAATTTAATGAGTACGTATTGAATAATCATAATGCATGCGATCGCCCCAGGGTACCCTCTCGTACCGTCGTCTCTGCCCGCCCGTATCGTACCGTATCGCGTCTGTACGGTATTGATGCTCGCTCGCAGTTCGCCGTGGCCAGCCGAGGGGCTTCCCCGCATCGAGTGGGAGCGGGGCCTCTGCTCGTCTTTCTCTGACCCGACTGCTTTATAAGCCCCCGTGCTTCTCGGCCGACATGTGGGCTGCCGAAAGATTTTGTTTTCTTATTATTATTTACGATTCTGTTCGTTCCTCAACTCTCAGCTAATTAATTATGTTATTACGGCGCATTTGCGTCGGGGAATGCTTCCTGTCTTTGCATCGGGGAATACTTCCTAACCTGATCTGACAATGGGCGAGCGGAAGCTTAAAATGCATTTTACGGAACAAGGATATGGTAGTATACCCCATTGATCTTCTGCTGATATGCATGATAGTAGTGCTGCTAGCAATAACCCCGCCCGCGCGCGAGCTGGAAATCTGGCCGCTCGTCGTATTCCACTTGGTCGAGAGTTGAGGGTACGTACTATTACGGTACAACATTATTAGTTATCTTTGGCATGTCAGTCGCATAGTTTTTGTGCAATGTTCCATATAGAAGGCTGTCACCCCATTTGCCACACGCGAATTGCATCTCCTGGAAGACTTCTTATGCGTAGCACAGATGATACAATCGTGCAGCTAGTGCTGCCTCTATCATGTCAAAAACTGCTCGTAACTCCATGTTGACTCGGTATAGATACATAATACCATCAAGATTGATTGCTGGTTGGGAGTAAAATCCAATATGCACAAATCAGGACTAGCACCTTCCTAAACAGGACTAACGCGGCAATATCTTAGCGCAATCCAGGCATCTCGAGGCAATGATTGGCCTCTTCTGTCTTCAAAGAGCCCCACAGCGACTGCATCAGAAACTAATGGTGACGGCCACCAGCGTCAATATAACCACCACGACTGCTAATATTAATTTCTTCTTCAGTGGAAATACTCTATATCACCAACTCTACTTTTAAATATCCTCGTATCTATAGAAAACTACCCTGTGCCCTGTTCGGCAGCTCGCGCTTCATTGTGGGGCGCATCCCACGTGTCTGAGTGGGCGCGCCAAAATTTTTCTCGACGCGGGCCTTCACCGACTTCCATCTCCAATCGCGAATTTTTTAAAGAAATAACTCGACGCGACTATCGTGCCTCAACGCCTGGATATTCAAGATGCGTGTGGTACTCGTGAGCGGCGGTGTTATCTCCGGTGTTGGAAAAGGTCAGTTTTATCCCTTGTCCCATGTCGCGACTGGTTTGGACCGCGTGCCGTCGAGGTGACTTTGACTGATGTGGTTGTCGATAGGAATTATTGGTATGATATTGGTCTTTTCAACATTGGAGAATTTCTTTTGGTAGACTAATGGAAATGCGCTTTCAGCCTCTTCGGCTGGGCTTCTGCTCAAAACATCGGGACTTAGAGTGACGGTATAAAATTCTTCAAGTCGCCAACTAGCCGAGATTTTACTAACGTTTTGATTTCAGGCCATAAAGGTATTTAAATGCTGTAAAGTCAAATGTTCACTATTCTGACAGAACAGATTGATCCATACTTGAATATTGACGCTGGAAGTGAGCAAAGTCATACCATGTTATCCTGTGATGTGTAATACTGACCAAAGTACTTAGCTCTGGGACCTCTTGAGTGAGCTTGCGGCTAGAAAATGTGGAAATACATGTTACTGACGTGATTTAGACACGGAGAGTGCTTTGTTCTTGCAGACGGGGGAGGTATGCATTTCTATACTCACTTCCAACATCGATTTTTTACTTACCTTATTACAGAGTGTGACCTTGACCTTGGAAACTATGAACGGTACATGAGACCTGTCCTTGATACTGGCGACCTTGGCCTAATTGTGTACGGCTAGCTACCTCGGCATCAACCTAACCCGTGACAATAACATCACGACCGGAAAGATCTACCAAGAAGTCATTTCTCGCGAGAGAAAAGGGACGTATCTCGGCCGCACAGTCCAGGTCGTTCCACACATCACAGACATGATCCAGGAATGGATTATAAGAGTCGCCAAGGTTCCAGTTGATAACTCCGGTGAAACGCCGGATGTCTGTATTAGTATGTATTCAACCTTAGTCTCTAGATGCATGCTGACTTAATCTCCAGTCGAACTAGTATGTCTCTTTACCTGGTATATCGATCGAATAACTTGGAATTAACCGCCGCACTTTTAGGGTGGAACTATCGGGTATGTAGTCTTCTGCTTACCCGGAGTCGAATAAAACCCGTTAACCCAAAGATCAGTGACATCGAGTCAGCACCTTTCGTCGAGGCATTGGTACAGCTAAGACACAAGCTGACGAGAGATCCCGATTCGTCATTTTTCAACATCCACGTCAGCTTTGTTCCGTCGTAAGTAATAATTTCCTCACAACAAGCTATTCGGCACATGATTGATGAGGATCCAGGATACACGGAGAAGAGAAAACCAAGCCTACGCAGCACGCCATCAAACAGATGCGGAGCGCTGGATTGATCCCAGATCTGGTCAGTCCTTTCACATCGGGAAAAAGCTAACATTGACTGATGAAAATGGTTGTAGATTGCTTGCCGCTGCGATAATTCACTCGAAAATTCCACCATTCGTAAGATTGCTTCGAGTTGCCAAGTCGACTACGAGCAGGTGATTGGTGTCCACGATATGGAGACCGTCTACCAGGTCCCGCTACTCCTTCATGAACAAGAGCTGCTTGAACGCCTAGAGTCGGGCCTAAGGCTTGATAAGCTAACCCTGACGCCTGCTGTGGCCGCCCAAGGCGCGGCTCTATGGGAGCTGTGGAAAAATACAATTACCATCCCCAAGGAGTCCGCCCCGGTACACATTGCCTTGGTTGGAAAGTATACGCAGCTTATGGATTCCTATCTCAGTGTGGTAAGGCTTTTTTTTTTTTCCCTCTCTGTCACTGTTGCGGTGATGCTTTAAAGTTTCCCACCTAACAGACCTAGATCAAAGCTCTAGAACATGCGGCCATGCGATGTCGCCGCAAGTTGAACCTTGTTCCGGTCGACTCTGAACACCTGGAACCAGCAACTCAGAAGAAAGAGCCTGCCAAATACCACAAAGCCTGGCAGGCTGTTTGCGAAGCCGACGGCGTGGTTGTTCCAGGTAGCGTAGCCCTGAGCCAAGTTAGAAACATTAGTTTTCATCGATATTAACCAATCCATCTATAGGCGGTTTTGGCCACCGAGGTACCGAAGGCATGATTGCCTGTGCCAAATGGGCGCGAGAAAACAACCAAAACTTCTTGGGCATCTGCCTGGGAATGCAGGTCGCTACAATTGAAGTTTCACGGTCTCTGTGCGGCCGCCCTGAAGCCACATCGGAGGAATGGGGAGGCGAATCCCATGGTTCGGACAACTGGTCTATTGTGTTTATGCCCGAGTCATCCAAAGAGTAGGTCTTCTATTTTGGTCGTTGTCGCCTACTTCATACTAAACAGATTGGATTGACAGACACCTGGGCGGCACAATGAGACTGGGCCTCCGCGCAAGCAACTTCGAGCCCGACAGCGAATGGAGCAAACTCCGCGCTCTCTACGGAGGTGGTGCGTCTTTCACCGAGCGCCACCGACACCGCTACGAGGTCAACCCAGATCAAGTCGAGGAACTCGAGAAAGCCGGGCTTCACTTTATTGCCAAGGACGAATCAGGCAAACGTATGGAGGCTTTTGAGCTTAAGGACCATCCGTTCTACGTTGGGTGAGTGTAGAAAGGTATAAAATTGGGTTGATTGATTGCTAATGAATGCTTTTGTAGTCTGCAAGCCCATCCCGAACTGACTAGTAAAGTCACACAATGCAGCCCACCATTCCTGGGGTAAGAACTTGAGATTTATTCACCACTTTTTCAATTTTTGGGGGGTAATTTGCTAACTCGTAGCAGTCTGGTGGCCGCCAGCGCGGGAATGCTAGACGAAATCATCGACGAGGTGAAGAACCAAAAGAAGCTGGTGACTGGCGCGGGACATTTCTAGACACGTTCCGTGTGTTTTCTGCTGGTAAAAACAAATTAACATTATCGGGTCGTTGCTTGGGGAGTTTGGAGGATATTTAAATCCTGTGTTTGTGTGTTATAGACATGATTATAGACGTCAATCACATATGACAACAACAGTCCACGAGGGAGGCCCTGAAAAGTCCGGTATTTTGGTGTCGGAGTCAGGGTCTAATTATATATCGAAACTATGTGATGAACTTGAAAAATAAATTGGAGATATGATTACATGTATAACGTCAATTGGGTCAACTGGGTGATTACAAGACATTGGAGAGTGAACGTGCTAACCAACATTGAAGTTCCCTTTGCTACCAAATCTCTCCACTACAACTATGATCATGAAAGGGGCAAACCGGAAAACCCTTCTGTCTGACCTTAATAAGTGGACCTTGCCCATATAAATTCTCTTATAATCAGGTAAATATTTACTAAAAATAGATATTTTTACCCCTTATTATGTATGTGATTAGAAAATTTGAAGCTTTTAGCGTTGCCGAAGTGAAAATACATATATATATTTACCCGTTGGGCCTCATTACTACCCTAATACGAGAAAATAAGTAAAAATAAAAGAAATTAAATATCTTTAGTAATAAAAAAAGCATATAATATTACTCTTGTATAGATTGACATTGATTTTACATATAATTTTATATATAAATTTACCATACCTGGTCACAAGCAAAACCTGATTATAAGCAAACAAAGCCGGTGTTTCTTTTAATTGCTTATAAACAGGTTTTACTGTATTCAGTACTGCTAGTCCCAGTTGGACGAATTTAAACACAGATGATCACAACTCAGCCGCACGCCGGCCAATTCGAGGTCTGGCGTTGCAGCTCACTAGATAGCGAGCGGATCCTTTAGAGGGAGAAAAAAAGCTTCCACCCCCTTTGCTACGACATACGCCATACATCAACTACATCAAACTACATCAATTGATATGTACTTGAACCCAGCATGACGCGGTCGAGGTACCTGGCGGGGATCGCGCTCAACGTGGGAGCGGTCCGGGCCGCGCTGCCCAGTCATCCCACCGCCATCGCGACGCTGAAGAACGACCACGATGTCACCTTCGACCCTCTGGGCGTCGCCGCCGTGCTGCACAATCCGCGCGCCAGCCTGAGTGCTGCGCGCCTGTACACGCAGTATGACCGCGATGTCTTCATCTGGCCGCACTTGATGATGATGGGCGCGACCCTGATCCCCCTCAAGGTGCTGGTCGAGCACCTGACCGCGACCTTCCAGTCGATCCATCCGGCCATCAGCCTGTGCACGCGCGACACCCAGACGCTGCCCGTCGTGTCCAACATGGTCTTCAAGGAGTTTCCGCTCGACTTCAGCAAGATGTGGCTGGCCGACGTGATCGCGTACAAGTCGTCCGCCAAGCCCGTCAACGACTTTATGATCGTCTGCATGGACGAGCTGGCCGACGACGACCGCCAGCATCATCACGCCCAGTCCAAGGCCAAGATATGGATGTTGTGTCGTGTTCTCGACCTCATCATGCTTTTCAATGGCGCAATCATGGCCCTCGGCGCCGTGCTGGGCGCCCTGTTCCTCGATATCTGGGCCATCACCCTCTTTTGCTTCTACCTGGTTCACTGGGGCACCGGATGGCTGATGTCAGTGAGTCCTCGCGTGGTTCCGCAGGAAATGTACATAAAGCCCGACAGCACGCTTCGCTACGCCATCTACCAGCGTCCGGCCGGTGGCACGGTCGTTTTCAAGGGCCGTCAAGACTCCATGGAACGGTGGGCGCGAATCACCTGGGAGTTCAAGCGCTCGACCCACAACAACTTTCTGCATTGGCTGTGGATGATTACAGGCACACTCTCCGCCATCGCGTCCGTCGCCTGCATGGTCAACATGCAGGGCACCATCCAGCTGGTCTTCCTCGGCCAACTGGTCTACGCATCTCTCGCCGAGATCGTCGCTACGCGCGTGGCACGCAACTTGGGCAGCCAGACCAACGCCTCAAGCCGAGCCCGTTTGGTACCGGGCAACGAGTTTCGTACTGAAGGAATTATTCGCGCCACTGTCGAAGTGGATGCGCGATTTCGGCTGGTCGGACTCGACTGGGTCGGTCTGAAGCGCATGCCTGCTGACTCGATCTTCATCGATATGCAGGAGCTGCTCAGGCGAATTAATGAATTTCAGGAACGGGTTGAAACGGGAAATGGCAAGGAGAGTGAGCCAATAACCGATCCTGTGAGCCATCCGGATGTGAAGGCTGCTCTTGATGCATTCAAGAACAATCGCACAGACGAGGAGAACACTGTCTTGGCAGATCGTATCCAGAAAGAGGCCAAAGCCGCTTTGAGAACGTGGTGGAGTAACCAGAGAAAGACAACAAATGGAGACGGAAAGCTTCTGGCTTGACCTTTTATGTGATAATTCATGTATAGTTTATACGATATCAATGACGACGATGCCTCTTTTCTGAGCATGGTCATGTGTTTATTTTCTCAATTTTCAAATCTCTTCACTTTGACACATCTTCTGCAGCAATATTTGGACCAACGAGAATGGTCAGCTACGTCAGATATTCATGTGATGCGCGCAGACTCGTCCGTTTGCTACGAGTATTACATTCTCGACTTGTCCGCACGGGACAGTGGGTTGTCTGACAGGCTCGCTGGTCTTCATAAGCCGCTTGGGCAGCTGCAAATTCGGACAGGAGCAGTTTTTCACCAAGTATATATGTTTAGCCTTCAGTCTTCCAATCGTGTCAACTGCCAATCGGAACAGCTTCCAGGTCGCCCCCGGACAATATCGAAATAAGGAGCTCCATTTATTTTGTATCTGGACCTGCAAACGGAGAGAAGTCAATGCTCTTTCCTGATTAAGATAGTATCTCTCGTGTTGCATAAAGCCTTGAAGTATTGATCCGGCATTGAATCTCTTTTTAAGTTTCCATCCTTTCAGTCCTGAGTCAACCCTCATCCACTTTCAACTTATAATCACATATCAATTATCATATTATACAAACTTGCGCGGTACCAGAATACTACAATCTGGTAGTGCCAACCCACATAATCACACCTTACCTTTACAACCCCCATACCATCCAGGAACTGTTTGGTGTTTTACAATGGGTCACTCCCTCTAAATAGCAGAGCCCTTTTTACCTGATTTATCCAGAATCAGACTTATTGTCTGAAAGCTCCCACCCCGGAGTAAATACTTTCCAGGACCGCGGTGACAACACACCTACTTATCAATTGATGCCTGGATGTATCAGATACCATTCGATTCTCACACCTAAAAACGATGCATTATCGTTGTCTTCCATTCGAAGCCCCCGTCTAAGGCGAAGTAGTCGGATGTTATTATACTATTTCGTCACAGAAGATGCTATATCATCTTACCGACCCCAGAGGGCGCACTACACGCCTCCTTGCTTGTTTCCGCACGAGAACTTATTGTCCGGGCAGCTTCAGAGGAGATTTAAATACTTGCCACTTTATCTCAAGTGCCTATTACAGATAGATAATAAGATTATGTTGACGGAGTCTAAGGTATCAAGCAGACGTACAACTCAAGTATGGCTATGGATTTACTTTGTACATCAGATATTTGCTTACTGTCATCCATGTCGACTGGTATCGATAATGTATCGATAAAGCATGGTTATCGATATGCACGATCCACATTCCTGCGTTTCCAGCATGCAGTGACGTCAATCAGTGCAATGTAGCATTTTCTAGAACAAGAAATTTAATAAAATGACGTCGAAAGAACAAATTTTATTACAACAGTGTAATGAAAGTGCAGTCAACGCTAGACCATCAATTGATAGACTATGGATGAGTGCGCATGAACGTAATATACGGCAGCCCTTGAGCTAAACGCTAAGATAGGTACACATAACGAAGTAATTACTCCTACAATCGTCTCCGCTCTAATCCTCCGACGCGGCTTTTGGATTCACTGTCAAAGAGCCAAACATGTACAGGAATTCCCATCGACAAAAGGTATCAAAGTTCGCAAAAACCAAAAAAAAGCAACCAATTGGTTGAACATCAACTGTTTACAAAGCCATCAAGGCAAGAGCAACAAGACCGCCGAAGCCAGTCATGGAGCCAGCATTCAAAGCGCTGGCAGCTCCGCTCGAGGTCGCAGCAGCGCCGCCGCTGCTTGTGCCGGATGGAGAGGACCCAGTGGAGGTGGAGCTAGAGCCGCTGACGGTGTTGTTGCTGGGGGCGTTGACAGCGTTATCGGAGAGAATGTTCAGCTTGATGTCGCTGATGAGGTTGCCGTTGGTATCATAGACATTCTGGGTAGGCTTGGTCGAGGTCACGTCAACCAGCTCACCGACGTGGACGTTCGTGGTGTAGCCGTTCTGAACCAGCTTGTCAATACCATCCACACGCTCGGGAACATCAAAGCTCTTGGTGATGTTGGAGGTGATCTTGTCAGGGTTGCAGGTGGGGGCAGTTATGGAGGTCTGAGTCGAGTTGGATTTGGTGATGGCGTTCAAGTCAAGATTGTTGTATTGCTTCTGGAGGTTGTTGAAGTCAGTACGCAGGGAGATGGAGCCATTGCCGTTGATTTGGACGAGGCCGTAGTCGTTCTCTTCCTGGCTGTATTCGTAGACGAGGGCACCAGACAGAGACTGGGACATATCGGGACCGTAGATAGCCTCGATCTCGGAGAAGACACGGGGCTTGACGTTGTTGCAGCCAGTCTCAGAGAAGAAGACGGGGAGAGCAATGTCCTTGAAATCCTCGGTGAGGACATTGTAGCCGCTGGACTTGTAGGTAGCGTCACCGCACCACGAGTACGAGTTAAGGCCGAAGAAGTCGGAGCGAGAGCTGGTCGAGTTGGAAAGGTTGCAAGACAGGTAGTAGGCAGTGTCGACAAGCAGAGGGCGAACATCAGCGGCGGAGTAACCGACGGGGATAGTGCGGTTGGCGTGCTTCTCAATGTAGTCGTGCATGTCACGCTGGACAGCCTGTTGAAACTGGTCAGAAAAAGGGCAACAAAAATGTGGTTGTTCAACGACATACGCGAATGTAGTTTCCAGCCTGCTCGACACTTTTTTCGTTGATCACCTCGTTGGCAGAGAAGAAGGCGGCGGTGTTGGGGTAGTTCTTGAAAGCCTCAATGACACCGAAGACCTGCTCCATGTAAAAGTGGTTGTAGGTGGTCCATGGGGCGGTCTGGTCAAGAGCACCGTTGGTCAGGGGCGAGTTGACATCGAGGAACAAGTAGATGCCGGCGGCGTTGAAGATCGAAGCACAGTCATCGTGGTCGGCGGCGGGCGACAAGTTGTAGACGCGGATGGCGTTCACCTGAACAGTGATTTGTTAAGCACGGTTATAACAATAGCTACCAAGGCAAGACAACTTACACCCAAGAGCTGCAAGACAGCAGCATCACGCAGGCAAGTATCCTTGTCGGACAGAGGGTCAGAGCCCTTCTTGAAACCGGCGGAACCGCCAGGCTGGTAGCTATTGGCCGTGTTAGATCTGGTCGAGCGGACCACGGACGAAGACAGACTCACTCGACACCGATAATTTGGAAGCGATCCTTGGTGACGCTGTTGACAAAGTCCTTGCCCTCAACAATGAGCGGGTTGACAGCTTGGGCAGTGGAAGCCAGACCGCAGGCGGCGGCGAAAAGTTTGGCGTAAGACTGTGCGGGGGAGGAAATGATTAGCATGTGCATGTGATATGTACAATATAAACATATAGATAGATATATATGTATGTAGATAAATCTTTGGAATGGCGATCATGGCGGGCAGGCTTACTAGAGTCATCGTGTTGTGTATAATACCAGGTATCAGGCCGAAATTAAGCGTAGTAACAAGAGGTGAAAACGAGATGCAAAGAGCGGCGGCGCAGAAAGCGCAAAATGGTCGAACGAGTGACTAGAAAAGGCAGGGGCTGCCGGGAGAAAAAGGGCGAAGAAGAATGAAGTTGAAGTAACAAAGAATGTGCGGGAGAAGGAAAGGACGGAGGGAGGTTATACGGCAGCCACAGGGGGCAGCTTGGCGAGGCAGGCGGGCTGAGACACCCAAGAGAGCCCAAGAGACAACTAAGAGCAGCGCGATTAAGGGTCGCAAATCATGTCCCGTGCCAATTGGCCCGCTCTGCGCCGGGGTCTTGGGCCGGTGCTGGTGGGGCCGCGGGGATATCCAATTATATATCATGGTTGCTGAAGTGTGGATTCATTACACCCCACTACTGTGCCTCTGTAGCTATCTATTGGCCAATAGCATTTTATTAGTCCCTTCTTTTAGCGGCTCAGCATGGAGCCCCCCGCGCCCCACCGGTCTGGGCGGCTCCTATTCGCCTGTTTCGGGCACTCTCAGACGTTTCACCTGATGAAACGATCGTTTGTGCATTGTGCCTCCGTTTGTTGCAGATCATCATCTTACATGCCACGCAGGCTGTCTAGCCTGTGATGTCTGGCAGCGACGGTTGAGGATGTCCGCAATTGCTAATGTACGTGATGACCTCGCAAGTGCCGCTATTGAGTTGTATATTATGATTCTGGCGATCTACTCACTAGTCGCTCGATGTTACGTGATGCCGAGCTTCGCACGAACGGTCCACTTTCTGTTTCGGGCTAGATCAGGAACGCCACGGGACGCCTCTCTGATTCGCCAGGTCTGAGCATCACGTGCGATTTGTCTTACTACGTAATACGCATTCATTGTTCTCAATATTGGACTCGGACTCGGACTCGGATTCGGATCAATGAGCTTCAACTTGCTATACATCTGAGATTCCTATTATTTTTCTTTATCCTCCTAGCCTGGTTTCCTCCTCCCGTCGTCGTCGAGTGCTGGAAGACACCGGCTCAAAAGCATCGTCGTCGTCGTCATCGTCAATATCGCTTAGCTCAGCAAATCCTCCACGGGTCGACCGCGGCGCATTGCGTCGTGCTGTGCTTGCCGAGTTGTCTTGCGATGCAAAGCTGAGTGTTGTCTGCTGAGTGGACTTTGCCCCGGCGCGGCCACCGCGTCGTGTTGACGAGGCTGCTGCTGTGACTGATGATGGGGCTGGTGATGCAGCTGTTCGGCCGCCTCTCCTCGAGCTTGTCGTTGCACTCGGAGCCGGTTGGCGCGCGCGAGGACGCTTTTGTTGTACAAAAATAGCCTGGGAATCTTCGTCATCGGAGGCGACTACTTCGGGCTCTTCCACAGAGTCATCGTCGTCTAGCATGATTGCGTCTTCCTCTTCTTCATCTGAGATAGCCTGCTTGCGTCTGCCCCCTCCCGGCGCCGGGGTGGCCTTTTTCGTAGTCTTCGTAGTGGTTGTAGTAGCGGTCTTGCGTGTTGAAGATGTTGCAGCGCTGCGACCGCCCCGTCCTCGCCCTCGTCCGCGAGTAGCTGCAGTAGGTCTCTCAGTTCCATCTTCTCCGGCTTCCTCTTCATTAGGATCGCCGCCCTCGTTGTCTGAATGGATCAACGCGCCAGGCTGATCTTCCCATGGCCCGTCAAACTCAGAATCCCACCCGTCTGGCTTGGGCTTGAACCTTTTCTTGCCCCGTGTTCGCCGCACCGCGCCTTTAGAAAATAGATCCTCCATTTGTGTGCGGTATTTGTCCATCGCGTTCTGTAGAGATTGGTGCATCTCGTCTTCATCGTCTAGGTCGGCATCCCGCTCCAAAGCCATCAGATATTTGACCTGGTTTTCGAGCGACTCGTTGACAAACATTTCCATTGCATGCTTGTCGTCCTTGTCAACAAATTGAGACACCGCATCGCCGAATGAATTCTGAGGAAGGATACTCAGAGACTGCGCCGTGAGAAGTTCTCGCACCAACTGCTCAACCTTGACCGTGTCAAGCGTGGCCAAGTGGGACATGGCTGCCTCGGCCGCAGCATCGTCAGCCTTTCGGCTTGTCGTGGTGGTCTTCTTTTTGCGATGAAACTGTACAACATCGTTGACATTTGCTACCTTACCCACAAATCGGTTGGAAAACCGTTGCGGGTTCTCACAGTCAAAGCTTCCGCCATCCGGTGTTGAGGTTTCGACGCGGAGACGGATCAGCGGAAGGGGGATCTCGGGCTCTTCGTCGCCGTCCATGTCGTCTTGATGCGACTCTATCCACTCTGCTTTGGCCTGTTCAATTAGATCTTCGACATAAGTCATCAATAGACGAGTAACTTCTGTCCGATTGTTCTCCTTCCGTGCAAGCTTCTTGGCTTCCTTGTCTTCTGATAAAACAATCTCCTTCATGACAAAGGGACGGACAGTTTTCAGTGGGATCGGTTCGCTTTTGAACTCCCGGCCGGTGATGGTGAGGATAGAAACCTGCTTCTGAACAGCTTCTCCTGGAACAAGAGAGGTGGCAACCGATGAACCCGGCTGCATGACATGAAATTTGGTCTCGGGGTTGAGTCTGGGATTGATGATACACTCATGTTCGTGACCCCAGATCACAAGGTCTAGAAAATCGGGCAAGAAATGTTCTGGTAAGTAGCCTGTCTCGGTGTGAGCGTGATGGTTCTGGTGGACACAGATCAAGTTAAACCAATCTTCTTTTTGAACCGAAGGCTGGAAAAATTTGACTTTGCCATCGCGAAAAGTACGAAAGAGACGCTCATCGCGAACGTTGCTGAGACCGTAAAGGGCTAGCTTGGTGCGCCCTTTCTGTAGCAAAACAGGCTTGACCTGGATATTATCGGACTCTGGAGTTCGCCCGTAATAATTTATCAATCCCGACACTTGTAAGATATCTAGCGCCGCTAGATGGCCCTCTCCAGATGGGTCGTCATGGTTTCCGTGGATGGAAAACACCGGCATAGCAACATTCATGTCCAAATCTTCATAGTTGACATGATTAAAGGCCCCTTGGAAATTCTCGCTCGCATCACTCAGGAATTCTAGTTCGCAGGGCCTGTCGCCGAGACAATTCATGCGTAGAGATCTCATCACTTGATACATGGATTTCCGCGACGGCTTGTTCTCGTGGAACAAGTCGCCGGCCAGCAATACCATGTCGACCTCATGTTCTTTGGCCAGGCACATGATCTCGTGGAAGCTCTTCCAGCTATCGTCGCCCCGCACGGGGTCGCGCTCGTTGTAGCCGACATGGTTGTCGGTGGACACGAGGATGCGGATTGTGTCGGCGTCTGCGATTTAGTTAGGATTTCAATCTCCTCTTGCACATATTAAGTTCTGACTTACCTCCTAGCGGCGGCATTTTGATAGACAGGTTGATCCTTTTCTGATTGCGCGGTTGGAGGCTCGCGAGTCTTTAATGATCGACCAGGCGGATGCTGCCTGGACAGCTGCCTAGGACCACACAGATTGCGCACCGACTGAACAAGGTTGTCATGAATTCATTAATAATACGACCGCAGTAATAGAACCCTGCAAAAGTGGCTGACTTGAGATAGAGAGAAGTTGCCGAGACGCGTCGAAAGACAAAGAGCGTGGAACGCGGGTGTTGGTGCCTGAGGCCGCCATGTCGTGATGCCCTCATACATCACACATATCTCACTCAATTACCAATAATAACAGAAATACATATACAGTAAGCGACCAACAGTTCCTAAGCTTTTACAAGAGCATCTGCAAAGAATTTCTAATTGTTATTACTTTGGGCCCATTTTCGCCACTCAGTAAGCGGCAACTTGAAATCATTCTAGCAATTTTAGCACTGGCGCATTAAAAAAGACATTCAGTCATTTATTGTTTCTACACACATGTCTTTTGCATCAATGAACAAAATATCAACATACCCGAGCCAGCTTCGCAGACAGTAAAAATTGTTTTTATTGCAACTTGCAGTATTGAGTCGAATAATATACGGGCGGTTAGTCAGCCGCTTGACTCATTATTCTGCGCATCTGGAGTCTGAGCCCGAAACCTCCCTTCCTCTTCACCCCCTCCTCACCCCTCGTCCCAGCAGACTCCGCTGTTGCTCTTCGACAAAGCTCTCTCTCGCCTCATCTTCTTCTCACTGTCGCCATCGACTGATCCAGCTGTTTTCTGGTCAGTCGCACTTGCTTTCCCCAATCACCGCGCCGAAACGTTTATGCAACCAGAGCCTCTTGTCGTCTCCCAAGAATCTTCCGCAGACGCCAACCCCGCCAACCCTTCTCTCTCTTCCCAGCATGGAAATGACCGTCGTTGTGATGAGCCGGTCTTCGACAGCCTCCCGCCTGGAGATGTCGGAGACCGTCGCGTTGTCGACGACGTCGATAGCGCCATCGCTTCGTCCCTGTCGGCTGGGGACGGTTCCCATGCATTGGCATTACGGCGACTGAACAGTGTTGATCATGTTGATTCTGCGCCGACATCTCCTGTCTCTTATGGCAGCGATTTTGGTAGCCCGCCGCAATTCATGCAGCCTGGCTCCGCAGACTCCAAGTCGAAGGTCTTCGCTTTCCGGATGAAGCCGCGCCAATCTCTGGCCCATCTTCCAAATGGTAAGCAGTGACATGGTTTATAATCGATCAATTTTAGATGTTAACAAAGCTGTGTGACAGAGGTTTTGACACATATCCTGTCGCATTTGCCTCCAAACTCGCTTAGTGCCATCTCCCTGGTCTCTCGTCGATTCCATACGCTTGTGACAACGCCTCATGCCTGGAGGGTCGCGTTCGCGCGTTACTTTCCGGGCCCAGGAAGCATCAAGGAGGACTGCGAGCTCGACGCTCTAGTTTTGGATAAACGATCTTTTACGCGGTTGACAGCGCTGGCGTCATGGAGAAGCGAATACATTCTGCGAACACGCCTGCTACGTTCTCTTGGTAGAGGCAAACCAGCCACACCGTCATCCCCTGGAAAACACCATTCTCGTGCTGGTGGCATCCAGACTGGCTCGCCTGTGATTACATACGCATCCAAGCTACTCTATCCTATCAGTCACATTGATGCAGTTTTCACCCCAACATCTGCAAAGAAGCCACCACTGTTTATACATGGTGCGGCTGAACAGGGCGCCGCCACATCCAGTGACCCTGCGGCTGGAAAGGCAGGCTCTTGGGGGCTTGCTGCTCACCAGCTCTTCCAACACTTTGCCGATCTGTATACTGGTGAGACTGAATATGGCCTAGGGGCAGGCGACATGGTCGGACTCCCCAACCCCATGGACGTTAGCCAGCTATACGGCATGATCTATGGCGAGGGCTGTCCTCAAGGAAGAAGTTACTTTTTGTCGTCTGGCGAACAGCGCGGTCGCTTTCTCAGTTTCTCGGAACTCGACTCGGAGCCTGACCTAGGTATTCCTGCCCTCAATATGATCACAACCGCCGTCAGCGCCGTATGGATTGCCAAGTCGCCAAATGTGCTGAAACTGACCAGTGGTATGATTGGCGTGTTATGTGGTACCTCTTCCGGCATACTGACTGCTTATTCTTTGGGAACGAGCATTGTTCATGACCGTCGGTTTGACCGCGGTCAAATTACGGCCAGATGGGTCCTTTGCCCTGGAGTGCCCATTATTTCTATCGCAGTTGATGAGAATTCCTCGGTTAAACGTCACTCCAAACGCCGTGTCTGGGCGACAGTGTTGAATGCTCTGGGTGAAGTTTATTACTTGATGGATATTCCAGCCCTGCCCGAGACAAGTACGCGACGCACTCCTGAGGAATTTGAGAAGCTTGCCTGGAAAAGCGGCCGCAGTGTTCGCTGGGAAATGATCGAAGCCACTCGCCGCATTGCTCGACCCGATCCATACAACCGAGAGCTAGTCGATGGTAGCTACAGTCCGCGTTCCTCCACCGACTCAATGGGTTTGAGCAAGGATCAAATTGCTGCTGAGACTAGAGAAGTTGAAAAGTTTCTTGCCTTTAAGCCAAAGCACTTCCGAAAGGTTTGCGAAGGCTGGGATATGCGACGACAGCTACAGGTCGACTTTGCTGGCGACGATTTACATGGTGCAGGCGAGCTCATCATTGTTGTGAACTGTGGTCTTAATGATGGCCAAACTGCCTCGATCCGACGATATGCTCGCCAGCGGCTTTTGAGTGACCGGCATAGTACTCCAGAGCCTTCCTCAAGATTTTCCGGTCCTAAGCCAGTAAATTCGTTGTTCGGCGGGCCAAGTACACCTATGGGCGAAGACTCCAGCACGCCGCGGTCCAGAGCTTCTAGCCATGTTGAGAATGACATTTCTACCATATCCAACACTGTGTGGAAGATGACAGACTTTGTATTTGACAGCATCAAGTCCCTCCAGTTGACATCAACTGCAATTGACATGTCCACCCTGTCTCAACTCACCGCTGCGGAGGATCCTCTTCTTGGCATGTCCGGGACTTCCACTGCGTCGTCTCCTCTTTCTTCTCCCTTGCCACATATGAGTTCGTCAGGCTCTGGGTCTGAAATTCCAGGACAGCGCGCTCGCCTCATGGCCGTCGGAACAAACACGGGCTCTGTGTACATGTGGAACATGCGAGCCCCGTCGTCGCGCACTTCGGATGAGATCAACTCGGTTGCGCCTTTGAGAATAATTCGCACCGAGTCTCCCCAGGTCTCGTGCCTGGCCTTGACGTCTCTTTATCTCGTTCATGGTGGGAATGATGGTCTTGTTCAGGCTTGGGATCCTCTGGCATCTACCACACGACCGATTCGTACTCTTCACTCTAGATTTTCGTCGCGTGCTCGTCGTCGTTTGGTCCAGGCGGAAGCATCCATGCTCGGGGTCGGCAACAACTTTTTTGCTGCAGGTGCAATCTGTCTAGATCCAGACCCAACAGTCCTGCGTGGTGTGGTTTCTCTCGGATCTCATGTGCGATTTTGGTCGTACAGCTCGTCTGCAGCTGACGAGTACAAGAGTAACAAGCGCCGCTTGCGACGATCTCACCGGGGAAGTCTTGCCTCTGGTGATGGACAGCGCTTTAGCAACACCGGTCGCGGCGCTTTGAACGACTTTATAGCAGACGAGCAGCATGAGATGAAACGTCAGACCATCGAGGACCAGAAGCAGAGAGAGCGCCTCAGCAATCGATTCGGGACAGACCTGCTTGGACCGGACGCGACAGAAGACGAGCTTATGGCTTATGCCCGGATGCTGAGCGAGGAGAGCCTTAACAGCGATGCGGCCAAACAGCAGAAAGAAAGCGATACTAGCACTGTGGCCAGCAGCGTATCTAGCGACACTGTTGCAGCTCAAGATAGTTCCTTCCCATCGCGAGAATTCTCGTCTTCCTCATCTCCAGCACTTGAGACTGTTGAAGAGGAGCTCGCGCCGGATATCGCCGAGGCAATACGTCTGAGCTTGCTTGATGAGACGTCGAGCTCGTGCGATTACTATCCGTCTCCGAGCAGTTTGATTCCGATCAAATATGCCAAGGGCGTGAAAAGCGATCGCCACCGTCTCCATTCTCCAGCCTCGTCCTCTCCCGAAGCAGAGGGCAGCAACCAACAGGAAATGGATGACCTGGAGTTTGCTATCCAGCTGAGCTTGGCCGAGGAGCAGAGCCGTGGACAGGCTGCTGCAGAGCAAGAGGAATTTCCGGCGCTGATGACTTCGTCGTATGGTGGTGTTGATAAGGGGAAGGGCAAGGCGAGAGCCTGGTAGGCGGATTGTACTTTTATTGCATTCTGGTACTTTTTGTTCATTAAGCTATACAAGCTTTAATAATACTGCGCGTTATTACTTAAGAGTAGACCATTGATATTTACATCTCGTTATATTTGTTTTAAATTATACAAAATTATTTTTGATTAGGGTATCTCTGTTTCTTGCACTGCCCACGCAATGCACTCATGCCATTCCACTGGCAACGCTTCACGCACCGCGTCGACCGTCTCCCTGCCCCAACCGCGTAACCAAATGGTATGTCTCAGCCAGTGCAAAACGACGGCAAAATTGGCCAGAATCGCCAGCGCCAGCGGCTCTCCAATACACACCATTGACCAAAACTCTGGCGGACTCACCACTGCCAGATACGACACCCGTCCCTGCGCGCGATCATACTCCACGGCATACGCGAGGTTGATGCGCAGCGCCTGGATGCAGGACATGTACATTTCCTGCTGTGTGCTGGTTGAGATTGTCTTGGTGGTGAATTGAACTAGTTTGGCGAGCATGTCTTCCATCGCATCCGGCAGTTTGTAGTTGCGGTCTGGTATCGGCACCATCATAGCAGCCCAGCGCCCGCGTGACAGCGCTTTGTAGTCCCTCTTGGCGATGAATGAGGAACTTCGGATTAGGCTGAGTGCTTGGTGAAGCTTGGCGATGCTGTTGCTGCTGGTGTTGCTGTTGGCGTCGTCATCTGTACTAGTCAAAGAAGCAGGGATGCGGTGGATTCCGAAAGAGTACAGCGCAACGATGACCCCAAAGCCAAAGAGCGCATTCTGGCTTACACTGTCAATGTCGGTGAGATGCGATCGGAACAGGGCTATTCCGCGGTCGTAGTGCTGGATGGCGAGGATGGTGTAATGATGCTCCTGTAAAGTATCATTGCTGTCGCATTGCAAAGCCAAATGCAGGGCGCTCAGGCCGAGCACGCCGTATAGCAGGAAATCATTCTCAAAGGCGAGCTCCACCACCCAGTCCCGCCAGAGGGAGGAATCTCCGTTCTGTACGCCAAAATCCGTGATGCTCTGGGCTGTATGCTGGGTATAGTGAGCCAGCAGCTTCAACCGTGCGCGCTCAATGTCTGTGACGACGGGGGCCAGCGATGCTGCTGATAGGCCGTCCGGGTTGGAATTCGGAGTATCGTTCGGAGTAGAATTGTTACCAAGACTCCACGTAGTATTATTATTACTGTCACTAGTAGTTGTGGTGGCAGACGAACTGTTCTCGGGAGTCGCTGCCAGTCCGAAGCCATTGTTTCGCAGCGAGAGTGGAGAAGACGTATTGTTATTATTTGCCGCACGGGGAACTGGCGAAAGCCCACGATTCCCCGAGTTGTCGCTGTAGCGCTGAGCCTGACTGCTGCTGTTATTTCCACGACTAGCAGCAGTGTATCCCGTCTCTGCAGGATTGGCTGCGATGAAGATCAGGCCCGAGGGCTGGCTGGCGAGCGAGCAGGCGACGCCGATTCTCTGGCAGCGCCCGCAGGTCGGGCTGTTCTCGTCGCACTGCTGGTGTCAGTAGTGTTCGAAAAGTGACAAAAAAAAGTATACTCTACCTTTGTCCGGTTCTGCTTGCACTGCGCGCAGCCATGGCGGCTTTTTTTGTGGAAGCGTCGCTGGGCCATGGTGTATCACTCTCTGTTCTGGTGACGGTACAGCATCGATCGACGAGGACTAGACTCTAGTCAGACGCCCAATCGGGCCGCTAAAATAATGACGCAACCCAGAGCAGACGATCGATAGATCCGAAGCCTCATCGCAGATCATTATCCGGATGATCAATCAATTGCGGTTGTTGGGTGCTTGCCAATGGGCAGTGACTCAGTGAGGGGCGGTCGGAGCAATAATGGCGCTCGGGGAATGCCAATAGATGCCCGCGCTAGTCTTTCGGACGAACTTGCACTTGACCGGCATGGACCTCTCTTGGAAGACGCTGTTCTTTGTGCAGCCCTGTCACGATGTGCTGTGCATGTGTTTATTTAGAGGTAATTTTTCTCCAAAGTATGTATATAAGCATATCAGCTGTTCCGGCGACCCGGTCTGCGTATGACGGAGAGAACCTCTGCTACCGTGCTGCCATTTCTCACGCCCTTTTTGATATCATCGATTTCATCAACTGATATCAATTAACCATTGCACCTCTTATCACAATGGTCAAGCTCGACGAGGTCCGCAATACCAACAAGGCTCTAGTCCAGCGCCAGCCTCTGGTCGCTGTGTTTTTCGGAGGCACGGGCGGTATTGGCAGCTACACCCTGCGCGCTCTGGCCACTGCTGAGGCTCAGGATGGAGGCAAAGGCGTACGCGCCTACGTTGTGGGCAGAAAAGCCGAAAGCGCTGAAAGAATCCTGTCTGAATGCCGTGACATCTGCCCCCAGGGCCAGTTCAAGTTTGTCCAGGCTGGGGATCTGTCCCTGATCCAGGGAGTTGACCAAGTCTGCGCCGAGATTCTGGAGTTGGAAGAAAAGGAAGGCCTGGATGCACGCATTGACTATCTGATGTTGTCGCAGGGAGGGTCGATTTTCCTTCCCCGAAAAGGTATTTTTATTTTTCTTCAGTCTTTGAACGGATCAGGCGCTGACAGGACATCGATATGCAGAAACAAAAGAAGGAATCGACGTTACAATGTCGCTCATGTATTACTCGCGCATGAGAATCATCATGTGCTTGATGCCACTGTTGCTCAAATCCAACCTCCCACCGCGAGTGGTCTCGGTCTATGCTGCCGGAATGGAAGCCAAATTGTTCCCCGACGATCTCTCGCTTCGTGATCCCAAACACTTCAGCTATTCTCAAGCCCGGTCACACATGGTGTACATGCACACGTTGTTTATGGAAGCCCTGGCCGAGCAAAACGCTGGCAAGATCGGCCTGGTGCACATTTTCCCGGGATTGGTGTTGGGCCCAGGCTTCAATAGTCCCGAGCTACCTGCATGGTTCAGATTTGTGTGGCGGTTTATCTTCGTGCCTATATTTGGACGCTTTGCCACTGTCCCGACAGAGGAAAGCGGCGCGAGGATGTTGAGTCTGGCCTCGCCGCGCTATGCACCGCAAGCAGCTACTAACAGCGGCGACATCAAGAAGAGCGAGGACTTGGCCACGGGCACAAACGGGACGCCAGGCAGTGGCGTGTATGCGCTTGGCTGGCAGGGCGAGTCGGCCATCAAGACCAAGGAGTATGAGAAGTTCAACAAGGACGAGATGCGGAAGAAGGTCTACGACCATACGGTGAATGCGCTTGAGGTTGCAGCGCAAGGAGGAGTGTTTACCGAGTAGACACAACGCTGCAGAGACCACATGCAGTATCTTGAGGGGCTGTTTCGAAATATTTCTTTAATGTGTACAACTATACCATTCTTGCATTCCAGAGCCATTATATCCATATATTTTACTTTCCAACCGTTTCAAGTTGCACCCGCAGTGGCATTGAAGTAATTAAACACAGACCGTAAGTAATTTCGTTCAAAAAATTAGTTGACAAACTAACATTGAATACGTACATCCTCAAATTTACTCGACCCGCCCCAATTACACATGGCGAATCACGATAGAGTAATTGCCGAAAAAAAAAAGATCCACAGCCTTTAGGCAAATCCCAGCGCCGACAATAAGCGCAACTGCTCGCCACGAGATAGGCGTATTATTGCGAATTGTCTCATTGATAATACTAGTCCCCTAATAATAATGATAACGCGCAGCCTCGGCAAAGATGTTTATATCATGGCAGGACTCGCTCTCCTATTCAGGAGAAAACTTCCAATCTTCGATTCTGTGGGGGCCGTCAATCTCGGTCCGGGCTGCTGATTGGACGCAGATTGGTCAGATAAGCCCACGCGTCATGGCGGGTGGTAGCGGGGCTGCAGCGGGCCACTCACAATGCACGTTGATTGCTATGGGTCTTATAGATGTGATACTATTGGCTTAATTCTTTCCGACCACGCGATTTAAGCTTCCATTACACGCGCTAAACCCAGACCAGACGAACCAAGTGGGGATCTGACATGCCGGAGCCGCTGCAAGTTGCTGCAAGTCTGCAACACCACGAGCCGGCCTGCCTATCACGCCCGCGCGCTGCGTGCATACTTCAGCGCTAAGGCGCAAAATGATCTTTTCGCCGGCGTCGAGCCCAGCGCTGGACCCTGCTGTCCAGTGTCGCGCGACCCGGATCCACCGTTTAGTTCCTTTTTTTCGTTTCTTTTTCCTTGTTTTCTTTCTTACTCTTTTTCTTCGTTTTCTTCTTTCATCGCCTCGCCTCTATACGAGTCGTCTGATGGACTACGAGACGCTCATTGACCTGTTGTCGCAGCGCAAGAGGATCGTCCGGTACCTTAAGTGGCGGTGATTTACTCCCCCCAAACTTTTCTCCCCAAATTGCAATCATGTCGTCCACTGCCGAAAATTCCTCGGTCGACAAGGCCGTCAAGTCCAAGGGCGCCAATGCCGTCGAGCTTGCCGATAAGCGCATTGTCCAGCTCGACGAGCTCTCTGCGAATGACCGCGCCCTGGCCGAGCAGTTTGGCTATCAGCCGGTAAGCTCCCATAGTTTGCGCCCTTATCTGGTGGTGCAGCATTAATTCTGGGGTGAGTAGGTGTTCAAACGCGAGTTTGGTTATCTGTCGACCTTCTCCTTTGCATTCAGTATTTCCGGTCTGTTTGCGACCATCTCCACCACCTTTTCGTATCCCCTGCTCGCCGGCGGCTCCGCCTCGGTCATCTGGTGCTGGCTCATCTCCGGTATAGGCTGCATGTGTATTGCAGCATCCGTGGCCGAGCTCGTGTCTGCGTACCCAACAAGCGGCGGTCTCTACTTTACAGTCTCGCGACTAGCTCCCCCACGATGGGTCCCCTCGATTAGTTGGCTGACCGGTTGGATCAACCTGTTGGGCCAAATTGCCGGAGTTGCCTCGTCCGAGTATGGATGCGCGCAGATGTTGTTGGCAGCGGTCTCGATGGGCCGCGATTTCAAGTGGACTCCGTCCACTGGCATGACTGTCGGTGTTATGGCCGCGCTGACCGTTTTCTGCGGTATTCTCAACTCGCTGCCCACCGGCTGGATGGAGAAGATGACCCGCTCATATGTCCTCTTCCACTTGGCCGTCTTGGTGACTTGCTGCATCGCGCTGCTTGCCAAAACCGACAAGAGCATGAGGCACGATGCCTCTTATGTCTTTACCCATGTCGAGACCAGTTCTGGCTGGACTCCAATTGGCTTCTCTTTCTTGTTCGGTTTCTTGTCTGTGTCGTGGACTATGACGGATTACGATGCGACTGCCCACATTGCCGAAGAGTAAGCTACCATATATTTGATATATTGTCATTTTCACTGCGTGCTAACGTCAATTGATAATTCCAGGATCAAAGACCCCGAAATCAAGGCCCCATGGGCCATCTTCCTTGCCATGGCTGCCGTGTACGTACTTGGTTGGCTGTTCAACATCGTGCTGTGTTTCACCATGGGAGATCCAAGCGCGATCATGAACTCGCCCATGGAACAGCCCGTGGCCCAAATTTTCTACAACAGTCTCGGCAAAGGCGGCGGTATTTTCTACACGGTCTGCGCGTGCATTCTCCTGCAATTCATCTGCTTGACTGCCACCCAGGCTCTTGCTCGCACCGTCTTTGCCTTTTCCCGTGACAGATTGCTCCCCTTTTCCCACGTTTGGACCAAAGTCAGTCCTATCACGGGCACTCCGCTGTATGCCGTCTGGTTCTCTGTCTTTTGGTGCATTGCCATCAACCTGATCGCGCTGGGTAACTATGCCGCCATCGAGGGAGTTTTCAACATCACCGCCATCGCGCTCGACTGGTCATACGTTATTCCAGTCGCATGCAAGCTGATGTTTGGCCGATTCGAGCCAGGCCCCTGGCACATGGGCAAGTTTTCTACGTTTGTCAACTACTGGGCTATCCTCTGGACCGCGTTTGTCTCGGTCATCTTCTTCTTCCCGACGTCTCGTCCTGTGGGCGGAGACACGATGAACTACGCCATTGCATTTATGGGTCTGATTTTGTTGTGTGCGCTTGTCTACTGGTATATTCGTGGCCGCAAGTTCTACGTTGGGCCGCTTAAGGAGACCGTTGTTCAGGGCCAGGGGCTCAACGGAGGGATTTTGGAGTCGAGTCCGGTGGAGAGCATTGAAAGGGAAGAAGCCGAGAAGACAGTTATATAATTTTGAGTTTTCCTGAGATGTAACACTTAAAAATGTTGTTGAGGTTGGAGTTGTTTTGGTGAGATGCCATATTTGGAGTGTATATGTAAGCAGATAGTTGTAAGTAGGCCGATCAATGTACATGTACGTCAATTAGTAACTTCTCAAAGTCAATGTTCTTCATGGATTTAATTTCGTATCAATAGTCATACCTGTAAAGGATATACTCTCGCACCATATACTTGTAGTCCTGCAGTAAGTAATACCTAGAAAATCACGTGCGGCGCGGAGTTAGGGCGGTCAAAAACCGAAAAGTCCGGAGGCTCGGCGGAACTTTCGCCCAGCGATCTGCAACTAGCCTTAAATGCTTTAAGCTTGATTGACGCAGCTTTGGAAGCTCCACGCCTGGCAGACAACTATAAAAGACGGCGAGGCGTCTGTTCTCTCACGTCCTGTTCTTGCTGCAAAAATCTCAGGTTTACAAAGACAGCATCAAAACAAAATCACATATTCAAAATGCCCTCCTACAAGCACATCGACCAGTATCTCGCCGAGATCAAGAACGACAGCTCCAAGGTCCTGGGTCTGTCCATTGGATCCCACCAGAATGTGTCGCCAGGAACCAAGATTCCCAAAGCTGGTATACCTCGTGTTCTCCCAATGCAGATGCTGAACTACCGACTGACTCAAGTTTCGCTCAGACGCCCAGACCCCTCCCACCCTGACGCTCCCCGCGTCTCTCGCCTCGTCTGAAAAGACCTACATTCTCATCGCCCTTGACATTGACGCCCCATTCCCTTCCTGGCGCGGTCTCGGCCCTATCCTGCACTGGGTGCAGCCTGGCTACAAGCATGATGCCACCTCGGGCAACCTGACCACCTCGGAGCCCTTCATCGCAAACTACATCGGCCCTGCGCCTCCTCCTCCCAGCTCGCCGCACCGCTACTGCTTCTTCCTGTACGAGCAGCCTGACTCGCTGGCGGTCAAGGACCTTGCGCCCAAGAACGGCAAGAAAGTTGGGAATGCTGCGCGCATGTGGTTCGACTTGGAAAAGTATGAGGCCCAGCACGGACTCAAGGGCGGCAGTATTGTTGCCGGCAATTATTTCGTGAGCAATTAGATAGTCGTTTGAAGGAATTGATTGGTCGGGTGGACACAGTTGAGTTGGTGTGATGCAGTGAGACATTCCCATGTCTCAGGAATAACCCCCTTGCGTTGATTCTGTCGCGTTTATGATAATAATAACAACTAATACCTATTTGGCTGGCATTTTAATAAGATCTTCTTATGGAATGCGATTGAACTCTCTGTGAATGTTAAATTTCGTAGTATCATCTGGTTATTGTATCTATATATGCGGACGGGAACGAGCGTCGGTTACACCGTTGAAGATTGCTTCTCGTACTGTGCTGTGTCGCTCCAGAGGCCATACGCGTACCTGAAGAATAGTTATACGCGCAGAAATGATCGCATTGCAGACTCCCCTCGCCTCGCTGCTTTTCCTCGTTGTCTCTCTCGCAGCCCCGATAAACACGTCGCAAAATGGAGACACCGACGTGGTAAGTCAACTGTTTACACATTATTCCTGCCACACCGATCGAACTTTCGGACTCATACATTTTCGAAATATGAACAGACCGCTGCGAGAACTTCACTGAACCATCACAGTGAACCGATGCACGCCGTGACTGCAGAGATACACACGCGTCCCGACGCAGCATATCCGATGGACGGAATCCCCGAATTCAGAACAGCAAAAAGATCAGCCAGCAGACCGCGAAACAAGTTTCCTCGAGACGATGATGATGTCCAGGGCTTGGGGATTGCACCCAAGGTGTTGGAATCGATTCGACCGGCTGTGGAATATGTAGCGGATCTGATGTGATTTGCTAGCCGCGTTTACATGTATAATTACCTGAAAGGGAGTTTGGATTTTCTGTTACCTTATTTTTGATATATACGAGTATACCCTGTTACTATTTCTCGCTTTAAGTTTAATTGAGTTGAATCTATCAATTATTAATCCTTGGCTCAGTCCTTTGATCCAGTCCACTGTTTTAGAGAGAACCAGTGCTGTCTCGTAGAGATCAATCTCGGCATCTGTGAAGCACTTCAGAAATGATCTATAAATATGTGAGGAGTATCTACATACTGAATGCACCTTTTATTTGTTACATGTATGCCCGAAGATGCATCGTCATAAACATATTGTTCTCATGCGCAACATAGTCGCCAAAGGGATCACAGCGTTCAAAGCCGAGTCTTTTGTATAACTGCTGTGCTCCAACAAATTCTTGTCGAGTGCCAGTCTCTAAACTGAGGCGACTGTATCTCCTTCGCTTTGCTTCTTCGATAATGTGCTGAGCAATACATTTTCCTACACCTTTCTGAAGGTGCTCTGGAGCAGTTCGCATCGATTTGATTTCGCCATGAGTCCCATCGAGTTCTTTTAGAGCACCACAGCCAACTAATTCATTACCATCCCAGGCAGTGAATAAAGTTAGAGACGAGTTCTGCATAGCAGCTAGGCTCATGACAAAACTTGTTTCTGCGGGTCCTTTGCTTTGGAGATCTTCGAAATGATACCGGAGAAGTGATTGAACTTTTGGGTCTGTAAGATCTCCCACTCTAACCAACATTTCGTCGATGGCTCTTGTGAGATTCACAACACAGTGGGTGGTATTGTAAATGCTTAGGTGTCGTATATAATATTTCTGTTCGAGATGAATTGCGATGTGAAAAGGTCGTTCATGAATGAGTCATCTCATATAGACGCCTCCGCGCTAACTAAATATGTTCATTCGAAGTCAAATTCGGCTTATTCACCGTTTAAGCTAATCGTTACCCATGACTACGTGGCGACTAAATGCTTGCCCTTATCAATTGATTGCATAGCGAAGCAGCTATATTGTCGATTCTTTTACATTTTTTCTTACCGAATCCTAGGCCCTGCTTTGTCCCAGGTTCACCTAATCAAGTTCCGATATCACCGCTTTCTCGTTGTATGTCCAACAGCCGAGATTTTGAGCCTTGTACGTATTTTTTTAAACATGGAGCTAGCCGTCAATTAGTTATATAAACACAAATATTGAAATCTATGGCTTCTTGCACCCACTTTGTCTTTGTCAAATTCTGAATCTTCCTTTTTTCTCTTCGCGGAGTAAAAACATCGAAAAGAAGAAAGAAAGAAAAAAAAAAAAAAAGGCCGAACTAAAGCTCAATCAATGCACTTCCCAAGTTATATAGGGGACCTTCCCGTGATAGTTCTAATTGCGTGTGCGAAACAAGTCTCCTTGGAAATAGTGCCTTCGATATTTACTGTTCTTATGTCTACGGAGTCTATCACAATTTAAGGAGTCAAGTTGCCATCTTCACATGTGGATAACCTTAAAGTTGAAATGTCGACATTTTGTGTTTCAAAAAAGTGCAATATAGATATATACTAATAGATCTCGAAGCCATTGAAATGATACTCAAGTACGGAATCTAGAGTGAATAGAATCATAAATATCCAGCTTCTTTATAGTATCTAGTCGCACCTGAATGGAGAGTGACCGGAGACTGTGCCATTTTTCTTGGATCAAGAGGATAGGTTAATGGGCTCCGGTCTGGTCGAAGATGGAGGTATTGCCCTTCAATAGCACCGCGTGTCTCGACCAGACACCACGTAAGAAGATGTGCCACATCATCTGGGAGGTCCTCCCTCACAAGAACGACAAAGTCGGAGAATTCCAGGCAGGGCAATGGCTCGACAAGGCTGTCCCAGAAACCTGCTGGCAATGGCAGTGGCTGCGGATTCGTCATACCTGGATTTTCGAGCACAAACTTCTCCAACGCGGAAGGTTCCATCGGTAGGGGAATGAATTTATTGTTCTGAATAATGTCTTCCCACCATGGAGTCATAATAGCTTCCTGCAGGATAGCATCAGCCTGTCCGCTAAGAACGAGCATAATAGCCTGTTCTGGCCGGTGAGCGGTCACGATGGAACCACCCCAAGAGACAAGCTCAGACTCAGCGATTCCGTGTGCTTTAAGATATGCATTTGCGGTATATCCAATAAGGTTTGTTCCATCGTTCGTAGACGTCGCAATTCGAAGAGCCGGCTTACTGCTGCGAAGATCCTCAAAAGACCGAATGCCGAACTTGGGATCGATCGCAAGCACCATACGGTCATTCTGAGGCAAGACCGCCAGCGCGCGAAGAGAAGGCATGGCACCAAACTGGGAGAATATTCCTTGTCCATCAAGCGCGGTGGTGATTATTTGCGCTGGTGTTGCTATAGCTAGCTGGGCCTCGCCGCGAAAAACAGCAGTCACAGCTTCTATGCCTCCATACCGAACATTCCAGATTGCCACACGGCTGTCTGGCCCTGCACGATCGCAGAACTGCTGGGTAAGCCATGAACATATCCGATGAAAGTTGGCCATGCCCCAGTCGCCGATAAAATGAAGAGTCAGCGAGCGCTGTAGTCGCGGCCCATTTTGCTGCTGTTTGAGGGCTTGAGAGAGGTCAGGGGTTGCCATTTTACGATATTTCGAAACGTCGATTGCAATTTTATTATTCGGGCTTTCAAACTTGAGATTTTTTGTTCATAAATGCCCCTCTTCATTGTCGTACTACATTGCTTTGTTTAATATCCTTTGATAGCGGCGTTTCGGGTGCCGGTTCGGACACTTCAAGCGCCGACGCGAATGTCACGTTCTTTGAATCTGTTAATCGTGCGGAACTGTCCGTTTTTTAAGGGCTATTAATCATGCCTAATTGGCCTACATAAAATTAATAGAGAGCAAGGATAGATCGTGTTTTGTATTTGGTAATTTCGCCATTGCTGTCGTTAGCTTTGAACTACTCATCATGCTTGCGCTCCGTGTCACAGATCAAACTCAGGGTCTCAAGCTCGAAAAGGTCCCCATTCCAACTATAGGACCAGATGATGTTCTAGTTAAAGTGGCCGCTGCCAGCATTACCCCCGGGGTATTACAACTGCAGGACTTAGGCCAGGTCCACATGCCAACCACGGTAGGGCATGGAATTGCTGGAACAATTGCAGAACTCGGCGAGAACGTTTCTTCGTATGTGGATCAAAATGATAGAACTCACCAAATAGTTGTCGGCGATCGGGTACACGTGCACTCGGTTCTGAACTGCCAGCACTGTATCCCCTGCGTGAGTGGCAACGATAACGTGTGCCAGGAGGGGGCAGTGTTGGGACTCGCAAAGTTTGGCCTCGAATCGTGGTTATATGATGCATACCACGATGGGGGAGCAGCAGGATATGTCAAAGTACCATACTGGCTTTTGGAACTCCTCCCAGACAGCGTATCGTTTGAAGTGGCTGTCCAAGTTTACAATGCTGCCACTGCCCTGCGTGTCCTTAACCTAGCAAAACTTCAGCCCTATTCTACTCTTTTACTGACTGCGCCAACAGGTGCCATGGGTGCTCTTACTATCCGCATTGCTGAGCACTTTCCCATCGAGAAAATTATTCTCGTCGGTCCGTCCAAGGAATGCTTAGAAGCCATTGCTTGTCTCACCATGATTGATACCGAAATTATTGTGACATCGCCATCCGGTATTGATGACAATAATCAAGAAAAAGGCGAGCCTATATCTGAGAAACTTCTTCGGGCTGCACCAACTGGTGTCAATGCCATCATTGATTACTTCCCAACAGGAGACTCACTCAATGGACTGCTTCCAAGTCTGGTGACTGGAGGAACATGAGAAAGCTGGTGGAAACTTAACACCCATTTCAATTTCATGGCATGAAGTTATGGAAAATTGCTAGAGCATTATGGGGAACCGTGCACATACCAGAAGGGATGTTCAAACAATATTGCAATGGCTCAGCGAAGGTAGTTTGCGTCTGAATAGTCAGACAAATCACAGGGTTTCTTTGTTGGAAGCCGATGGGGCTATTGATGCAACTGAGGATAGACTCAAACCCTTGTGGCTCAGCGTCATTGACATTACTCCGTAAGCGAGCGCTGGCTTTTAGAATGGTATCAAAATGGGTGTTTGGAATGTGGTTAGTGTTAAAAGAACATGATCAAATTTGCAATTTTAAAGTCCAATACAAATTTGGACAAATCTTAACTCTAACTGAAGTGGGTGACAGGAAAATAAGATTGTCGGTAGTCAGGTGACGTTCCTGCCCTAAATGCCGACGTGGGATTTCCAGAAGAAGTAAATCAGTTAGCCTGTAGAAAAATAAAATCTTTATGATATGTTTCAAACAGATACGTGTATAAAACACATCCAGTCATGTAGAAAATATGCTAATGCTATTATTTTTATCAAATTCAAATATCAAGTAGTACAACATTGTGATCAAAATCATGCTCCCGCTTGGCCGCAAATGGTCGAGATTGCAGTATTTTCTCTACTAATTCAGTATGAGTAAAACGATGTGGCAAATGCACCCAGAAATTTCATGCTGAAGAATCTTATCCCGGATAGTCAACCTTCTTGCACGAACACAAGAGGTTACCTGGGAAGTATTCTAAGCTAAGGTCGCATTGGCTATCATATGTCAACCTCATGATAACTCATCTGTTACCTAGCTCTATCAAGTTCTTTCTGTGTTCGGAGTCGTGGTGATTGGACAGGATACCAAGGCTTGATCACCCATTTCAGAAGATATAACAGAGGCCTATACCGTCGATGAGTTTGGAGGTGAGATTTATCAGTCGAAATAAGCGGTAAGCATGAATTGTTGCTCTTTCAGTTTACATGCGTATCATAAAATAGGCACTTCCGGCATGACAGTTTATACAACTCTATTCGGTCGCATCCCTCATGCGTGCTCGAATGTTCACTCGCTTTTTCAAATACACAAGACATCGAATACTGACCAACTGCTCCAGATGACAGTAGCTTTCCGAATATCCACATTGGTACATATTTCTTGCAGTCTCGTATCCGATCTTGCTACACCGGTGTTCATAACATTTGAAAATGGGCTGCCAAATTTTCGGCTTTCCTTGCACTTGAGAAAATGGTTTATTTCCCAGCAGAGAAATAACGATAAATAAGTCTAAAAGACTACATACATGTAGTGGTCGCGCTAGGTGCATTGGGTACCCCTGGGTCGTTCTCGTGTTTGCCTGGTTAACACCCGGTGAAACATTTGAATATATCAAACTTTGTGGATACACTGGGTGTAACCCAAAAAATAACCAACAGTCGAACAATGGGGGGAAACAATAGTGAGGCACCGTGCCGTATTAATGGGATGCCAAGATGGCGCATTTGTGAAGAACGTGACTTGGCATACCTTGCAAATTAGGACGTAAAGCTGAGCAGGTGCCTCAAATAGCTCGCCGGTGCAACGTGGTTTAGAATTTAAAGTTTCTTTACTGGCGCCGGGAAGATCAATTGCACTAAGAAAGTGCTAGGACATTTGATAACAAACTGTTCCCCTCAAGAATTAGCACTGTGTGCATGTACTACACCCCATCTGGCATCCAGAAGGTCAGCAAATCCTACCTAAATTACTCAATTTTCGAAGTAGCCGCAAGCCGGTCGGTCCGGATTACCAGCCACATGTGACTCTAGATTGGAATGAGATTAGTGTTGGATTATGTGGTTGACATTTTCCTTGGGGGCCGTTTGCTAAAAGTCTGAAAAACTTCCTTGCTACTTAATACAGTAAAATTTAGCATATTTTTATGACACAGGGTTCGACCTAGCAACGAAGTGATGACGATAGTTGCATGTAAAATTTTTATTTGTAGGGAAATTTTATCGTGAATGTGAGGACATTCTTTATGCAGGTAATGCTTAATCCTAGGCTTCACTGTAGCACTTATAGAGCCCCATCGCGCAAGAAAAAGTATAAATTCTAGAGCACTAAAAATCGAATAGGCTTTTGTGGCTTCTCCCAATGTCCGTATGCATGTATTTTTCGCTTCAATTATTCTACGCTGAGCATTCAATGGTTCTTACACCACGTGCAGTTGATATGCACAAGGTTGATTACTCCCCCACATATATTATCTACATACTGTAGCGTGACTCAAGTGCTCGAAGCACTGAATATCTGGGAAATTTAAGTAAAATTACAAATGATTGATGCATCAAGGTACAAGATTCCACATGTCATCTACTTACCTGTTGCAGTCTGCATGTCACTGAAAAAAGGTAGTTGCTAAACCCGACGTTAATAGAAAGACCAACCAACATTGACCCAACCAACCAACTAAACTTTTGAGCACATGAGCGTGGCATTGATGATAGGCTACTACTGATCCTTCGCTGGAGTGAATATTATATAAAAATTGATGAAGTAGCTCATCAACCAAGAAGTATAAATACACAGTAAATTCCTCACTTCTCAGGACTATTCTCCCAGAACATCATAATTCAAGCCCTTGCCTCTCTCTCTCTATCTCTCTCTCTCTCTCTCTCTCTCTTCTCGGATTCTACATTCACCCAATTGCCAAAATGCGTTCTACAGCTCTCCTTGCTTTGGCCCTGACTCTCTGCGGCTCAATCGTTAACGCAAGCGATTTCGACAAATCCTGCAGTGGTTGCTCAGTTGGAAAAGCCAACGGCTATGGCTGCTACTGTGGTGATGGCCACGGAAATAAGCGATTCACTGATCTCGACTTGAATACCTGCTTGGTTAATGACGGAGGGAATATCCGTCCCCAGCATAATGGCGGTTTCGGTGGCTCGTGCAAGTATACGAGAAACCTGAATGGCGATGCATATACTCCTTGTTGGAGTTGCGGAGACGGACGTGGTGGCACTCATGAATCGTGCCCTAATCTTCGTATGTGATAATCTTTATCAATCAGATATATTTTGATTGTGCATGATAAGTGCGGATAGATATACTAACAGTTATACACAGCGGGTTGGTTGTCGAATCGGGGCGGGACACTCACGTGTGATTACTAGATTGGATGGCCTCAAGTGCTTGTGGTCCGGTATTGGAGGATGGAACATTGCAATAGCCCAGGATTAACAGAAAGTATCGCGCCTGTTTGACAAGAAAGAATTGGAATTTCATTGTATTTAGTGATCAGTTTGTCATGTCGTATCCATACCACGAGTGCATTGACAATATAAAGTTAATTTTTCATGAAAGATGTATAGTTTAGAAAATAGACTTCTTCCGCGTAAAGCCGGTGTTTGCATGTACCTATGATAGAGCTAAAAATGCCTTTTGATCATGCAACTTCAGAAGCAGGGATTACCAGGTACTCCTGGCTACTGCTGCCATCTACCGATACTCATCCTTGTGTATTCACGGTCAATTACATAGCCAGTATTCGTTTGTGGTATGGAGGAGTCTTGAAATTCCCATCAATATCAGAGACTAGATATCAATCTCCAGGTCGCAATTTTTTCTTGGAATTATTAGGGTGGAATAATTTTTGATGTCTGATAGCAATTAGGGTTAATAGGTCCTAAAATCGTAAGGCCTGAATTGCCGTCTGATAATTCTCTCAAACCTCACTGTATATCATCCCGGGAAACCCTGTCAGCCCCGAAATATACGCAGCCTTGCGCAAAAATGTACCAAAAAAGTATTAATTGCCTCGTGACTTGTTGAATATTGAGGTGACAAATGGAACAGCGCGGAGAGCACATGTTGCTTCCCCGCCTTCAATGTTATTATAATATGCGGGGAAATACGCAGATCAATGCCTGTCATGGCGCGCGGCTCCCCTGTTGTATCGCCCGATTTTGTTTCTTATGACGTTAGAGGGTAAACACAACCAAGCTCGCCACAAAATAATGAAAGCAATATACATGTGCGTGTATTTTTTATCCCCCACCTCCTATTGGTTTGTTTTCACAAATCCGTACCAGAAAAGCCTAATGCTGGCTCCGAGTTTCGTCGAGCAGAGGGAGCATAGTAAATAAGATCATGATGTCAACTTTTTTTCTTGGCTACGTTACCTCCGCTCTCTCGGGCGATGATCAACCGAGTTCTAAACTGCAGCTACTACGTGAGCTAGTGAATGCAACATGCAGTGCTCGCGTTTAGCTGGAATATATAAGTCGCCTCTGTTTCCCCCGCGCTGATCGACATCCCTTGTTTCCGACCGCAAGTGATTTTATTTCTTTCGGCTGTGAACAAACAATGTGGGCGACCTCAAGCAAGTCAGCCCTGTTGCTGGGGCTTGCTTGTAGCAACGCTGTAGCACAAAATGTCATCACCAGTGATTCCTATTTCTATGGGGATTCGCCTCCGGTTTATCCCTCACGTAGGTGGTCGCATTCGGCATTTCCACGTTGGTTTGAAGCAAAATTAAAGTTATTAACTCATTGCTGTAGCCATTGGAACAGGAGCTGGGGACTGGTATTCAGCATATCAGAAAGCAAAAGATTTCGTATCGCAATTAACACAGGAAGAGAAAGTCAATCTCACAACCGGAGTGTCCGCGAATAATGGATGCTCTGGAAATATCCAGCCAATTTCTCGTCTTAACTTCCCAGGAATGTGCGTTACCGATGCTGGAAATGGACTGGTGAGTGTTTCCTCCTAATGTCGAGTTTTATGAACTAATAGCAGCAAACTGCAGAGAGGCCCCGACTACGTCAACAGTTGGGCTAGTGGCATTCATGTAGGTGCAAGGTATGACTCTCTCTCATCTAGACCTATCATACCGCTCAATCTCTTATACTACCACAGCTGGAACCGAGAACTTGCTCTTCAACGGGGAAAGTATCTAGGCACCGAGTTTCGCGCCAAAGGAGCCAATGCTATGCTAGGACCCGTTATCGGTCCTAGTGGTCGTATGGCTACCAGTGGCCGTAACTGGGAAGGATTCTCTTCCGACCCATATTTAAGTGGTGCCTTGGCTTTTCAGACGGTTCAGGGTGTTCAATCGGAGGGCGTTGTAGCCTGCACGAAGGTGAGCGCCTATACCTGCTTTACTTTTCCGGTTCTGACTAGGTTTTTTTTTTTTTTTTTCACATGAAGCACTACATCGGAAACGAACAGGAAACAAATCGTAACCCCAGCACTAATGATCAAGGGCAAACAGTGGAATCTGTCTCATCTAATATCGATGATAAGACCCTTCACGAGCAGTATTTATGGCCTTTCCAAGATGCGATACAGGCCGGAGCTGCGTCTATAATGTGCTCATACAATCGAGTCAACAACTCCTACAGCTGCCAGAATAGCAAACTACTTAATGGTTTACTGAAGACCGAACTAGGATTCCAGGGTAAGGTGTACCTTCACTCTTAATTACCCATTTGAAATATCTAACAAATATGACAGGATATGTAATGACCGACTGGGGTGCCCAACACGGTGGAATTGCCGCGGCAAACGCTGGTCTGGATGTTGTAATGCCCGACTCGAGCTTATGGGGATCTAATCTCACAGATGCAATCGCCAATGGAACCATGGAAGCATCAAGGCTTGATGACATGATCGCGAGGTAAGTGGACTTGATATCGTAATTATGTGCCTCTTTGAATTCTAATTTGTGAATAGACTCATGGCGTCTTGGTATTACCTCGATCAAGCCTCGGCAATCCCATCTCCAGGCATTGGTATGCCTGCGGATATCAGCGCGCCCCACCAAGCAGTTTTTGCTAGAAATTCTTCTGAGAATGGCATACTTTGGCAAGCGGCAGTTGAAGGACATGTTCTTGTAAAGAATGAGAACAATACACTCCCTCTGAAGACTCCCAAATTGCTATCCATTTTCGGATACGATGCGTCTGGAGACAGCCAAGCATCTGAATTCAGTTTCTCAAACGCATCAACAGTCGCATTTATCAACGAAACATTGTATGTAGGTGGTGGATCTGGTGCTAATTCCCCAGCCTATCTCGACACCCCCTATGCTGCTATCCAGAGGCAAGCGTACAAAGATGGAACTTCGCTTCAGTGGGACTTTTACTCACAGAGTCCTACGATAAACGCCAACAGTGATGCATGTCTGGTCTTTATCAATTCTTATGCAACTGAGGGCTGGGATCGTCCTGGTCTTGATGACCAATACAGTGACACGCTAATCACTAATGTCGCAAATAGCTGCCAAAACACAATTGTCATCATACACAATGCGGGAATTCGTTTAGTGAGCAATTGGGTTGATCATGATAATGTTACAGCCGTCATATTTGCCCACGTACCTGGCCAAGATACAGGTGGCCCTCTAGTTGACATTCTTTATGGCAAGGAAAACCCATCTGGCAAGCTACCATACACTGTGGGAAAAAACCAGAGCGACTACGGCTCTCTTCTCTGGCCATCGCAGCCTAAAGGAGAATTTGAGCTGTTTCCACAGTCAAACTTCACCGAGGGTGTCTATGTTGACTACAAATACTTCGATAAAAATGGCATAACCCCGCAGTATCCTTTCGGATATGGCCTATCATACACGACTTTCAACTATTCTAGTCTAAGCTTGTCAAAATCAAATACCATTTACTCCGCATATCCAGCAAACGCTACGATCATTCCAGGAGGAAACCCACGCTTGTTCGATAATTTGGTTACTGTTTCTCTGACGGTGCAAAACACTGGCAGTGTGCCTGGCCAGGAAGTTGCTCAGCTTTATCTCGAAATCCCTAATGGACCAGTTCGCCAGCTACGTGGGTTTGAGAAGATATCAGTTGATCCAGGTCAGTCAAAAACTATACAGTTCAGTTTGACGAGACGTGATTTCAGTGTCTGGGATACGATGGCGCAGCAGTGGCTTTTGCAGAAAGGCACTTATAACGTGTATGCTGGAAGCTCGAGTGGAGATCTTCCACTGAAGTCTGAAATGAGCTTCTAGGGTCTATTCATGTTAGATGACCAGAACAGTGCCAACAGCCCGTCCACATGTTTAGGGCTCATGCTAATACTGTGACGCGGCTATGTGATCTCTCGGACAACCGGAGTGAACCAAAGCAATTTCAATGTGTTGCATATAATTCATTCATAATAATATTTTTCTTTTTTAGTATAATTGTTATAAAGGCAAAGAAACTAGCAATGGGCAGTGCGCACTGCGCAAGCAAATCAGCTGGGGGATAAATTCTTTTCCGCCGCCCCTATACACACGCGTACAATTTCTTGGCATTCCATCAAATTCCTCCTTTCAAGACGAGAACCAGATCGCAAGGGCGATAGTCTCCACCAAATAATGACCAGTATTTATGCACGCGTGTCTAAATACAATAATAAGAGTCTTATCAACATTTCAATCGTCAAAGAAGTGGGCCCCGGCTCCCGTTCTTCGTCTTTACAGCCTGAGTGATGACGATGACAGATGAAACTTGTTTTGTGTTTCAATTCATAGCCGTGAGAAAATGATTGAGACCATTTGTTTCCTTTGTTGTTTCTCAAGTGTGCTGGAACGTTTATCAGTACCAGTTTTCCGAACATTCTATCAATGGCTGCAAAAATTACGGGTTAATACGTTGGGTTATTCAACGTCAGGATTAAGCTCGTGCGTAATAACTGATCGACAAAAAGAAAGAAAACAAACTTAAAAAAACACGAGGATGGTGAACTAAATAAAGTAAAGGCGGAGCATCTGTGGACGCGCAATGTTCTAATTTAATTCTGCTATTATTATCGTTTTATGGGCCCTGGTGATCAATTACCAGGCATTGCGTCTGTGAGTGACCAATGAACACAACTTGCTAATTCCTTTTCAGTTATCACATCCGTTGACAATACATCCCAAATATGTAGCCTAATTTTCAGCTTGTAGGTATCCAAAGGGCCACGTACTAATGTGAGGCGTGTACCGAGTCCCTGGTATAAATTTTCCATAGCTGTGAAAAGACGCGGAAATGTGGAGATTTCAGTTCAATTATCCTGTTTCAAAAAAACGACGTGAATGTCATCTGCAGGACTTGGGTATAGCTATCAAAGTATAAAAGTACTCTTGCCTTTATTTACATAAATACATAGACTTATCTTTCAAATGAGATAAACACACTCGTTTATAACGCTCATTTGACTGCAAGAATCACTAAAATGCACACTTATAAATTTGCAACTGTGGTTGCATTGGGCGCTGTCACAGCAACGGCAACATCTTCTCTTGCTAATGTATGCACAGTATCCAATGTTCAATCCGCTCTGCCCTCAAATGGCACCCTGCTCGGCATCAACCTGCTCCCATCTACTGTCACGGCGAGTGCTCTCTACAATCAAAGCTCCGGCATGGGTAGTTCTGGGACATACAACTACTGCAATGTAACAGTTTCTTACACCCACACTGGAAAGGGTGATACTGTTGTTCTCAAATACGCGTTCCCTAGTCCATCAGACTTCAAGAGCCGTTTTTACGTTGCCGGTGGAGGTGGATTCTCACTCTCTACGGATGCTACCGGCGGCCTTGAATATGGCGCTGCGGGGGGTGCTACTGATGCAGGTTATGATGCATTTGAGACTAGCTACGATGAAGTGGCTCTCTACGGAAATGGTTCTTTGAACTGGGACGCCACCTACATGTTTTCTTACCAAGCACTAGGTGAGATGGCCAAGATTGGCAAGAATATTTCAAAGGGATTCTACGGCCTGTCGAGCGACGAGAAGATCTATACCTATTTTGAAGGTTGCTCTGATGGTGGTCGCGAAGGGATGAGTCAGGTGCAGCGCTGGGGTGAAGAATACGACGGCGTGATTGCTGGTGCTCCAGCATTCCGTTTTGCGCAGCAACAAGTAAATCACGTCTTCCCTGCTACGATTGAGAAAACTCAAGGATACTATCCTCCGCCATGCGAATTGCAAAAGATTGTAAATGCCACCATTGCTGCGTGTGACCCGTTAGATGGACGAACAGACGGTGTCGTGTCTCGTTCCGACCTTTGCAAGCTTAACTTCAACCTGAGCTCAATTGTCGGAGAAAAATACTACTGCGCCGCCGAGACCAGCACGTCTCTTGGGTTTGGCTTCAGCAAGCGTCAAGCGGAGGGCAGCACGACCAGCTATCAACCCGCCCAGAATGGAACGGTCACTGCCGAGGCGGTTGCCATCGCTCAAGCAGTCTATGATGGCCTTCACAATTCCGCTGGGGAGCGCGCGTATCTGTCCTGGCAGATTGCAGCTTCGCTAGATGATGCCGACACCGAGTATAATAATAACACCAAATCTTGGGAACTTGATATTCCGTCTACCGGAGGAGAATACGTGACAAAATTTGTCGAGCTGCTCAATATTGACAACTTGTCAAACCTCGACAACGTCACATATGACACACTGGTCGATTGGATGAACACTGGGATGGTCAGGTATCTCGACAGTCTCCAGACCACACTGCCCGATCTGACCCCATTCCAATCAACCGGTGGGAAACTTCTACATTATCACGGAGAATCTGATCCGAGTGTCCCTACGGCGTCGTCGATCCACTACTGGCAATCTGTACGATCGATCATGTACAGCAATCTTACAGATGAAGAAAGCCTAGCTGCGCTCGAGGACTGGTATCAGTTCTATCTCATTCCCGGCGCAGCCCACTGTGGAACAAACACTCTTCAGCCCGGTCCTTATCCGGAGAACAACATGAACACAATGATCAACTGGGTTGAGAACGGAGTGAAACCAACTCGTCTGAATGCGACAGTTTCATCCGGCCAGTATGAAGGGGAGACGCAGATGCTTTGCCAATGGCCTACTCGCCCACTTTGGCACGGGAACAGCTCGAGCTTTGAATGTGTGAATGACCAGAAGTCCTATGATAGCTGGACTTATACATTCCCAGCTTTCAAGGTTCCTGTCTACTAAGTTCGAAGCTTATTTTCATTTCGTCTCGTTCTTCTATTTTCTATTTACTAGAATTATGCTTTTGTACATGTAATTTTGTTGTCCGAGGCGTGGTATTGTTACATGTCAGTACCAACAATATTACAGATTTTATGCTTAAAGTAGATTCATCGTTCTTCAATGTTCCATTGGTAAAACTAAGCACAATCATTTTTCGACATTTAAAGATGAGAGAAATAGTACGGTTTCTAAAATATGTAATCAGTGAGCTCCATGAAATCCAACTGATCAATTGATGTGACTTATATAAAGGAAAAAGTGATTGATAATACGGGTCAATTTCTAACAGCCAGTGCTTTTACAATATACATATGTAGATTGTGGAAATTATGAGTACAAAAAATGGGATTTAGAAAAGAAAAAGGCTCACAGGTAATGACTGACAGTAAATGTATGCTAGGATTCTTTCACCTGTGTGCAACGTGCAGAAAAAATCGTCAAGGTTAGAATTAAGTGCTTTCAGATGAAACATTTACTGCCATGACTCTCTTAGTCATGTCCGCAATAGTTTGGCCAGTCCTTGGCTCCTTAGGCGGCTTGTATCCCTCGATATATGGAATGCGCTCGTCCTCTTCTCGATAATCAGCACGTTGAATCACAGCTTTCAGGTGACGTTTCAGAACTTACCAAAGAAAGCTCTAATCCAAGTCTTTGGCACAGCACCCACTTTGTCATCCCACAAGGTTGTCAAGTAGAGGGCTGTAGTCCCAGGACTGCCGATCATTTCGTTGGCGGAGGCATTAAAAGTTGGATTGATCCTCTTCGCGTCCGCCACGCGTGCAGCGCGGGCTCTGGCTGCTGTTTCAACAGTCACATACTGGTCCTTCTCAGTGTCTCCAAAATCATAAAGACCCAGTTTCTCAGCGACAGTCATCCAGATAGCGTGATCGAAATGAAGATCGTCTCCAAAGTAGAAGTCGTTTCGGGACAGCGACCCGTCGATTTCGATTTTGTCGTGTGCTGCCAGATCGGCAAGGTTAAAGGTCGAGCTATTCCCCGTAGTAGTGAGTTTGAAGTCCACTGCTTGCTGGAAAGCGGTGTCAAAAGTCGTGGGTGCAAAGTTGTAGGCGGCTTCCACGCCGGATCGGACTGCTTCTAAATCGATGTCCTTCCCTGTTCGAGGAAGATAGCCATGATTGGCCATTACATTGAGACCAGGGCAAGGAGACCGACCTGTGGAAAACTTATTAATGGCTTTTTTCACAAGAAAGTTGAGATTTCAAACTGACTGTCCTCTGGCAGTGGTGGGTGCCAGCCATGGCCTTCCGGACGCCAGGCCCTTACGGCAAGGCTGAAGAGAGATAACCTTGCGAAGAACAACGACTTCATTTTCACTTGATTTTGTGCAATTGTAGATTTTTCTTTGGTTGATGAGATGAATAATCGAATTTAGGTACTTCATCGCCAGGGGTATTTATACATCCAAGGGTCGAAGGTCATGACAGATTAAGAGCGTATTGCCCCCCCGTAAAGTAAGTCCCAGAGCGTATTCGGCTTCTGGGAACCCACCCCCAGTGCGTATTCAGCCCTATGGCAATAGAACGGCAAAGCGTACTCTATACGCCACTTATTCAATATTATAAATCAACGCAATAGGCTACAGTTTAAAATTTGACGGCTTCACGTTTGAAGCGCAGCACTGGATCTTCCATCGTCCCTTGAGAAGCGTACTTGACGAGCGCTTGAAAAAATTCCAAATAATTGCCGAAAATAAGTTGCTTACTTTGATTTACGGCAATTCATCGTATTCGCCTTTCTGAGAATACGCGAATCTTCGTTTTACATGTCGTATAATCTGTAGATGGGCGTAATTCTTGAAGCGATACTCATCTAATCGATAATAGGAACACTATTGTATATCAGCATCAAATGAAGAAGTCTGAAAGTAATGTAGAAAAATCTATAAAAGCTTCTGCTTTCCAGATGTCTCCTCAAGATTTTCTTCAAAAATCATCAATCTACTTGATTACTACAGTCATATACATCGAACTTGTATAGCATGCATTCCCGTTTCGGCATCTTTCTACCCATAGCCCTTGTCGGGACTGGGGCATCCATTGCTGCTGGCACCGCATCCAGCTCGACATGCGGAGAATTATGCCTGGAGAATGTGCACGCTGGTTCTTCATGGGAGATGGACCAACATGCCTCGCGTGACTTCTCTTTCTACGAAACGCCTTCCAACTTCACTTCCAAACTTTCTCCCGGAAGCATCCTCACCATCGAGCCGGTCACCGAGCTATTCAACTACAGCATTCCTAGCGGTCTGTCCATGTCTCGCATTATATACACCACGAATGACCTCAACGACACTATCCTTCCGGCTTCTGCGTATATACTCTGGCCGTACGCACCACTTGAGACCCCCGAGCAACAAAAGCAAGGATATCCAATGGTCGCATGGGCTCACGGTACTTCCGGTTTACTGAGAGGATGTGCGCCAAGTAACTACCGTAACCTGCAGTATCACTTCATGACCCCATTCCTTCTCGCTCTACAGGGCATGGCTGTAGTTGCGCCAGATTATGCCGGGCTCGGAATTAATACTTTGCCCGATGGTCAAGAAATCCTTCACCCGTGGCTTACCGGACCGGCACAAGCAAACGATCTCTCCAACGCTATCATCGCTGCTCGCAAAGCTTTCCCCAGTTTTTTAACAGTCAATGGCCCATTTGTTGCCATGGGTCACTCTCAAGGTGGTGGAGCAACTTGGTCATTTGCGGAAAAGCAAGTCAAGGAGCCAATCTCTGGATACAAAGGCGCCGTTTCTATTGCACCTCCCACGCGAACCATTGACCATCTGAAGGACGCTTTTGGTAATGTCACGCAAGCCTGGGCTCAACTTATCATCGCCGGGCAGCCAAAGCTTATAGCGGCAGTGACAGCTGTTTTCCCCTCGTATAACTATACGGGGTTGACACCTGTGTCCTACGATAGGTGGTTCAATGTCCTGAAGCCTTTAAATGGGTGCCTACCGACAGACAGCCTCGCCTTTACGAATGTGACTGCTGACGAGCTAGCGGTTGTTAATTGGTATGACGCTCCTGAGGTCCAGCAATATGCAAAATTATCAGAAAGTGGACGAAAGAAATTCAAGGGTCCGCTACTAGTCATCTCTGGGGAAGCAGATATTGTGGTTCCCCACGACACTGTCGAACCCGCAGTCGATGATACTTGCAACATGCTGACTCAAGGACACTGGAAAGAGTCGCTCGAGTTTGTCAGCTACTCAGCTATGGACCACTTTCCTTCCATTCAAGCCAGTCAGATGAAGTGGCTACCGTGGATTAAAGACCGGTTGTCGGGCATCCCAGTGTCAGAATCCGGATGTATCAAGAGTTCGGTGAATGGATTCCGCACAAACGACACTGTGCAGAGCGCAGAGCCCAACTTTCTTGAGGGTTGGGCTAGTGCTGAGGAGAGCTGGAAATACACACTTTAATAGAGTATTGGAGCCGGTGTCTGAAGAAGCGAGCAGATAATATGAGGAAGTTCCTAGCTGTGAAGAAAAAAGTAGGAAAGCAATGAAGGAGTCATATTTGCTGTATGTGGAGTGAGGCTTGGAATCAAATGACTGGATATAAAACGTAGAGCATAAGATGGCTGTCATCAATGGATGACTTTTCGAAAATACATTGAAGTATGTTCAATCCTGCAGGCAGTTAATTATTTTTTTTTTTTTTTGATGAGGGGTCGGCAGCTTCAAAATATTCTTGACAAGCTTCTTGTCGATCCCAACACCGCTCTTTCATTCCTTTTTCCAGAAATTGCATAAGCAAATCCCATTATGTCCAGCTCTTCATCTACATGTCTTTAAGTAATTTCAAGTAAATAGCTGCAGTAGCGCAAGAGCGACACGGCTTCCAGAAGACTCAGTGCTCAGTTCTTGGTCGGAGATACCAACAATCAGCGATAGCCACCCGAAAAAATCCATAATTTGTGGACGGACTACTACATAAGGTCGCGTATTCGCTCGCTACCGAATACGCACATGCATTTGAGCTAATAAATTAGGTTCACCTGGCAGGTTCACTCCAGCTGAACGAGGTCAAGTCAGCGCTAAACCGGTCTCAAAATTTTGGTCACAAGGTTATAGTCATTAAAGTCGGTAATACTGACTAATAGCTGAGCGTGATTGGAAGGAGATACATATTCTTACTACGCTGAGAGAGATTCACCATTCATCATTCTGCTTTGAGCTGGTCCAATACTATTTTGATTATGGCTGTTTACAGACAGGAGATTTGTCATTGGGGCGTGGTTAGACTTGCCTGTCTAACCACGCGCGGTAAAACGTCGGCTCGGCGCAATCAGTTGGCCCCTAATTGAGCTGCTCAGCGGCTGTCACAGCCTCAAAGTTAAATGGCAGGTGCCTAAAGTACGATACTCATGTAGGCAAATTCCGTTCCCATTTTTGACCGCATTCGGCCGGAATCCCAGAGACAAGGGCAAACAATAAGGAAGTAACGCCGATCGTGTTATTCACAGTGTAAATAGAACAAAATCACAAAAAAAAAAAAAAAAAAAAAAAAAGCAAATAAATAAATAAAAAACAAACATTGGTCAGAGAGCACCAATCGTTTGTTTTTAGTGGTAAAGAATATCGCTTTATCTCGGCGTTGAAAGTCTAGTTACCTTTAAATGCGATTTCAACAGCTCAAATGTTCCTCTGTTCGAAGAAGTATGCTTACACACAACTGTCACATCGTCACTCTCATTATGATGACAGTTATTGAATTTCAGCTCTCATCATGTCAGACCTAGGGTAGTTCCAGAACGGACAAAATGAATTTCTAAAACGAATTCCAAATACATAGGGCTGTGTTTTGCCGCTAGTATGGAAGGAGAAGCTGACTAAAATCCTTGGCTTAGAGTATATCTAGGAAGATTCTGTTGATAAATCAAAGGCCCTTGAAGATGTTGTGAGAGGAGATTCAAAACGTGTTCAGCATTTTGGTCCTCAGAGGGAATACTTACTGTGGCTATGTTTCTTTGCATGCCTCTCAAATCCCCTGACATGGACGAAACTACTGGCAACGGAGGCGTCTTCAAGACGCGCAGATCACATAAAAAGTCGAGAAACGGCTGTTCAAAATGTAAACAGCGAAGAATAAAGGTAAACATGAGGTTTATACCAGAAGGTGCATTTCATGTTGTGCATGCTAATAGCGATCCATAGTGCGATGAGCTCACGCCAAAATGCTCAAGATGCAAAAAAATGAACTTGAATTGTCAATATCCCAAAAGACAACCCAGCAGTTTGGCCTTGGAGGACTTTTGGATTGACCCATTGGTCCTGCAATTGGAAGATTTTAGAACAGATTGTGCGACGGCTAGCTCTGAAAATTCCGACCATTCGTCTGCAGTTGGGGGAAGCCCATTGTCATCAGAATCTAGCATCTTTCCATCTCAATCTTTACTTGGAGTGCCGAGAACCTTCAAAAGATCTGATTCACCCTTGCGATCACAAGTAGCGCAGACTCTTACGCCCACTGAGTTTGAGCTACTAAAACACTATCTTGAACACACTAGTAGAGATCTGACTGTCGGCGACGATGACCAGTATACTCTGCAGATCGGCATTCCAAACCTGGCCTGCCAGAGCAAGCCTCTTATGAAATCTGTACTTGCAATAGCCGCAGTGTGTAAGTGCTGTGATATTATCAAACAGCCATCGATATCTCGTGAAGACCGTGTAAAGATCCAAGAGCTTTTATCGCTCGCACATGGGTATCACATGGAGTCCCTGCAGGAGATCCGAGCCACGCTCTCCGAGACCAAGCACTACGATCATATTCTCGCTAATGCGGCCTTGATGGGTATGTATGGCTCCGGAAGTCACTGTGCGCGAATATGGTTAGCAAAGACGGCGACGTTGGGAGACCAGCCGCTAGGGGAACTCATGCCCAAACAATCCCAATGGATAAGTCTCTTTCGCGCTGTTCACATAGCTTATAGTGGGCTTCTAAACGGTACGCATGGAGTGGACGACAACATGGGTCAATTTATTCCTGATAATATGCTTTTTGGCCCAATGGCAAGCAGAGGTTCTCAGATGCAGTACGAATACAAAGTTTCGTCTCGAGTCGAGCCGCAGAGAGCGCCCACAAATCACACTCTGTGCCCCATCCTGGCTGCTACTGTGGGATCAGCACTAGAGACCCTGCGCAAGAAGACCAGGGATATAGCTATGGTTCAAGCGATCAATGAACCTAGTGGGCATCACACCTCGACGACGCTAGCCTGCTACGGAAACCCTGATCTTGAGGCATGTTGTAATGCGTTGACGCTATTCAGCGACATTGTCAACGAGGCGTTTCCAGCTGATGACTCGCTTCCAAACACACCGGGTCATCTCGCTTTTGAGGTCGATATTGACCCGGTAGGAAGGCTATCCGAAGTTTCACCCTGGCTGCGGAGGTACACAGCCAGTATAACCTCCATAATACCATCGAGGCTCCCTCGCAGATATATCATGGCCTTTATCCACAAAGCGCCTACCAGGTTTCTCACCTTGGTTGAAGAAACGTTTGATTTTATGGATGCGGATACGGGTAGTGGCGAGGAAATCTGGACATCTCCGACGCTGGAGCCTAGTATAGAGCATCAGCTGGCCGTGGAAATTTTCGCTCACTGGCTTGTTCTAGTTATTCTCCTAGACAATGTATGGTGGATTGGTGAAATCGGGAGCTGGGAGCTTGGGCGAATTGTCTCTCTCAGAAAGAATGATCGATGGCACATGTGTCTGTGGAACAGAAACGAGGATTGGTGGCCAGAAAGCATGTTCGAAGTCAGTCGACATTTTGACAAGCATCGAACAAGGAGTTGAAGACTGCTGGTGTATGTATGAGAATTATGTTTTATGATGTCAATGGTTTGAATGAAAGGTATATATAAAAATTTCATCGTTGAGATTTTGCTTGAAGCAAGAGGACAAATTTTTAAATGTTGATGTATTGATGTTTGGAGCCGAGAATTTCCTAATTCGGTACATTTACATATTTCAAAAAAAAAAATTAACAATTGCCAGAAAGATAAAAGCAGGAGTAGAAAACAAGCAAAGCCAAGGCAATTTTTATACAGGCGGAGATTCGACCAGTAATTCATTCAAGGTCCTAGATTCAATTCAGGGTACGCTGGAAGGCGCTCGGCATGATTTTTCTCTGATTGTGACTTGGGAAACATCCCAGCGAGTTTAGACACAGCCCAGACAAGGTTGTGCATGAACCAAACCCCAAGCCTCGAAGATGGAAAGAAAATACCAAGAGTTGCAGAAGAAAATTGCTGACATTCGGTGATGACGGGCTGCATCTCTTGTTCGTATGATTTGAATGCCCCAGAGATATCTGGGCTCTGCTGTGCTAATTCCCCCGCAAGAATATATGCGCCCACAAGACTGAGGTTAGTCCCAAGACCGGTAAATGGGCTTGGGCAATACCCTGCATCTCCAAGAAGTACAACTCGGCCGGTGTATAGCTCTTTCATCTTGATTTGTCCGACCTCGTGCGCGTAAAAGCCTTGGCTGGTTTTCAACCCGCTAATGAATCGCTCTGTCTGCCAGTCGACGTTCTGAAACACCTCGGCAAAGGCTTCTTTTTGCTTTTCAAGCGATTTTTTGTAAGACCCTTTTAGCTCTGGAGGAGGTTTTGTCGTAAACGCCAAAACCCCCGTTACAGGGCGACCACTCGGTCTGGTCACGATCATTGTGCTCTTCGGAGACAGATGGCCCTGTGCAAGAGTTCCCTCGTCATTGATCCTTGGCATGTCAAAGTATGCGCCATGAATCCCGAGAGATCTAAAAGCCGCATCGCTAACTTCTCGGCCAAAGGCAAGGTGTCTCGTGTGCGAGGACTGCCCATCAGCAGCGACAATAATATCGTAGTGCCTCTTTTGTCCACTTGAGAAAGTAACATCAACGCCATCTGGCTTTTGGTCGAGCATAGTAATCGTCTGGTCAAATTCGTAGGTGATTCCCCCTTCATCACTTGACTTGTTTCGTAGATTTAGGTCTTGTCTGATACTAGCATTGTAGATCACTTCCACCATATCACCACGCATGATTTCATATTCGCTCGTCAGCCCAAGGCGACGCTCATCAGCCAGGCTGACACCAAACACAGCAATCTGCTTTCCCTTGGAATTCACCATTTCGAGACCAGTTTCGTTGACGCAACGTGACTTTATTTCGTCTAGGAGACCCATCTTTGAAAGAATGACGGGGGCCTGGGTCTTGAGGTCAATCTGCTGTCCTGTAGACCGCAGAGATGGAAAGCGCTCGATGATAGTGATCTTGTGTTGCGGGTTGGACCTTTGAAGGAGCATTGCAAAGGCCGGGCCACATATGCCCGCGCCGACGATAAGGACATTGAGAGGCATTTTTGACAATTGGATAGCCATATGGTATTGAATGACTGTTGATAGAAAAAAAAAAGAGTATGCGGTTTTTCTCAAATATATAAATAGCACGTGATGGGAACTACATAAGAAATTTCTTGTTTTGTGCAGTAAGCAAAAGTCCGCGGGCTCCGAGGCCGAGTACAATTCCGCGACTCGCTTCGTCATGCGCCATCCATAGAAATTTGTGGGGGTTTAATTTTATTGAAGTATTTTAATTTTCTGAGTCAAAGTTACATGCACAAGTAAATCCTTTGCATGCTTGTTTAGGGCTCACTTTACTTACTTCGGCTCGACCGGGCCCTAGAGTGAACGGAAACATTTGAATAGAGGATTACGACTATGCGCATAGACAACATAATAGCATTTAGATGGCGTGAAAATACGCAGTTGGTATATGAACATCAAAAGTTGTAGTTTTTCGAATAATGCTGTTATGATGCCTACGCTAGGTGTTAATGAGACCAGTGATGTATTGTTTTATATTGACTGCTGCACCAAAAGACCAAGGTTCTTGGGCAGTCAATCTATGGCATATGGAGGCGCCAACATTTTACATTGTTAAATCCACCTCGATATCCAAGAACATTTGAAGCACGTTATTGCGTAATCAAAGTCAATCAAGCCTCTTTGAGGTGCTTATTATTGTAGATATACAGATCATGTTAGAAGTGGGGAACAAAGTAGTTGTTTCAATTCATAGCTAGCCATACCAGACTTCACCCAGGCGAATTCATAGACGTAGATACGTCGCGGAATATCTCTGAGAATTTACCCGCATCTATATTTACAAATGAGGATTTGACTCGGGTCTGGCTTAGCATGATAGCTGCCCAAATGTTGAAAAGTCGATTCTTGTTATGTCTAATGGCACTTTCTGACTCTCTTAGGTGAATATTCAACATTCGTCATCCTCAAAGCCATCAATATCTAATTCCCGCTCTTGCTCATCTTGAACCATTTGCTCAACCTGGAAGACCAATCCTAGATTCATTATACATGTGCATCTGCCCATCAAGCTCCTCTTCCCGGTGTTGTGATACTTTTGCATTAGGGTTGAAGATAAAGCCAGGGTGGCCGAAACAGAGACAGAAGGCCGCGACGATAATTAGCACGCCCTCGAGGCCAATAAACAAACCTTGATTCGTGATCAACGTTGAATTTCGATAGCCTTGACTGAGCTCGTAACATCGATAAATGCATCGAGTGAAAATCAAGACAACTGCAGCAGTGAAAAATACAAAGAACAACTTCAGGCGTAGACTCATTAAAGTGGAATTGCGACTCCGAAAATAGCGAAGCAAGTAGTCGAGAAATAGAACGCAAAACGTGAAAAGTGAGGCAACCTGAAGAGCAAGGCCGACGAGAGCGATGTCAACCCCTGTGCGACTGGTGCCACTACTGACTGAAGAAAGAGCACCTCCACTGGCCTGAAGACAAAGACAAACAACGTCAATAGGTATGAATAGCCAATAGTATAGCTTGGGCGGAATGCGTGACATCTGCTGGCCAAATTCGTCTATACTATATGCTGTCAGATCTCAGCAGAAAACTCGGGAGGCCGAATTCACTCACGTTTTTGAAAGGGTAACATATATAGCAGCCGTATAAAACACTGGGCCTGAGGTGATGAAAATGATCTGGAGCATGAATCCAGCAAAGTTGAATGGATTTTTCCACATGATGATACGACCAATATACCCAACAGTTTCAAACAGGCATCCTAGGATCATGAGAATCATGAACCACCAGCTCCGCCACCGAGTGCCAAGATAGACATGGAAGGCTAAGGCGGTAGTAAATAGAGCAAGGAAAACAACGTTGGCAGGGAGTGAAGGCCTATACTTATAGACGCTCCACTTAATGTCGCAAATTGCCAATGTGCAATTAGCATCAGGTCCAAAAACAATGAGAGGACCAGATTGCGATGCCATTGATTTTGGCATGGTTCCTACCCAGACGTTGGATTTCGGTTTTGGGGGTTGGGTAATAAATATCGTTCGTGACGTTGCTGCAACGCTTCACGGTCCAAAAAGAATCGTAGAAGGACGTCGATAAATAAATATTGTTTCATTAGCGTGGCAGTATCCTGTCAAAAATCGTCGTCTGCAAAGCGCTTGGCAGTTGCAAGCCACATTTACGCGACGCCACCAACATTTTGAGATGGTAAATATCCGATTTTCCGCGAAATACGATTCAGAAGGAAACCTAATTTGTCAACCCCAATTAAAGCTGATCTGAGATCACATTGCCAATTGCACATTAAAGTATATAGGCACGGATGACTTGGAAATGGCGGCTGTCAAACAAGATCAAACTGACTCAGATCTCCGCTATCCAACAGTGACAAACCGGCTTCCACACGAATTCCGCAAGCGTACGGCCGTGATTCGTCCGAAATTCGTATAGAATTCTTGCAGAGGGGCGTTATTCTATTTTCCCTCTAGTCCTCTAGTTAGTATTGGCGAGTTATGTCTTGGCTGGCCCCGATCGAGTAACTCGGCTGCTCGCCATCTTAGGGCTAGTAAGTACTATTTAAAAATGTAGTAGCATTTGATGAATGCTAGGTGATTTAAAATTCATACGCCGGGAGCAGTCGTTGTAGCCAAAACGTGAAATATGAACTGAATATAGAAGTAGGATATCTTTTTACGAACAAAATGGCGAGAAATAAGACAAATCCATGTTTTACAGATGTATGTACATTGTTGGCGGGCCAATAAACCTTGTCTGATCGTGCACGGTCGTGTCTAGCTCTGCACAGGGCTCTTGCAGGTAAACGACGTGGTGACGCTGGTAGCATATGCGTCAATCAGCACTTCAATGGCAGAGTAAGCGCCGAGACCGGCCAAAGCAAGAGCACCGAAGACGTAGAGGATGTTGAAGGCACTGAAGTAAAAGTACTTGCTGCTGATGAAACCAGGAAAGAAGAAACCACGCACAACACGGCGGAAGCCGCTGTCGTGCCGCACAGTCTCGCCACTGACGGGGTTGAATCCTTCTCCTTCCTGCATAGCATGCTTCTTGATCCAGAACGCAATGGATAGCAGGGGAGGGAAGGTGTAGGTGAAGTGAAGGATACAAAATGCAGCAACAACCGAGGTCAAACCGGAAAAGTTGGGAATGGCGGCAGCGACGATAAAGGCAATGGCCCAGTAGATAGGGATCAGAGCAACCCAGGCAACCTTGCCTCCCTTGGTGGTCAACGGAGGGAGACGGAATATTTCGACGAAAATGTTGTTGTAGAGGACCTTGACACCAATGTTGCCGTACAAAGCAGCGGCAATGGCAGCACTAAGCATGGCAAAGACGTTACCGGCAGTCTGCAAGCCGTAGCCGCTGACACCCAAGTAGCTGGGGTTCACAGTGTACTGTCCCTGGTATCCGTACATGAAAAGACCGTAGAACATGTACCAAATGTAAATAAACATCTGGGCGGCGAACATGGCAGTAAAGAAATCCTTGGGGCGCTTCATCTCGGCCATAAACTCGGGGAACACCATGGAACCTCCATACGCAAAGACGGCTTGCATAGCACCACTGACAGAGCCAGCAAAGCCATCGGAGACAGGAAGACCACCGCTGGTGGTGACTGGGGGCCAGTTGCCCTGTGCATCTTGCTGAACAAGCACACCACCGTCAATGACAGAACCAGCAGCCTGGCTGGCGGCACTGTAGTTGGGTCCCTGATTGGCAGCTGCACCCATGGTGATGAACATGCAAATCAAGTTGAGCCATACGGCAGCATTGGCAATCCAACCGAACTTTTGCAGAGTACGTATCTGGCCGAGGATGAAGCCAACGATCGCCCAGATCAAGCAGCAGACGATGAAGCAGAGCTTGAACTTGGCGACCTGGGAGAGGGCTTCACCGTTGGAAATGACAATGAGACCGACATTGAGGAGTAGCTGGATACTTTGAAGAACGTTGAACAGGTATCGCAGCCATGAACCATACAAACGCATGCCGAGGTCACCAAAGTGGCGGACTGGGTACTGGTACGAGTCGAGACCAAGGAAGGTGTTCCAGAGCAGGTAACCGGAGTAGATGGCTAGACCGGCAAAGACAGTGAACAGGGCGACACCAGGTCTGATGTACAGTTAGCTTCTTGTTGCAATTGCATATGATCTCTAGTTTATTCGCAACTCACCCCCAGCCCATGGTGGCAAAAGCGTAGGGCAGTCCGAATGGACCCAGAATGTCGGTAGTAATCAGGTAGAAAATGGCACCACGGGTAGCAGTGCGCAGAGCACGCGAGGCATTGGCCCATTCGTCGTCGCTTATGACATCTCTGACCTCTGGGTTGCTGGTGTTGAGACCACTGGCGCTCTTGGGCTCAGAGTCGCGGTCAGTGGTCTGTGTTACGCCGCCATCGGACTTGGAAGGGAAGATGACGGACAACCAGCCGCGCTCCTTGTCATGATCGGGGTAGTTATTCTCCTCAGCGCGCGTCAGCTGGGCGTAGTAGTGATATTCTTCAAAGGTAACCGAAGAATCGTACAGCGAGCGGTGCTGGGGGCGCACACGTGAGCGGGCCTCGGCGGCGTCAGCGAGATCACGCTCTTTCTCATTGAGACGCGGATCGCCGCCATCGAGCATGGTACTCGCAGGTTGGGCCATGGTGGGAGAGGTCAGACGAAGACAGAGGACGATTTTTGGGAAGGAAGCGACGGAGAAAAATCAGAGAAATGCGGCCGTCCGAAGTATTTGAATGAAATCCCATGGAATCGTACGGAGCAAGTTCGCCATGTGTAATACAAATTCCGAGTCCAACGCAACGTCGCAGGAGGGCCGGCATTGGCGAATCGGAAAGTCGCTGCTACACTCGCGAAAGGCCCCGCCTTGATGGCATTTGGCTTCTTCACGCGCTAATTGGTCAAATAGGATCCACTGTGGTAGTAACAAGCTTTTGAGAGCCCACCGGGCGCTGCCATTATCCTCTGCCATTGGTTCGTAGGGGAGGCTAAGTTTAAGATTGGCTGCCCGCTCCCCGCCACTGATTGGACAGCGCATGGAGATCTCCATATGATAATCGAGGGTGTTAAATGTAACACCGTCACTTTCCGTGCATCATTTTATCCCTGTGCGTTGTTTCGGACTATGTATTTTGTTTCAAGTGCTTTATTTATACAGTGGCAAACGGGAATGCGAGAAAAAGAATGGCTCGAGATTAAAAGAAAAAAAATGTCGTGACTGTTCCATGGCACGGAATGCCGGCGATGGCCGCTCGCCCCACCGTCAGATCCAGTTTCGGTATCCGGCACACTCGGGTTGCCGTAGTTCGTAGTATTGTCGTTTAGTATGGATTAGGTCCGACGGTTTCATTTCTTTTCAATTAATTTGTTGAACAAAAGAAAAAAAGTAAAAAGTTGAAGCACCCTTATCAGTGCATCTCTAAGGGCCATCTTCATGCAAGCCGCTGCTAAGTGACTCGGAAGAAGACAAGTGCAAGCTTGCTACGTAGAGTACGACGACTGTCGCGTGTCAGAGGCTGACAGAACCATGGGTCTCGATCCAGCAACGCGGCACCTGCCAAAAAAAGTTCGGCATTGAATCCTGGACCGAACATATTTCGTATAGCTTTAAAAACGTCCATACGCTTTTGACTGTGATCCAGCTAGACCTAACACAACCTAGTCCCGTGGCCCTTTCCGATTTGGGTGTTCTAGAAGCGCAATCTATGCTGTTTTGGGCAAGTAGGTGGCTACCAACGGTTGCGCCACCACGAGCCTCCCGTTAGGGCTTAGCCTAGGGCGCACGTGTTTTCCTCGACTTCCTTTTTCGCAGGTGTCACGATCCAGCTTTGATCAACTGTACGTCTATAACAATACTCTTCGACTCGCTAATGTACCCTTTGTGATATCATGGGGAATTCAAATAAAACGCTACGCTTTTCCACGTTCGCCTGTTCCCGCCCATCAATTGGTGAATAGGGATGCAAACATGTCAACTGGTGTTTGGAATGCGCACTCCACACGGCGTTGCGGAATTCCCATGAGAGGAAACATCTGATGCATCAATGTCCAGATGTCGTCCGATGCATATGCTACGTGCAGCATATCAAGCCAGATGAACAACATCACTATTCTGCAATCTCCATGACAGTGGACATATACCCAACTTTTAGCCCCCGACAATTCACCATTTTTGACAACGGTCGATCAACTGATAGTTGACACTACTCCACACCTCACCATTGACAATTTGATATTATTGATGCGCCGAGCGGGCAGGATTCGCAAATGTAACAGCATGATCTCATGGCCTGTCGATCGCGCGTGGACGCCTGCCAAGCCGAACCTCACAGACCCGCCCCGTCGGCTAATTTATGAGAATTTAGTATCGCGCGGCTGAACACACCGGACCCTCATTTCGCTTTTCTCACTTCGTCTGAATTATTCTTGCTCGTTCTCGCACCTGGTACAGGTCCATTGACCCCCCTTCCTCCACCAGGTCATGGAAGAGAACGCCCTCCGCGGACCAATTGATGATGGCTCGATTTAACCTCCATCTGTACGGCCTGGCCGTCTTTGCTGCCGTGACTATGGTCTATGTTTTCCTCTCCCGACCGGTTTCCTTCACCCCCCGTGACGCCGACCTCGCATATGGTCGCCTGCGCGAAATTCGAGACGATGGCTTTCCTCGCTATGCCATTGCCACTTTTTTAAGTGAAAAATCGCCGCCCGATGACACTCTAGACGAGGACTACTATTTCGCGGCTGCTCGCATTCTCGCATATCAGGTGCTGCACGACCCGGTCACCAAATCCAACCACACAAACATCCCCTTCTTGGTGCTGGTCACCGATGAAGTGAGCGACGACAAGCGCGAGCAGCTGCAGCGGGACGGCGCTCAGGTCATCCATGGCGAAGATATTCCACTGGCCCGGTGGACCAGCACGGGTGCGACACACTGGAATAATGAATTCTACAAGCTGCATCTGTTGGGCATGACCCAGTACGACCGCGTTCTTTTTCTCGATGCCGACACCATCCTTACCCGTCCGATTGACGGGATTTTTAACGAGCCCCAATCCCAAATTGCCGCTCCGTCGTTACTGGTCGAGCGACCAAAGCAGATCCGCTGGGACGAGGGCCAGCCGCCTGCCGAATACGTCTTTGCAGCACGGTCAGACAATGGCCTGACCGGGCAGCGTGACCATACATTGCCGCCAAAGGAGACGGACGAGTTCAGCGCCGGCTTTTGGCTGGCAGCCCCGTCCGTGGAGCTGTATCAGTACTTTTTGAACGTGATGAGCCATTACCCGCGTTTTGACCCGAAGAATACGGATCAGGCCCTTTTGAATTACGCTTTTCGCCGCGATGGCACGATGCCGTGGCAAGAATTGAATCACACGTGGAGTGCGTCGTGGCCGAGCATGAGCGATGTCGACGGCGGCGTGGCTTCGTTGCATGACCAGTTCTGGACTGACGCGCCGGATTCGTTGAAAAGACGCTGGTTGTCGTTGAAGAAGAAGATGGAGACTTTTATGGCGCGATAACTGTTGATTTGCATATATACCAATTTGATAGATTGTTTATTAGATACTGATATCGGCGTTCCGCTTCTCATTTGTACGTGCAAATTTATATACATTTTCTTGGGTTGCATCTTTGAATCTCTGCAAACTGCCAGATGGCAGCATTTTACTTTGATTTTTTAGATAATCATTGTATTACATTAACCACACACTTTCAATGTTATCTACATGTGATTGATGCACTGATATTATGGATGATCGTCTATTATTCATTCATCATGGCCTATATCAATAACATTATTTGCTAACCAATGGACGTGCATTACACCAGTCGATTAGGCACCTCCTCTCCCCCGAGTACCTTCAACAGCGTATCCACGACCGCAACACCGCTCACACTCTGGTTCTCCTTGGTACTAGCACCCATATGCGGCGTCATAATCACATTGTCACACGCCAGCAGCCCATCGCCATACGCTTCCAACGTGGCCGGCTCAACATCCGAGGCATCCAGCGCAGCGCCAGCAATTTCCTCGGCGCGCAGGGCCTCTAGCAGCGCTTTTTCGTCCACAATACCGCCGCGCGCGCAGTTTAGCAGAATCGCCTCGTTCTTCATCGTCTTCAACTGCTCAGCGCCGATCATGCCCCGGGTCGAGGTGGTCAGCGGTACATGCAGCGAGACCACATCTGACGCGGCCAAGAGCTCCTCGAGCTGATGCACTCTGGTATGCTCGATACTGCCAGTCCAAGCGTCGTTCGGCGCGTAAGGATCAAACGCAATGACACTACCCTCCATAGCGCCGAGCCACTTGCGCGCCACCACGCGGCCAATATTGCCCATGCCGATAATGCCAATGGTCTTCTTAAACAAACTGCGGCCGAGCATCTTGGAGCGCACAATTTTCTCGCCGGCGCGAGCGCGACGGTCCAGCTCGGGCACGCGGCGGGCGATTGAGAGTACCAGCGCAAGGGTGAGCTCGGCGACGGCCTCGCTGTTCATGGCGGGTGTGTTGAAGACCTGGATGCCATGCTGCTTGGCGGCGTCGAGGTCGATGTTGTCGACGCCGACTCCCTGCTTCAGAATGTATTTCAGCTGCTTGGCTGCGGCAATGTCAGCCTGTGAGATGCGAGAATCTGAGCGAATGATAAGCGCTACTGCGTCTTCTCGCCAATGCTCTTTGGCTGGGTCGGTGGGAAGGATAGTGGACAAGTTGGGCGAGGAGAGCAGTTTGGCGATGGCGTCGGGGTGGTAGGGGTCTAGCACGTAGACCTTGGTCGCCATTTTGCGTTATTTGGTTTTCTTTATGCAAAATATGGACTGTATAGCACCAACTTGTCAAATCTGTGCTATTTAATTGTATACATGTCTGTCGATGTCGTCACCTGATCGGAAATCTTCCGTGCGGGGAGCCCGCCCCGAGGACTCCATATCGGACTTCTGCCGGTCTATCAACTATACAATCGGGATTCCTGAGTATGAGTTGTGGATATCAGTGAAACTCTAGGAATGGGTTCCAGGAAGAATGTTCTAGGAAAGATGAAATGTCAAGGAAGCAATCATGTGACCCGATTTTTTAATAGTAAAGTGATGATTGACATACATTCTGCTGGGACATTGAACTCTTTTCTATGTCGGTAAATTTTCCCAGTAAAGTATCAATTGATGAATTCAACTAGATTCTGTGATCAGTGGCGTCAAGAACAGGGCGAAGAACAATTTATTATTTCCAAGGTCAACGACACCGAGAGATCATCAAATGTCTTCAGATGCCGGGAGTCATAGTTCAACTGCAACGAACGGCGCAAGCTAATAAATCCTGACCCAACAGATAAATTCAGGAACTACGCAATCGTTAGAATTTCTGCGATCAAACACACCGCTTCGACCAAGACCCATACCCAGACCTCAACCATCTCGAGAGTGTCACAGGGATGCTCGAGTGGCAGCGATAAAAACCCAGACGCATTGGGCCTATTATCAAGCACCCCGCCGACAATAGCTGCGTCGGGGGCGGGCCCAAATCATGCACGCGATCGATTGACCTTCCAATTTTGGTAGTATCTGCATACATATGTATGCATTGATGCATACGCCTGTAGAACGCGTGGTTACTCGACGTTCAAGATGTTGTCTCCCACTGCCACATCATGCGTTTCTCCATTAAATCCACCATGGATTGACCCAACCGAGGATTATTACCACTACGTAGTATCATGCATGCGTATGCCATCAACAGATGTTTCAACAAGCCCCCGGAAAATCCAATTTTCTCATTATTGCTCTCGAGGGAGTTCGAGTCAGGGCGGACGGAGTGTTTCCGGTGCCGGGGGGGGTGGGGGGGGGGGGGGGGTGACATGGGATGGGGTTATTTTCTGTATACTGCATGACTACACCAAACTCCGTTGCAACTTCAATTTTACGGTTTCATATGATTGAGTAATTAAATTGAAATATTAGAATGCAAACTGTCCTGTAGGTAACATATACGGAGAATTATGAAAAGAAAATATACACAGTAAGAGAGCGAGAGAAAAATCAAGTGATAAATCGAAACATGACATTCCGGTCCGCCTCCTCGCTCACGTCAATGACCACGTTCGGATCCGGCTTGCCGTACTTTTCGTCGCGTTTTCGGTTGATGCGCTCGAGGATGCAGTGGTTTGTCAACGAGAGCACGGCGGTGGCCACGCACATGGCAAAACACACCCAGTGGCCCTTGCGGAATTGAGGGCCTTCGGTTGACGGGAAGAAGAAGCTGCCGGCAATCGAGCCTAGGTTGCCAATTGACGTGTAGATGCCCATTCCGATGGCTCGTTTGGTTTCGTTGCCAAAGTTGTTGGCCGTCCAAGCGTGCGTGGGTGGATAGGTCGCGTAAACGCAGGCGACGGCAACACACTGTTTTGTTAGTCTTTGTTCTTTTCTGAAAGGGTTGACTGTGTACATACCACCATTCCGTACTTGGCATGAAGCTTGTCCTCGCCCAGAGTCGCGAGGCAGACGTAGGCAACGGCAGCGACGGTCGAGAGGGCAACCATGTGCAGGCCTCGGTCACGGAATCGATCAGACGAGTATGAAGTAATTAACATCAGGGCAAAGGCGCATGCGTATGGTGGGACTGTCATCAAGTTTGCACTGGACGAGGAGTGATATCCAAGGTCTGTCTTTTTAGTATATATTTCACAGCAAGTATTTAAAAAGGAATACGCACTCTGGATCAAAGTCGGCAAGAAGCCCGAGATCGAAGAAAGCAACGCAGCTGTCGGGACGTAGATAGAAGCTAAATGGACGTGTCAGCAAGCACCCCGAAATATAGATCTTTAGAACACACCCTGCATGTACACCTTCCAGTCGGTCAGAGTCCAAACGGCATGCTTCCACCGGATCTTGCCAGCGCGGTCGTAGGCATCTCGGTGATAGCGTGCCACGGCGACTTCGTTCTGCTGTTTGTTGAAGCGCGAGTTCTTCAGTGGACGGTCAGGCAGACACCACAAACAAAAAGCGCCCAGCAAGAAACCGGGGATGCCCTCGATGATGAACAGCAGTCTCCAGTTCTGCACGTGCGAGTTGATATGGCCGACACCGTAGGCGATGAGACCGCCAAACGCACTGTACCTGTTAGTTTATGTTTACTCGTGTCAAGAGAGAAAGTAATACCCAGCGACGGCTGTGGGACCTAGGAACCAAAACACACGCATGCCCATCTCGTCACGGCGATACCACAAACTCAGGTAATATACAATGCCTGTGCCAAACAGCCCCTCAAAAGCACCCATGCAAATGCGGCAGACGAGAAGACCAGCTTCATTGAATGCCACAGTCTGGAGCACGCACACAACACACCACGAACAGACGGAGAAGGCGATCCACTGAGACCGAGTTAGGATGATCAATTTTTTTTTTCCTGGTCTTAAAAGATAAAAGTACCTTGGACGGAGGAAAAACCCGGTATCCCAGACATCCGGGCACCTGGAACAGCACCAGGCCGACATAGAAGATCATGACAACGGTTTGCCATTGCACCGAGGAGAGCGAGCTGGTGCCGGGACCAACGCCATTATCAGCAGTATCGCGGCCGCTTGAGATGCCCAGCAGCTTTGCATTCTACAGGTGAAGTGTAAACGTCAGAGGAGATCCACATGGAACAATTGACTGAAAGACATAGGTCCAAATCAACATACAGCAATGTTTCCGCGATCAATGTACTCGAAAAAGTACAGGGCGGAGATGACAGGCAAGATGATGGAGTCGAGCTTGCGCATGTAGGCGCGCTCGCGGGCGCGGGATTCAGGCGAGTCGTTCAGCACATCGAGGGCTTTCTGGCGCACATCGTCCGGAGCGATTTCAGCCTGCTCAGAGCCCTTTTCGCGGTCGTCGTCGTCAATGTTGGTGGTGGACGACGTGGCGGCCGTTACGGGCGCAATCTTCTCCGAGTCGGCGCGCATCGAAGAGACGGAAATAAAATGTAGAATGTACAGTCAATTGGGAGATAGAAAAAGAAAGGAAAAAAAAAGTGACAGATGGAAACAAGAAGAGACAAAAAAGAGCAATAATATACAGTACTTTCACGGACGCAACATGCTGGCAATGGGGAATTAATAATATAAGTAGTAGCACAGCTAAGTACTTAGTGAGAGGAAAAGAGTCTGGTGGTGAGCGCTGCAAGTGTAAGTCAAGTGCAAGAATACCGCTGCGGCTAAGGCTGGCCGGGGCAACGATCGCCGCCTCAACACGCGTAGCCAACCACGCCGCACTTGGCGCAATCGGGTTAGCCCGCTGAGAGAGTCGGGAAGACCATGGGTTGTCAGACGGCCCCGGATTTCCAGAGTTGAAACATGAAACTTCGAACCATAGAATTCCCCATTGTCGATAACATACTGATAGTCCTCTGCTGCTTTTACTAAGAACAGTTCACGACTCAGTGTCCTCGAGCGCCTGTCGCGGTAAGACGCGCTGCTGATTGGGCCGGCCCGCTGACTAAGGCGGGGCCCGGGGTTACCCCGCGGAAACTGGCCGCGGGAGGCGCGTCTTTCCCGGACTTCTTCCTGACTTTCTTCAGTCTTGATAGAGTTTTGTTCTTCAGCGTTTACTGGCACTTTTTATCCTTATCAGAATCGACACTTGCATTATTGACTTATCAAGTTATTATCAACGCCTCTCGCCGAGGCAAATCTGCCCCTCCACTGACGCGCCACAAACCCTGCCCCTCCCTCCTTCTTGCCATCGTAGTAGTGCGTCGGCACTACTCCCTACTTTAGTAGGTAGATTGATATTTACTTCTCCCGGCGCTGCTTTTGTGCTTGCACCTAGTGGAGACCAGCCGATGGAATCCCCGGATACATGACTTGTCGACTTTGCTATGTCCTCGTCCTCATGATCCACTGCTCAACGCCTCGCGGAACTTTGCCGGCAAACCCCATTGTACGTGCACGTGGAGGAGAAGGCAGGCATATTATCCGGTACTCAGGGTCGCTAATGGTTTTTATGGGATTGTTAGTAGCAAAGGAGGCCTCTTTTTCTCGGTGCTATCTCCGTCGCTAGTATATATACTCTATACATACTCCCACCTGATATCCATATTCAATCCAAATTTCTAGCCAAGAGACTTCCTCCTCTTCCCTCTTCCCTTCCAGCTTCCTCTTTCTTGTCACCACCATGGCCACTGCCCAACCCCATATAGGGCAGCCTTTGAGCAGCAGCCAGGGCACGGCCGACTTCGCCCCTATACTGCCTGCTGGCTCCTGGGACTCGCATGTCCATGTCGTCGACGAGGTAAGGAAACATCCAACCCCAACGACGACAAGGAAAGCCCCCGAGAACTAAAAATGACAGGAACGATATGCCTTCCACCCAGACCACCTCTTCCGCCCCAAGAAGGCTAGTCTAGATGACTTGCTCGCCTTTGAAAAGACCCTGGGAGTCTCCCATGTCTGTCTGGTCCAGGTGTCAGTCTACAAGACTGACAACAGACTCCTTGTTGACACCCTGCGCGAGCTGCGAGGCCGAGCCCGCGGCGTCGTGGTTATTGACCCCGACACTATCACGGATGCCGAGCTGGAAGAGATGCATGCTGTTGGCGTGCGAGGCGTGCGCCTAAACATCAAGACCGGCGACCAGACCCTCTCACGCGAATATTTCTGCGATCTTTTACACAAATACGCCCGCCGATTGCGCCCTCGCAATTGGGCTATCCAGATCTACCTCAGTCTGCCTCAGTTCAAACTCATTGCCGACGAGATCCCCAAGTTGAGCAACGCCGAGGGCACCGTGCCCGTCGTCATCGATCACCTAGGCCACCCCGACCAGTCTCGTCCCGTGTTTGAGCAAGAAGGATACTCCGAGTTGATGAGTTCGTTGCGTCGGAAAGAAATTTACTTGAAGCTGAGCGCCACCTATCGCTTCCCCAAGTTGCCCGCGTTGAGTGACTATGCCAAAGACGTCATTTGTGTGGCTCCAACACAGATTGTCTGGGCCAGTGACTGGCCGCACACGGGCTCAATTGAATATAACCCTGGTGGCAACCGCAAGCTCCATCAAGACTATCGGCGTGTGGACGACGTCGGATATGTCAGACAATGCATAGACTGGTGCGACGGTAACGAGGACCTGATCCGTCAAATTTGGGTGGAGAACCCTCGAAGGCTCTGGCAGTATAACGAGCCCGTCCTGCAAAAATTATGACTATAAGATTGCTTCCATGTCTCTTTTCTTTCCTTCTCTTTTCTTCTTCATTTCATTCTCGTCTCGTTCTTCCAGCTCTACTACTTTTTAATGCATCAGAAGGAGCGTTCGGTACTTTCTACTCCTGGAAGGAATTGGTGAAAGTGGCATAGTATGGCTGATTCGACGACAGCATGCCATAGTCGCCTGCTGCCATGCCCTCCATGGATAGAAATGGAAACGTGGGAATCGAGGGGTCCATGACGGGGTGTGCTTGGATGTAGGTTGGCAATAATACTGGGTTTGTTGCTGGTATGTTTGGCGATAGGTTGCGTCGGATGATATCAATGCTCTGTTGGATGCCAGGGCATGATACCTTGGCGCATTCCAGCGCTTCCAAAAACATTTCTATGCGCTCGCGATCGCCTGAAAATCCATCCTTCAGGTCTTCCATCACAATTGTCGCCGCGGTATAGATGCAATACGACATGAGATATGGGATTCGGTTAAATCCAAATGTGTTGCCATAGCCCACAACGATCGATTCAACCGCTTGAGACGCCTGGCGGCAATTGGAACGGCAGTCAGGCGCGCTCCGGAATGGGCGGTGCAGAAGGATGACGCTTGTGTGGTACAGGATACTGAGGCCATCAGTATATAATATAGTATAAAATAGAAAAAGAAAAATGATAAGCTCACTTCAAAGAAATGATATGAGGCGGCGGCAGAATAGCCGGTATATTATTAGTGTCGATTCGAAGATGCGGCGGCAGAGTGGCCCACCAAAGGTCCAGCTGATGACGGATGTTCCGCACCAACGTGCCGACACTCTCCGGTTTCCTACCGGAGTAGAGACCGAGAACAATGTCATTGACAATCACACACAATTTGCATTTGCTGATGAAACATGAAACCGTGTAGCACGGAGTCTCCGGGTAGTTTTTCAAGGGATCGCCATCGGCCCCGTAATAAGGTAGCCATGGTTCATGTTCGGCAAAATCATCCACTGTTACTATTAGAACAACATCCCCGAGTGAGCACTTAGGACATACGTAGGGTTAGATCCACCATGGGGGGCTCTCGCAGTGCAGGCATTCTGCCAAGATACAAACTCATCGCCCTAGCGTTTGTTAGCGGGATGCCTTTAAATGGTTGAAAAGAGAACCTCACTTATCCCAGCAAAAGCATGACCAGGCCAGTCGCTTTCTTATTTCTCTGTCCTCGGCACTGCATGTCGTCGGATCGGTCTTATTGAATAGCCCCAAGTCAATAGCCATGCGGAAAGCAATCCCGCTGTACAACCATGCATGGGAAACGTCGCCCTGGCCAACTTGACGCGCACTAAGTTGTAGCAGTGCTTGCACTGTGGGAATCGAGATGTTGTCTTGTATTTGCTCGCCTAAAAGAAGATGTACCCGCATAAGCAATTGCGACGCCAGCTCTTTATTGGTGAATCGCGTTGAGTGACAACACATCACACTCAACAAAAGCTGAGAAAAGAACTTTCCACCAGATCCCATGTCACCTGTGAATGAATTAGTATACGTGTGTGATAAAAGCCAATCTCTCTTCGAAGCATCTTACGCATGAAAGCAGGTCGATATATGAACATAAACACAGGATGGATCCATGTCCAGTGCGTGTTGAGGAGCTGATCGACTAGTTCCCTAGGAATATCGACGCGCAAGGCGGCATTGCCCATTGAAATTTCTTCCATTCGTCGAGAGTGAAGGGCACTTGTAACCAAATTCGTTCGTGCCTCGCTTTTTTCGTACTCGGAAGAATCGTCGGCATCCGCTTCTGAGAATGGCTGGTCCAATGCTGAAGTAGAGCCATAATATATAAACTAGAAACATCCAAATCAGCAACGCATTCCCGGCGAGCTGGAGTCGTGATACCTACCCGGCCGTTTGCATCTACGTTGAGGTCCGGAAGCTCGGGAGCTGGCCCGTGAGCTTCGATGGAGTTCGACGTTGATTCTGGGCTCACTGGCGAGGGAGCAAGCTTGGTGGCTGGTGTTTCGGCGCTGTCGGCAACGGGGCGCGATTCGCTAACGATCAGTTCGAGTTCTTGTAATCGCTTTGCCATCCATGTAATCTGGGACATGGGCGGTGCCTTGTCGTAGCAACATTCATCGTGATAGGCTTGGCAGATCAAACACGAGGGTTGGCCGCCGTCGCAACGTGTCTGTGGGCAAAGTTAGCATCAACTAAGGTTTTCTGCTCGCAGGAAGTTGTTCATGCCAACCTTTCTTCTCCGGCAATTGGCGCAAGTCAAGATATAACCGGAGCGACGATGGCGTTTCCTGGCGGTGGCAGTGGAGGACACAGAGCTGAGCCGGTCGCGCGGACTGAGTGTCGGTCGCGACGCCATTACCTGTGTGAGGGACGGGGTATTATCTGATGCAGCGAACCGCAGTGATTGCTATAACAGCCGGCCGGATATTGAGGGAGCATTAAAGACGGGTTTGAATTAAGATTGGTGATATTGCCCCTCCATGAGTCGGGAGTTTGGACGGAAGCGACCAGAGCGAGTCGGCAAAGCACCCACAACGGGCAAGTTCCCTAGACCAGTAGACAGACGACAGGTAGACCCCACCACGACGGAAACATGGGCGTTTGCAGCAGAGTCAAGACGAGCAGCGGGCAGGAGGAGTACTAATAATAAGACCGCGGGCCGCAGATCATTGCGATCAAGGAGGTCCAGGATTCGGGACGGCAGATCGTGCGCCGGGAAGTCAGAGGGTGGTCAGTGGTCACTGGTCGAGGAGCACCGCAGTGAGCAGGGAGGGGGCGAAAGCGATAATAATAATGTTGTTCTGTTAATAACAATCTCCCAAGGCTAGCCCACAGCTAATTTCTCAGTTGATCGTGCGGCACTACGGCAGGTCAGCCACCATCTCCGCCGTTGGTCGTTGCTCCTCGCTCTCGGCTGTTCCGTTTATTCGCCTCGGCAACACGCTAATCCGGTGGTGATCTACAGGCGTCTTGAGGTCTGGAGGGCCAGAGCCCACCACCGCGAGTACGTACCCCAGAGTATAGCGATGAAGTGGGACGGCCCTCGCAGATCTTGATGTGGGCTGTGCCCATGGAACGAGAACAGAGCTGAAGCGATAAAGGGGTGAAGAGTGAAGATAGGAACAATACAGGAGATGAGTGACGAGAAGAAAAGCAGGAAACGTGCTGCGTGGAGGAAACCTCTCGCTGTCTTCTTTGCGCCTTCCATGCTGCACTGCGAAGTTCGACCGCGTGCGGCAGGAGCTTCCTTCCCGATTGGGCAATGCGAGCGGGGCCGGTCTATCCAATAGTAAATGGTGTGTCTCCCTGCCGGACAAAGTTCACGCTAAGCGCGGGACGGGAAAGGCGGCTCTCGGCGCGGTCTGATTTAGTATTCGCTGTTGCTATTAATAATATTAATTATATTCGGCGCGTCTGCAAATCGGGCGCTCGCTAGTACGATAGGCAATAATTTGACAGCCCTGCTTATTAATTTTATTCTCAAATCACCATAGGGCGGTTTCAGGTGTCTTGTTTGCAAACCTTGGCCCCTTCCGTTCGTGCTTCCCTGTCTGGTCTTACGTACCCGGCTCCACCGGCGTGGCGTTCATCTCAAGAGTCAAGACGCCGATGTTGGGCATGAATCTATGAAACAAGTTCATACGACGTTAGTACTCCGCAGATTGTGGTGATGCTGTCAAAAGGAGGCGCAAAAAGCGCCAAGGACACGTCAAATGAAAATTTAAAAAAATTATTTTTGTTGTTGTCTGCGGAGAAATTGGTCAGCATAACCGTCTACGCCGCCAACACCGCCAACCCCGGACGGGGATACGTATGTATAGTTCACACTTGACGCATAATAATAATCGTTTAATCCTGTAATCAGCCTTGGCGATTCGCAGCACGTTCGCCGTAAAATCAAATACTAACACAATGACATTAACAATAGAACGATACGAAGATCCTACTCTGTAATTATAAAAATTTAAATTGACAAGTACGTACCACTTGTTGGGGTAACGCGGCCGCAGCCCAATCAGAGCGCGCACAGCTGGTCTTACGCTGCATGTGCAAGAGATAATTACCCCCCAGAAAAACCAACTATGATCGACACGAGTTGTTCCTGTTTAGGCATGGATTTGTACGTAGTCTTTTTTTGGGAAATTTTCTGCTCTCCTTTGCTTTTCTTTGTCTTGACGCTCAGTTTTCAAGACTCAATCACAGTGCAGGCACTGCTCGTCGGGGGCTTTTCAGAATTCCAGATGTCGTATTCATCCTTAGCTGCATAAAAAGTTTCAACTTCTACCTGTGCAGAGTTTGGATTAAGGAGGCAATCTTTGATGTTCAACTGGGAATAACCACAATTGCCGCCTGCATTGTTTCCTGTGCGTCACTGCATATCCGTACCCTTTTGTAGACCGAGCGTACGGAAATCTCCGGATGCGCTATTTGCTACCATGCACGTCGGAAAGACTACTATCACCCGTATTATTATGGTACGTAGATGAATGCCCTTGCTTCGCATCATAGTTGCCGGTGGTATAAGCCGGGGTGCGTCAGTTCTTGCATAGCAAGCAGAGCGTCCTACTACGTGAAAAAGTACGTAGCACGCAGCCCACTCACTTCCCATAACAGGTGCCAAATGCCGATCAATCGATGTTGGGTGGCTGTTAGTCGTAGTACGGTGTGGCTGGTAATACCAGGTATAGCATCCAGGAACCCTGCCTGCAGCCCAACTGCGGCATTTTTGCTTGTCCAAAGAATGGGTTTGATCAACTGTTGGTGGCACGCTTGAACGTACGATATGATGAAGTATGATATTCAATCATGTCGATAATTGTAAAAGAAAAGACCCTCTCACTATTATAGTAAAACGAAGAACCCTACCTTCAAATGTTAAGGAATCTTTTTTTTTAAGGAGTCGAGAATTGGGTTGAATTTGGAATCCTACATGATATTCGTCAATACCCTAAAATCAAATGTCTAGAAGATTTTTCTATGATTTTATCTCTTACCATACGATCGATAACCCTTAATCTAAGGGAACTTTTGTTTAATGAAATTATGTGAGACTTCCTATATAAGAAAACTTCAAAATACTATAGACAGGTAAATATATGTATTGGACTACTACGAAAAGTAGGATAAGGAATTCCTTGGATTGAGGAATTAAGACCTTTGCAAAAATTGATTTCTTAATCATAGGTTTTAGAATTCCCCTCCCGGGGAGAAGCCCGGCGGCGCCTTACCCCGCGTGGAGCCAACGGAGCGGATCGCTATAGATCAATTAATGTTTACCTCTTCACCGATTAGAAACATTACAACCAAAAGACGCGATCGAGACAGAAAAGGATCATGTCTTCCTACAGACCATATGAAGGAAAGCTCGGAATCGTGACCGGTGGCTCCCGAGGTGCGTGAACTATCGATCAATACCAGACTATAACCAATGGATGATATAGATCAAGCTAACATATCACAACAGGCATCGGCGCCGCAGTCACCAGACGCCTGGCCGCCAAAGGCTGCAACCTGCTGCTCATCTACACCTCAGACTCGTCCAGAGCCCTCACCGAGGACATCGCCGCCGAGCTGACATCCGCCCACAACATCCGCGTAGCTCACGTCCAAGCCGACCTGAACGAGCCGGTCGTGGCCACGCCCAAGATCATTGACGCTGCCAAGGCATTCTACAAATCCTACCACCCAGAGACCGCCGCCAAGGAGCTGCAGGTCGACATTCTGATCAACAATGCCGGTGTCGGGTCGAACCAGTTCCTAAACGATCCCGTCAAGGGCGCCATTGACGAGAAAGAGTACGCGCGCGTGTACAACGTCAACGTGCTGGCTCCGCTGCTTCTCACGCAGGCTGTGGCCCCGTTCCTCCCGACAGACCGGTCCGGCCGCATTGTGAATGTGTCCAGCGTGTCGTCGTCCATTGGCTACGAGGGACAGTCGGTATACGCAGGAACCAAGGCCGCGCTTGAGGCTATGACGCGCTGCTGGAGCCGCGAGCTATACGACAAGGCAACCGTCAACGCAGTCAACCCTGGCCCCGCATGGGGTGACATGTACGCGCAAGCCGGCGAGAAGTTCTGGAAAATCAACCAGCCGTACGTCGACGCGGCTCCGCTGGCGGCGTACAACGGCGAGGAGGACGTGCTCAAGACCGCTGGTGACGATGCCGAGCGCTTCGACAAGACTGTGCGAGAGGGAATGGGAAGCCGGCGCCCGGGCTTCACCAGCGAGATTGCCGGCACTATTGACATGCTGTGCAGCGAGGAGAGCGGATGGACGACGGGCAGCGTGGTGTGCGCCAATGGGGGAATGAAGATGTCTATTGCGTAGTATATCCCGGAAGAAAATAGAGTACATATCACACATATCATACCATCCCAGTGTCATTCCAAAATCAAGGACCTACAAATTCTTGCTGGCCCACAAGATGCCCATGATACAGCTCCAGTTGCCGCTCCACCAGGCCACTGACCGGATGTAGCTGAGGCTTTTATCTTCGATAAAGTAATACGCCAGCGCATACACCACACGGCTCGCCGAGTACCAGACGCCGACGAGATCGATCGTTTCCGTGTCGACTTTGGCGATATTTGCGAGGATGACTGCGATTATCAGCTTTACTCAAGACCCAAGACCACAAGAAGAGGAAAAGAAAAGACATCACATACTAGCTGCCGCAAAAAATGCAAACCCCTCCACCGCATTCTCATGCGCAGACTGCTGGCGCGTCATGCGATCAAGTTGACGGCGCGTAATCTTGCCCTCGCTGACCGCGCGCTCGCCGTACTTAGCCAGATCGTGGCGCGGATTACGGTTGTCGTCGATGCCAGTGAGAAACTTGACTGGGCGTGCCGACAGCGCGGCGTATGCGAAGAACCAGTGCGCCAGCAGGAAGCCTGCGCTGTGGTTGACGCCGGTGTTGATGCCGAGGGTGGATAGAATTGAGCTCCTGCGATGAGAAAGTTAGTTTGTGAATTGAGTCATGTACAGGGAGATGAAACTTGCATTTTGGATACTGGTTTTGATAGAAAGGATCAATTCAGGAACGTATTTTCAATAGAAGAGAAAACAGGAGAGTTCTATAAGTAGTCTGGATCAATGCCATGACCGCATCGCCCAATGCGGAAAGTGCGGATCGACAACATTGAACCTCGGCTTGTGGATTGCTGGTCCCAACATTATTGGGACTATTCAAAGTTTACATAGGAATAGTTAGATCCTTTTCAACTGGACGCCTACTGTTATACTCGAGACAAACCTCTTTTTAGCCAATCCTGTCGACATTGGAGCCCACCTCCTTTTGATCTCCACTACAGATCTACAAGATACAGTGCATGTGATAAGTCAAGTGATATATTGATCGCATTTACATCAATTGATATATGTACATTAATTCGTTAAAGCAAGCTCAGGGGTATCCATTATATACAACTCTTCGAAAACACACGAAAGTCTTGGCCTTTAAAGCTTCACTTCGCGCATCAGGTCTCCGCTGCGCCGCCGACGTATCGAGCGTAAGTGTAGCGTGCTCATTATGGCCACGCCTCCGACAAAACACACTTCAGCCAGCACGCCGAGCTGCGAGGGCGACAGTCCAGTAGCGTTCACCCACGACGATTTCAGCTCAAAGGCATCCGTATATCCAAGCACGTTGCCCTTTCGATCCAGCGCTGCAATGCGGAATTCCGTGTCTCGGTCATACAGCCGGGTCTCAATCGCGGTTTCAAACCCTGTCTTCTGAGTCCGTGCGACTCCGTGGAATTCTCCTTCTTCGGAGATCCCATCAACATGCATAGTTGGGTGCAGCTTGGCCTGCAGCTGCCATTCGGCAACCTCGGTGGCTCCGTTCCAGTGGACAAAAACCTTGCCCCCAGTCACCGACGCAACAGGCTGCGTCAGTGGTGTACCGACCCACGGACCTTTGGAAATCTGCGACGGACCGCCTTGTTTGTGGCCAACTAAGTGTGCCCTGCGAAATCGTACATCACAAAGCACAGTTCCATCTTGGCTGAATTCACTGTATCCAGCCTCGCCACCCCAGCCGATAAAGATATTGCTGGTGTCCTCGAGAAGCTGCATGTTGCCCTGAAATTGCGTCTTTGATCTCTCGGGATTGGTGTATGTCTGCCGCACGTGGGCGACTCGGTTCTGAATGTCGAGTTGGATGAGCATGCCGTGGCTTTCAGACGGGGCACTGTGCGGGTGATGGTCTCCGTTGCTCTCTAGTACCGTTAACGTGTCGTTGCCATGCCATCGGGCCTCGTGCGGCCACTTGAATTGCACATTGGGCCGCTCGCCGAAATCCATGAAGCTGTTTCCCTTGCCTCCCAAGTTCCACAACACCTCGCCGGTTGATCGCTCGATACAGCTGACCGCGTGCGTGTGGCCGGCCGAGATGATATAGTCCCCAGCGGCGTCTTGGTCGACGTTGTTAATATGGAAATAGTCAAATGGGTGACGCTCGGTGCCCTGTCCTTGTTCGAACCTCTTGTAGCTATGAGCTATGGGCACATGCTGCGAAGACCGCCATTCAAAGATGAGCTCGCCACTGGCGATATCGATCTCCTGAAACACGCCGTCAAAAATCCAGCCGTCCTTCGGTCCACCAACAGACGAGAGATCGGCCTGTCGTTTGTCATGCGCGGTGATTAGCGCAGTGTCACGACTAGTGATTGTGAAATCGTGCGGGTGGCCGTAAATGTCACCGACTGGCGAGACAACGTAACGTTCGTTGTAGCTCGAGTCCAGCTACCGAAAGTTAGTTTCCAACCATCCCCATGAGAATGACCAATCTCTTACCATGTAATAGTAGCCTGGCCCAAAGGGCTTCCCGGCCCAATACGTCAGGTAGTCCTGTTGGCGATATCTTTGCACGCGAAAGTTCTGAGTCGCCGCCGAGCTTTTAACAGTCCAGACTAGCTCGCCTTGACTGTCTAGAATCATAGGCTGATGGCCACCGGGTGTGAGAAAGGTGTATCCCGGCTCGCACCGGGCGTCTGACTGGAGAGAATCCGGGATAGGCGACTGTAGATCGAAGGACGCGTAATAGCGCATCACCGAGCCCAGCCCGAGATCCGACCAGGACAGTTCGGACGGATGTCGCCACAAGATCTGCAGACGTTGTATGTTGAGGCCATGGTGGCCAGCGGACAGTGCGAGTATCGACAAGAACAGGCTCAAGACAAGGCCTCCTGCAATCAGTACCCTTCGCCAAGGTTTCGATAGACCATGCCGTTGCTGGGACGGCATTTGTAGATGTACATGTCCCTTCTGGGACGAAGATGATGGGCCGGTCATGTCGGGACAGTATGCTCTATCCCCAGGATAACGAGGCCCAGTAAACCATGGCCCTTGGATGTACCAGAGAGAACATCAAACGCAGAAAGTGGGAGACTGGGAGCTTATGAATAATAATGCGGCAGATAAGGTATCGCCCACTGATTACGCGGCCGCCCACTCAGAAGCCGCCAAGACCACGCGGCGCCAAGACAAGCGTCGTCAGCACTCTGGCGCCGATCACGAACTCTTTCTTTGCATGTCATTGTATTATTACTATTCGGCTGTGTGTGATTTGGGTGCTTTTGCGCTTCTATTTCTGCGATGTTTTAATTTCCCCTGGGGCATCATTCACTTCCACTTTGCCCATGTCCTCTGTACTTAGTACTCCCTGTGCACACCGCAACTCCGCCCAATCCATTTGCGGAAAGCCGCCATCAGCAATCAGCCCTCCTTGCCAATAATCCACGAATATACGAAAGCGCATCCGGACTTGGCACTGCGGAGAATGCCTGTCTCCAGCAGCCTCTCCCCCAGCTGTGCTTCTATGAAAGACTGATAGTGTGCAATTAGGGTCTCGGCATGCATTTACTCCTCGGAGTTAACCGTTTGCCGCTCGTAAGACCGCGGGGATAAGTGACCGTCCGACAGCATAATACTGATAATTAATTAATTATGTTGGTCACAGAGTTTTCATTGTTCGTCGTAGAATTAGACTTTTCGAATAGCGTATGATCCACAGATCTTCAGCCTTGTTGTGCTGCGTCTAAGAGCATGGGATTTGTGAGATGCCAGGAACACATTATTATCGTACTATGTTTAATTTCAAGGATTAGCGGAATGCTGCACTAGTCAATAGGAACTTTATTTAATTTCTCTCTATTTCTATGTCATTTTAATATCTAAAAACGCTGACTCTTGTATACATATGCACACCATTTGTGAGCACTACATCCGTGTCTTAAACAACCCCTTCAATCAATTTTCAATATAACAAGTAACGCAACCCATTTACTGAATATTTCTGACTACAGAAGCATCACTCCGATGAATCCCTCTCCTCAGCCGACACACGCGCTTGCTGCATCATCCGCATCATCTCGGCCGCCTCGAAAGCATACTTGCACTTGGCCCTCAACGCTCCACCGTACCGATACATAACCAGAGGAAAAGGCATACAGGCCAGTGTCAAAAACGCCGGTATGGAGCTTGCCCAATGAATTCCCAAATTGTCGTACATTTGATTGGTGAACAAGGGAAACACGGCGCCGACGATAGAGCGGAAGACGGCGGCCGCTGCCAGAACCGAGGCGGCATATATGGTATACGAATCAATCAAGTAGTTGATTACAGGCAGAATGACAAGCACGCATCCAAACCCAAACGGCGCCGAGAGCACAATGCTAACAGACCAGTGGATGCTAGGGTAATTCGTCCATGCAAACGCGAACATGCCAACAGGCAGGGCCACACCGCCCACGATGGCTGGAGGCAGACGAGATTCAGCTGCTGCTGCTTGGGACTGAGATAACTTCGTATACCGTCCGTTATTGTCGTAGATGGCATACCCGACGCCGAAAATGATTCCAACAGTTATGCCCATGAAAGACAGACCCCCAATACCCTCGCTCCATCCACGGCCTTCATTGTAGACGATAGGCATAGCACCCATAAACATGTAGACCGTGCCATATATGATAGCCATATAGAGAGAAGCCACTAGGACAATTGGTTCCCGAAAGAGCAAAACCCAAGGCCGCACCAGCGCTCTTTGAAAGATCTCGGATGGTTTCTTTTTGCCGTGGCTTTTCTCGAGAACACTAATATAAACCTTTCCATGGACCTTCGAAAGCCTGCTAGCCTCTCTGATTAGTAGCACCGGTCCATAAGTCTCGGGTACAAAAATTATGCCCAGAATACCTATCACCCCGATCAAGATACAGCACACCCCTTGGACCCATCGCCACCCAACATTCTCAGAAACAAATCCACCAAGGACAGGACCAAGCACAGGACCGAGAAATGGGGCGACGCAGTAAATTGTCATGGCTAATCCTCTTTGGGCAGGCGGGAACAGATCCGCGATAGCACCACCAGAATTGACCAGCGGTGATCCACCGAAGGTGCCAGCAAAGAATCGCAAGACGAGAAGGGTTGCAACGTTCTTGCTGCCGGCGGAGCCCCCCAAGAAAGCCACCATAGCGACATGTGATACTATCCAGAGAATTCGTCGTCCGTAGAGCTCGGATCTTATCGTAGCCTGGTTAGGAATGGAAGTGTTGAAACTACTTTGTTTAAAGGGTAAGAATACTCACTAACAAAAGGTATATTATTAGCACATGATCAAAAGGGCACTTCGACGAAACATTGAAGTGGATATATTATTACCAAGGGACCCCAGACAGCAGGACCAATTGCAAATCCAATAACAAACAAGGACAGACCAAGAATGAAAACCTCGTTGCTAATATCAAAATCTCGAAAGACCTCGTTGGCAGACACAGAGTAGGCCGAAGACGTGAGCGTGACGGCAAAGACAGACAATGTCACAATGGTCGTGACAAACCACTTTCGTAGCTGTGACCAATTCATCGGATTTCTAGGGTCATCTTTGCGGAACTCGACGATGAAAGGATCGTCCTCCGTGCCGTGGCCATCGTAGGGTTGACTTTTCTCGACCACTCCAGGGTCGCTGGCTATCTTGGATTCGGGGAGTTGAGACATTAGTATTTATGATCCTGCAAGCAAAATAGAATAGTATCGCTAAAATGATTAATGAGAAATTGGAAAAATCCAAGCCTTTAAGTAATTCCAAGCTGATGCTATACAAAGACGGACCCGCATCTGATTGGCTATAAAGTAAGATGTATGTTGAGGACGGATCACAGTTCTATTGGCCAAGAAATTTGAAGTGGGACCTCACATTTGTCAGATGCAGAAGATACAACCAATCACAGATATATCCGCGATGGGTCTGTAGGTCAGCGGACCGCACTGTGATTGGCCCCAGGAGGCCTTCGCGTGCCTGATGTGTGAGACTGTAAGCAGTCGAGACACCTCTTCTTCTCTTCTCATGTTCGAAAACACCATGGAACCGAGTCCTGAGCATGCAAAGCATCAAGATATACACACAAAAACCCTGCGCAGGCAACGATTGAAAGTGTCAATTGCTTGCCACACATGTCGGCTGAGAAAGGCCAAATGCGACGGGCGTCGTCCCGGTATTATTCTTACTGTTCCACCCTTGCATCCTCATAAACTGATACCTACCCTGTTTGCAGCGTGTGGAAGATGCCAGGGAAGAGGGAAGACATGTGCATATAGTCGGGAATCTCTTGCTCGGCAACATGCCCACCGCCAGTCCCCGGCGACACACACATCACCAATTTGCAGTCATGTTTCTGTGCCAATCTCGCCTCCAGAAGCGCGAGCTCGTCCTTTCGAGGCGAAATTAGATTCAAAACTAACAATAGAGCCAATCTCAGGAAATCAAGAGTCTTCCATGTCGGAAATATTGGACAAAAGCCAAGATCCACACCCGGCGCAGGACCAGACGTACTACACCGCTCATGGGCCGTTTGCTACCGGAGTGATGACTGCAATTGATATAAAAGCGGGGATGACACCCCCTACTGCGTCAAATCTCGTTCCATTCGTCGATGCGCCCTTGTTTGGAGAAATTGACCTGGATTCAACGCACAAAGCTCCATACTCGTCCATGAAATTACCTCACCGTGCATACGCCGACAAACTTGTCGCTGTATACTGGCAACAAGTCGAGACTATAGAGCCAATATTAGATCGAGAACGTTTTGTCCGCGGCTACGACGCGCTATACACCAGCGCTAATGCTTTTTATCACTCTGATGGCGAAGTCTGGCTCAGCATACTTAACATTGTCTTTGCTCTCGCAGTACAAAGATCTGAATCAATCCCTCTGAGACGACGAGAGGAAGAGGCCAGTAACTATTTCCAACGCGCCTGGGCGGTCCTTCGTCCCGAGACCATTCTCTGGAAACCTGGGTCGGTCGAGCTGGTGCAGTGCTTGATGCTGATGAGCCGATACCTCCACTGCACCAATAACCAACACAAGACATGGATGACAGCGGGCTTGGCGATGAGAATTGCACAGAGTATGTGTTTCAATATCCCGGAAGGATCGTTGGTCAAAGATTCTTCCAGTGAGAAGAGACTAAAGCAACGAGTTTGGGCTAGTTGTGTCGCCCTAGACAGGTAAGTTTGATCAGTAAAAATGAGACTGGTTGCTGAAGTCACTTAGATGTGTTTCCTGGTCCCTCGGCAGGACATTGGCTCCGTCCCTAGTCCTATTTCCTAACAACGTTGATTCCTTGTCTTCCAACGGCAAAGATCAACAAAACGAAGGAGATGGTGCGCGACTTAGGCGGGAACTGGAGTTTAATGAGATCGGAAACCAAATTCAATTGGCACAAACCCAGACTAGGCTCGGTGTAGCTGCTAAATTTGGACTTCCACGTTTGTATCAACAGGACGAGTACCACGCTATCGCGGTGCAGCTAGATGCCTCCCTCAACAAGTGGGAAGCGAACCTGAATCTGCGGAATATTGCAAATGTGTCCGACAAAAAGTCTCGAAGAGAAAGATATTTGCTTCATCTTCGGTAGGCAAGACGTCCAATCTCCAATATTTATCGTTGCCAGGGTTCAACCTGGATTTTCTTCCAAACTCTGATAATATGTAATGCTGATACAAGCTTTTAGTCTTCTTCACTCTCGAATATTCTTGTACAGACCCATGCTGGCGCGCTTCTATTCTTTGAAGTCTCGCATCGTAGCAATTAAGACATCTGAAACCCCCAGCTTAGACGATCGACTTCTTCGACAATGGGCCGTAATGTGTGTTGAGGCAGCACAAAAGCTCACATCATTAATTATCGAGACATTTGAACCAGACGAGCCAATTGGTATCCTGCCGTGGTGGTATCGAATTTTCTATCTTCACATGGCAGGGATCAACTTTTTAGCATCCATGTTTGAGCCTGATCTGTTCACAGAGTCGGTGGCACAATCCTGGAACGACGTCCTGTCCACTTTGCGTGCGCATGAGCACCTAAGCGCATACGTCTCACAATGCATCCGGACATTTGAAACGCTTTCGACAAGAATCCTTCAGACGGGAAATTCAAACGCAGATACGTGTGACAATTTCCCGTGTGTCGAGGAAACATCAGGCTCATTTTTTGACGACTTTTTCCAAAGCATGGGCTCTGACTTGGACAACTTTCTCTTCTGCGCTGATGATTTATTTAACGTTGTCGCACCTCGATTTGAGACAGGTCATGAATAAGGAGAAAAGATGTTTAAAACAGATCTTTTGCCTTTGGCCGTGTTTTACCTCTTTAATTTGGTAGTTTCTTTATTCGAAAGAAAGCTTGTCCCACATGCATCAATCTACTAGGTGCATTGTCGTCCTGTATATGGAAAGGCATTGGGGCCATTGTTGAGGTGGGGGCATACGGCTTCTATACCATACAGCACTTGTTTCCACGGCTTCCAAAAGCGAATGAGGCTGGTGTAGGCAGCAGCCTTCTCGACAGTTGAGCTCATCAATTATGGATGAAATGTTAAAGGCCGTTCGGAAAAAATGGCTCATTGATGCGCGTTCCATCCCATCAATATTCACAAAGCAAAATACATCGAAACCACCGAGTAGCCTTTCGATTTTTTCGTCCTTGGGGATCAGTTCACGAAATCCCAATAGTAATTTGTTATGTCACCATGCGAAGTTGCGAGGCTGCGAAGGGCCTGGCCTAAGCCAACATAGAGAATGGGGGCCGAAAGCATCCTGACCGCTGTACGTCGCCACTAGTCATCATAACAATAGTACTATGATGGCTTTTTGTTTAAAGACACACCCAGTCGTCTCAACCGTCGATTGCAGTTTTTTTTCTCAATTGAGAAACATTTGTATTGCATGTGCAAGCTCGACAATGCCTGCATGGCTTCGTCGACGTCGGAAGAGTGTACAAGAGACGCCGTTTTTATCTCTGCCGACGGAAATCTATTTAATAATTTTAGAGTATCTCGATATTCCCTCGAAAATTTGCGTGCGACTTGCCTGCCGCCAACTATATTTTGTACTTCCTTCGATTCCCAACGACAAGCTGAATGGCATCAAATCAGACGTTTGCAACCAAATCCTTAGGCGAAAAGCTTGTCTTAAATGCAACGTTGTGTACGATGCTGCCGCTTTTCCACAATTGGTCGGCACACCCCCAGACCTACAAAGGATACAACATGCAACCGAAAAGCAATCAAATATGAAGATTGCTGTTCAAAATGCGAAAAGAATCGGCGACCTCAAAGCCAAAATGAAGCGATATGGTCTGGTCTACGCGAGCCCAGCACCGAAGCAGCTGCCAGAAGCCAGTTCCTGGCCAGACAATAGCAGCAAACGATCGAAATGGTCAACCACCAATGGAAAATACATCCAGTGTCGCCTGCCCAGAGGCGGATGGGTGCATATTATTCACCGGAGAGATACCAGTGCCCACCTGTTTGAATATCGCGGCTTCTGCGGTTGGGTCTACCAGGGATTCCCTTTTCGTCTCAATAGGAAGAAATGGATTTTTCACTGTGAATGTCTTCGGTGCTCGCCGATATTAAGCGATGTTCACAAAATTTGCTTCTATTGCGATCCAAATGATTCCAGATATATATTAAACACCAGAACTGCCCATGAACGGCATTTGTTAAAAGGCTCTGATCCGGGCAAAATTCTCTTAAAAACATCAAGACACTGCTACGGAGAGGAAACATCATGGGTCGGCCGGCGGAGAAATACATGCATACGCGAGCTGGAGTACGGAGGAAACTTTATCCCACTCAAAAAGCGACCCAATGCATGTTATGTCTGGCAGCCGGCGGACATGCCATCGTGGGAATGGAGCTGGTGCGGTGCCTGTAGCCCTTACTATACGCCAGGACCGCACAGTCGCAAGAAGAAAGACCGTGAAGGATGGAACGATCCTGCGCTGTGGGGGCTTGACCAGTGTCGTCGACGGTGTGTGCCTCACCGATACAATCCGGACAGGAAGTTGATTCTGAGTGAGGTTGAATATATTCTTGTGTGAGCAGTGAAAGGAAGGTTAAATTTATAGACTGGAATTGTGAAATTTGAGCTAAATTCTACTAGCAGCTGTAAATTGTCAGCTTCGAATCTTTAATATCGAATAAATGTTACACATGTCGGCTATTAAATTAATTAATTGATGTGGAATATTGAATACTTGTACATGTTTGACATCAATTGACGTAACACTGGTGACTTTAGCGGTGAAATTGTATGGTGTTGGAATACACGTATATAAATCTCCAGATGTCCATCTGCACATGTGGATTGTTGACAAATTGTATTTTTGTACCCAACACCATCCTCAAGAGATTTTAAACTTCAAAGCTGTCAAATAGCAATATCCACAAACCGATTCTGGATAAACCAACATGTGATATGCCAATCGACATTTTTACTTCCACTTGTCTGACAGTCCGGGGTAAAAACTCCGAGCTCCGAGAGTTGGCGTCGGAGTTCCAGCCGGACATCCCAACTCCGGGCCTTATCTACTCTCTCACCCGCACCAAAATCTCCATGGAAAGTGCAACATTTTAATCGAAATAAGACCTCCTTTTGTGTATTCGGTGTTGGAACAGACACACGGCATGCCATCGAAACGTCGCAATGGCCAGTTGTCGTCCTGCGAGCCCTGTCGCAAGGCGAAACTGCGGTGCGACCATGCAGCTCCGACGTGTGGCAGATGCACTCAGAGACAGCAGACTGAGCTGTGCATTTACCATCCAGCACCCCTAACCCAGCCCAAACCATTAGAGCCATTGTCGCCAGTTCCGAAGAAACGGAAGCGGGGGGCTTCAATTGTGAATGAAAGGGGCATAGCGTCGATTAACCTGCTGTCGAAGTATCGGGTGCAGCCCTCTGACAGCCCTGAGGCCGGCAGCGAGGCAGACGATCATGCAGAGGAAAACCTGCACATGAACAGAACTGTATTTTCACCTGGGTTTTTAGGCCCGTCGAGCTACTGGGCGCCATTTGGCAAGCCCGAAGAAAGTCCGATATTAGGCATCACCCCTGATGCTTCGCCTGGAGAAGATACAGGAAGCCCCTTGGAAGCAACCATGAAAGGCGCATTGGTTGATCGGGACCAGATAGAGTGTGGCGCAAAGATACTGGCTCTTTTTGATGACTTGCCCCTGTACTTCCAATTATTGATGATCCGGTATCAGCTTTGCCATCCCTGGGTATTTGGCCTCAGGTTTGCACGCGAAGTCTTTGGTCAGCTGTCAGAGCTGCGTAAGCAATGGATGCAAGGCACAAAGAACAAAAAATCCCAAACTAAACTCCTGGCGTGCTCTAAAAGAATATTCGACAACAGCGCAAGCCCCATAACAATAGACCGATCGACCACAGCATCTGAATACTTTGCTATCGTCTCCCCAAGGTGGGAAACCATCGCACTCATGTTTTCATGGGTCGGTATCTCGTCAACAATTATACCTGATAATCACGAATGTCTTCGATCTGATGATGGCACGGTGATCGACAGGAACAAACTAAGATTGCTTATGGTTGAGGCCGTTGAGCTTTGCCTGAGCTTTTGTGACAGCGTTGGCGCTATGAGCGATCCGCTATGTTGGGCATTAATCCAGCATACTTCTCTACTGTCTGAAACCCTCGGTGACAGTAGTATGACTCTCATACCCTGGTTTTCTGATATCAATGCACTGCTGACATTTTTTTAATTCAGACTATAAAACTTGGAAACGACTCGGGGATCTGTCGACCGTGGTATTCGCTCTTGGTATCCACTGCCCGGAGAAAAATCCCAGCATTCCATTTTTTTTGATCGAAATTCGTAAGCGTGTGTTGATTGCCTCTTACACTGTGGATAAAACGCTTGCTACCCTACTCGGAAGACCCCCGCGAATCGCGTGGCAATACTGCGACATACAAACCCCTCTTGATCTCGATTACGAAGAAATATTTCTTGCATCGGATGAAAAACGACAAGATGAGCTATCGAAGAAAATCGGCCCGGATGGATGGAATATCGAAGGCCGGATGACATCAGGGTCAAAGGCCAGGTTGAATGCTCTGTGTGTCCCTGTACGAGAAAAAATATTGGCTCTGTCACTATCGCCCCATCCTGATGATGTAGCCGAGAAAATATCGTGAGCTAGACCGCCCTGTTCTTCCTTGTTGTCAAAATTCTTCAAAAAGCTTTTTCTGACTGAATATAAATACTGCAGTGAAATATGGACCGAACACAGACAAGTGCGCATGAACTTGCCTCATTTTCTTCAATGGTCGTCCTCGATCAAAAATGCAGCTAATAGTACACCGTGTCCCACTACGGATTTCTTGGCAAACCTGTATCTTGAATTTTTGAACAATGAGTTCATTCTGTATCACGTTCTTGTTAAGAGAACTGGCCAGGGGAAGACAGAGTTTTTGAATTTGGCACGAGAGATATTAAGTGCAGTGTTGTTAACATTCTCACGTTCTTCCCTCCCCCGAATGGATTTCTACCAGACATGGAATGTAAGTTTACTCTGTCAATTCGTGTCACGCTTTGTCTTTTCTTTTCGACTGTTCAATGACTGGCTATAGCTTTGTTATCTCGGTCTTCCCTGCGCCGGCGTGCTAGCTCGAGAGCTACTTGAAAGATCTCAGAATCAGCAGCACCAGAAGCGCAATCCCAACGACCGACAACAAACCACACCAATTACTGCGCTATTTCCTCGCTCTGAAGTCATCCAGAACCTAAGCGTATTTGCCTCTCATCTGGAAAGCACGCTTGATACCCGAGACGGAAATTATGGAATTGCTCGGAAAGGGTTACACGCCATACGCAGCGTCCTTGACCGTATTCTGTCTGGCGATGATGAACTTTCCAGCAGTGCTGTCGCTGCTGATGCTATTGAAGAACAGGCATTACCGACTGACACTATGGTAATGACAGCTGGACCTGGAGACTGGCCCGTCACGATACCCAATTTTCAATCTGAAGACGGCAACGCGGATGAGTTTATGACGTGGCTGGATAATATCGACTGGGCTCAAGAGTCTTTGTTAACTTTTAGCTGAAGAACATGATGGAATTGATGACATGAAATAGAAATTTCAATCTTACTGTATTATTAGTAGTATTGTCGTGTCTACAAACATTCCGTACAGTACCTAACGAGTACTCTTGAAAATTGAGATAGAAATGTCATTCTTGCGCTCTCATTGGCTGCAGCTCCCCGGCCGCCCCACTAACCTTAATCGGATGTAGCGGAGCCAAGAAGACATGTGAATCCAAATTATCCAATCAGCGTCTGCCAGTGACATGCGTAATTTGAGGCAAATTTCATGGACGAGAGCGAAGCTACTAAAGCTTTCAACAAGTTCTGCGTCCTTCATCCCTCAACATTGATCCTCGAGCAGATGGATCTGGAGCTCTTTCACAAAATCTTCTGTCTGTGAGGGGTCATTTTGCCCTCCAGCGCGCCTCTCCATTCATCCACATACGAAGGGGACCGCAGCAGCTTTCACACATTTTGATAAAGAGCCACAGATTGAAATTACCCTACATACTTTACAATGGAGAAAAACAACCCCGAAATTCTCGCTGCTGCTGGCCAGTCATCTCCAGCAGCTCATGACGTGGAGAAGCAGCCTCAGGAGGCCCAAGAGAAGCAATCTGCATTCAAGAAACTAGGGATACTTGACCAGTTTCTCGCATTATGGATATTTCTTGCCATGGCAGTAGGAATCATTCTGGGCAACTTTGTTCCTAACACCGGACCTGCTTTGCAAAAGGGCAAATTTGTGGGCGTTTCTGTTCCCATTGGTGAGCATTCCATAGTATACTATTTGTTTACTTGTATACTGAGAGTATGCCAATAGCGATCGGACTTTTGGTCATGATGTATCCGATTCTTTGCAAAGTCCGGTACGAAACTTTGCATCTTGCTTTTCGGACTCGTCAAATTTGGGTGCAGATAGCCTTTAGCATCGTTGTAAACTGGATCATTGCTCCATTCTTTATGGTATGCTGGTCTTTCTTTTCGCTACTCGTGAAACAATCACTTACGAAAACGCTATTCAGTTAGCATTAGCCTGGGCGTTTCTGCCCGATGAACCGGCCCTGCGTCAGGGGTTGATTCTGGTTGGATTAGGGCGATGTATTGCGATGGTGAGTCAACCGCGCCCCGAATTCCTGCATGTAGTGATGATATCTAACACTTTGTCGTGTGAATAGGTCCTGATATGGACTGGGCTAGCAGGCGGCGACGGCGAGTATTGCGCTATCCTGGTTGCCATCAACTCTCTTCTTCAGATAGTCCTATTCGCTCCGATGGCCATGCTCTGCATCAAAGTAATTGACGGAGACTCGGTCAATTTCGCATACTCCACTGCTGCCCAAAGCGTCGCTGTGTTTCTTGGAATTCCTCTAGGAGCCGCAATAATCACCCGTTTCACCCTTCGAAGGGTAAGTCCGCGGTGGTACGACGAAGTGTTTATCAAGTGGGCCAGTCCTTGGTCTTTGATCGGCCTTTTGTTCACTATTCTGGTTCTCTTTGCTTCTCAAGGTCGTCAAGTGGTGCATCAGATTGTCTCCGTGGTCCGTGTTGCAGCGCCTCTCGTTGTTTATTTTGCGGTCATCTTCTTTACTACCCTCTTCATCGCATACAAGATGGGATTTGGCTACAAGCTGGCTGCAACGCAGAGTTTTACTGCAGCGAGCAACAATTTCGAACTCGCTATTGCTGTTGCCGTTGCAACATTTGGGGCAGATAGCAACCAAGCTCTGGCGTCAACTGTAGGGCCGTTGATTGAGGTGCCGGTGCTGTTGGGACTTGTGTACGCCGTTAAATTCGTGGCAAAGAAATTGGATTGGCACGACTAGGCGAGATATAGTAATTTGTGCATACAAAAATGATGTTAACAGGATGAAAATTGTTTCGCTATGATGAAAGCCCGGATGAGTACAATATAAGCTTATGCAGATCAGTTCTTTGAGAACTTGATCGAGATCGAGACTTGGGTGACAAAAAAAAGAGCTAAAGGGAGATTGAACTGAAATTTCAGACCACATTCGACCACTGAGAGATAACACCTTGGCTCCGTGGGTAACGAACTTGTAATTCACTGGATATTTGCAGCCCACAAGTGAAGAAAAAAAATGTGATGCTGCATATTCATACAGATATGAATAAATTACAGTTGGAGAAACCGCTAATTACACATTATCAAAAAGCCCGCACGCAACATCAGCGAACACAACACAATTTCTTACTAGTTGGCAAAACAATCATACACAAACACATGCAAGATCATACCGCCTTTGCCATTGGCATTTTCGTTTCCAGAAACCCAGTACCAGGCATTTTACGAATGCCCTTCCCAAGCAGCGAAGACAATTTCTCACGATGAGAATTCATTTCTGCCAGCTTCCGCCGAAGAATTTTCCCACTTGCCGTTCGTGGGATTTCATTAACAAATACAACGCCTCCATCGAGAGCCTTGTAACCGGCAAGGTGTTTCCGAGCAAAATTGTACACTTCCTCAGATGTGAGAAGGGGTCGTTGAGTGTTGTGTCGGACAGCAAAGGCGCGAGGTGCCTCGGTATTACTGTTTTTCAGCGGTACACCGATCACAGCAGCGTCTTTGATGCTAGGATGCTTGAGCAATACGGCCTCGATTTCGGCGGGAGCAACGTGCCATCTTTTATCAAAAAGTTAGCAGATGAGCCGGAACTAGACACGGGAGGAAGGGGTATAGAAGCATACCCGTACACTTTGATCAACTCCTTGGTCCGGCCGAATATGAAATAGTACCCATCTTTCACGTAAACGGTATCCCCGGTCTTGAACCAGCCATCTTCATCCTTGATTCTTTCCTGTGTGCCTCCTTTATATTCAAGTAGAGTTCCTGGGCCTCGTACTTCTAGTTCGCCCGGGCAGTCATCATGCTCAATGATCTTGGCAGCGTTATCCAGGGCTACAACGCGGGCTTCAAACATTGGTGTCGGTTTCCCTATGCTGCCCGAAATCTGATTTTCGCCGAAACGATTTATGAAAGCAATTCCAGTCTCTGTCATTCCCCATATCGGCCCGACAGTTGCTTGTGGATTAAGCAAATTTTGAAATTGTCGCATTGACGGCGCATCAATCGACGCCCCAGCAACGCCTATATACCGCATTGACCTCAGGAATCCAGTAACGTTCGCGGATGACGCTAGAGCCGCGCGGTTGAGAATATGAATCATTGTCGGAACCATATACGTCTCACTGATATTGTATCGACGGACCGTCTCAAGAAACAAGACTGGCTCGAACCGAGGCAGCACGTACGATGGTTGTCCGTACCGTATAGGGCTGATATGAGCCCACTGTGCGCCAAAAGAGTGAAACATGGGCAGACACATCAGGCGGGTCGGATTATATGGAACGTCGTATTGGGCGCTTAGATGCTGTGCAATTATCGCATTGTGAGACAGCACTGCTGCTTTCGGAGTTCCGCTAGTTCCACTGGTAAGAAACATGACTGCCGGAGTTGACTTGGACACGGCGCTGTCTTTGAATGTGTGCCAGGTGGCTTCGCCATGATTCAGAAGATGCAATACGCTGCGGAGGATTGTAGTGTTGCTTTGGTTGGCATGATCAGCATGGATATGACTGTGGCGAATGTCTTTCACAATGCGCTTAATTGTGTTGCTGTCCAAGAGATATATTTGATCTTTGGACACTCCCCTGTCGGAATAAATAGCAAATACCGTTGAAAGGGCGTCGGCGGAGGTTATGACCAGCCTGGGCTGCGCAGTTGTGAAAACATGATCGAGTTCATAGGCTGGGCTTGCTGGATTTGAGCCCATGTAGACAGCGCCGGCGCCGATGATAGCGAAGAAAAGGGCTGAGTATACAATCTTTAGCCAAAGTAGTCAGTAAGTCTTTTTTGAAAGAAAAAGCCCGAGCGAGTCTCTCAGCTCTGCCTTTCGAAACTTACACTATTCGGCAAATGTAGTAGCACGCAGTCCCCCTGCTGAACTCCGGCAGCTTTCAGGCCAGCGATCAGAGAACGAACCAGTGATCTAAACTCGTCTGCATTCAGACAGCATGAGGGGTCCTCGGCGTCTATATACAGAGGCTGTGTCGGATCATAGGCAGTCGTACCACCAAAGGCAAAGGTAAGCAAATCGACAGCGTCATGCTGCCCGCATGTTTTGACACTCATCTTCGTCCGTCAAGACAAATGCATTATTTGGGATTATTCTTGATGGAAGCAAGAGTCCCCCAAGGCTCGGGCTCCCCAGAAAAGTCTCAGCCCATCTCGCAGAAAAGTGGCAGAGCCCGACGCCAACCAGTGGAGTGAGTCTAGCGACTGTACTACGACTACTGTCAGTAATCCGTGCCGACGCCACCAGTCGGGGTTCATGAAGGATGATTAGGGCTCGGCGATAATCAGTGCTTGATTGCAGCTGATTCGATATTGCCATTCCCACTAGCATTCTGATTGGGCACAGGAACACGAGGCTGAGTCGTATATTGCGGCATTCCCTCTTTCTGGTGTAGCTGAAAGCGGCAGATGAAATTCGTAACGGGCGGACTCGCCCGTAGCCAAAAGTTAATCGGAGAGTTTTTACCACCAGGCCAAAAAGGGCAGTTGTGTTGCAAATTTCCAAAAGGGGTTCTTTCTGCGGGACTAGCCAAGGGAAGTTTTCTAGTCGTTGACTTGTTTGGCTCGTCATGTGTCAGCATTTATGTAGTTTTGATAAAAACGGGAGGTTTTCTACTAGTCAGAGCCTATTAATACAGTCAGTTAACATTTGTTTTACTTTGTTTTCCAACTTGTAACCTTGGTTCTGCATCAAAACGGTCACACGAGCCGGAGTGTTGGTGTAGCTGGATTAGGCACCGTTGCTGCATGACAATACGGTGCATTACGCACTGACAAAAGCTTGGCAGGTATTTATCTATTAGCTCAGTGTGTTTGTCGGAGGTAGATAATAAAATATGGGGAATATGCAAAGAATTGATGGAAACTCGGTTCCAAAAAAAATGCCCCAAGAAGAAATATACAAGTATACAACGCCTGCGAGTCTAGTCATGATGCTCTATACAAAATGGTTAAAGACCTGCCGAAAACAATCACCTGTCTCGGCCGAGCCGCTCTTCATCGTCTTCTGTCAGCTCGTACGCTGGCCGGAATCGCTGTCCGTTTTCGCCTTGTATCTCGAGCTGAGGGTTGGGGTGGGTATCGCGCGTTCCGCCGAGACTTGTATAGCCCTATGAAAGAAAGCAAGCATGCACTGTCAGCAACATGTTGGTCGCCGGAAGAATGGGGTGTTGGTCTCACCTGGTCGTATAAAGGACAATATGGTATTTGAAGGTGTCGAATAAACTACCAGTAGATCAGTACCTTGACTGTATATAGCGGAGATAAAACGCACGGCCCAGATTTCCGCTACATTGCACAACAGAGGTCAGCTTTGTCGACTATCAAAAGCGGGAAGCTCTACAAGAGCCTTACCATAATGCCAATCAATCACCGGATGGATCCGCATAAACGCCGGCCATCCAGCATCCGTGGGATCGAAATGGGTCAAGCTCTCTCCATGGGGGTCTGTTCTTCGCGTGCCGACAAACACGGCCTTGACGCTCGGTCGATCGGCCAGGTACGCCTCCAGCCCTTCTTTCATGGGCAAGCTATATCGGTTCACATCGAGGTGGTATTCTGCGCCTGAAGAGGCGACAAACTCATCGACTTCAGGAAATGGATGCGGAGGAACGATGTACACGGATTGCAATTTCTGGAGGACTTGTGACGACTTGGCGGCGCCATTCGAGGTGGCAGTATTATTGTTAGTGGTGTTGGTGAGATTTTCGGCGTGCGGGACGGAGCATCGGGCGAGGATCACAACCAGGAGGACAAGGCCTGGCCAGAGAGTAGTCAGTAAAGGCCACACGTAAAAAGCATCCAATGAGCGAATACACACAGTCCTTGCCGCCATTATAAGAGAGTGCGATTTCTTCGGGTCTTCGGGCGGACAATGTGTTAGTAAGGACGGGTCAGCAAGCAGAGGCAGGTCGCAACAGACCGGAACTTGGCCAGCGCTTCGTCGACAACGGCAATGGAAATGCGCAACTGTGCCTGGACGCGGCGGAGGAGCGGCGAGTCGGCGTCGTGGGCGAGAAAAGTGTCGATTTTGTCTCTCAGCGCGAGGGAGACGTCAAGCAAGGAGCGCGGCGACATCGCGGCGGGACATGTGGCGACGACGACAGCAGCAACGACCGGAGGAACGACAGGAACGACAGAAAGACAACAGCAACAACACTATGTATAAACACAACAACAACAGTAGCGATTGATGGGCATTGAAATTGAAAGCGAGAGGGGAGCGTGGAAGGATCGAGAACAGCAGCGATGGGAATGGGGATTGTTCGGACCTCGGAGCGGGGCACGTGCGGAGGTGGGGTGTCTTTGTAGTGTATACAGGGCAAACTATAGTGTATACTATAGTGTATACTATACTATAGGTGTATACTGAATCAGTGTCTTTCTTACGTACCGCCATACCGATAGAAACCAGGCACGATTACATTGCCTGCAGCTAAGAATCGGCGTTATAATACGAGCCACTATTATTAGTGGCAGTTCAGCTCGCTGGGCTGGGCAGGGCTGGGCTGGTACTTGCGTAGTATTTATTCCCGACAATCGCCAGCAAAGAATTTTTTTTTTTTTTTTTTTGTTTTGAATCTCCTATTTACATATCACGCATGTAGCCCATATCAATGGCCTCAGAAGCGTCGGCCGTAGCTATCGTCGGCTCTGCGTGTCGCTTCGCCGGCGCTTCCTCGCCCGCGCGCCTTTGGCGGCTGCTCCGCCAGCCTCGCGATGTTGCTTCCTGCATCCCCGCCGACCGCTTCAGCATCGACGCCTTCTACCATCCAGACGCCAGCAATCCCGGCACGACAAATGCCCGCGAGGCTTACTTTTTGGCCGACAATGTGCGCGCCTTTGACGCGTCCTTCTTCAACATCTCGCCCAACGAGGCCAACGCCATCGATCCCCAGCAGCGCCTGCTGTTGGAAACCGTCTACGAGTCCCTCGACGCAGCTGGCCTGTGTCTGGACCAGCTCCATGGATCCGACACTGCTGTCTACTGTGGCTCCATGAGCAACGACTACGCGTCTATTACAAACTCGGACATGGACGCGATGCCTCAGTACAGTGCTCCCGGGACAGCGAACTCCATGACGGCAAACCGGATATCCTATTTCTTCGACTGGCATGGGCCGTCAGTATGCATTGACACTGCATGCTCGTCCAGTCTGGTGGCTATGCACTCAGCTGTGGAAGCACTAAAAAACGGAGAGTGTTCGTTGGCTGTCACGGCTGCAAGCAGTCTCATCCTCTCGCCGCACATGTTCGTGGCAGAGTCGAACCTACACATGCTGTCTCCTACCGGCCGCTGTCACATGTGGGACGATCGTGCAGATGGATACGCTCGTGGAGAAGGAGTAGCGTCCATCGTCTTAAAGCGGTTATCTGACGCCCTCCGAGACGCCGACCCGATTGAGTGTGTTATTCGAGGAATCGGGATCAACTCAGATGGCCGCGGAAAGGGCCTAACAATTCCTAACAGCTCAGCCCAACAGGAATTGATCAGATCCACGTACTTGCGCGCTGGCTTAGATCCCACCCGTGCCGAGGATCGCTGCCAATTCTTTGAGGCACACGGAACTGGAACCCCGGCTGGTGATCCAGAAGAAGCCACTGCTATCTACAATGTTTTCTTTCAGGACTCCATTCAAGACAATGGGAACGATCGATCAGATACTCTGCATGTTGGTTCGATCAAGACCGTGGTCGGCCATACCGAGGCAGCAGCTGGGCTGGCAGGGGTAATCAAAGCTTCGCTGTGTTTACAACACGGCAAAATTGCTCCAAACCTGCAATTCAAGAATCTCAACCCAAAAATAGAGCCATTTTCTACGCGGCTTATAGTACCTACCGAGGAATTGCCATGGCCACCTCTTTCTCCTGGAGTTCCTCGCCGAGTATCCATCAACTCATTCGGATTGGGAGGGACTAATGCTCATGTCATTCTCGAGAGCTTTGATCCCAGTCATTCACCACAAAATGGGCTCGCTCTAACTTCGCAGAAGACATTACCTGCGATACTTCCGATTATTTTCACTGCAGCATCACCGCGGTCTTTAGTCTCAGTTCTAGGCCAATACAAACAATACATTGAAGAAAACCCGGATATCGACCTGGTGGATTTTGCCGAGTCTTTAATAACCAAAAAATCTCAGTTGAAGCATCAAGCTATTTTCGCAGCACTCTCAATTGATGACCTGGTAAATAAACTTCAAGAACAATTAGATCAACCCGACGCACTTTCTCTAGAGATAATACCCTCCGCGAGGCACACGAAACCCAAACAAATTCTCGGTATATTCACCGGCCAGGGAGCACAGTGGCCGCAGATGTGCTTAGATCTCATTTCTGCCAGTCCCGATGCCTTCTCGTGGCTTCAGGATATGCAAAAGTCGTTAGACGAACTCGCTCCTCAATATCGTCCTGACTTTTCTATGATCGAAGAGTTATCCGCACCTAGCCCATCGTCAAGATTGAACGAAGCTGTCATTTCCCTACCTGTTCGTACGGCAGTCCAAATAATTCAAGTCAACATCCTTCGTTCCCTAGGAATTTCTTTCGACGTTGTGGTCGGCCATTCTTCTGGCGAAATTGCAGCCGCTTACGCTGCTGGCATTCTGACATCCTCGGACGCTATTCGGATAGCATATTTACGTGGTTTCACAGTCAACCAACACAAATCTGCCGGGGGAATGTTGGCGGTGGATCTTTCATGGGACCAAGCCACTGAAATCTGCACCAACGAGTTTCCCGGGCAAATTGAGATCGCGGCGTGCAACTCGCCGTCCAATGTAACACTCTCTGGCGACTTGGACGCGTTAGAGGAGCTCAAATGGTTACTAGAAAGTCTTGGCCAATCCCCTAGAATGCTACACGTGGATACCGCTTACCATTCTCATCATATGCTGCCGTGCGCTGAGCCTTATGGCCGTGCACTCGATGAATGCGGTATCAAAGTCAATCGGACCTCGACAAAATGGTTCTCTAGCGTGCTCAACGGAGATTGCATTGATGGGGATACTCAATCACAATCACTCAAAAGCGAGTACTGGAAAAAAAATATGATCCGTCCTGTGATGTTCTCACAAGCATTATCCACAGCTTTGACTACGTGCCCCGAAATCGACGCCATCTTCGAAATTGGTCCACATCCCGCGCTCAAAGGTCCTTCATTACAGATATTGTCAACACTAGAACCAAAATCCGAGTTACCATACATTTCCTTGGCCGAGCGAAACAGGAACTGCATCGAGAGTTTATCCATCGCCGTTGGTTTGTCCGTAGCGCATCTCGGGGTAAATGCAATCAACCTCGCTAAATACACAGCAATTTTCGACAAGTCGAGGCAATTTAAACCCATCCGAGACCTCCCATCCTATCCATTCGATCACACGCAGTCTTACTGGGCAGAATCTAGATTGGTCGGAGAACTTTTACACCGCACGTTACCGCCTAATCCTCTGCTTGGAAACGCAACACCAAAAACTTGTCCAGACGAGTGGCGTTGGCGCAATCTTTTGAGCATTCAGCGCTTGCCATGGCTCAGCGGTCACTGTGTTGATTCGAGGATAGTATTCCCTGCGGCAGGATACATATCAATGGTTGTTGAAGCCGCTGCAATAGTCGCTGGACCAGATCGCCTATTGTGCTCAATCGAAATTGAAGATCTGCATATCGACCATGCTATTATCATCCCTGTTGATAGTGCAGACTATGTGGAAACTCTCTTTCATCTCAAAGAGGCGGATTCTACGGAGAATTTTTTTTCTGGACCTTTTGATTGCTTGGCCAACTTTGGCGGGAAAATGAAATCCTGCACCTCCGGCCGTGTGACGATAACCTTTGGCGACCTTGATCCGGAACTTCTGCCAAGAAGACCTGAGGTTGAACACGATCTGCGAACAATGGACGTGGAAGAATTTTATAGCTCCCTCGTTCGACTTGGTTTAAAATATTCCGGGCCATTTCAAGGCATTACGAGTCTTGTAAGGAAAATGGATATCTGCAGCGGTGTCATTAAAAATGAATATAATTCCAAAGACGGACCCTCAATCTACCTACATCCTGCAAATCTGGATGCCGCGTTGCACGGTCTTAACGCCGCTATCAGCGTTCCGGGTGATGGACAACAATCCCCGTTGACTGTCCCTGTTGGGATTGATCGCATCACTATAAACCCGCTTCTTTGGCAATTGCAAAATGCCAATCACCTTTCATTTAACGGTTATATCACGAACACAAGAGCTGCAATGACAACAGGAGATGTTCATATGTATGACCAAGATGGTCATGGATTAGTTTCCATTGAGAACGTCAAACTATGCCCAATTATAGAGCCCAGCCCAACAGAGGATGACTTCATTTTTTCAAGCATGGCTTGGGGTCCATTGCAGCCTAATCCTCTTCTAGAGAGTATCGCACCCAATTCAAATATTGACTGGCAGTTTGTTGAGACGGTTGCTTTACTATACATCAAGGACGCCCACGAGCAGTTAGCGGCTGATGGGCAAAAGGATCTGACATCACAAGGATCTTGTGTCTTAGCCTGGATGGACCATGTCCTCAAGGTTGTTCGCGAGGGTCAAAATAAGGCTATCGATCGTGAATGGTTAAATGGCTCGTTGAATAATCTGTTGTACTCGGTACCAAGTTCCTGCCCACAAGCCGAGCTTCAAATTATTCAAGATATGGGACAGAATCTAATTCCTTTCTTGCGTGGAGACAACACTGCGATCAAAAAGATACAAGGTGCGAATTTTCTCGGCAAATTCTATGACGAGAGCGACTATTTTAGATCTCTGTTCAAAAACTTCTCGGGATTACTTGGTCATATTTCATTTCGGTTTCCGTCTTTGAAAATTCTTGAAGTTGGTGCCAGAAGTGCTTCTGCCACGCGTTCTATCATTGACCAGATTGGTGGTGCATACCACTCTTACACATGCACTGACAATGTCGACGATCATTTTGAGAATATCCGTGCTTGCATAGACAAACAAGATGACCGAATTCTTTTCAAAACGTTCAACGTCGAACTTGACCCCTTGAGCCAGGGGCTTGAACAACAATTCTACGATGTGATCATTGATACGGGCTGCATATTGTCAACTTTGCAGTCCGAGAATGCGCTCTCAAATATTCGAAAAATTCTCAAAACTGGTGGTTTCTTCATTTCGTCCATCCTTGATGACTCGGATAGCCTGTTTGCTCCTTTGATATTTGGTGCCTGTGCAAGCGATGCTTGGTGGAGCAGTCGAGCGCTAAAAGGAAATAACGGGAGCTTCTTTCAAACGAGAGATATTTGGGAGAATCTGCTTTTGAAAACCAGATTCACTGGTATTGAAACTCTCGCTCCATCGCAGGAAGATGGATGGGGATTATCGATTACCGTGTCAAGAGCGGCTGATGAACGTCTCCTTCTGTTGGATGATCCATTGGGTTCTACGCGAGTAATCGATCACAGTTTAATACTAGTTGGTGGTGGTTCAAATCTTACAACACATTTGATACCACCCTTGGTTAATCTTTTAACGCCACACTTTCAAACTATTGTTCATTACAATACTATCGAAGCATTTGAGATGCAAGACTCAAATAACACCAGTTTTATGCTGCTAGAAGACCTGGATAGCGCGATTTTCTACAATTTCTCCGAGGACCGTCTCCTCCGGCTCCAGCAAATACTTAACGTTGCCAGCAACCTGCTATGGATCTCACCAGTCCATGATACCAAAGATCCTTTCATAGGGATGAGCAAAGGATTTCTCCGTTCAGTCGCTTTCGAGTACCCCCTCTCGAAAATCCAACACCTTCAGGTAAATACGGTTCAGTCGGTCACAGCAAAGCAACTAGCGCAAATATTTATGCGTTTACTATATGCCGACTCGCAAAATGATTATAAGCTGTCTAAGCGTTTGGATAACTACGAGTTTGAACTGATGTTGGCTGAAAATGGCGATATCATGATTCCACGCATGCAATGGGACGACTCTTTGAACCAGCGACATCTATCCGGCCGATATGCAGTGACCCCTCAGCAAGTTGATATCCAGTCGGTAGTGCACGTCGTTGCCTCGGAACGAATGAGTGATGGAGATTTGCAATATCATTTTAATCAAAGCTTGGAACACGAGGATGTTCACCCTCATGCAAATGGGTATTCGGCTACTTTAGAAACTGAGTATTCTACGCTTCAGACTGTGCCGATAAATGGAACCAATTTCTTTCACGTCGTAGTTGGAAGGAACCCAGTGACTGAAGAGCGAATTTTAGCGTTGACCGACCAACATGCATCTGTTGTCACGGTACCTCTCTCGAGATGCCATGGAATTCTTGACGACGTGACAACTCATTCCATCCCTGCACTTTTGAAAAACATAGCTGCAGCGCTTTTAGCCTTCCATATCATCGACAAGGCAAGCCCAGGAACGGCTATTCTTGTCCATGAACCACATTGCGTTGGTGAAGAATTTCGAGCAGCGTTATCCTATTTCGCTCTGGAAAATAAACACCACATCTTTTTGAGTACCAGCAGGTCCTCGTCCGTCGGAAGTAATCCAGACACTATATTTCTCCACGAAAAAAGCTCCCTTAGTCAGGTTTCCCGTTTGTTGCCAGCAAACATTTCTCTTCTTGTTGACTTGAGTGAAAATAGTGATCTTTCCTCGCGCATCAAGGCCGCTTTACCCCAAAATGTGTTGCAATTAGACGTCGCAGATATGTTACTGCCATCTTCAGCTTTTCGAGAAGACTCAGGCGAGCAACTCATGAAAGCATTTGAAAGAGCAATAACATTTTCGAAAGATCGAATCCCTTCTTGGAATACCGTCGACTCAGTCCCGGCTCATCATTTACCCGATACTTTGTTCAAGAACAATGCTCAACTCGAAATTGTGGACTGGACTCAAACGACAAATGTCCCGGTGCAAGTACGCCCAGCAAGTTCACTTATCAAGCTTTCTGCTCACAAGACCTATCTGCTGGTTGGAATGACTGGAGACTTGGGGAGATCCCTCGCTGAGTGGATGGTCAACCATGGCGCGCGAACGATTGTTTTGGCCAGCCGATCCCCGAAAGTGACCTCGTGGTGGATTGCAAAGATGTCCAATCTAGGGGCTCGAATTATATATATGGCCATGTCAGTATTCATGAATCTCCTTGTCGATGGTACCGCTAATAGAAGCTTATAATTCCAGGGACGTTGGCAATCGTAGTTCTGTCTTCGGTGTACACCAGGCAATGTGCGAGCAGCAGCTACCTCCTGTGGGTGGTGTTGTGAATGGAGCAATGATACTCAATGATAGCTTATTCGGCAACATGAGTATAAGCACTATGGAAAGCACTTTCAAGCCCAAAGTACGAGGAAGCATAAACCTGAATGAGCTCTATCGCGACCCGAAAGAACTCGAATTTTTCATCCTCGTGGGATCCGTGACTGGCCCGATCGGAAACCCCGGGCAGACAGCCTATGGTGCTGCTGCTACATTTATGGCCAGTCTTGTCCGCCAGAGAAGAGAACAGTTCAAATTACCTGGTAGCGTCATACATCCCGGTGCAATCATTGGTTTAGGATACCTCGAGAGCGTCGATCGAGGATTTTTAAAATCATTGACAGCGAGGATGGGCCCAAGTCACATATCTGAACGTGATTTCCATGAGCTGTTTGCCGAAGGGATCCTCGCCGGACAGCCGGGCTCTGGTCGTGATCCAGAGGTTATTGCAGGGTACAGACAGATCAACCCGAGGGATTACCCGGATGCCTTATGTTACGCCGTTCCCAAACTATGGTCATTTATCGACCACACTGCTCAATACCCAGCCACTGAAGAGGGATTTACCACGTCTAATACAAGTTCGATTGAAATCCAACTAGAACAGGCCACATCAAATGAGCACGTCGTGGAGATAATCTCAACCGGACTAATAACTAAACTTCGTACCAAGCTCGGACTATCTCCAGACCAAGGCAACTTATCTTTGAAAACACAATTGGCTGAGCTTGGAGTTGACTCGTTGATTGCTCTTGATCTCCGCAGTTGGTTCAACAAAGAGATTGGTGTCGATGTGTCTATTTTGGAAATCTTGAGCGGTGTTTCCATTGGGGATTTGGTTTATAGTGTCAAAATGAGGCGCTTTGATGTTTAGCCTTTCCATTGCTATGATGTAATTTATTTATATTTGCACCAGCATTGGTATGCGGGAATATTTTTTATCTACATTAGGAAATACATAGATTCTTAGGGCTACGATATACTGGGGCGATTGTTACTGATTTCACGAATGAGAAATCCCTAAGGACTTCAGCCTGAGGCATCAACACTCATTGCCATAACAACATTTTAAACATCGAGACATGGCATTTTCCTGAAAGGCCTTTGTCCATAAAAAATCCATGTCTTACAAAGGTCGACACGTCATTTACACACTGTTTTGAGTATATTTTCCTTTCAACTTCAATACAAAGAAATTGATGGATCACACAAAATGGAATAATGATTCATACAAGAGGCCTCAACATTTCGGTAACAACATTTCAAATTCAAAACCGAGGGCGATAATAAACCTTTTGAATTGCTGAAAAAAGTGCATTATTCACATGTATACTACGGACATTCGGAAGTCACCTGAAAATTGAACTTGAACATTCACGCCAAGTATACGAATATAAAACGATAGGAATAAGTCTCCATTGAAAATCTTTTTAACGCATTGAAAAACAGAATTCATCTCACACTCCACTAAAGAGATTAAATTCGGTCGCAAGGCCCAACACTATCGAAAATCATCATGGCGGACAACCTGCTCGAAAGCTGGGTCGCCGCGGCGAACAATCCTAATCGCATTAATAAAGCTCCTTACGATGAAATGGACTTTATTTGCAATGATACGGCGCAAAAGGAACGTTTTAAACTCGATGAATACAACATGAGCCTACGGGCATCCCTTTCTCCTCCTCCAAAACTTCTTGAGGAGCGGTTGACCGATATCTCAGTTGAAGAGTTTGGCAGAATGCTCGAGTATATATACCACAATCAAAACTACAATGGAAGCGTGGCTTCAAAACGACGATTTATTCGTTGGCACGTTTCTCCGGACGACATGTGGAAGCCTAGAAATGCAGAGGAGGCGAATATGCTCGTGCATGAATTTGTGTTTACACACATTGAAATGCTATTCACTGCAGAGGATCCGTAAGTTATTCTTCTTTCAAGCCACAATTATTTTTTGACAAATGCTCACAGTTGGTATCTCTTAGGGTTTACACGCTGGGCCCGATATATCGTGATGAAAAGGGAAAAAAACAATTTCTAATCGTGTGGTATGGCCTTAAAGAACCACGACTGCCCTGAATTTTATCAGAATCTCCCTATATTGTTTACATAGAACACTGTTATCTGGCACAGATAAAGACTGATCTTGACTTTTCTTGGATGCTTTGATAAGTATGGTGCACTTCAGCTATGTTTTTGTTCGGAGTTCAACCAACCGTGGCGAAATATGTTTAATGAATTAGACTTTGAAATACCCAGTAATGACAAAAGTTTTTCAGCTTTCAAAACATTCAGAACGTAAACAACACCACAAAACACCAGGTAAGAAAGCACTGCCTAGTATTCGTCCAAGTACAAAAAGTTAACCCATACCAGACGTTCTTCATGCTGATTCCACACTAGATTACCCCATGACAAATCCGCCTTTCGCGTGGAGATTGCTGCCAGTTCACCATTCTCATTTAGCTCAGACTCGAGCAGCTTTCTGTCCTCTGTTAGGCGGTCAACTGAGCCTTTGTCGACAACGCTAGCCGCAGAGACACCTGAACAGCTGAGAAGCAGCATCTTTTCAAACTCTTTTCCGTAATAAGTGTGTGATCGCCCGATGCACTCTTTAAGATCAATCATGCCTAGACAAACGGGAATCTCAAAGCCTTGGGAATTTGGCATCCGTTGGTAGAACTTGAACTCAGCTTCAAGCTCTTTCACATGGGTTGCTTCCACAGCTTTGACGAGAAAGGTGTAACCGTATCCTGAGATGGTGCCCTTGAGATAATGGTGATTTTTGCCATGTAGATGAATAGGGCGAAAGAAATATGGCTGATTGCTCCGCGCCAGTTGATTGTACAGAATATTGAGTAAAACTCCTAGCTCAGTTTCATGATATTCATCTCCGTGATCCTGGGCATTCGGACAGTTTTGGTCGATTTCCTCATCCCGACTGAGACTTAGAAGACATTTCGACGTGCAAAATGGGCGATCGGCTTCATTTGGCACAAACCTCGGCGTAGGTGTATTTTCCAGGGTTTGTGACAGACATGGGTAATCAGCCCTCTCGGGTCGGCTTTTCACTCCATTGGAATCGAGAAGACAAGTTGGTAGTTTGGCGGCTAAATCATACCACTCCTGGGAGGGTGCCATATCTTGTAGAGACAAAAGAGCAATAGTAAGGTACTGTGCAACAACAGTCTTATCTGCGTCCTCTTCAAGCGTTTCGGCGGGTATGTGCTTCGAAATCCTCAGTACATCGGGACGCATTCCATCCACTTGCAGAAATACTAGAGCTTCGCCAGTATCCAAAAAACCTGAACGGTAGCCTGTTGATAGCATTCGAGCATATGCACGGGCCACAGCGGCAATAAAAGGGCTTTCCATACCCCCGCCGCTTAACACATCTGCTCCAAAAGAGAAGTTTGTAGGTAGCTTTTTAAGTTGGGCTCTCGGTAAATCTTGTCCTGAGAGATAATGGACGAAGAAGATGGGGAATTCGTGACGATCTGCATGGAGGTAAACGCGACAATCTCCTGAATCAGGCTGAAGCTCAAATTCCAGTGTCGAAGTGGAAATCCCACAAGGATCTGCTAAGCAGTCGTATGCTTCTCGAAGGCACGAAGCAATAATAGTGTCGTCACAGAGTAACTGGCTCCATATAAGATGAAGGAAGCGGTGCACAGTCTGATGTCTGAAGGTGTAGACATCCCTGGAAGTAGAGATGGGGTGTATGCTATGCTTGACTAGGCTGCACTGGAACTCAGAAGGGAAAACTTGGCTGACTGAAAGAATGTTTCTCTTATCTAGAAAGCTCCACATCGTTTCTTGTAGGGCGGGTAGATCGTCCCAGTTGAGGACATGCTGCGGATATGGAACAATCTGAGTACCTTTATCTGGAGATTGGGATAAGATAGGCGATGGTGAGAATGAATTAGTGATAAGTCGAGAAAGTTTGTGGCAGATACTAAGAAACTCGGTGAGGTTCGTGCTCCTCGAGTCCTCTTCATAACCAGCGTAGGTTTCCCGATGGACGAGGTGGGCGTTTCGAAGAAGAACGAATCGGCTGAGGTCGTTGACTGACTGATAGTCTCCTGATTTCAGAAGACTATTGTGCATTCCGCGGTGAAGCATTTTTGTCTTGATATGGACTGTTGGGGTATCAGAATAGCGTGTATGGGTTGATCAGAGATGAGTTGGAGTTCGAAGACAGTCGTGTCTTTGGCCGGGGTATGCACTAATCTGCCGCACCGGGTGCCATCAGAAAGAGGTAGTTCCCATAGTAGGATACAATCTTGTATGTTATGATGGGGATGATGATGGTGTCTGAGGAGGAAAACATTGGATTATCAGAGAAGATACACCGGGGTGTTGGTTGCCTGGGGCATTATGCCAGTGTTTGCCGCATTCATGACAAGCGAGGACCGGCCACCGCATATAAACAAAGGCCAGGGCTTCTTAGTTACAGCAAAAAGTACCATTACGCATCAAAGAAATACACTCTGGCGGTTCAACAAGCTCTGTTGACTCCAGTATTCCAACATCTCCCGAATGTCTTCCTTGTCTTTGTCCCAGTGCAGCAGACTCTTTCCATCCAACAGCAAAAGATCCTCCTGCAACCCATCCTTTGTATTACACATATGGAAGAACTGGGAGAACTCGCCAATTGAGAGAACGCCGCCAACCTTGACTTTCCTCTTTCGCGTCCGTTCTGGCCCCGCCACTTGCTTCATCTCATCAACTGCCTCCGCAAGTTTGCTTGCGAGCAACTGGCGCCCTGAATCCCATAAGCCATCCTCAAATGTTTGAGGGTCCAAGTCTATGACTACAAGGCGGGTGGGAAATTGGCCGTCTATGAGTTCTCGGACAGTCGTGATACAGTCGCCCTCGTCAGTCTCATCACTGAGGTCTTCTTGTTCGATTTTGTACCCGAAAGTCAAGATGAAAACATCACGAAGCAATCCTGTCCAGCGAGACTCTGACACGGTCGTAGCCTCTGAAAAGGCAGGGCTTGGCTCGCGGGACTCATCGTCGTCTTGATCAAAGGGGTATCGAGAGATTTCACGAAATATGGTCGAGTTGCGAGGGGGGCTTGGAAGGAAGTCTTTGGGAGAAGCTAGTTGTGAGTTCACTTCCTGTTTTCGTGTTAGATTTGGAATTTTTGGAAGAGATGGTAATTCTTACTGTGTCCACAGGGTTATATTGCGTCTCAGAAATGTCGGCATTTGGATCTTCCTCGTCGTACTCAATACTCTGCGTGAATCTGTCAGTATGAAATCTATACGGCAATAAACGAAAAAAATACCTGCATGATAGAATTTTCTGGATCTTGATTCATGCTATGCCAGTTTTGCTCTTGAACTAAGGGTAACCAATCCATTTTGGCCATAGGGCGATTTTCGATTCAACAACAGTACTATCTTGAAGCTAAGAATGGCCTTCACCTTCCCATCGAGATAAAAAAAAGTTAAAAGTCACAAATAGGGATAGGTTTCAATATAAACCAAAAATATTTCCCCAAAAAGGCATAGTACTTGTGGAGGATACAGATATTCGCCAGGCATCCTCGGCCTGATGTTGCGAACCATGGTTTGGAGCAGGCAGCACCTGTCAAAAGGATGTTTAAGCATTAATGATATCAACAAAATTTCGTTTCTTGCCCACTTGCACTGAGTGATGACGCACTGAGTGATGACGTTGTGTTAGAGTTAGGGTTAGGAAAATGCCAAGACGATCCCATTGGGCAACCTTTAATATCGACATATATGAAAGCAACATGTGCCTCTAGCAGGCTCAGCCTCGCACCACATCCCATAAGAAAAAAAACAAAAACAAAGATACGTGAAAACACCTGTTCCTTAATTATCAGTCTCAGAATTGCCACTGTTCCCATGGAACCTCTGCGCCCAAGTATGAACGGTTACGATTGTACGTCAAGCTCTTCATTGTCCAACTAAAGCAGTGTCAAATATCTACATGAGCTCAGAACAGAGCTAGGTAAGGCTCAGCTAGCCCGATCAGACGAAACTGGCGACCCAAATATCCATGGCCTTTACGCCCTTCCTACCCCCTTCAATACCCTCCAAGCTCGCCTCGCACGCATCCCGTGCTGCAAGGACCACCGCCCGTTCTCTATTATCACTCACTTTCTCCTCTACTTCCCTTTCGAAAGAGGATGAAAGACAAGCGGACACTTCCCATTGTCCATCCAGCAAACCCTCCCCACGCACGCGAGTCTCGCTCTCTAGCTGCCACCCGGCAGCCAGGGCCAGTTCGGTAAGACGCTTTGGCCCTAACACTGTGCGGACGTTTGAGACGCTGCCCTTGAGCTTACGGACCTCCAGCGCTGCCTGGGCGAGTGCAGCTAATACGTGAGGCTGAGCAGTAGGGTGCGTGGCTACTAACGACCACTCAGCAAGGAGGAGACGCTTGCTGTGCTGCTTGAGGGCACGGAAGGTGGAAAGAATGAGCGCTGGAGATGGGAAGTACCACAAGCAATGAGCAAGCACTGTTGCGTCGAAGGCCTTATTTTCGCCAGAGGGGAGGGAAGAGAGGTAATCCAGAGGGGGCTGTTGGACCCAAGTAATCTGCCTACCCAGTGGGCCTTGCGAGATATGGCTCTGTGCTTGGCCGAGAGTATACGGTGCACCTTCAACGGTCATCAGTCGGTTTTTTTTTTTTTTTTTTTTTTTTTTTTTTTTTTTTTTTGAAAAACGAGAGGACTCACCATAATCCAATTCTGCTGGATCGACCGCTACCACACTCCCCTGCTCGCCCACTGCAGAGGCAAGGACAGTCGTGCAGTCCCCCTGTCCACATCCTAGTTCCAGGACCTTGGCGCCTGTGGGTATATTCCAATGCTGCAGGAGCACCAGGCGGTGCAAGGTTTGGGAGTGCTGGATGTTGAAGTGGTTGGGGTCGTGTAGGGAGAGACGGGCGATAGAGGCGGCGTCGAGTTGAGCGGACATGCTCAATGTTGTGCTCCGTGAGTTTTGCCTGGCTAGGTGGTGGAATACTGGAGCTATAACATTTATTGTACTTGCGGAAGCTGGAGCTGCGGGTGGGGATATCTTATATCGATCTTTGCCGGCTAGAGGCCAGTGCAAGAATGTAGTCGGTGTAAACAGAATAATTTAAACGTAGTACAAGGCATCGCTGTTTCTGGCTTCAAGATATCATCGAATATAAATGGCACCATTGTGAGTTACATACGCATGTTTCACGTACATATTTATGAGTGATAAAAAATGAGTCATACTTAGTAGTAACTGTTGGTGTTGAGGGGCACTATCTTCTTCAAAAGATGGCTGATGCGCCGTCGAACCAACATTGGAAACTCTCAAGTCAAAGCTATAGCATGGGTTTGACTACTTGAGGTATGGAATCTGGATAGATTCTGAGACGTCTCGATTTCTGTATATTACATATAAGCGAATGGTTGTCGATGGAATTAAAAGGAATTTTTTTCAGTAGTGGTACTTTATTATTCAGTCCCAAGCACTTGGAATCAAGCAGATTTTGTGAAATCTAGCCTAGATTCACCCTCTTCCACAGCCTCATACACTCCAACATATCCGACGACAGATTATTGCTGCCGGAGCTTGCCTGCAGCACTACTGTCACGAGAGCCGACGCATAGCAGAAAGCGATTTTGTTTTCCGTCAAGTACGTAAGCTGACTACTTTGCATCCCACCAAATTGGGCCCATAATGCCCAGCGTTCCAGAATATCGGTGATCAGTTTTGCATGTGTTTGATCCAGAATCATCAGGTACAAGACAGCGCGAGCCAAATCCTGAAGTGAATAATATTCGGGGATAGTCTTCTCTCGAATGAGGTAGGCCAAGGCCGCGCTTCCAACGGTGCTATTGTCGAGTCGTGGAGATTGGATCGCTTCGATGAGTCGTCGTTCCTGATATTCTCTCTGTAACTGCACTCTGTTATGGTGTTCTTGATGGAAGTGCCGGGCGTCACGAAGCATTCGAGCGCGTCGCGATTCCTCTGCCTGAGCAGGGGTCATTAACTTTTCCATCCGCATGTCATCAAATCGTCCTTGCATTCGCTGATGGATTTCCATTGAGCTTTCGTGCATCTTTGGAGGTGGCGACGCCCACGGAGGAACATCCTTGTCGTCCAGAAGGTGGAGAACCACCATCACCCCGCAAGGGATCGACTTACGGCGGACAAATGCAGAAATCTGATCCGGAAAAGAAAAGCTCCACAGACCCGGATTCTGGCCCTGGGTGATCGCAGAAGCGGCGCAAACGAACCATAAAGTGCCGCTCTCCCCTCCGACATCAGCCATGTCCCGGGTTTCACCTGTGAGAAGTCCATCACTTTCAAATAAGAGCTTGCGGACAGTGTCCCCGTCGATTTTGAAACGCACGCTGTCACTGGGAGACGTCGTCAGGGTATTTTTGGCTAGTTCAATCGAGGCGATGAGAGACGTGGACAGGTTGGTAGATTCGGAGGAGGAGCCAGCGACAAGGGTGTCCTCGCGGGCCAGGGCCTTGATTTCATTTTCTGCGAGGGAATCGACCTGTTCATTCACATTTTCTTTGGATGGGCTCGGCGAGAGCGACAGCTTGACGTCTGTGTCAGCCATAATCTTGCTGAATTTTGGTTGGTCCAACCTCATCCAGAACGGGGGTAAACTGGTCATATCTCGAAAGTCCCAATTCGTGTGCCAATATACTTGCAAACTTAAAACACCCTCTGAGTCGTCCGGTGGAGCGATCTTTAAGACTGTTCCCGGTAGGTTGTTCGGAGGGTTCAACAGCGCTGTCGCGGTAGGCGTCCACAGACCGATTGTTTTTAACATGTGCCAGCCTTTTGGATCGGGCACAGCGCCGCGATCCAGCAGGAAAGCGACAAGCTCCTCAAAGTCTATCTCAGCCTGCGGTACGCGAAGTTCGTCCTTGAACTGGCATCGATACAGGCGGCGACCAGTGACCAAACGATTCCAATTAAAAATTGACCAAGAGCCACCTTTCAACGTGGTTTGGTAGGCACTCAACTTCCAGTATTCACTATCCAAGTCGCGATCGAGCGGGGCGATGGTGCATCGCGGCAGTTCGACCTCGACGATGCCAGACATGAGACTGCTGCGCGTGATGGCAGAATCGAGCAAGCCATGGCGTTTGAGACTGCGACGGATGGAGCGTTGTGTCAAGATGGCGCGAATAAACGAGTACAAGATCGGGAGCACGCCGAGGACGGCGAGTGGCACACCGATATAGGTGATGATGTCTGTCGGAGATCTCCCATTATCCATAGGTGGCTGGTACTATAGGAAGCCGTAAGGCTGCTAAATTTGGAAGAGGAAGAGGATGCAAAATAAAAATCTCCATCTTCTTGTGTTTTGCTCTCGGACACCCACGATCAATGGGCGGGCGATTCTCAGATTAGCTTGGAGAAAGCCTAACTAATAACTGCGATGGCATCGATGTCAAGCGAATCACGGCGGCCTGCAACCGAGAACGAGACTTCATTAGCCGACGCCACGCTCGCGGCGGCCCCTGAGAGACGGCGAATTCATGCGTAAGACGGGTTATGTTTGCCATTGTTGGACGGCGGTCGTATTATTTAATGAGGAAGACGAGAAAGACAGAGAAGCTGGTCTGTCTGTCTGATGGACATGGAATGCTTGCTTAATAAGTTCTTATTAATAATGGAGGTTCACGGCAAGACCCAAGGTCAAACAAACAAAGAAAAGGAAGGAGCGGATCACCCCCGCTTTCACCAGGTGACGCCGGCCTGAGGCAGCCAAATCCATCTTCTGCTTGTTGATCTCCTGGGAAAATCACGCAAACTTGCTCATCGCTTCATCCAGCGCTGCCTCAGGCCCGGAACTCAGCGTCGACCACGACACCAATAATAAGCGGTATTGATAATTTGTCAGCTGGCTGACCTGCGAGCGTACGAGTCTGCGGCCGGTTATCACCTCAAACTGCGAGAATCTGACCTGCGAGACCCTGAAATCCGCATTGATCATTGATCGCACCTGCGATCGGTCTTTCGCGTTGATCCAAGATTACCAGAAAACAAAAAACGCAGCAAAAAGAATAGTTCCTTGTGTCCAGCCTACGCAATGGTCTCGTCAGCCAGCGTCCCAACCCAGTTCACGCTCACCTGGGATGCGCGCACGTCGTCCGACACCTCGGGGTCATCGCCAGTCACCAGTCCGCGACGCAGCGAATTTGGCCAGGCCTCGCAACGTCGTCTGCGAGAAGCCTGCGACGGCTGTCGACATTCGCGAGTCCGTTGCGGCGGTGGCCATCCCTGTTCAAGATGCCGCACTCGTGCCATGGACTGTCATTACGGTTTCTCCAGACGCAGCGGAAGGCTCCGGGCGAGTCCGTTGCGGGAAATGCGGCCGCCAGCCCCGATCACCACGACGCCTTCTTCCACCTCTTCTTCGATGACGACGCATATGCGCGAAGAAGCAAACACAAACACAAATCCCAATATCCATGTCAACACCAATAGCACCGGCGACCACTCTCGGGGAAGCAGTATGATGATTGACTCGGCGGGTATCTTGAACCCGAGTAGCCAGCCGCCTGTGGGCGACGTCAATGACGATTCATGGCTCAATTTCAGCACTTTCATGGGCGCTTCTTCATCGATGGACGATATGAGCTTGTACCCGAATTTTGTGCTGGACGTCCCTGTGGCCCAGGCGTTCAGCGCACCCAACCCAAACATCAACCAGAACAACAACGCCTTTTCCCCTCCACACACTCCGCCCTTCAGCAATGTGCCACCGTCTAATTGCACCTGTCTTGCTTCGCAACTCTCGTGCATTACCGCAATGGTCAACTATAGAGATCTGAGCAACATTGGCATCGACACCATCCTAAGCAACGCCCGCGAAACTATCAAGGCACTGAACGGCCAACTTAAGTGCGCCGAGTGCACAAAAGGGACGTGGAGCTTTCTCCTTACTATAGTTATTCTACAGCGTCTACTCTATATGTTCTGCAGTCTGGCATCGTGTCGATTCGTGGACGTGAAGACTGCCAAGATCGGCATCGGCAACTATCAGTTATCCGACGAGGAAGATCTGGCACATAAAAGGATGCTCGCGCTGTCTTCTCTCAAGGGATTTGAAGATTTCGTTGGCCACTTCGAGGACGCAGTTAGAAATTTTATTCGCTTGACCGAGACGATGAGGTCGCAGTGCAAGACCCCGCTAAAGACGGACTGCATGAATTTGAAATGGGCTGCCGAAGGGTTGGAGTACATTACGGCGCGATTGCAACAGATTCGAGTGACGATAGAGTCGGATCAGTGGAGGAAGGGACAATAATACTGCAATTAATTGTTTTTGTTCGTTTACTTTCGATATCTTGCATTACTAGCCTCGTTTTATTTCATTTTTTTGTTCATTTGTCACTTTTCATTGTATTATTTCTTGGATACGGAGTTGCGCTTGTTTCATGCTTGACGGGAGATATCAATTGATGACAGGGAAAGTTCTTCAGCGGTGATTTATTGAGCCTTGTACTATTTCCGAATGTTATACCGATTTCAACTGCAGTCTCACCTGCAGATTGAAACACGATACACACACATCCATAAGCCCATGCAATGAATTGATACCCAATCGGCATTAGTGGCGGTTATAGGGCATGGACCGGTAGTTTACACACATAATAATATTTGTTGTGACGAACTATTTGACTCGAATGAATTATGCAAGAACAGCCCCCGACACTGCGACCGCCCCCATGACCAATTTTCAGCGCCTTGAAAGAATTACGAAGCGGCACTGTGATAGCATCATCCGCCTGCATTAACGAGGCCCGACTCGGACATGACTTGCCTGTTTGGGCAGCCTACGGACACCGAGACTCCCCATGAGGCTTTCTCGTCAAGCGAACCACCCGATACGGCATGGCGGATCGGCGGCATGGTAGCCGGCTTGGCGCGTGAGCACTACCAGCTCGCCTGCCCAAAGCGGGAAGGCACGATGCGACAATGCCAGCGCTCTTTCCGATTTCTAAGAACCTGTCGCTGCTCCAAGGTTGATTGATTAAGCATGGGGCGGCGCTCACACTTTTCCTTCTCTGTCTTCTGTGCTGCTTTTGGCGTTGGTTGACCATCATGGTTGACATGTCGATCCATCTCAATCGTTAAATACGCCCGTGCTGTCTGGCTGGAATTGCCTGGATAATACTGATAGCAGAGTCACTGGCAAAATTTCTTTGTTTCGCCGACCAAATTTGGAAACACCCACTATGGCTCCCAACGAACCGCTTTTTGCTTCGACCACAGGCGACGTTGAGGCGACATCGTCGTCCACTGCTGTGTCCGTTGAAACCCCCGAATCCAGAATCCAGGACGAAGAAAAGGAGAAACAGCAGCCGCTTCCAGCAGATCCCATTCCAAATGGCGGTTTCCACGCATGGCTCCAGGTTTTTGGGGCCTTCCTGCTCTTCTTTAATTCCTGGTATGCTGATTAATCGCTCAGTTGGGTGTATAGTCTAACGCAAAGATGTTAGGGGAATCATCAACACCTATGGCGCCTTCCAAACCTACTATGAGTTCAACTCGCTAAAGTCGTCTTCGTCTTCGTCCATTTCCTGGATAGGCACCGTTCAGGGCTTTCTCCTGATTATTTTCGGCCTCGTTGGAGGTCCAGCCTTCGACAAGGGCTATTACCGAGAATTGATCGCAGGCGGCACGTTCTTCTTGGTCTTTGGCATGATGATGACTAGTTTATGCACGGAATACTACCAATTTTTTCTCGCTCAGGGCATTTGCGTTGGCTTTGGCGCCGGCGCCGTCTTTCTTCCAAGCGTCGCCATGGTCGCAACCTATTTCTCGACCAAGCGTGCACTGGCGACCGGCATCACAGCTTCCGGAGGAAGTGTTGGCTCGGTCATCTATACCATCGTCTTCCGTCAACTCCAGCCCCGGCTGGGCTTTCCATGGGCAACAAGAATCATTGGCTTCATTGCACTGGGTACTTTGCTTGTCAGTTTGGCCATCATGCGCTCTCGTTCCCCGCGTGACGCTGCAAAAAAGGCCCGTAAGCTGGTTGACTTGTCCGCGTTCCAGAGCGTCCCTTTCATCATCTGTATTACCGGCATGTTCATCGCATTCATCGGTCTCTATGTCCCATTCTTCGACATTATTACCTACGCCCAAACCCATGCAAAAGTCAGCGAAGACATGTCCTTTTATCTCCTCTCTATCATGAACGCTGCTTCAGCCCTGGGACGTATCATCCCAGGCTTGCTCGCCGATCGCTTCGGTTCACCAATTGTCCTGGCGACATTGACAATTTTTTCTGCCATCCTTGTATTCGCTTGGATTGCCATTGACTCCTTGGCCGGCCTGATAGTTTTCAGCATCTTGTACGGTTTCATGTCAGGAGGTGTCGTGTCACTCCCCGTCTCGACCATTGCATCTTTCACAAACCACCTGGGCCAGGTGGGAACCTGGATGGGAATGGCCTTTTGCTTCAATGGACTGGGTTTATTGATTGGTAACCCCATCGCCGGCACATTAATCAATACAGAAAAAGACGACTATGTCAGGGCAATTGTCTTTGCAGGGGCCACCATTGTTAGTGGAGGAATTGTCTGGTGGTTTATGTGGGCATATGTGACTTTTATCAAACCAAAGCCCAATGCGTAAATATTAGGCCATGGACTAAAATTTGTTGGGAATTGGGGGTTTATCCTAGCCTTTATCATATGTCATGACTGGCTCGATGAGGTGTTGGGACATTGCATTGTCATACGGCGTTAATTTGGAAGTTGATTGTTTGCTTAGACCAATAAAAGAATGATAACAATAACAATAGAAAACAATGACTGTCAATAAACTCCACAATCAGTAGGTAGCCACCAGTCAATAAGTACATTGTTGACTCAACAGACCAGACTTCATAATCTTCATACAAATGGGTTCATTGCACATATATGCTATATTTTGGAAACGCTTTTTCTTAATGAGATATTTGAACCTAGATCAAACATATAAAATTTGCTATATATCATTCCATACGGGCGAAAGTGCTTCCCATAGCCTCTTTGATAATAATTCAAAGTAGTACCAGCGGTGCCTGAATACGGTGTCAAAAGCGACCCGCTTCTTTGTCTCGATCCAGGGCAACCCTCCAAAAGACTTCCGCCTTCCACATCAGGAAATTTTCGTTCAATTTTGGCACCGCTCCTGGCTATATACCACCCCCAATAAAAGAAAACAATCCTTTCCCTACAATTGTTTCTTACGAACTCTCTGTCTTCTTGCTCTGGCGCAGATCCCAGCGATTCTTGCCTTCAAGATGAATTCCTCAACCGCCGACATGGAGCACACAGACACCAGTACAACAGAAGAAGATACCTCCAGTACGATTACTGATATTTCTAGCTTCGACTTTGACCCTGATAATCCGCCCAACAGGATGGATGTGCCACTCTTCATGCTGGTCCATCAGGAAAACACACCCCTCAGGGCCAATCCTCGCGGGTACAAGATCTTTGATTTCATGACATCTGTGATCAAACGTGGGTACGTGTACCCTTTATTCTGTGTTTCAAGTTGAACGTATACTGATATTTGTTCACTGTTTCTAGGCTGCTAGAATCGACCACCGTTCTAGTCCGCGGTAGAGAGTCTCATAACTTGTTTCGCGTCCACAGACAGCTCTTCGAGGCTACTTTTGTCCAATTCCCCTTCATCTACGACCGTATTCCAGATATTGACGAAGAGGTCTACACTTTCCATATTGGCTCCGACTACACCGTGGCACGTTTCGTCAAGTGGCTTTACTACCATCAGTATCCCGAACGCATCGATCTTGACGGCCTTACAAGAATCAAAATGCCCACATCGAGATTTGCCAGTCTAGAGGAGTATCTTCAGCAGACTCCGCGCTCTTGTGTCTCGTCTTCGACATCTACGATCAATATGGCTGTTGACAAAGGGCTAGTTCTTTACGAACATGGAGAACCGATAGTCTATACTCAAGGTCAGAAGGATTCTATCACTGACAGGTTTCTTTTTTTGGTACATTTGAGAATGTACATATTCGCCACTCAACATGGGCTTAACTTGCTACAAGTTGAGGCGTTCAGGATGGCACGGGTCTGTCTCGAGGATCCATTAAAGATTCGAATGAGGCTGGAGCGAAGGGACATTATCTGCCAGTGTCTTAGGGAGCTGACCTCTTTCATTCTTATAGGGGATGAAATGCTGGGTTTTATAGAGTATATATTGAGAACTCACGCCAGGAAGCATGGATAAATTCTTCAAATGTTGTCTGGAAGCTTTTGGTTCTTTCTTTGGGGGATGGCGACACGAGACATGGGAGAAAAAAAAAGCCTTGGCTGGGAGCGTGTTTTGTTTCTGAGTTGTTAAAAATAGGAGACTCCAAATTTTTTGGTCTGCAGTAAATATGATTGAGCAATTGACACTGAAAGCTACATGAAGCTATACTTGAAACTACCCGCCTTCAAATCTTGTTTCAAGTGATGATATACATCTTCAAACATCTAGTTTCTTTTATATCGAAATAAATACCAAACTGGAGACAATCTCAGACAAAAAATTTCTTTCTTTTTCTCTTTTTTCTTGGAATGTGTTTCCTTGGTCTTCTGTAAACGTACTGTCTTTACCCACCAAAAACCTCGAAAATGGATCTTCACTTGCCGCCAGATTTATTATGAGCTGATACCCATTGTTTACTCGACAAGGAAGATTGTGATCTCGTACTTGAAAAAAAATAGTCTCGGTAGTCTGCAGAACCTCAGTGCCCGTGGTTTGCAATATATGCGAGATCTAACCATCACCCTTTACCGTGAGCCTTGTTGTCACGATACACGTTACAAAGGTCGCCCTTGGTACCCATTGAGTGAAGATACCTATGAGGACATCCTCATAGGTAACTACAGTTTTGAACTTTTCTTGACTGGGTCTGTTGACGAGAACGCGAAGAAAATGCTCGAAGAGTGGAAGGGGGCAGCAAAAAGCTAGCAAAACGTATCTCAGCAGGGAGCCTTCATTTGCGGTTCATTTGCTATGTTGGAGATCTAGCCACTGGAGAAGCTGTGGTTGCTCCGTTAGCAGAGCTCCCTGTGTTGAGAGAGTGCAGCATCTCTCTAGGCAAGATCCACTTCAAAGGGCTGCAGCGACTAGCAACTGCTACCAGAAATTGGGCAATGGGGATTATATCTAACGATACGAATACGTCTTTTAGATACCAAGACCTTCTCCCTGAGCTTCGATTGATGGTTCTTGAAAACACCGATTTGGTTCCTCCAGTGTTTGGCGAATTCGGCTGGAGCCCACGAATGGGATATTATAACCGAAACCCCCGGCAACAATGCTTGAACCATGACGATACAAGTTTCCCAGGCATTCTATAAATTTGTCATTGCTCTACTTCCCATGCAACCGCTACGCGTCATCAATGTGGATGCTAGAGAATCCCTAAAGCTTTCTTCGAAGTCAGCCGTGACTTTCGTGAGGATTCTCTAAAGGTTTTCTTTCAAAATAGGATCATTGTGAACACACATGATGTTTATTCTTCCTTTACATTGTTCATTGACGTCGCTATCAGCGAACCATTGACTACCTTTATCCTAAAAGCTGTTCCCAGTGACGGGCTGAAGTACATTCGCTCTCTCTCGGTCATCATGGATTCCACGACGGCTGAATATCTCGCACAACATGGACAATCATCTGCTGATCTTGCGAAGGTTCTGGAAGAGAAGGGTCAAGTTTGGAATCCTACAGGCTTGAGACTATCGGTCTATCTTCCCATGATAGAACGATCCATTATGGACCGTGCTCAACCCTGGACACCCCCTCCAGATCAGCAAACACTTGTCAGTCTTATGTACAGTTCCTACTGTAACTTTTTTGCAGCTCTGTCAAAAGCTCCCAAGCTGACCCGGTTGTTTGCATATGTCATAAAACCACGTCGGCATTCGCGTGGTCCCCACTTCAGCGACGCATTGATTTTTGCCTCTCACGGTGGTCAAGAGCTGCGTGGTTTGGAGAAATCTCTGGAACAGATCGCATTGGGGGACCAGTATGATGGTAACGATTTGGGCAAATGGCCTTCTCCTTCCGGAGGCCACTGGGTAAAATATTCAGATGCTGCACAAGAAGAGGACTAATTCGACGTGCGAGGATGGCTGTCTTATTGACATCTGGAGGTGAGTGTACTATAGATCCAATGATGTTTCAAATGTCCAAAACAAGACACATTGTTTCGCTCTCACCTGCATTGATGGCTCAAAATATTTCAATATTATCGTCGCCACGTGTGAAATGTAGTACATCAATCGACTCAACACTGCACTTCACAATATATAAAGCTCCAATTCTTCCTAAACTCCAGGATTCTTAACACTTTTTGTAATAAATGTCGACTAAAAAACAAGGCGCAACCTTTGTAGAAGCGTTAGACTGTCCGGAATACCGTAAGCACAATGTGCAATGCTTCGGGCTGTTTTAACCCGAGACCCGTCTTATCGATAAGCCCCGCGACCCCTCGGCGTTGTCGCCGATATTAATTAAGGTGGGGGGAGAAGCTCTTCGCTTTCTCGCGCAATGTTTTCTCGAATCTCTCTTTCTTCCTTGTTTCAAAATAAATTTCGGATTTTCTCCCTGTACAATAAATAAAAATGCCTTTCGACACAGCAATTCGCTCTGCCTTGCAAAAGGATTCGCCGGCCTATGGGTTCTGGCTCTGGTATGTACTTGTTGCGGCACTGTCAAGATGCTCAAATCTCCGAACGACTGTTCAAGAGCTAATCTTACAGTGTACAGTCTTAACAGTGCTCCTGCAGCAAAGACCTTCCTTCGCGCGGGATCGCAAAGCCCGTCTGGGGGTTTCAGCTGGGTGTTGGTCGACGCAGAGCATGGATTGATCACGGACAGAGATTACTACGAGGTATTCCCCACGGGGCTTATGTTTACTTTCTGGTCTCTCGGAGCTAACATAGAAATAATAGCTCAACAATGCCATTGCATCCGAAGGCGCCAGTCCCATTATTCGCATCCCATGGGCGGAAGAATGGATGATCAAGCGCGCTTTGGACTCGGGCGCCCACGGAGTCATGACTCCCATGTGTCATTCAGCGGTAGGTTGCGTAGTCCCAGGGCTAGTATGTATTCATATTAATCATCGACCTGTATAGGAGGACGCCGCCAAAATCGTGAAATACTCCAAATATCCCCCTCGCGGAACTCGGGGCTATGGACCAATGTTTGCACCCCACGCCATGCCCGGCGTGGCCGCCAGCGAGCACGATGCCAATGCAGATGATTCTTTGATAGTGGCCGTTCAAATTGAGTCCAGGCCGGGTGTTGAGAATGTGGAGAAGATCGCAGCTGTGGATGGGCTCGATGTTCTTTTGATTGGTATGTCTTGTTCTTTTGCTCCTGTATCTGTGGACCATCTAACAATTCATTTCGTTATAAGGTCCTTTTGATCTCGCCAAGCAGCTAGGCGTTACTCGTGGCGGCGATGAGCATGAAGCTGCCATCCAGCGAATCCTGAACGCAGCGAAGTCGGCTGGCAAGACGGCCGCGATCTTCTGTATGTTTATCGCTTATCTCTATTGCTCTATTCACTCCCACTTCCTGACAATGTTTGACTAGGCACCGATGGAAACGACGCCCGCAATCGCATCGCACAGGGATTCAACATGGTTTCTATTATTACGGACCTCGGCGTTTTGGCCGAGGGCATGAGCCGCCAGCTTGCATTGGCAGCCGGTAGTGCTCAGGGGGAACAGAAGAGAGACGGTTACTAGAGAAAACATTTCTGCATAATCTGGAACGTATGAGTCTTGTATAGTCCTATTGCTCCTGCTCACAAAGATTATACGGCCGATTCTGCTTTCAATTTTGCAACGTTGTAGACAAGCACACATGCACATAAGATATAAACAGATCATTAATAAATGTTACCAATAGACGAAATTTCTATTGTTTTCCAATCCATATTTGAGAATCCTACACGATTCTTAGAGGCACAATCGAATAACTCAGCGATCATTAATTTGGAATTTAAACTTCAATGTTGGAAGGCAGTCAACAGTTGAGAAAATTGAAATTGAAAATTACTCGGAAAATTTCGCGAAAATTGCAGACCTGTTGAAGACGAAATTGCCAATGTCCACTGTTCCGGTATCCACAACTCAATGCATTTCGGATCTTCCCCGCATTCATTACACAAACGCAAGTTGACACACCGTCAAATTCTCCAAATCACTATGGCGCTCCCTCAGCTCACCTCGCCTGTCCGGTTTATCACCGAGGCGGGCCTAGAGACCACGGCCGTTCATACGTACAAAATCGAGCTTCCCTGCTCTTCCGGCACAACGCTACTCACTTCTGACTCGGGCCGCGAGCTGGTCAGGTCTCTGTACACGTCGTACGCCAACATAGCTGCAGAGTCTGGAACCGGGATCCTTCTCTCCACACGCACCTGGCGTGCATCTAGTCCCTGGGCAAAACCCTTGGGTTACAGCGTGGATGAGCTACTCGACCTCAACCGTGCTGCGGTGTCGTTTCTAAAAGAAGTGCGAGCAGAACTGCATCAGAAAAACCCTGCCGTGCGCATTGTTATGGACGGAGTTGTTGGTCCGTTAAGAGACGCATATGAGGACTATTCCTCCGATGAAATTTCCGTTGATGCTGCAAAGGAGGCATACCGCGCCCAGATTCGCACGCTTGTGGAAGAAGGTGTTGAGAGTATTTCTCTTATGACCGTGACAAACCTACATGAAGCTATTGCTGTAGTTGAACTAGCAAAGGAGATGAGAATCCCCGTCGTGGTTTCCTTTAGCCTTGAGTCCGACGGGAAATTGCTGAGCGGAATATCGTTAGAAAATGCGATCAAAACCGTTGATGAGGCCACAGACGGGTATACCACGTATTTTGGAATCAACTGTGTGCATCCGGCAAGGATCCTGCAGCCTCTCAAAGAAATGAATTTGGATGTTACACAAAGGATTGGTCTGATCCGTGGGAACGCTAGTTTGAAAACTCACGACGAGCTAGATAACAGCGATACACTTGACCGCGGGGATATACCTATTTTTATCGCAGCTTTGAAACAAGTGATTTTGCTGTTACCTTGGATCAAAGTTGTGGGAGGGTGCTGTGGAACAGACAAGGAACATTTAACAGCCATTGCGCAAGAATGCATTTGATAATATGAATTGATGGCGTGAATACTGCATTCGTGACTTCTGAGTTAGCAGCTTTTAAATTCTGGAAATATTTGAGTAACATGGAAGGTGCAGAGGCGTACTCTCGATTTTGTTTAGGTATCAAAATCCCCTCCCCCCCCCTCCAGCGAAGAAACAGCTCGACCCGTTTAACGCTGTTCTGTTTGGCGGCATGATAAAGAAGCGTATTTGACAAATCACCATGATACAGTGGCATGTAACTTCAAATGTAGTATTGTGGGAGCTTTCTATAAGAAGCTATGGATTATGTTTTCACTGTTACATCACCGCTGTTAGGAATGTACAAATATACGGCATACATTAGTAGGAATTTAATGCAGTGGCATGTAGCCTATTCTATGATAACTTTCTATCAGACGCTTTAAATTACATCGTAAATATCATGTCCAGATGTCACCTTTGTTATGTAGGAACATAAAAATTTACGAAGAAAAAAAGGCGTGCCGCGCTAGGAAGTTCCAGACATAGCGTGGCACCCCCAGTGCTTGTTTTATTTCATACATTAGTAGAAATTTCATGCAGTGGTATAAACTCTGTACTATGGTAATTTTCTGTAAAGATTTATAAAATTTAGTCGTATCATATATAAGAATTGTCGCATTAATATGGTCTATAGAAAAATATAAATAAGATGTGATTCCCTTTCATTTATCTGTTTCTTTCTCTTCATCATCATTATCAACATTGAAATCAACAAGATATTACTCAGTCCTGCTACTATTTCAACTCAGACTCTTGATCGTATTCAAGTGATATAATCAAAGTTGTTCAAGATGAAGATTTATTGTTTGGCTGCTGCTATCTGGGCGACTATGGTTTATGCCGCTCCAGCATCTACTACCGAAGATGTATGTACTGTTCCATATCGGCATATCCTCTTACTATGTCAATCGACATTTACTAACATACTCTGTCAGCAAACTGCTAACTGTCATGTATGGCCCTTTTGCAATACAAAATTTTAATCTTAAACGAATGTTGAGATATGAAAGTCTAATATATGATCTCCACTATTAGACTGTTCCTCTTGGTTCCCAATGTGGAGGAGATCAGTAAGTTTTCAACGTCATTGTTATCAATAAGTGATCTTCAAATTTGGTCTAAGTTATTCTTTTAACTAATTTTTGTTTTATTAAATCACGGTAGACCAATCTTATGCAAAACAAGGGCGGAAGTCAATGGTGACTTGAGGTCTTTATGCTGTGATACCAAACAATCTTGCGGTCCAGCGGGAAAATTGAGCGTTTGATTGAGCATCAAGCTATCTGTTGGATAGTATATAAGCATCATTCTTAATCGGCATAAGCGAAGGCGACTCGAGGCTTAAACGATGACTTAACAGAACCAACCAATCGATTACACGTTATACCGCGAGGGATTAGAAGTCCTGGACACAGAGGACTAATCCACGTATTGAAAAGATAAATTTGTAAAAGATATCTAATCTGGCCAGTTGTCGAATTTACCAGATAAACCAATTATTATCCAAATCCCATAATTAAGGGTTCTCTTTTTGGTGTCGGGGTGGGTATAAAGTTTGTCGCCAGTGCATCAGGCAGACTCACCGCCTGCCTAAATAGAGCTGCCGATAGCCGATAAGCGATAACATGCTTCTGGCCGGCAGAATTTCCTCGTTCGATTTTTTTTCTCTCTTTACACCTCGTTGTTCCCCTTCGCCCTTGCTCTCGTGCAAATGTTGACTCAGATACTTCATAACAGACCTCAGAATTATAATCTCTGGACATTTTGATTGTCAAAACATACGCCGGACGAACGCCCTTCTTTACCCACTGCAATCGCCGTGGAAACCAAATCGACGGGACAAGTTTACTCGTCACTCGAAACGTCACATTTGATTCTCGTCACATTGGTGCTAGTGTTACGCGGGTAACAACTAAGATAAACAATGGCGACTTCCTCTGAGAATGAGATCAAACTCATATCTGGGCGCGCACATCCCGAGCTGGGGGAGAAGGTTGCCAATCGGTAAGCCTCACGCATCCCGCAGTGACAAGCAGACGCCTCATTTGCCGATAGTCTCGGTATCAAGCTTGCCACTACTGTCAGTCTCAATTACTCGAACTTGGAGACAAGTGTCACGATTGGCGAGTCTGTTCGAGACCAAGATGGTATGCGCTTACTAGCAATTCCCCGCACCCGCTTAGGTGCCGAATTGTTAATACCCATGCTTCATCTCCAGTGTACATTATCCAGTCTACTGCCTCTGGAGCAGTCAACGACAGTCTTATGGAGCTGCTCATTATGATCCACGCATGTCGCACTGCCTCTGCGCGATCGATCACTGCGGTCGTTCCGAACTATCCCTATGCTCGGCAGGACAAAAAGGTACAACTGGGCGCTTCAAATACTTGTTCCTTCAAATGCTGATGCTCAGCATAGGACAAATCGCGCGCCCCTATTTCAGCCCGGCTCGTGGCTAATATGCTTCAATCATCTGGCGCCGTACGTTTAACCCGGACTAGTCGATTTGATCAATGGCTCACGCTTGTTCTAGAACCACGTCATCACGATGGATCTGCATGCTTCTCAGATTCAGGGGTTTTTTAACATTCCCGTTGACAATTTGTATGCTGAACCGTGCGTTTTGGGGTGGCTGAGAGAAAACCTCGATATTCAGAACTGCGTTATCGTCTCGCCAGATGCTGGTGGCGCTAAACGTGTAGCGAGCTTAGCAGATAAGTTGGACATTGGGTTTGCCCTCATTCACAAAGAAAGACCTCGCCCAAATGTAGTGGGGCGTATGGTTTTAGTTGGTGATGTCAAGGATAGGACGGCGATCCTAGTTGATGACATAGCTGATACCTGTGGAACGGTATTTTAAACATCTTTCCTCACCATACTTTTGTTTGTGATAGAATTGTACTGACCTTAGATTAGCTCGCGAAAGCTGCCCAAGTTGTGAAAGAGAATGGAGCAAAGGAAGTATACGCTATTGCGACCCATGGCGTCTTGAGCGGACCGGCGATTGAAACCATCAATAACTCGTGTCTGGCTAGGTTTGTGGTGACGAATAGTACGTATTAATTCCACACATATTCACCCACACAGGCTAATTTTCATACAATGATTCACAGCTGTTCCCCGTGAGTCTTGAGTATTTGTGGTAATCAAGCTTAGAAAACGAGTCAAACACTAACCCCAGTATCACTCTAATAGTTGGCGATAAAATTGAACGTTGTCCGAAATTAAGTATTATTGACGTATCAAGTACTCTGGCAGAGGTATGTGCATTTTGATTCAAGTCAGTTGGATTTTGAACTCACCACGTACCTAATTCTCAGGCCATCCGACGAACACACAACGGCGAATCTGTCTCTTACCTGTTTCACAATGCTCCATGAATATCGCCATACATTTGAGGTTAGAATCAGTTTGCTAGTCATTTGGCACACGCCTCAGGGGAGGCATCGGAGCTTTGTAATTCCACATCGTCCGATGAGCAGATTGTGATCCCATACCCAAATGAATAGAACGCCTCGTAAGAAAGGAAAACTAGCATTTTGGTTATACGGGAACGGGGCGAAAATTACTAGGTAGCAACTGCAGTGACTTTAAGTGGTTTCACGGATACTATTCAAACGACTGGCTATGTTGTCCAACATAGGAGCCGCTGTCAGGTTGCATTACTGGTAACAGCAGTGAAATTGCAATAATTTTCTGATGCATTTTCGGAACAAGCCTTCCAAAGTTTTCTCAACAATTGGTAATCTAGCTCAAATCAGGTGTTTGACGCCAGGCAGTTTTTTGAATCGTTTGGTTACATCCAAAATGCTGCAACAGCTGCTTTAACTTATGGGCCTTCAAAGAACGGGCTTATGAATGACACCGGGAAACCCCTTAGGGTTAGGCGAATATGGGCAATAGGCCGTCCGTCAGAGACCTCCGTGAGATCCAAACCAGATAGCGATGGCTGGTGGTTTGTGGTACTGTTGTGGAACACGGTTCTAATACCAAAAAACGCTATACCAAAACCAGTTTCACATACTTATCAATCACATTCTCGCCGGGACATTTATATCGATCATCGGCTGACTAGAAATTCATGGTCTATTTGTCTCCTCAATCTTAAATTTTTATTTTATACTTTCCCGACAGTTTGGGTGCTCTTGACGTTCAATGTGGCGTCCTTTTCCCCATTCGCCGTTCCAAGCAACATACCGGAGTCGATGATGCGCATCGTGGCGAAGACCCCACCTGACTATTTGTTTTTGCTCGATAATATTAGATATTTTCCAAAATAGCTTCGTGAAATTTCACTCGGTATCTTATTTTTCAGGCAAATCTTGCCATGTTTTGCTCAGTGTTAGTCGGCAATGACTGAACTTCGCATTAATCAGATCAGATTGCTGTGATTGCCAGTCCACAGGTCTAGTATAGGAGGGAGCATGCAAACTATGACAAAATGTCGAAATTAGATACTTCGTCACCGTGGATGCTCATTCCGAATATTGTTGTTGCCGCTATCGGTTTAACCATCAGTAGTGGAGCACTGGTGCTGCGAATCTATACGAAGATTCATATCATGCACAAATTCTGGTGGGATGATGGTGAGCAAAGAATTGCACTGTCCCGACTACCTCATTTTATGAAATTGTTTCGTGGCTAATATTTCCAATAGTCTTTATGATTCTTGCGTGGGTATGATCCCCCGAACTACGGACAGTGGTTGACAATTTTGCACTGCTAAAGCTAATGCAATGTATATGATGAGAATAGACATTTTCAGTTGCGTCTCAAGCATTAATATTCTGTAAGACGCCCTCTTATTTTACGGAGTATTTTTAAAATATTGACTTCACTCACAATGGATACTGGAAGATGGCTATGACCGTGCCGGTTTTGGCATGCATATCTGGGAATTGTCAGACTCGGTCTTGAACTTATACGGCAAAGTATATACAAGCAAGATAAACCGTCAAAACTGGGGACTTGAAAACTGATATTCACACAGCTCGTTATTTCTGCATCAATTATCTACATTCCCTGCCTCGCGTTCGCCAAACTTGCGCTGATGATTTTATACTATAATCTCCTGCACATGCTCTGGATCTGGAGATACATCATCATCTCAATCAGCTGCATCATTGCTAGCTACAGTATCGGTCTTCTCCTCGCCCTCGTCTTTGCCTGTACTCCGATCGCAAAAAACTGGGACATTCACATTACCACCGGCTCGTGTATCAATCGGATCAGCTTATTCATTGCGACAGCCGGAACAAATACAGCCAGCGATGTGATTTTAATTCTGATACCGATTAAATTTGTGTGGGGATTACATTTACCGCCAATGCAGAAGCTAGGGATTCTTCTCATATTCACCATGGGTGGCCTGTAAGTTTTCTGCATGTGGTAAAAACACCTAACTGGTATTTCTGGTAACCATTATTGATAACGGTTCTAATCACTTGTTACTGGTAGAACAACTGTCATAAGCATTGTTCGCTTGGCCACTTTGATGCCCTTGCTCAAATCAAGCGATCAACCACATCAGATTGGGCTGGCAAGTTTGTTCATGTGTGTTTATCGGGCCATTCAACAGGATAGTGATCATACTAATATTTTGAAATGCCCCTACAGAATCATCGAGGCCAATTTTATCATTCTCTGCGGCTGTCTGATATTTTTCCGCCAATTTCTTCGTTTCCACGCTCCCAGGTTACTGGGCGAGCAGAGTAGCAACAACAGGAGTAGCCAAGGCAGCGACCAATTAGGGCAGCTAGGTTCGTCCTCAGACACATCCTGGCCCAAAAAACGGTGGTCAAGCTTTTGTCAGTGGTATCATCGCGACGTGGCACCGGTCAGTACGTCAAATGATAGACCTGAGATCGTGTCTCAGTCGCAGGAAACACGACTTCATGATGCTGTGTAGGGTAATCGTCGTACCTATATCTATTACATTGCGTTACTACCTATGCGGTCAAGAGAGGTGTAAAAGATGTAAGCTGGGCCTTTTCAATAATCTAGGCGAATTAAGACACTTCTAGAAAATGTACCACCTTTCACAATGTAGATCATACAAACATACCACCTGTAAATTAAGTAACACATACAAAGTTCCGGGCACATAACCCCCAGTTATACAACATGGCCCGGCTCACCAGGGGCCACGTCAGTGACCACTACTCTAGATTTGGCTTGGTGGCTTAAACGCCCATGTTGTACAAAAACAGCCCCTAATGCTGACGAACCTGCAGTGGAGTCTTGGCTTGCATATGCCCCATGTGTCAACCACGCTGTTGCTTTTTCAAGTATGTACGGATGCGTCGGTTGCTGTCTATACAATTATTCTTCCCAACGTTTGCATTGCTAACTCATTTGTCTAAACCAAATTATCATCTAGCTCTTTGTGCAGAATTGCCATGCCCTCCACCATTTGAAGGGCTTACTGGGTACCAAGTCCGGGGGCGAAAACCCTCGGCAGCGATGACTAGTCCGCCGGCCCATCGCCACAATTTATAGATTGAAAACTGAATCAGACAAGCCTTGGCTTTTTGTTCAAAATTAAAGCGAGGCGTAATTGCGGGTGTTAATCACCAATTCTTCTGGCAGTGAAAGGTGTCGAAGATAACTTTAGCCAAACGGCTCCATTAAGTCCAGTCACGAAGAGTTTCCCAACAGAAAGACAAAGTAAAATGTGGGCACACCTGCCGACGGAAGGATTTAATGACACAAAATCCTTATATTTCATCCAGTCTATCGGATTCAGCGTTTTTTCACGGCTACATTGAGCAATTGCTGTATTGCAAATCGAATGGCGCCGTCGTATAAACAATCCTGTTTCCTCGCCGGCTTTTATGGTTTCGCGCATCTATTAACCAATCACTTCTACCGCCAATAAATATAGATCCTCGGTCTAAGGCAGATAGTGAAACGCCCGGACGCGTCCTGTCATCTTGCTTAACCTTAATGCGTAATCTGGCGGAAATTCTCCTGGTTTCTGGTAGCTAAAGGAAACCATATCAGCGTTATTGCCGTCATAGTCATATCAGACCACAATCCACAAATTGTAGGTTCTCCTTGAGACACATGTTACATATTTTTTTGGCTTGTTTCGAGTTGGTGGTAGAATTCATAGCCCGCACACTACATGTATCTGTAAACTTGCGAGTGAAGCATAAATATCACTTCGCCCCCTTCTTACGATACAGATTCATTTCCCAGGGCCCATTGCCACCAATACAAGATTGAAACGTCAATTGACTTATTTCAAAATGAAGACCGCTAATCTTCTTTCAGGCTTGTCCCTAGCTGCAGTGGGAGCATCCACCAACGTCTTGTTGCCGCTTTACATTTACCCAAGTGACGATGCGTTCGAGCCCGTCTACAACGCCATTTCATCAAACCCTGATGTCACTTACTACGTTGTCGTTGACCCCGACTCTGGCCCCGGCGGAAGCCAATACCCGAGTACCGACTATATCGCTGCTGTCGCCAAGTTGAACTCATATTCTAACGTACAAACGATCGGATACGTGCACACAGCATACATGGTCGAGACAACTGATGCTGTTAATGCCAATGTCAGCACTTACGCTGGCTGGTCCGGCTATTCCGACAGTGATATCACCGTCAAGGGCATTTTCTTCGACGAAACCACCAACACGGAAAGCCAAGATGCGTATGATTACATGTCGACCGTCGCATCCAACGCCCGTGACCAAGGCCTAGACTATGTTATATTCAACCCAGGCACGACCGTCACGGGGTCGCAGTTCTGGGACGCAGCTGACCTTATCGTCATTTCGGAGGTTGCCTACTCAACATACGAGCAGTCCACAATACAGTCGGTACCCCAGCAGTACTGGAACCAAAGTGCCGTTATTCTTCACGATACGCCATCAGGAACCGACTTGACTTCTGTGACCAGCGGGCTGGAGAGTGATGGGCTCAGCGCATTTTACGCTACTGGGGACTGCTGCTACCAGAGCGTCTCGATGCTGGGAGATGTCTCGTCCGCGCTGGCTGCGTAAGAACGGGACTGATTATGGAATTAGCTGGGAGAAAATTAACCAAAGCAGAAGTCCAGTTGTTACAAGTGTATATATGTATATATGTTACTATTTTCATGGAATTCCCACCAATTTCATCCTCTTAAAAGCATCGCCAACGAAGTAAATGCCCGTACACGATGTGATTGGTCGTGAGAGTGATAGTGGGATGTAGAGACTTTCCGCCAATCATAGTAGAGCTTATGTGGGGCCAATCAAAGGCTGGTTGGGATGAACTTCAACTGTCAACTACCTTCTCCGAACTACAATCTCTCTCGTTCCTCTTGAGCGAACCCATAACCCACTCACTCGACTCTATATCCTTCGTTTCCGTACTTGTTGTCTGCGTGTGCAACAACAAGTACGTCTCTCGTGCAGCTGTAAGTAACAAAACCCTGCGAGAAACCCAAGTGGGTGCAATTGAGTCAATGGCCAATAACACGGACATAGATAATCGGCAGCGGTCGGTCGGAACTCGAGTCGTCTCTGATACTGAGAGGGAGAGCAATTTTACCCTCAGCTGCAGTATGCGCATCAGCAACCTGAAGATGAAGGCAGTCTCGACGCCTGGCTTGCCATTTCAGGCTCCTTCCTGATCTACTTCTCGTCATTTGGAATCATGAACAGTTTCGGCTTTTTCCAGGACTTTTATCTCTCTGGCTTTTTGCGCGACTATTCTGCCTCGGAAATTGCGCTTATCGGCACAATGCAGCTTGCCTTGATGTATCTCACGGGTCCGGTTGTGGGTTCGCTGTATGATGCATATGGAACAAAGGTGGGTGGAAAAATCATTTATATCCATTATATAACACCCATTAGTAGGTGTTGAAAGATCTGGCTGATATGAAGTGTAGTATCTTTATCCGGTTGGCGCCTTGGGCTGCTGTTTCTCCTTGGTCACGCTTTCGTTTACGCGACCCAATCGCATATGGCAGCAGTTTCTTTCCCAAGGTCTTTTGTTCGGCCTTACTGTTGCTTGTGGTGTTCAACCCGCTCTTACAGTGGTTGCAAAGTTGTTTAAACGTAAGAAAGCGCTAGCAATGGGTCTCGTTGCGTCTGGAAGCAGTGCAGGCGGCGTATGCTATCCAGTCATGTTCTCCAGATTGGTTCCTCGCATTGGATTTGCGTGGTCTCTTCGAGTTGGCGCGTTAATTTCTCTTGTCTGTTACGCCGTGGCATGGTACATAACCAAGACGGGCCACACGTCGAAGCCACTGTTCTCGCTAAACAGTCTATTTGACTACAGCGGATTCAAGGATATTCGATACTCTTGCCTTTCTTTAGGTAGCTTCTTGGTTAATTTGGGCTTGTATGGGCCCTACTATTATGCAGGTTAGTGCCGCCCTTTCTTACAATTAAAACTAGAAATTAACACCCACCAGAGTCTTTTTGCGCACTGCTTGACCCAACTACCCCAATCAAGCCATACTTGATACCGCTCATCAATGCATCTAGTTTAATCGGTCGAATTATGTAGGTGGTTCAACTTCAAGCTCAGCTAAGAAGATATGACTAATGCATTTCTCAGAGGCGGCCATTGCGCCGATACCATCGGCCGTCTGAACCTTTTGTATCCAATGACATTTTTTTCTGGATTACTCTCGCTACTCATGTGGCGTTTCGCCCCGAGTGTCGAGACTCTGACTGCGTTTGTGTGTCTGTATGGTTTCTGCTCGAGTGTATTTATATCCGTCATGCCGGCAACGACCAGCCAGATCGTCCCCGATGACAGACTAGGTGCACAGCTCGGCGCTTTCTCATCCCTTACGGCCATTGCAGTCTTCGTGGGTACGCCTATCGCCGGATCGTTGCTTAAAGATGAGTCTGTTCCGGGATATAGACCTCTCATCACATATTCAGTGAGTATTACTTTTCTGTTCCGCTTTACAGTACCGTCTAACTTTCTCTACTAGGGATCCACCATGTTCACTGGAGGAGTCATGCTGTTGATTGCTCGACTTCTTCATGGCAGAAATCTGCGTGACAAGTGGTGATCTATGTTAGTAGTGATCAACTACGCTAGACAATTCGGCTAAACTCTCAGGCTGCAGTGACCTGATAGACGTAAAGGTTCAATCAGTCCATTTACCAGCTGAGGAAACTTTTGGGTTATTCTTGGTATGGAAATTGACGCCATCATTTGAAATTTTTCATGCGATAGAAGAAATATTCATTGGATGGAAGGGGATCTCAAATTTCAACGAAAGGTTCGGGGCATATATACTCCATTTCAATTATTCTGGCTACTAGCTTGAAAAGAAAATGACACAGAGGCATCAGTCAATTTGCGCTATGAAATAGTGCTAGCTAGCAAAGATGGTGTACATAAAACCCGTAAATCAAATTCAACCATGCCATCAATTGATCATATTGACTTCGCTTGTTCCAATTACACGTATGACAGTCCTCCATCGACTGAAATGTCTTGGCCGGTCACAAATGAGCTTGCCGGACTGGCAATAAAAGCCACAACACCTGCCACTTCTTTAACAGTTCCATTTCTCTTGATACTCTGTTCGACTCGGAATTTTTGTACCAGAGGATGCTCCTCGGGAGGCGCCAGATCGGTGTCAATGGGACCTGGCACAATAGTGTTGACTGTAATGCCTTTGCCACCCAGTTCTTCGGCCCATCCAAGCGCCATCGCACTCAGAGCCGCTTTGGACCCTGCGTACAAGGCGGCAAACTGACTACCGCTCCTGGCCACGACGCTGCTGATATTTATTATCCTTCCACCGGGCGACGCCAGGTGTGGCAAAGCGGCTTGGACAAGAAGGAATGGTCCACGAGTGTTGGCTTGAAAAAGGGTGTCAAAGTCCTCCACAGGAATGGATGTAGTATCAGGATGGAAGATGCCTATGCCAGAGTTGTTGACTATGATGTCGATTTTTCGGCCGGGGAACACAGCGGTGGCCGCGGAAACAATGTCTTTCCCAAAGGCCGTGCTGGATGCATCTCCTTGAACGGCGATTGCTTTGACATGCAAAGCCTCGAGAGTCTTTACATTCTTAAGGGCAGATTCCTTATTGGTGTTGTAGTGAAGCACGATCTGGCGAGGGTTGTCAGTTGTTTGAAATTGAATAAACCCAATCAAAAGATTTCCACATACATCTGCGCCAAGCTCAGCCAGCGCAGTGGCAACAGCAAAACCAATTCCGTTCGCCTTTCCGCTGCCAGTAACAATGGCCAGCTTTCCTTTGAGAGATCCCTGAGACGGCATTTTTGCGGTGGCGCGACTTTTGATTCGGAATAAAAGGGACTTAAAGTGGTTTTGAATGAGCCGCAATGATTGAAAGACCTAAGTTAGACTATTTCGAGTTTTTGTATCAATTGATATTTCGAATTTTGTTGTTTATGCTATTTGGTGTTGAGAATTATTTCGCTTTGTGAGAGTGAAATGACACAATTTATATGTTGACAACATAGGATAGGTGGCGTAGAAGGATCAGAAAAGAGCGTTGTGGAAACTAGATTTAAGCTTGTATTACTCATCTCTGTTGCTTTGTAAAAGTTTGTATGCTAAAGCCAATATAGTGATTGAAAGCGATCAATTGATTGCTAAATTGATGATTCCAGCCCGGCGGCTCGGCGGGCTCGGCGAGCTCGCCGAGGAACGGCGACGCTAAAAGCTGCGGCCGGCCAATCAGATCTCTCAAACTACACGCTTCCTCGCCAACACAAGCAATTGCTGAATAATTTTAGACTTCAACGAAGTAATAACGTATAACAAATGATTTTTAATTGTAAAGAAGATTTTGCGAAGTAGATAGCGTTGAGTTCACCGGGAAAATGATTTGAAATTGTGCTCGGCGAACCTCGGGGGCCCATGTCGTGGTCTACTGTTCATCCAGTCCACAATGTGCAATCCAATGTCAAAGTGTCGGGATATTTAAACGATGCAGTATTCTTCCAGTTCATGCTTTTCTACAGATAATTCAACAATCCATTTAAGCGGCCATATTAATCGTTTTCCACCTTGAACAAAGATTTCCCTGCACATCGCTACAACTGTAATTGTTACATCGACTAAAAACGCCATGTCCAAGCTAATCGTCGTGACCGGTATCACTGGAGTCCAGGTACATTTTAAAAGCGTTGTTTATTAGTTACCAACAGTTTTCTAACGTGCGAGTGAAGGGGGGCTCCGTTGCTAGAACCTATCTAAACACCCCTGGATGGAAAGTGCGCGGTATCACGCGTAACACGTCCTCCGACCACGCCAAATCTTGGGAATCTAAAGGGGTCGAAATGATTGAAGCAAACCTTGACGATATCACCGCGCTCAAGACCGCTTTCCAAGGAGCTGACATCGTTTTTGGTGTTACCGATTTCTGGACGATTTTCAAGGACCCGGAGAGCATGACAAAAAAGAAAGACGGCCAAGATATCACCCAGTATTGCTTCGAGGTTGAACTTCAACAGGGGAAGAATCTAGCAGATAGTGCAGCGAGCATTCCGACATTGGAACGATATATCTTCAGCTCCATGGCAAACGCAACACAGTGGAGCAACGGAAAGTATCGTGAGCTCTACCATATGGATTCAAAGGCATTGGCAGTGGACTATGCAAAAAGTCTTCCCGGTTTAAAGGAGAAATTTTCCCAAATTCAGGCTCCGATTTACTTCAACTTGCTATGGGAATGGGGACTGCCCACGACTCCTGTCAAGGTCAGTTAAAATTCACCAAAACACAGAGAGATAACCGTTGGGCTAAATTATTCAAGCATATTGATGGGACCTACCGCATCCAAGGGATCGGCAACGGCGATGTGCCCATATCATTTGGAAATGTGGCCAAGGACTTTGGACCGTGTGTACAGGCAGTGGCGAATGAAAAACCAGATACGAATCTATTTGCAGTTGGAGACGAAATCTCATGGAACCAATATCTCGACACATGGTGCGAAAGTCAAGGTGTTTTGAAAGGCGGATACGATGAGCACTCTTTAGACTGGTGGATAGAAAAGCTTTCCGGACTTGGAAGAGAGTTCGGAGAAAATGTCCTTTTCACCATGGAATTTGGGTATGATGGAAAAGACCCTAGTGTTATTCGTCCCTCTCAAGTATGTCTCCTCGTTTCGTGAAAGAAAATTTTGCTAATGTTGGATGTAGCTCGGATTGAAGATGACTACTTTTAAGGAGTATTGTGCCGAGACTGACTTTTCGCGTATACTTTAGAGATAGTCGCAATTGGAGATGAGAGTGTTTTCCTTAATTCATGCATTTATAAGTCTATTTTTGGGCAGCTTTCAATGGACTCCTCTGTAGATTATCCAACGTTTCCCTTTGTCTCCGCAATAACACCTGATTTTGTGTTTGAGAAGCTCGTGCGATTATGGAAAAAGGCTAAATATTGTTGAAAGCCCAAAATTGTCATGATTGGGAAAGATTAAGTGTAGTAAAATTTGTCAAATAAAAGAAAAAATTATTCTGAGTGACCCCATTCGCCTAGCATTGGGTTGTAAAAGTCGCCAAGAATACCGGAGTCTGGGCTCAAAGCAACACTAGGAAATTCCCATTGACAAAATACCGGATCTAATTCATGTATCCCTGAAACTGCCTGGCCTTGCCGCAATCCATCACCATTATTTAGTAAAGGGATCCCATTTTCTTCTGTCATGGCTTCGTCACGACGGAGTTCAGCCTCGCGCTTGAGAGCAAAAAGTGGTTTCCACAATGCGCCATGACCCTCTTTCTGCTGATTAAAGACGATGTTCACCTGAGTCCATGCACGCTGTACCTCTTGGTCCTCTTGCTTTGTGTGGTGGCTTAAGTATATCAGCATCGTTGATGCAAAATGCCATTTGGTGGTTTCATGGAAGCTTTGAAATACCCAGTCCCAGTGCTGATCAGCATATTGCTTTCGAAGAGATCGAGTAACTTCAGAGATATGAAGTGCTTTGCGAAACAGTTCTGTACGTATTTCACGTGTCGCCCATGACCTGTGTTTCAATAAGTACTGTCGCGCAACAAACCAGAGGTTTTGGAGATTAAGAACGATCAAGTCTTTCGTGACCTTGTGTATTGGTTCGTCCACAAGGGTTTGCGAGTAATAGGCTCCAATTCGGGATTTGGCATCCAACAATAGCTGATCACAGTTGGTTAGGTATGCATGCTCAGAGCCATGCTCTGGTATACTCAGTTCAAAAATTTTCCGCGTCAGTGTGGATATTTCAAAAGAAACCAGAGCTGGAACCATTTCTGTCCAGCCAGATACCGCGACAGGTAATTTGCGACTAAACTCGCACGCATCCCAGGCGTTATCCGGCGAGTTCTGTGGGAACCTTGTGGCACCATTTCTGAAGGCTGAGACAGGAAACGGCTCAATGCCGTGGACTTGGAGGGCCCGCACATTGATCAGACAGAGGTGCTGCCACAGTCGACGGCGTATCTCCACGGCATAGGGACTGAGGTTGAATGTTTCTCCATCCTTATGAAGACCAAGACGAGTTGCTATGCTTAAAGAAAGGCCACTTAATGACGTCCACTCTAGATTCGAACTGTCTATTTCCGATAATAGCATGACGTACAAAGCAAACGCCGTCACCGCCGTCAAGGAGTGGGTAGAAAGTATGTTGATTTTGTCAAGTGCGTTTTGAGTAGCAGCTATGAACCGGCCAACCACGACATCCTTCGACTCGCCAAAATAGACTAGGGCATCTTCCTCGTGGAGTGAATGCGTAGAAAATGCATAGATAGAGAAAAGGAGTGTTTCGAAATCTGCTCGCTGGGATGCAAATGATTCTTCCTGGCGATAGAACTGATCCAGGTCGAGCTTGAAGCGGGGCTTGTGGAAGAGTCGAATAAATGGATCGACGTTAGATAAAAACTGATGAACGAGAAAGTCCGACACTTTCCGTGTAGTTGTATACATGCTAAAGTCGAGAGATTGTTGAGGGGGGGCAAAAAGTGAGGTAGCATCGTACAGTCTTTTACCGGGAATGGTCTTATCGAGAAGAAACGTGAGGTTCTCCACCTAATACCAGCGGATTGAGCATATTATAATTTTTTATCTAGTGATAGAGATGATACTTACCTCTTCGTAAAGACCAGCCCAGAACGTCTCCCTGATATACCTCGCTTGTGCATCGCGGAAACATAGTTTCCCAGTATGGGATGACCAATTTTCTTGCTCTTTGACTCTGTCTAACTCGTTTACAGAGTCTTCTATCGCCTTGACTATATTTTCCAAACCCGGCTGTCCCTCGTAGCTTCCTGCCACGCCACCGCCCTTGACTGATTTAGCGATCTCAAAAGGCTCATCGTGATGGGGCTGTGATCTGATCTCTGGGCTTTTTGTGAGCTGTTGAATTGAATCTTGCAGCTGTACCAGTCTTTTCATAATCTCAGCATTGACAGGGCCGGTATCTCCTGACGCGTGCGATTGATCTTCATAGTAGCAATTGATCCCTGCCCGAGCACAGTTTGTACAAGGATGAGTTTTAGAACAACGAACTTTACGACGTCGACAAGTAGCACAGGGAAGACGATTTACTGACATCTCCATGATGGCGTGGTTGCTTTATAATACCATTCTTCTGTTTAGTTCTGGGAGAAAAAAGACGATGACATTTTGCTTCCAAGCTAACTATGTCCCCGCCACATCGCGCTAATCCACATTTGGACGAGTCAATCGTGGACTTTAAGAGCCAATCGTTTATAGCAGAGCATAAAATATTTTGGAGTATTGAGTCGTTTAGCGACCAAAACAAAACTCTTGTGCTTATGAATTTTTCATATATACACCTAATACGTGCCTTTACGCGTCAATACTACCGAACATTTCCAGCTTTGGTCTCCGTGGCGATGTCAGATAGTACCACATGAATGGGTCGGGAGTTTACTTCGATATTAGGCTGAAACTGAGCCGGCATTACTTTTTGGCCCGATCTCAATTTACATAAGTATCACTGGTCGTAATTAATTTCTTTTAACAGTATCGTTCTAGCTGAAGCTTGTCTGTTTCTCTGGAGTTCTTCTTATGCCTTGATATAAATATTACACTTCTTTTTTCGTTCAGTCAATTTATATTCAGTCATCTATTTGACTAGTGTCATATATCTAGCCTTGCAATATTCATCCGGTGCCTTGGCTATATTTGGACCCAGTGGACAACGACACTCGTAGTCAGCAGAACCCAAAAAAGACTTCAACTTCACGTCACATATATAGTGCTAGAAATGAAGATCTATCATCTTAATTCATTTTTGAATATTTAGTATTGCCCATATAAGTTTTAAAAACATTTGAATAAGAGCGACGTTTGTAATAGACCACAACGTTTCGGATTGTGATATCTATCACTACATATCAGTTGATATTATCTGTTTGAACCAGCGTGGACTCCGAGATATTGACTCTCAGCTCCGTTCATTAAACTTCAAAGGATAACGATGGCATTTCACTTTCAGATGCCGGATGATGTGGTTATCAAGATGTTGGCCCACGTGTCAATTTATCTGGGTTTTAGTAAGCACTAGTAATATGAAAGGACCGAGGGGTAGGAAACGAGGAGACTGTTTTCCATGCAGGTGGCGGAGTCACTTGTCATTTTGGTTCCGAATGTGGAAACTAGTATCATAAGCAAAGATTTAAATCAAGTTTATCCATACTTACGGGCTATATTGATATTAACAGCCTAGCAGTGGTGATATTAAAGAACCTTGGGTTACAAAAGCTTCAAAGATAACCATGTCGGAAGTTAGGAATTTCTTATCGACTTTATAATAACCCTTTGTTTCTATTGCATTTAAGGCTGCTTTAGTATTACGAGGAGTGGTTCATTGCAATCATGCTAGCAAATCAAAAGACCACAGATGCTATATACCGGGCATTTATCGGTTGATCAAGTCGATTTCCAAGCAATAACCAATGGTTTGCCCAAAAGCTCGCAGACAAGGTGGAGAATGCAGTCTCACCCCGGAAGATCGGGAGTCTTACTTTAATACCAATATTTGAGGCTTCAATGTTACTATGGGCGCCAAGTCTAGAAATGCCCCTCTTTATATGGAGCATGGGTCTAGCATGAATGAAAGTATCACTCTACGTACTCCAAAGCATAGGTCTGCTCATTAAAAGGCTGTTCGATAATTGTCCGGTTCTAAGTCCCAGACTGAAGATTGTGAAACTACTCTCCTTGGAGATATCATGGATTAATACTCAATGGCAGAAATTATTCGTGAAACAAAACCTGTTTCTCGAGCGTTTCATTCCTATATAATCGTAATCTTTTCCATTAAGCGAAACTGAAGAGAAGACAAATAAGATACTTTCTAACAATGCGGAAAAACTATGGCCGATCTAAATTGCATTTGTCTGTTTCGGCAGGCTAAACCTGGATGCGACCCCAGAAAAGAACCCCGCAGCAGTTAGGGTTATTCCCGACTAGGATAAAACTGCTTATTATGAAACTCATCGCCTTGATTTTGAGCCAACTAAAACCCTTGGCCAATTGAATACACCCAAGAGCTGTTCATCTGTCGAGAATATATTAAGGTACATTTACTGTGCAGTCAGATTTAGATCTGCGTCAATTGCATGTGTTTCTTAGGTGTACGTAGCAGCGGAGTGTCGGGATAGAGAGGTATACAGCCGCTACGTCTGGCTATAGGCTAGTATCAATTAATGACGGGGAGTCTCGGTTGGCGAATGTGTTCAATTTTGTAAAGGTTGTTTTTTAGACCATCAATCTTAAAGATACACGTAGATCTTATATCGTTTCCGGCAAAGGGAGATCATCCGACGGAATATAAAAAGGCATCCATAGCTTCAGTTAATCGCAGTATCTTCTCGATCATCGCGCCTTCTGTTTGAAAAACATTCATTTGGGAAAGAAAAAACCGGGATTGATCGATCAAGATGTTTCAACGTGCTCTTCTCTTCTCTACCTCCCTTTACCTCGCTGCCCAAGCACAGCAGGTTGGTACCAACCAAGCCGAGACTCACCCTCCTTTGACCTGGCAGAAATGCACATCTGCAGGAAGCTGCTCTAGTGTCAGTGGATCAGTCGTTGTCGACTCCAATTGGCGTTGGGTACACTCTGTCAATGGTTCTACCAATTGCTATACTGGCAACACGTGGGATGCTACTCTATGCCCAGACGATGAGACCTGCGCAACCAACTGTGCTCTTGATGGCGCAAACTACGAATCTACCTACGGAGTGACTGCTTCCGGAAGCTCGCTGAAGCTCGACTTTGTTACTCAATCTTCAACCAAGAACATTGGCTCGCGGTTGTATCTCTTGGAGGACGACTCAACCTACCAGTCTTTCCAGCTCCTCGGCCAGGAGTTTACCTTTGATGTTGATGTTTCCAACCTCCCCTGCGGCTTGAACGGTGCCCTTTACTTTGTCTCCATGGATCTTGATGGTGGTGTTGCCAAGTACCCAGCCAACAAGGCTGGCGCCAAGTATGGTACTGGCTACTGCGACGCGCAATGCCCTCGTGACTTGAAGTTTATCAATGGCCAGGTATGCAGATTCACTCTCCATTAATATTGAGATAATCACTAACATGACTTTCTTCGAATAGGCTAATGTCGAAGGCTGGGTTCCCTCAACCAACGACCCGAACGCCGGCGTTGGTGACCATGGATCTTGCTGCTCGGAAATGGACATTTGGGAGGCCAACAGCGTTTCCACCGCAGTCACTGCACACCCTTGCTCAACCGTCGGTCAGCTCATGTGCGACACTGACGATTGCGGTGGTACATACTCGTCCGATCGTTACGCCGGCGATTGCGATCCCGATGGTTGCGATATCAACCCCTACCGTATGGGCAACACAACATTCTACGGCTCTGGCTCTGGTTTCACTGTCGATACTTCGAAGGTCTTCACTGTTGTCACTCAGTTCATCGAAAGCGGCGGCGCGCTCAGCGCCATCAAGCGCTTCTTCGTACAGGACGGCAACGTATTCCCACTTCCGGACTCCGACGTATCAGGTGTTTCCGGCAACGAGATTACTCAAGACTTCTGTGACGCCCAAAAGACGGCATTTGGCGACAAGAATGTGTTTGACGACAAAGGTGGTATGAGCCAGTTTAGTAAGGCTATTTCCGGCGACATGGTTCTGGTCATGTCTCTCTGGGACGACCACTACTCAAACATGCTCTGGCTTGACAGCACCTACCCTACCAATGACACTGCTAGCACCCCTGGCGCAGCCCGTGGAAGCTGCTCTACAAGCTCTGGAGTTCCTAGTGATGTCGAAAGCAGTACCCCGAACGCATCGGTAACCTACTCCAACATCAAGTTCGGCCCGATTAACTCTACTTTCACTGCTTGATTGAATGCTTTCAAAAGGAGTATGCATCTTTTGCTGTGATGCGTACATGTCAGTGGGGTCATGTACTGGCCACATTTTTTTTAACAGATTACATTCGTTTGTTTCATTCTGAGTACGTGGACCAGATTTGTTAGCTTCAAATTTGTGTAAATAAACGATATTCACCGTTTACTCAATTTGATTTGTTTTTGATTCTTGCATGCTACTTAAATTGATCCTACAGCCAGCCAACATAAACTAAATATCGGATCATCTCCGAGTCCACTGGCTCGGCATCCTGGCCGAAAGGCGGGGGGCTGTACCGCAGTATGGGGGATCTGCAGGCTTTCGCCCGACTTGCTTTTTTTTGTCGCCAAACTCAAATTTCTTTCACCGTTCATTAGTTCCAGCCGGTGGCAGGTATGCCGACCCCAGCGGTGATGTGTTCGCTGGCCCCGCGTTGGCATTCGGAGAACAGGGTATTTAAGGGAGTACTTCCAGCGTCTCAGTTAAAATCCTGTGCTCTTCTCACTTGCAAAACCAATTGATCATAGTAATCTAGTGCTTCAGAATCACAAGGCTGAGAGAAAATATGGCAGCTATTCGATCTCTTCTAGGCAAAACTGCCATTGTGACAGGATCGTCGTCAGGGAACGGACGTGCCATAGCACTCACTTTGGCCAAAGCTGGAGCAAACGTCGTGTGCTCTGACCTAACTCCTAACCCACGAGCGGAAGGATATGAAGAGGATGGAGAAACGCCGACGCATAAGCTCATTGAATCGCGAGTCGGAAAGGAGAGAGGCAGCAACAACACCATTTTTCAGGCCTGTGACGTACAGTATCCCAAACAAATTAGTGACTTGATTAAACGCGCCACATCTGAATTTGGGCGTCTCGATATCATGGTTAATAACGCTGGCATTCTGGCAAGGCTGGGCACAATCGTTGACTCGACGGAGGATGACTACGACCGCACGATGGCAGTCAACGTCAAAGGGACTTATTTTGGATGCAAATACGCGATTGAGCAATTTATCGCTCAAGAAAAGTTTGATTCGTCGTCGCATTCAATCGGCAAGATTGTGAACTTCTCATCAATCGGTGGTGTCATCGGGTTAAAAGAGGAGCCTGCCTATTGTGCATCGAAGGGAGCAGTGGTCAATCTGACGAAACAGCTAGCGGTTGATTTTGGGAAGAAAGGAGTCAATGTGAATGCAATCTGTCCCGGATTTTTACAAACGGCAATGGTACGACCTTTCTTGGACGATCCTGAACGGAAAAAGTTTCTTGATGAAGTTACGCCGTGGCCGAGATTAGGAGTTGCACAGGATGTAGCCAATGCGACACTCTGGTTATCAAGCCCAGAGAGTGACTATGTGACTGGGTCGGCATTGACTATTGACGGTGGCTACACTGCTAGGTAGGCATGGAGGTATGAAAGCCTGAAACCATGTTCTATGATGTCTTGTTCTTGATTGATTCATCCATGTCGTTCTTGAGTGCATACCATGGCTCGCGATACTCGTTAACTCTGGTCTTGTATCGAAATATAGCTGTTGGCAAATATTGCATATCAAAAAGAACCTCCTCAGTGACGTCCTTCCATATTTTTGCTGTACTTTTGCCATCGGGAGGCAAAAGCTCGCCGGCGACATCGTCCAGTAAAGCTATGTCCAAACAATGACCAGACCATCTACCTTGTCTGTGCGTGGTGACAGAATACTCCTCTCCGTAGTATCCAGTTGACGCATTTGAACATTGAATGTGCCAGAATATTACATCCTCTACGGTAAGTTGTGTAGGTGTATCGCCGCGCAAAACCTTTCCTCCACCGCGCGCATCACGACAGCAGCGTACATATTCCATTGTGGTCAAATTGCGGAGCACCCACACCCTGGCATTCGGTAAAAATTCTCCAAAAGGCGCAATCTTGCATGCCCAATGCAATTCATCTGTAAGATGAGACATCAAGCGCTGACTGAGGTGAGAATTTTCCGTCTCTTTCAACGTCCTCATCCACAACTCCGGGGTGGTCTCCATTTCAGTATACCTATTTGTAAACAATGGCGTCCTGTTCAAATCGTCTTCTGAGAGTAAAGGCCCAAGCTGGCGCTTGCCATACCTTCTTCTAAGAATTTTGTCGATCAGTGCATAATTGTCTTGCTTGAATGACTCCGGTAAGTCGTATCGAACATCGCAAAACAGAGAAATCTCCACGCCGCGAAGGAGACCAGATGTACGGACGCAATCCCAGTGCAAATATGCAAGTACATGTTGCCATAGCGTGGGTGACGAGAGCCCAAAGTTTATAATGTCTCGGCAAGTGAATAAAGACAGTTGATTCACGATCAAGCCCACAATCTCACTGGGTAGGCTTTCGATCGCTGATAATGTATCCTCACAGGCTAAATCGCTTTCTCCACAAACCCTAGTCTCTGTAAGGAACTCTTTCTTGCGTGGGATTTGCGCAAGGCAGTGCCACGAGTTCCATCCTTGGTCTTCTGCCGGTCGACAGATTGGTGGGTAGTCGCTTCGGTAGACGCCGTCGAAGCGATAGACCGTCTCTTTGCGCGGCGCAATCAAAGTCCAGCCAGGAACAAGTCTCTGTTCCATAATGCGTAGCTTTAGTTTATTTTGGCATAGGATGTAAATCAAGGAAAATGAACTCAGTTGCTACTTATCATTCGATTATATGGATGGAAATTAAATATTCTGCCTGACAGTGCGTGCGGCGGTGAAATGTGCTGCCTGCAAAGTGTGCGTAACCCTAACTACCCTAATTCGACCGCAGCCCTAACGAGGCTTTTATTACTGCCTATCTCCTCTGGCAATCCTGGAAATCTCGAGTTATGTAAACATTTGAAGCTTGGTGGCTTTTGAACGTTTGTATATAGAGATAGTCCTGTTTATTTTTGCCACTTCCCAACAACAATCATTAACGAATTCAGATGCCTTCATTGGACGTCAACTGGTCAGTTTCAAATGTTCTCGTATTATTCCTGTTTCTTTGTTATATGGACTCAAAATAAACATGCAGTTACATTTGAAAATTAAAATTCTTGTTTAAGAAAGAAACGCTGCTAAAAGGAAACTGCCTTTCTTTGTCACGCATGTTGCTTTCTACTTTGCTCGAAGCCCTGTTTCTTTCAAAAGAACCGCTAACCAGATCCAAAACATACAGTAGTACTTTCTTTAAATGAATAAGTATCTAGGAAGTGTATTTTGCGGGCAGATACCGTATTTTATCAGCGTACCCTCATGGATAGTACACAGACAGAAATTTGACTTCGCACAGGATGATCGGCTTGGCCACGGCAGCACTCTTCTTGCTTCTTTGCGCATGCACAAGCGCTCTTCCTCATGGGACGTCGAAAACCAACGGCACTATTCTGACTGGGCAACAAGCGAAAGCAGACGGAGGACACGTCTATGTCACAATCACGGATCAGAGCACCACTACCCATACCAGCACCATATTCTGCTCAATAACATTCTATCTAGCACAGAATGATGGTGTTATCACTGTTACGAAAACCGCTCTTGGATCGCAAAAATCGTTACCAACGACGTTAACTGCAGCAGATTTCAAGGACGATGTCAGTCAACTAGACGCAGAACAAACACCAAAACAAAAATCGAGTCTTCAAGTGATTGCTACCATACAAGTGACAAAGTCTCGAAGCACGAACCAAAGTAGCATCTCGGCCCTCGTAGGAGAAGACCAAGCCCTCGACCAAAATGCTGGGGGCGTAGGCACCGAGATTGTGAAAACTGTGATGCACACCATTTTCAACACGGTATCAGCCAAAAAATGCCCGTATCCAGTGACAAAACTTATCACAGTCACCCACACAACAGTCATAACAGGAAAGCCTGCCACAGTATTGACTACAGTCAAGACAATCACAGATATCATAACTAACATGGTAAACACCAAGACTGTGACGTCGACTATGAAAATACCCGTCCAATCGAACGGCAAACAAGATATCATTGTGTGGAATGGACAAAATTATCCGAATGATGAATTATTTCATAAGAGACCAACTCCAACTCCTAAATACTCGTCGGTGGGAATTATAAAAGCGAGGCAAGTTCCAACAGCACCGCAGCAGACGGATACCACAGTGACTGTACGTTTTCTCCTCTAAAAGCTTTTTGAATAGGAATAACAAGTTACTAGAAAACCTACACCCTATCGACAACCGTGTATACTACGAAAACAATCACCGTCTCTGGAACTAGGTTACCCCAGGCAAGCTCGACAACAATAATGATCATTCCAGCAACAATAGGAGGAGGATCAGAAGCGGCAGAACAGCAAATAAATGCCATTAGCGTCGTAACAGAGACAATTGTCGAACCTATCCTTTCGACTGTTGCTCCTGATCCCCCTCCTTCTGCACCTCCGCCAACGACGTCAATCAAGACGGTCGACAAAACGGACGTTGTCACTGTATCGGATCACCATCCCAGTACCATCATCAAAACGGTAACACATGTAGTTACCTCGACAATGATACCGCCCACCTCAGTGGTGACCCAGATTACCACTTTAACGGAAAGTGTTACAATTTCTGGGATTGATACGATGTTCATTGTGCAAACTGCTTGATTTTGCGGGCTTTAGAGACTTGTCAGTAGTGGACTTCCGTTCCTCTGGAGTTGGCGTCAATTGATATTGGGCGTAATTTCTTCAAATGTCCGCTTTTCCTCCATTTTTCTGATTTTACGTTTGTCTAATTTGATATCAGTGAGTTTACACAACGCGTGATAATTTTTAAAGGAGGCGCAACATTTCTTTTTAGCATTTTCAGTTAGATTTGTCATTTATAACGAAAAATACAAGCATATGCACAAAACTGAATCACTCATAAGCTACCCAGAACCCATACCGTACGCCAATGAAAAACCGAAGCGCTGATGTATACAATTATCTACACACATGGAAGCCCCATTTTAACCAACGAGGGAACATAGACAGAAGTGAAAAAAAAGGAGATGAGCGAAGATTGAATCAGTAGATCCCTCCAACGACGAGCCAGGCCATTCCTGCCAGCCACGAGGTTGAGAAAAGCAGAGTGATAATGGCCGCACCGGCTCGGTCACCTCCCGTGATGGGCTTCTCCTTTGGAGGTTGATATTCATTCCCGCTAGACTGGCCTCCAGTGGGGTTACTGGTACTGTTACCACCGTCATTTGCCGTAACAGGACCTGGCGACGAGGGCGGCGTGTAACCGGGTGAAGTCCCGCCGTTCGTTGCGAAGGCTACTAGGGTATTGGCGAAGATGCTGAGGGCAGACATTTCTTGTTCGATGCCCGAACTGCCGTCCCAGGTGCTGCTATACCATTGCATACCGCATTCATTGCCTGACCCGCTACATTGTTTTCCAGCAGAAACAGCGGTGGTTTGAAGTTTGGGAATAATAGCCCCAGCTTGCTCGGAAACAAGCATCGCAGTTTTAGAGAGCCAATCCGCGAGTAGGCCCTTGAAACACAACTGATCGCGATTGCAAGTCTTGATCGGGTCGCAGGCGACTTCAGTGAGGACACCTCCGTACTCGGAGGGGAAAAAGGTGGTCCATATGGAGCCCAGAAGACCATCGACACCCGCTTTCCATTTGGCAGCGCCATTAGTCTAAGTCAATTAGTACACGCTACACATCAAAGACAAAAAAAAAAAAAAAAAAAAAAAAAAAAAAAAAAAAAAAAAAAAAAAAAAACAAAACAAAACAAAACAAAGATCCAAAGGCGTACCTTGTTGTACATGTAGGCTGCGCCAGCGAGATAGGATCCGTAGTTGTAGGTCCATTGCATGTCACTCTTGTCTTGGCAGTTTTCGGAGATGTGAGTGATATCGTTGATATACCAAGTCTGGTTATCGAACAGCACAGATTGCACACTCCAGTCCCAGACAGTCTCAGCCATTTGGGCATACGATTCATTGCTTGTATAGCGGTACAGGCGTGCAGCCAGCTGGAAAAAAGCCCCGTTGGAAATGGCATTCTTGGCATCATATCCGGACAGGACAGGGTAGAGCTGCCAACGCAAGCCACCCTTGCACGACGCCTTGTCGACCTCCCAGCGGTCAGCAAAGTCGTTATAAGAACCCTGAGCCAATGCGAGCCACGAAGCGCTGTCGGGCGCGGGGTTATCTGGAAACTTTTGCTCTGCGGCAGTCATGGCAGCTAGAGCCCAAAATTCTTGATCGTCATTTCCCTAAAGGCAACGGGGAGAAATGTCAGTATGACATGGTGACCGGACGAAAAAGCTGTGAAAACGAACCAGGTAACTACTGTAATTTGATGTGAAAAAGTCGTTATTTGGGCCTCCTTGCCAGGACATACCCTCAGTGACCAGATCATTGTATTGGGAATCGCCGGTCCAGTGCCAGTAGTTGATAAGGAACGTGAAAAAAGCACCGCCTTCCCACCAGGTGCCGTCAAATTTACCGGGGATGAGCTTACTGGCTCGGTCGTTGTAGTATTGGACGGCCGAAGCGGCGGCGGTTTTGGCGGCAGACTTCAAGGAATCAGCACTTTGGGCGTCGACGGTAATCGCAGCGGAGACAAGAGGGGTCGACAGAAGCTGAGCGAGCAGGACGGAGGCTGGAAGCAAGCGCATCTTCGCTACGGCGGCGATTGATGAGCGAGCAGTGAGTGAGAGAAAGACGCGACAGAGCGCAGATCCGCAAGCATCGACCAGCCAGGGGCAGGAACGTTTAATGAAATAGACAAAACGAGCGTGAGGGTACTAGTATGTAGTACCTAGTGTAGTTCAGAGTATAATCTGACGGATCTGATCTTGACGACGTTGGTTGGGAAAAGGAGCGTGATTGTTCTGCTGTCAGGGGACCCAAGAGCGACGATAGCGCGCCAGGGCCACAGGGGGGCGATCACCGACGAGACGAGACAGGACGGACGATTCGATGTGAGGGCTCGACTGGCTTGGCTTGTTTGAGGCTAGGTCGCTCAAGCCGATCGCTGGACAGTGAATACTGAATAGTGGGGATGGGGCTGTGCTGCTGTGGACTGAGACTCAGGACTCAACGTTGCGTGTCGCCGCTGAGGCGCGCAAGGAAGCGCAGCCTGGACACAGAGGGAGAATGCCTGTCCGGGGGCTCTTGGCATGGTGGGGCGCGCTAGTCCGATCTGCGGCTCACGTCTCCACAGTGCAATTTCCATCAAACTTCAAAACTCGAACAGTGCTCCACCGCGCTTTGTCCAGGGCAATACGTATCGTGGTCGATATGTCTTCTTGTTTCGTAAAGTCTTCCAGCCATTTTCCTTTAGTCTTGAGCACCAAAAAAGAATCTGGTTTTTTCGCTTTGCTGCCACACGGGTCTCGTTTGGGTCAGGAGGTGGCTTGTCAGGCTTGGCACAGTGCGTTGATGTGATTCGGTGGTGGAAATGAAGGACGCCCCACAGCTTGTGAGACTAGTCCGAAGGAGGTATAGCGGGCTGCCGTTCCATGTCAGCATTGCCACGAGGAATCCCTAGCCCTAGCCCTAACATATGCCCTTTGAGAATAGCGTACAGATTTTCATGCAGCCAATGGCATCTCGGCGGCAAATGATGGCGCTATTCCTTGTACAGACATAACTGCAAACTGCGCAAACAATGCCAGCCTGAGACTTCGCGACGCGCATACAGAGACTCCAAATACATGCACACACACGCCGCTGGACACAGTGTTACCCCTAGTCCCATGGCCGCTCAAGTCCGCGTTGGTGTCGGTGTCTTTGTGCTGGAGTCCAGCAACGAGCCGGCCGACAATCCACGCTTCCTCATCGGCAAACGCATCAACTCCCACGGATCGGGAACATACTCGCTCCCTGGCGGCCACATGGAATTCGGCGAGACACCTGAGCAGTGTGCTGAGCGTGAGTTGCTCGAGGAAACCGGTCTTCGGGTTAAAAACCTGCAGACTCTGACTTTTACCAACGATTACATGCCGGCCGAGGGCAAGCACTATGTCACGCTCTTCACTGTTGGAGTTCGGCAGGACGAAAACCAGGATCCTCAGGCGCTTGAGCCCAACAAGTGCGAAGGCTGGGAATGGGTTAGCTGGGAGGAGCTGAAAACCTGGGCGCAACAACAGATAGATACGCCCCAGGCCGAGGAGAACAGATTGCAACGGAAAATCTTCCTACCATTATTGAATCTTATACGCCAACGAGCCAGGGTTGTCCCAGCTATTGGACGCACGAAAGAATGAGATACGACTCATGAGCTTAGCACAAATACTCCGGCCACTCAACTTCTTCCATAATGGCAAAGGTGGTCAACGCTTCTGCCGTTTTCGCCGCCTTATCTTCTCCTTCCCTTTTTGGAGGGCTCGCCTCATACCTAGACCCAAGGTTCAGACATGTCTTTTCTTTGCAAGTAATATTGCGTTACTACGTAGTTTGTACCGTTAACACAATAGACCGTAAGTGCTTCTTAGCGTCGGGAGGATCAGTAACAACCCCGCTACTTTGCGCTTTACTGGTGACTCTAGATCGATGGGCGCGCACACACATGTAGGTCTTGGAGGACGCCTCTTTTATATTGCTTTTTCTCGTTTTACTTTTCTCGACAAATAAGAAAACAACCCGCTGGTGCAAACCTTCCGCAAGCCACCGAGTTCTTCCCACTAGGTCACCCTCGCCGAGAAAATACGAGTTGATGGAACCGCGCATCAAGTCTCTTTCAATTCAAGTATACAGGCCACGTACTACCCAACGCGTCATCATGTACGTTCGGTATGCATGTGTGGTTTTTGAGCCTTGGCAATCCAAGCATGGTCATACTTTTCGTCAGATAGTTATTAGACACGAGTAGTGAAGTTTGCTGTGTATGAGGCACGCGGACAACGTTGAACTAATGCGACTTGGTATCTTTAGATCTCCGATCTAGCCGACATAATTAACATTCCCAATTATCATAACCCATCCCAGTTATAACCGCGTCTCCTCGTATCAGCTGACCGCAAAGGCCAGAATAAATCGAGCATGGAAGGCGCTTTCAGTAGACTCGGCTAAGCTAACTAGCGGTGGCGCTATCGTGCATCGCTACATTGTCCAATATAGTCAGGCCCCAGCATCAATGATTCAATGTACGTATTTGGGCTTGCTGCACAATGATGCCAGCGCCCACCTGTTCCCGCCGTGGCTTGCGCTTCCATTTATTACCGCATTTGGAAATTTCTCGGCTGCACATTAACGTTAGCGGCCAAATTGGGGTGTTGTTTACTTCTAGTCTTCTGAAGCGAACGTAGCCCAAAAGACTCGCCATATATCCATGCATATACTACACCGCGATTATACTCTCGCAACTTTTACGTCTGGGCCATTGGCTGCTAGCAATGCTATTCAGACTTTACTCCACGCGACGAGGATTTGGAAAGAAAATTGAGACCAGTCGTATTCACAACGAAAAAGCACATGCATACAAAAGATGATCCATCATTCCTCCACCACACAGATAGTTGCTAAGATTTTCTCCTCAGCAACAAAGCCTCCTATCGCATAAAAGTTATACTCTTGGAGTCTTGAATTTAGACGCTCGGTGGTGGGACGGTCCGAATAGAGATTGGTTCAATTTCCGGGGACGCCAGCTGCGTTTGGTCAGACAAGTTCCACACAATATCGTATATCCCATCAGTAGTGGTAGGCTGCGCGAAAAATTTAGATTCCAGCTGACCAGCCGAGTTTAGTATAAACGCATATTCTCCGTAGAAATGCCATTCGCTAGTGGTGACCTCGCCTGAGCTATTGCTGGTCGTGAAACCCACCGGCTGGCCTGCGGAGTTTGGGATATAGAGTCTGAGGCCGGCCCAGGTGGTGTTTGAGTCACTGGATTCAAGGCTCTCCGTGGTGCTTGTCACATTCGGGTTTGCAATAAAACTTCCATTCTCTTCGTAAACTTGAGCGGGATTTCAGGCATTAGTATGGGCGAAGGAGGCACTTGGGGAGGGTTCATAAGGTATCATACAGTAGACATTCGAAACATTGGAGCTGTTTGCATCGCTCACGGCACCGACCTGAGCAAGGCCTTTTAAAGAGTCAACAAAGTTCACGTTTAAGACGGAACGAAACTACGAACCCTGGGATTAGAACAGTGGCGATCCGCTGATGTTAGTCCCATAGGCATAAAGAGTAAATGTATCCTGAGTTGCCAACACGGTTGAAATGAGTTCACAGAAGAGAAAGAAGAGAGACATCATGGAACAAATTTGCTTGGAGTGCATCATTATCGTGACTATGAGAGCGTGAGGGGGGGAACTGTCGACTGAGAGTGAGAATGTGATAGACACCTAGGGCAGAGACGTGGTTTATACAACCCATATTTGATCTTTTCGTGGGAACACTTATAAAAAAGCAAACTAGAACCAAGGTGACGAGTCTTGCATGAAAATACGCAATCAGATTTACATTAGATCCTTGGCAAGTATTAAGACCAGGTGTGGCTGATCTTTAAGATACAATTCTTCGGTTTTATTGCTTCTTTTGCTTCTTTCCTTCGTATTGTTGCTCTGCATTACGCCTATTGTAGGCCCCTATATCTTTGTGTTACCCTAGTTCTGCATAACCCTTCTCAAAACTAAGAAAGAAAAGTTTTCCTCCAATGAAATTGTAGATTGTAAAAAAGAAGACCAGTAATTGATATTATGCCGAAGGTATACCTGAAATCTGGGCTATTAACATGCATTGCCGAGAATTTGAATCCTGCATGCAGACCCAGGAACCAACATGAAGCCTTCAGATCACAAGACATACCAAATCCCTGCTACAACTGAAAACAAGTTCTCGATGTCTAGCTTCAGCCATCGAGGGGTGTTGGGTCCCGAGGCTGTGAATGATTGGCACCAGAAGCACAATGGCCCAGTTGGCTTGTCAACGACAGTAATTCCTGGCTGAACATGGGGTTCTCATCCCTACAAATACTATTTCTGGAAACATTTTTATGTGTCAAATTATACAAAGTATATTTCAACTATTTATTTTCATAATCGAGTCCTATTTCGGTCTTTTGAGCGCGCATACGAATTGAAGGTCTACGCCAATAATCTTCCTGGGCACCAGTCATTCCACTCTCTACTACACCGCTGTTTAAGAAGCCAGCTTTTTCCCTATGACAAGTTATTTTGAGGCTACAAAATTGTCATTGGACAAGCTAAATTACATCCGCGTGGGCGTTCACGCCTTGCAAGCTCGGCTGTACAACTTCAACTTGGGGTTTCATGCAGCCAACACCAAAGTAGTCACGAGAAAACTTGAAATGGCGCTCCTACGTTGCGTATACCGTTACGCAACATATTTTTTGCCCTCTAAATGCGGTGACTATGTCTCGCTTCGTATAATTTCGCTCTATTAAGCTCTGCAGCTTCAAATGTGGTACTTTACCGCCTGCGAGATAAACTAGTTACCAAGCTTCCAACAGACACATGGAACAGCTGCATGCATGTATGCTTATTCGTGTATTGACGCAATTTTCCGACAAATATAGTCCACAGGGGTTAGTTATCAAGCATCTAGCGTGTTGGGCGAAGCAATAACTTGTGCGTTAGTTGAGACTGTATGTCGGGCTATCAGTTTGCAGATGTGCCTTCCCAATGCAAGACCACACCAAAGTCAGAACTCACATGCTCTAATTATGATCATAAGATACGTACAGAGGGCTAGATTAGCCGAGCGTATACCATTGCCCAGCAAAACTGAAGGCTCATTTACTCGTCCTGTCATCAGATGATGTTGCAAATGTAATTGGAGTCAAGGTACCAGGCGTCATTGTCTTCGTGTTTTCCCGCTAGTTGAAAACACGATTACGATGCTAATATTTTATAGCTATGCATAGAGTCCATGCAATCGGGGTTGCAGTGAATTCCGGAATATACATGTCTCTAGATAGATAGTAACAGTTTAGTTATCTATAAATATCTGGATTTTCTCAACGAGTCTCGCATGATGCACTACCTATAAGCCTTCCACGAGAAAATTTCCATCTTTTTCTCATTGAAAGCCTATTATATTCAATATGAACCACCTTCGTTTACTATTACCTTTATTCGCTGCTATTCAACTCGGCTCCACGGCGCCCAGCAAAGCTACTTCATGTTCCAATACGGCGAAAACCCGTACTGCTTGGTGTCAATATAGTATCCATACAGACTACTACACGATTGTCCCGGATACTGGAGTAACTCGCGAGTACTGGTGGGATCTGCAGGACAGGATTCTCGCGCCTGATGGAGTTTCTCGTTATACCCAGACCATCAACGGCTCTTACCCAGGACCAACAATCTTCGCGGACTGGGGAGACAACGTTATTGTTCATGTGACCAATAAACTGACCAGTCTAATAATGGTACTTCTGTTCACTTCCATGGTATTCGACAACAATACAATAGTTTAAACGATGGAGTGCCGTCTATCACGCAGTGTCCAGTTGCTCCTGGTGATACTGTCACATACAAATGGCGCGCCACTCAGTACGGGACTACTTGGTACCATTCCCAATTTGGTTTGCAAGCCTGGGAAGGCCTTGTCGGCGGTATTGTCATCAATGGACCAGCAAGTTCAAATTATGATGAAGACAAGGGCGTTGTATTCCTCTCCGACTGGACCCATCCTACCCCAGACTCTCTTTTCTACTATGCAGAGGCAATCGGTCCTCCTATTGTCAACAACTCTTTGATAAACGGAACCAATGTTTGATCAGAAGATGGATTAGGAACTGATCAAGTTGGGTCGTACTTCACCACCAAGTTTAAATCCGGTACCTCTTATCGTTTGCGTATCGTCAACGGTGCCATTAACACTCACTTCAAATTCACAATCGACAATCTTGTCATGACTGTTATTTCGTCTGATCTTGTTCCGATCAAACCATTTACCGCAGAGTACATAGATGTTGGAATTGGTATGTTTTGGAAGCCTTGCAATCGACCAGACGATTTGTATGACATGCACGTATATGCTGATAATTTCTTGCAGGTCAACGTTACGATGTAATCGTCACGGCTAATCAAGCCCACGTAGCGAAAAATTTCTGGATGCGAGCAATTCCGCAAACTGGGTGCTCGAGTGAACCGTACCCTCTCAACGTCAAAGGCATTGTCTATTATGGTAATTCGCCTGATACACCAACCACGACTAATTATACTATGCCTGATGATGGCATCTGTGGTGATGAGACCGCTAATCTCTCGCCTATTGTTGAGAAAAATGCTTCTGGTAACCCCGAGTGGTCTGAAACCAAAGACGTCACTGTAATAAACGCGGGCAACGGGCTTTTCAAGTGGGCCGTGAATAATGTCTCCATGTTTGTCGACTGGCAAGACCCGTCTTTGATGCAAGTCTACAAGGGAGAGTCCAATTGGTCTTCTACATCTGGCGTGATTGAACTGGATGAGGCCAACGACTGGGCTTATGTTCTTATTGAATCTGCTCTACCCGTTGCTCATCCGATTCATCTCCATGGACATGACTTCTTCGTGTTGGCGCAGGGGACCAGTGTCTACGATGCAAGCACTGATATTGGCAGTCTTTCTAACCCTCCACGTCGCGACACTGCTATGCTCCTGAGCGGCGGCTACCTACTGCTCGCCTTCCAGACTGACAACCCCGGCGCATGGCTGATGCACTGTCATATTGGCTGGCACCTTGCAGAAGGTCTAGCCATACAATTCATTGAGCGATACAGCGAGATTAACGCGACACTAACGGACTATGCTTCTCTGAAAAAGACGTGCGATAATTGGGATGCGTGGCAGAACTTTATTGATATTGACTCGGGAATTTAGGCCATCATTGTCTGACTATGACTTGAGATACACTGTCAACTCTTTCACAATTTTTCATTCTTTCAGTCTTCATTTTTTGATCCATATGCACATGAGGGCTTAACATATTTTTTCTGTGGTATATGATAGGATCAATTACAATTATCGAGAATACCGACTACTTGTAAGCCTGTAAACAGTAATTTACCTTGAACGGTATCGTAGAAAGAGCTATTTGTGTTGATACAGCTCATAATTTACGAGTAAGATGTCCGCCCGGAGGTGGTTTACGTTTTACAAAGATTACCTCCTGCACGTAGCAACCCATTCGGGTACGCCGGAACATTAATCATTTATTGTATCTGATACGGGAAAACTTACTCAATGAAAGTTGATTGTCAGTTATTATAGCTAAAATCCCCGATACGATTGAGCCGCACAGGTCCCACGGGTAGTTAAAATGACTCGGGTTACCACTAGGGATGGGCAGACGCAGGCAGACGCACGAGTCTCAAAAGGGCTATTCTTTAAAGTCTTGCAATTATTTGGAGATTAAATCTGGACCCTGAAAGCTAATCTTATATTACTCAAATATAGCACTAAATCGTTTCCCGGTTTTCTTGGTTTTCTGCGTCACCCTTGCCGCAATGGCGTTGGCCTGGCCATTGAGACCACACCAACACCGCAAAAGGTGACACATGCATGAAACTGCCATACTGCGTTTATTAAAATTAGTTAATCCAAATCTAAAGTTGAGTTGTAATTAAAAAAAAAAAGTCTAAGATTAGTCAGATGGCCGTGTCGCTAACAACTTGCATGGATTCAACTAGCGACGACGCAGTGGAAAATTTGTTGCCCCTCGCGATCATCATACGCACCAACAGGGTCAGGAATTTATTTACCTATAAGATTATTTCCATGTATGGGAAATTCTCCGCTGCTAGTATGACTCGTCTGCTGCTGACAGCAGAGAGGTTTGTTGCTAGCCCTAATTAGTCCCCACGCCACGTGCGAACCCCGGTCAGGACTCAGGAGGGCGCAGGTTCAAAGGCTAAAATAACATCCCTGACGTGGACAATTAAGCGAGCAGTTAACAAGAATTAATGTTGGTAACAGCATGATATGTATCATCTGATCAATCGATGCGTCTCGAGTCATGTCTACATGTACTTGGTGGATAAGAAATACTCCGGTTCTCAGATTAACAAGCCATTGCTTAGGGCCACATATCTATATGCAGTTCTAGCTTGACGCATCACACTTTCAGGGTCCAGGAACACCCCTGTATTTCTTTCGGTTCTATCGATTGATAGTATCATATTTATACGTGGTGTTACACCGTGATTTCTCGCAACAGATATGGTTGCGAGTGTTGAGCAAATCACATTTTCCCCGGTTACATGTATATCTCTTCCAACCAGAGATAACATTTGAAAAATATGTTAGAGTGTGAAATGGCCTTCGCTTGTTAAGTAAATTTACGAGATGAGATTCTAGGCGAGAGTTCGTGGTTTTCCTCTTTTGTCCTCTCGTATTAGGTGCTGCAAATGCGAGCGTTCAAATCCGGACTGCCAGGCCGATGATACGAACGGAAAAATAAAACAATTGACGGTACAGCCACATGAGTTTCAATTCTTGTTGTACCAAAATGAAGTTTGCCGATTGATATATATATTATTTACTATAATGCTATTTTTTTGTTTTTTTTCTTCTTCGTGATGTCTTCTCTTTGCAACATTGACACATTTAAGGGCCAACATTGAACCCATTGATCATGTTGATGAGAAGGATTGAAGCTTTTTTGTGGCAGTTGAAGGAATAACTTGATTACTTAGCCTAAATGCTATTAAATTGACATTGTTCCTGGACAGGATTCTTTCTGTCCTAGCATTGGCCTTTCGGAATCATTTCTTATGTAGCTTTTACTTCGTGTTTGAGAATTAAAATGCCATAACTTTGCCCATGAGAGATCACGTTGTGCATATTTATGCCTAAGAAAACAGTGCAAGAAATGTTACTTGATATAAAATGCAAATATCTGCACATGTGCCTACTTACAGATTATAATCTCGTCATTACAGCCCAACCAGCATCTATCATTCATGTAGCGAGTACATCACTATGGTTGATATTTAATGAACATATACATTTGAAATTTTTACGAAAGCACGGCTGTAAGTGAGAAGGATCAGGGTAAAAGTAATAGTGGAAAGATCAAAATTCAGAACGAATGTGGATTATTTCTTATATATGTAATCTTCAAAGGGTTATTAAACTAACTAGATTATATATTCATGGTGCAAAAAGTATGCGTGCAACCCGACTAGTTCAGGTATTAGTATTTGTTCATGCTGGAATGCCAATTCAAAGAGCGAGTGTGTACGAAACCTCGGATGAGTTGTATTAAGCCACTCGTATAGTCAGAAAATCGCGGTTTCGGCGAGGATAGCGTCAAAGTATCAATCACTCTACGAGATGAAGGTCGCTTCGGAGAATAGTGTACCTTGTTCTTCCACAGCGTCCGAGTCACCTATTTTCAGCGCGAGGACAAGGGAATCCCGTGGAGGACTCGAGAACTAAAGGGAAGAAATAAGTTAGAAAAAAGCAACAATCAGGGTCAAACTTTTCAGAGCTATCACAAACCTGATAAACAAACGGCTTTGTTCCGACAACACCACCGACCAGCGACTTGATCAGGCCAGGAATATGAGCAAGAACATCGACTCGGTCTGTCCGCTGGCCCAAGTCGCCTTTAATGACGGCTGAGACATAGCCCTCCTTGGCCTCGCCTTCCCAAGTCCACTCAGCCGATACGGGTTCGGGCCAAAGCGTTTCCGAGTCCTCCTTGGATTCAGGGTACTTGACTGCATTCTTGGCCCCAGCAAACACAATTTCTCCATCCTTCACGATACCGCCGACGTTGACCGTCGTCGAGCCGTACGATGGCGGAGTTGTGAATTCCATCATGATAGCCGAATAGGTGGGGGTTTGGAAAGTAACAAAGTTCCATTTTGCAGCCGCGTGATGCGGCTTCATACCTTGTATAGCATGGATGAAAATGCCCCGTCCGGCAAAGTTGTATTCTTGTTCCGAAGTAATAATATTGCCCGAAACATCGCATCGAGGCCAGAAGCGGTGCCTCATCTCACCCCAAGGGTTCTTGGGGTCAGTGCCGTAGTAGGTCGTGCCGTTCTCGCCGGCCTGGAAGCCCGGCGTAATGCGCTTAACGACGAGATCGATCAACGCCGATTCATTTCGAGCGGACTTGATATTGTAGGCATCGCCTGCTTCGTTGAGGGAAACTGAGACACCGTCTGCGTAAAAGGAGACCATTTCCTCGTCAAAGCCATGGTTCTCCAGCGGGTCTGAGAGCCACAGGTGGTCCGCGGCCGAAGGACCACGGTGGTTGAAGATCTTCACATTCAGCTGGCAGGTCGTCATCAGACCCCTTCAAAATAGCCAACTCAATATCAGCGCGAGTTCCATCGAATCGTTGTGTTTGGTGTTGAGTGGTTTTGCATGTTCGTGGTAGAGAGTCACGTGGGCAGGCGCGGGGCAGGTTGAAGGGAAAGTCAAATGAGAAAAAAAGGACAACAACATACGCAACGTTGTTATAGATGATCTGCACCGAGGCCAGCTTGCCTTCGTTGGAGATCAAATAGAAGACCTGAGTCTCTACATTGGTGGCCTGCATCGCCTTCCATTTGAGATCGGCTTTGGTCACCTCAGTGAAGGGCGTCTTCTCGGCCTGAGCGGTGACGGATTGTAAGGCCTCGGGGCCATACTCGGGCTCCGCGGTGCCGACGGTGTTGGCCAGTCTGGATAATTTAGCATCAGGGGTTTGCTTCCTTGCAGGGATGGGGTGCGCTGAGAGGGCACACACGTCTGTCTGAACCAGTTCATCTTTGTGGGCGGTTGCTGAGCAGCAGTTCGAGATTTGTTGCGAGACGCCCGTTGCTGCTGCTGGCCGCGCCCGGACGCTGTAGCAAGCTGGTGACGCTAGGCGGAGAACGAGGCCCGCCAATCACCGGTGCGTATTGCAGGGGAAAGGTGGGTCTGGCCAATCACAACCCCTTTTTCTGACGAGTTCTTTTTCCGAAAGAGGTCTAGATCGTCTCCTCGTCCTATCATTGGATGGAGACCCGTGGAGCATTGTGCTAAACTGTTTTTAGCACCACTGATCACCTGATTTGTCGGGGAGTGGGGCGAACGTTGATAGTCATCCAATCAGAAATACGCGCAAAAGGTTACGCAAATAAGTAAGTATACTGTACTTTAATGTTTCCCTGGAGATAACAGGTGTCACTTTGAAGCATAATGGATGGAACCATTCATTCTGATGGGGCATCTTGGTGATTCTCCATATGTACGTACTTTTATCATCTTTTCCAGCGTCTTTTTCTGTTGTCTCTTCACTGCCGCTACTAACTTTCTCTTCTCAACTATCAGGTATCTTTCATTGCCGTGATTTAGAGATATACTTCACCAAAGGTAATATTAAATTGATCTATAGAATAGAAATAAGTTTCAGCAAGAAGGCAGCTTTTTACTGACGATACTTCGTCCCTTGAAGAGCCAGTTCATGCTCTACCATCTGGCCAGAAGGTATAGAAGCGCTGGTCACTGGTGGAAATGACGGGACTGCCATGCGAGTCGTCGACGAAGACATACTCGGAGCCAACCTGCTGGATATCCCAGTCGCGTGTAATGGTGTTGATTGCGGCATTAGCAACCTCAGTAGCCGCAATCACCCACTGTCCGTCGTTTTTCATGTCATACGCGCCTCCTGGGGCGCCATCCAGAATCCATCGAGTAAAGCCTTTCCAGCCGCCGTCTGGATTCCAAACGAGAATGGCGCCATCACAGCCGCGGATTAGGGAGACATCAGCCCAGCCAGTGTTACCATTCTTTATGTCCCAGCTGATTTCCAACCAAGAACCAAGAAGCTGCGGTTGACCATTGAGCATGGTGTCATCGACACCGCGCTGGACACGGCCCTCCCAGCCCGTGGGGACGGATACGAACTGTGTGCTTTTGCCAGCAATCCAAATGTACTTCCATGGGACGCTGTCGCAGCTATTATGGTAAAAGTAAAAGCCGCGCCAATCGCCGGCATCATTCTCGATAGTAATGCCAGGACCGCCATCGTCGGTATCTCCCCAGGTAAAAATGGGAGAGGTGCTGCAGTCCCAGCGCTTGGAGAGCTCGGTATCTTCAGAGCCGTTGTAACGAACGAGGCCACCGGTTTGGTAGCTCTTAAAACTGCTCTGTGGCTTGGACATGATCGCTGCGGGATCGGCGTTGGGTAGGCTAGGAGGAGCCTTGTTTTTACCTCCTGCTGAAGCCCCAGGCAGAGCCGCAACGGCTCCAACGAAAACGGACACGCAAAGTGCAACCTTGACCATGGCTAATATATGCTTATAACAACTATATTGAAGAGAAGCAGATACCTGCATAATTGCACTGCTATGTAGTATTTATAGTCATTACCTAAGGTCATAGAAGTTGTCGTATATTCCGGTCAAATCCGCGCATCCTTCACCCACAGGCCACTTCCTGCTTAGGCGATGATCCTAGTGGCGGCAAGCTATCTATTCTATGCAGATAAAAAGTCCGCTCAATCAACCGAAATCGGCGCGTTTTTAAAGCCTGCTGAGCTTTTCTCAGATCACAGCCAGTGTAGCGCAAATTTCGACACCACAGTTGCATTGAAACGTGATGAATATGTAACTCCATTAAGTTTCTAAATGCCATATTTGTTAACTTATTTCTCTAATTCTGAGTGCTGCTTATGCGTGGCGTAATAATAATCATGGACCGGATGGAGCCTGGAATGGTCAGAATCTCACATATCGTGGGAGCACAAATTTTTGAATACAGAGATTCAACTTACTCCGTTTTTGAGGATTCAATACCAAGCTACTGGGTTTCATACATTTATTCTATGTTATAAGCTCCATAATCAAGCTTTAAAAATGCTAAAAAGGATCAGCGGTATGTATACAAGTGTGGAACGTCTTGAGGTAGGGTTAGATGGGTGTCGCTCCAAGTAAGCGCTGATGCATCAATCGAACTTGTCTGCAACATCAAACTTTTCGGAGCGGAAAAAAGTGCTCATTTAAGGGTCTGGTCGAGTATCTTTAAGAAATATTATTGCTTATAAATCTCCGATAAAGATTGCACGTGGTTGTAAGTTTGCAAAATTGGCGCAGGTACCCTGAAGGGACAAATTCTTGACTCCATTGTGTAAGCAAAAAGGATACAGAGGCTCATGAAATGACCCAGTGAAGCCTTTTTTTTCTTGCGTCAGTGGTGCCTATACGCCACGGCATTCCATGTCCGAGGTCATCTTCGTGTCAACACATTGTAATGTCTTCACCAATGGCCAATTATTTACAATTGATTAGTATCAAATTGTCAGATGTAAAACTGTATAAACATAGAAGTATATGGCCAGCAACACGCCTCTAGAGCACAACGTCCTTTTCACCGTCAATTGATCAATTGATACTTATGGAACATAACACTCGATCTCGGAAAGGGTGGACTCAGGTTACATTTCACACGCAAACTAGTTTAGCCTCAAAACGCTAACTCACATCCTGTTAATCTCCAAATCTTGCGCATCCTACACCTGTGTTCTTAGCATCCTCACGTAAATTATTGACTAATAAAAAATGGCTGGTTGGCAGTGCAATTGACGTTGTCAATATCTTGCCATTAATCGTACCACCATGCGCACCCGCCACTCTCGTTTTGGAGCGGCGGATGCGCGTGGTGGCACGATCGATCACAGGTATAATTATACGACCCGTTGGAAAGAAAAACTGTCCAAGTTAGTCATCATTGCGGTCGGCCACTTCTCATGATTTGTTGACATTATGCAAGTGGGTAAACTTTATCGTTGGCATATCTGTAAAGCTGTAATCTTCAGAATTATTATAATAAATAGTACTTGAGGGCGACCTTCCCCTTACGGGGCATCTGTCACCTTGACTAACTTATGATTACTTTTCATAACCGGTTTCTTTAAATGTTTTATATTGTATATGGACAATGACCCACTTAAACAGTGTGGCTCTCGCTGCGAGTCTCTTTATAGCCTCGACTGCTGCTGATTCATGGCCCAAACGAGGTCTGGCTGTCAACGACGACGTTTCCATCTGGCAATTTGGCGGTTCGTGGGACAACGACAATTCCGAAGTGAACTGGCAATACAACTGGGACAGCACCACCAACCAAAAACAGTTCTTTGCCGAGTATGTGCCCATGCTGTGGGGCATTGCAAGCGACCACACCAGCCGGTGGTTTGATAATGCCTGGTACTGGATTAACAACGGCGGATCGGGCCACTTGCTGGCCTTCAATGAGCCTGAACGACCTGATCAAGCCAGTCTCACCCCCCAGCAAGCCGCCGATGCTTGGAATCAGTACATGGAACCTTTCGTCGGCCATGCTCAACTCGGTGCTCCTGCTGTCTCTAATGACGGCTATGATTGGTTGCAGCAGTTTCTGCAAGCGTGCAGCAGCTGCCATATCGACTTCGTCCCAATTCATTGGTACAACGACCATACTCTCGAATCAGATCTTGAGAACTGGGTCAACAGTATTTGCTCTCTGACAGGCCGCCCAGTCTGGCTCACTGAGGTATGCATTCTCCATTACATACGTAAAAATAATGGCTGAGAACTAACCATGTACAGTTTCAAGCTTACGGGTCGATCGACGATCAGAGCAACTTTTTGCTTTCGGCAATCCCCTTCTTGGACAATAACCCCTGTGTTTACCGATATGCATACTTTGGTACTGCCGACAACTCCAAGGTACTCTTGGAAGATGATGGTCCTTCTCTTTCACCTTTGGGTGTACAGTATACCTTCAGCCCTTATGGTAGTGGTAATGGTCCCAACTAGATCGTGTAAGTAGTTCTAACTTTAGAGCATTTCAAAATCAAAAGGTAGTATATATTAGACATTTGAAATTACAGTAGCGTAGTCCAGTTGACATCTTGACATCTGGACCAGGATACCGAGTTGGCCACTTACCAGAAACACGCTTGATATTTTAACTCACATAATTCAACGCGTCAATATGCAGACAATTCGCCATGAAAACCAAATGAAAAACTTGAACCAACGAGGGAATAATCCACATGGCATTAACTGGTTCAAAGGGAAAAAATCTTTTATGATGACAGCAGCGGAGGATCATATTGTTATCGTCGTGTCCTGGCATGGTCACTGCTACGGTATTTGACAGCTATGTAATCGATAGTATTCCAGAATGACCCTATATCAAGTACAAGCCAATTCAAGCTCAGCTTCTGATAGGCTTGAACGTGACTTGCAAATTAAAATGACAGATGCGAAGGAATTCTTAGTTTCGGATGTCGGTAGGAAGTCGGCTTTTGACGGTTTGACCCCTTCCCAACAGCTGCACTTGGCACAATGACTTGCATTCAGTTAAAAAAATTTCAACAGTTAAATCTCTTTCTAGAATAAGAGGTATCCGTTCAACTTATAGAAGATACCCATGTGGTAAGCCTCGATAATGACCCGAGATTGCCTGTAGGCTTTAGGGCTGGCTGTGTTGTTCACATCTAAGATCGTCAGCGCTATCTCGCTTGCTAGCGTCATAGCTGGAAGGCTCTGAAAGCCAATGCGATCAATCAAGGGGCTCTATCGAGAAGTCAAGGCGCTAATTTGAAACCGGCGTCGTTTCTACTGGTCCAGAGAGACCTTAACCACGCCCCTATCCGATTATTAGAGGCCAAGAGTTGCCAGCTACAGGGCGAAGCGTGGCTTGCGGATTCTCCAGTCTCTTTTCGCGAGTCTTGGCTCTTCGGTTGACATAACGTTGAACCCCATTTGCGCATCTGTGAAAAAGATTTATTGTCAGACTCGCCCTATTCTGGTCTTTCTCGTGTTGATCATTTGATCCCTACACCTCCCTCAACAAGGCTCCGGGACATCGACTTTCGACGGTTTACTCCTTATTCAAGTCAACCAGCGGCCAATTCACGAAGTTGACGACAAGCAAGGAAGTATAGCAATGAAGCCAGCTCTTCATATGCTATATCCTCCTAATTTTCGGGGTCTCCTACGTCTCGGCAACATGTTATAACCCCGACGGTGTGGCAACGTCTGATGACGTACCATGCTCGTCGGGTCACCATTCGAGTTGTTGTCACCCGGGATGGGCCTGTTTGTCAAATGGACTCTGTCAAAATCTTAAAGCGCCAAACAATACCGTTGCGTATGTCCGAGGAAGCTGCACCGATAGTTCATGGCGATCGGGTTACTGTCCAAACTTCTGCGTGCGTGGATACGCGCCCTGGAACGATTCGTTGCACAAACCACAACATCTGAACAAATGCGAAAACACTAGTCAAGACATGTACTATTGCGATGATGACAACACTCAAGCGGTGGATTGTGTCAAGCACTCGGCTGTCATCAGCTTTGTCGGTACGTATATACCGCTTCTCATCTTCAACCGTTGGGCATTTTGCTGATCATCGTGCTAGGACAACCAACGACAGTTATAGTCATCGGTGTAACGCAAACGGCGACCACAACAGCTGCTACAGCCCCAGCCTCCACCATTTCTAGCTCAGATACATCAGGAGGGTCATCAAACACCACTGCTATCGGCGTAGGGGTAGGAGTCGGCGTAGGCTGTGCTCTTTTGCTGGCGGGAGCATTCTTCGTCTTCTGGCGTCGAAGAAGAAGTCGCCGCTCAGAGGCTCGAGAGACCCAGGCTTATCAAGCACCAGCCAGCACCACTGCCGATTATCAAGGCTACTACTACCAAAAGAAGCCTGATCACCCGTACGAGATGGAGTCCACTACCGGCGACCAGACGACTGTGAAATCAGCATTCAAAGACCACAACGCAGTTGAAGCTCCAGACGACACTGTTATTGGGGAACTACCCACTCACACGGAATCCGAAGCTCAAGCCCCAGTAGAGATGCCAGCCGAACGGCTATGATTGATGCTACTCTTTACTTTTATGCAAAATTTTGAGAGGATGGCTCATCAAGCTTTCGTGGCGGTACATCCTAGGGTTTTTATGAGCAAATGACTCCGGACTGTGACGGTAGGAGATTGATCTGGAAACTTAGTTTGAAACGACCTTTACATAGACGCAACTACATTGTAAATAAACAGAACATTAATAAAAATGTATATGCATCACCGAATAACACATTCCCTGCTTCTCAATTGGCTGCGTCGGGAATGAAAACTGGCCGCGCCGCCTCGCCGCTGCTATTAATAGATCATACGGCCACTAATTATGTAAGCTCCGAAGATACGACGCAGCGTCGACGCTTAATTGTGATGCCTTGTTGTTTTCAATGTATTTAATCTGGCTATTGTTTCGGGGGGACTGTATCTCATATTTCAAGTTCAATAAGTAAAAGCCCCCGTATTTGAACTTACAAACCAAATTCACGTTCGACACCATGGCTTCCTCTCTATTTTTCGACCCAAAAGCTGCGCTAGCTGTAGCCCCCCTGGTCTCATCCACCTGCACTCTCTTGTTTGCATGGGATCAGGATTTCTTTCTGCGACTGTTCACCATCCCTGAAATCCGTACAAAGTCAAACTCGATGCTCCCAGCCTATTTTAAGCCCTTCTTCTCCAAGGGTTTGCCGCGTGTCGTTGGCTTTCTCGGTTTGAGCTTTTGGGGCACTGCCGGAAATTATTACTGGCGATATTCTTCACTTGTTTCCAACGACTCGCTGAAATGGTATCTGGCTGGTGGTGGTCTGGCATTGAGCCATTTACTGTTTGTGCCTTTTATTGCGCCGTGCATCCAGGCCATTATCAAGGATGATCGATCCAAGGGACAACCAGCGGATAGGTTAGAAGAATGGTTGGGAATCAACGGGATTAGGGGTGCGACTGTTGATTTCGCTGCTTGGGTGTGTATGACAATTGCTGTTATGAAAAACGTGGCTGCTTAAGTGGAGTGGTCGATTTGATGGAATGGCATCATCGGCATCTTAGCCCGTGCGTCTAATGTGTTGATACGGACAATGTTGACACTGATCTATGTATCAGTGAACGTTGTATCCAATTTAATCTCTGAATCTAACCTACTCTCTACTTCGGTCAAATCTTGGCTGTTAACATGTTTGGGAACATAGCTTGGTTCCGTCACCAAAGGGCATTTCTAAATCAAAATATGACTAATTGGTGTATCTTTTACTACACCAGCGTTGACGGCAACATATAAACCATCCCACCGAGAAACCTCACATGCAACAGTTTAAATGTTCAACGCTGTATCGATATTAATTTTCTATTGGTATCAGCGTTAAATGAATTGAACTTGTATCACTTCACGACCGATAATGCGAAAAGAGATGTACGTCATGCCTTACTTTCATTCAACATACTTGACTTGCGTTTTATTTACGATAAGAAATCAAAAAAACTTATACTAATGTTTATCACACCTCTGATATCTGGCCAAAGCTAGGGTTAGGGCAAGGGTTAAGGCAAATGAACGCATGTGAAAGCGCGCCGATCACTGCCGCATTTGGCGAACCTCGGCTCGTGCGAGGCTCAGCGATCTCGCTCAGCGCCGCGTGCTCGCATGGCATCCTTGTCCATAAACAATCCTTCATTTCATAGACAATGCTATACAGGCACTCTTTTGCATAATATCTATGGACAAGGTTAATTATCCGCAGCTCTGGAAGGTGTTGAGGCGACTGCGCGTGTGGAAAGTCGCCGCGCTCGCCTTTGCGCTGTTTAATTTAAAATGCTTCCCTTTTGTATGGCACGTAAGTACTTTAATAGATACTGGCTCCAAGATTCTATAATTCAAGGGCTAACGATACCGAATTGTGTGGTCAGTATCGGTTCTTCATACCAGTCCTCACGACGTCTCTACGAAAGCCGCTGAACCAATCCGCTGTACTCCGGCGACAGAAAAATAAAGTTCCCCTTGTCTTCCTGCCCATCATCACGGCGACAAGGGTGCCTCTGCTAGAAGGCGACTTCAATTTTCACAAGTCAAATAGCACATATTTCACCGACCTCGACACCAGCAGGGCCCATTTATTAGCTTTTCTGTGCTTCAAGGGCATGGTCAAGTTGGACAAGGAGCTTTCAGCGAATGGGAAAAAGGGCATCCTCACTGTGATGCTGGGCTCAACACAAACGAGCTTCAAACGGGAAATTCCTACTCTTCAGCCGTATGAAGTCTGGTCGAGAGTTCTCACCTGGGATCATAAGTGGCTCTACATTGTTACGCATTTTGTTCAACGCGGTCGAATCACGCCCACGGCGAGCGTTGCCAGTATGTCGACTGACGGCGGAGCATCGAAGAGCAAGACGTCTTCTACTTTTAAAGACGTTGAGTCGTTGATTTTTGCAACTTCGATATCAAAATGCGTGTTCAAAAAGGGTCGCATGACGGTATCTCCGGAACGCGTCCTTCGTTCATCGGAGCTACTTTCCAAGGTTTCGTCGAGTGACGCCCCGATCAATTTGAGCGAGCCAGTCGAAAATAATACCAACGGAACCGCTGCAAGATCTGTGGCAGATAAAGGACCCTCAGTTGCGGAAGACGATAGCCAGTTGTTGGCGGAGATAGAAGCGGAGCGGGTCAAGGGCATCAAATACGCGGATTTCCTATCCGGACTCGAAGAGCTCCAAGGCCAATTATTGAAAGACGACGAGGTTTCGAATGGTGTCGTGTCGCTTGGCACTTTCAACGATCTCGGACGGTTGATCAGTGCTTGACCAAGGTAATATATTCCGTATTTAGACCATAGACTTGCATGTTAGCTAGGTTCATAATCTAGAGGAACTTTTAGATAAGCTATTCAGCTTGGCAGTGTTTCCAGTGACAATTTTACGATTTTGGTCAATAAGACAGATGAATGTCCAATGTTCTTTGTTGCTGGCATTCCTATTCCTATTGTCGCAGCGAGTATCGGAGAAAATCCGAAGCTCGGATGTTTTCCGACCTACAATGTGGCCCATATGGACGTGTCAACCAACTCCAATCGTTACATACATCAAGTGCGTTTACGACTTCACTGATGTAGGTTCTTGAAGTAACTCGTTTTCAGACTGGAAACTGTCTCCCTTGCATCAATAACATGGCATCGTTGATAAGCGGCCGTGCCGCAAATACCACACGCGCGTGGACAAATGCTTCGCTTCGCCATGTGTCGACCAAAGGCAGGCCGTCAATGGCTGTTTTGGACGACTACTTGAACATCACACCTAGCCACCTAAGAAAAATCCCCTCGGAGAAGCTGTCTGTCACGGTGTTTCAAGATGCCCTTCCATCCTATACCCACCCCCAGACAAGCCGAGATCAAAAAGCGGCCATTATAGAGCGTCTCAAGCCGTACACAATCATTTCGAGCATGCGTGAGCGCACCCCGTTTCCCGGCGAGTTGCTTCGCCAGCTTCCGAACTTGAAACTGCTGCTTGCGACAGGCACGCAATTTGAGACGTTTGATCTGGCTACCGCGCGAGAGCTTGGCATCACCGTGGCAGCTGCACCGGGCAAAGGGCGAACAGACGGGAAAAGGATCGACCGGCCACTGCGGCCCAAGCTCGATATCAAGAAGGGAGGCAGTCATCCGACCACTCAGCATGCATGGGCGCTGATCCTTGCCTTGGCGCGCAATGTGGCCAATGACGACGCCGCAATGAAAGATGCAGCTAGAAAGGGATGGCAGACGCAGTTGGCCAAAGGGCTAACAGGCGCAACTTTAGGGGTCGTTGGGCTGGGACGCCTCGGAGCAGCGGTGGCGCGCATTGGGGCTCTGGCTTGGGGTACGCAAGTGGTCTGCTGGAGCGAGAATCTGACCCAAGAAAAAGCGAATCAAAAGGCCGAAGAAATGGGGTTGCCTGCGTACGGGGGTGGGCCTATTCCAAATGCACCCACATTCACCGCAGTAAGTAAAGAGGATTTATTCCGAAACGCCGACGTGGTCAGTCTGCATTATGTCCTGAGCGGCCGGTCTCGAGGCATTGTCGGCGCGAAGGAGCTTGAACTCATGAAAGACTCGGCACTATTGGTTAATACCTCGCGCGGTGGCTTGATCGACGACAAGGCGCTGTACAATGTCTTGCATCGCGGCCGAATCGGAGGTGCTGCGCTAGATGTTTTTGATGTTGAGCCTCTTCCTGCTGATAGTCCGTGGCGTTCGCCCAGCTGGGGCCAGCAAGGGCGAAGTAACTTGCTGATTACGCCACACATGGGATATGTCGAAGAAGGTATCATGCACACGTGGTATGAGGAGACCGTGGAAAATGTCGAGCGGTGGATGGAGGGCAGAGAAATTTTACATCGTCTAGTCTGACATTCGAAGATGCCGCAGGCGGTTCTTGAAACTAGTCATGCAGAATGAACAGCTTTTCCCTAAGTACTGTAAGCAATTGAATCGACCCTTTTTGTTAAAGATGAAGGGCTGTTCGTTAACAGTTGTGTATTGGAACGCTAACACGCTGACAACACGCTGAATGTCACGAAAATGTATACATATATTCTATCAACACAAAAAATGGGTATAATGTCAGCCCAAGGTGAATAAAAGCCCGGTAACGCCATGCAAGGTAACGCCATGCAGGAAAATGCCATAGCAAAAAAGGCGCCAACACATAAGAGCAAAAAGACAACATAATCTATGAAGACATAGAACCCTCTTCTTCCTTGCTCGCCTTTTTCCTTTGCCACCGACGATAGACGAAAAAGCCAAAAGTGCCGATAGTGATGACGCCTAGGGGTATAAAGATACCAATGAGTATTTTGCCCGCCTCGGTCAATTTATCGTTAGATGAAGAGGTATGGCCAGCAATTGCATCGTTGATACCATTGACGCTAGCCGGTGCGGTCAAGAATCCCTTGGACTCGGCCTCCTGAATCGCATTCCACCAGATCAGGGCCATTTTGCTGTAACCAAATTCAGTCGGGTGAGTTTTGTCGATCAGTTCGTTTGTGGTCAGTGCATCATCGCCATTGGACATGTCGGCCAACACAATGCGTTGGCTGGCATTTTGCCGTTGCTCAACGATGGTTCGGTACTGGGCACTGATTTTGGCGGCCGACTTAGGTACCTTTTTGCTTGGGAGCAAAGTCGACAATATAACTGTCGTCCCTGGGATCGCCTCATACAGATAGTCCAGCAATTCGTCCATGCGCTCACCAGCAGTTGAAACCTTGTAATGTTGGACAGCGTCATTGGTTCCGGCACTGGTTGAATGTGAGTCATTTTCCCCCCTTTCCACGCGAGGGTGTCATCTAGACTTACTTGATCAGAATGAGATTTGGTTTCTTGGGTGTCGACAACTTGGCCTTCTTGGCAATCTGGTCAACCCTGAAGCCCACATGGCCCTCATTGTCCTGGAAGCAGAATACATCAGCACACTTTTTGGAGGTTACAAAGAGACGAAAACACAACGCACATTATCTGACATGGTGCCATGTCGTAAACTGCCGACCATATTGACCTCCCACCCGGCTGAGGTCATGTTGTTCCTCAAAAACTCCCTGTATCCATTACCATCTGGGGATCGGTAGCCCCAGGTGATCGAGGCGCCAAGAGGCAAGGTACGCAGCGCAAATGGTTTGCTGCTGGCTCGTGGCTCAAGCGATGCGAGCGCCGGCGTCGAATCTGCTCCATCTTCAGTCGATGAAAATTGAGTATCACGAGTAATTGTATTCGAGGACTGGGTATCAGTGGCAGCAAGCGCACACGAGAGGAGTGGGTGTAGTAGAAGCAGAAGGAGAGTAGCGCGTGCCATAGCGAAGACAAAAGACTACGTTGACCACGGCTGCAGTCAATTTCTTGCTCAGCAATGGGCAGGCTCACAAAGACAAGAGAAAAAAGAGTGACAAAAAAAAAGAGGGAAAAAATAACAGGCAGCCTTTATCTCGGTGACAAACGAACGACCAACAGTGTGGAACGAGGCTTTTGTTTCGCTCAGCTGTTAGTCAGCGAGGTACCCTTTGTGCAAGACGAGAGAGTGGCCGCAGGCGTAATTAGTCCCAGATCGGGGCTAGTCTGTGCGACAGAGGCTCACGGAGGTCTTGCAAAGGTGAGACAGCGCTTGAAGTGATGAAGGGAGTGAGAGATGACAGAGAGGAAGCAAATGCTCCATCTGAGACAAACAAAAACTTAGAAAGTCACAGTTACAGCAGCAGGAGCTGTGGCCCGCAGCTCCTATCGTTCAGTCAATCCGAATTAAGCTTTTACCAGCGATATTGTGGATCCCGAGTAACCAATCAGTGGTGGCCGTCTATACCCTCGACCCTCTGGTACCTTACGGGACCCGCTGTGCTGGAGGCCCTGATTGGCGCCCAACAATCAAGCATTTCGGATGGATACTTTGACGGCTGCTAATTGGCCACGGCTACGATGTGAACAGTCCCATTGGACCGTTGGCGACACTAACAAAGCAACAATTCTGCTGCCTGCGCCTGGGCCCGTCGCTATTAATAAACGACCGCCAATCAGCGTCGCTGCTAGGCCCACGCCGCCCAATCGCACGAGCCGCACGTGATGTCGCATGCAGTCACGTCAATGCAAGGTCTAGACACGTCACAGCGACGTGCTCTTCGCCGCGTCCTTTATCTGCGAGGATCGTCGCATGAAATAATCATCATATCATCTTTCGATGTGTCGGATTCTTGATTCTTGTTATGTTGTTATACTGATGATTGTCGTTGTCGTGCCTTGATAATCAACTGTCGTATGTTCTTGTTTTCCGTTCAATCGGGTCGTCCCTGAATAAGTGTGCAACTAGTTGGGCCAATCGGAGAATGTCTTATCTGCATTCGCATCATTGGTCTGCGCCGCTGCTCTGGAGCTTTTGTCTCGCCTCGGATGACTTGGTACTGTAGTCCCGGATTATTAAGCTTGTCCTTTCCAGCGGAAACAACTGAATTTACCGTTAACTTTCATCGAGATTGCTTCGGCTGAATCAATCGGGACCTCCTGTTGAAAGGCGTGCCAAATTTCACCCGGCTCGGAAAATGAACAAACTCTGTTGTGACGGGCTTTGCTTGTGTGGGGCACGGCTTATATCTCTCGGTGTGCAGGAGGCGGGACAAGGGAATCACCACAGACAAGGTAAGAAAGGGGTCCGTATTGACAAAACTGACAAAATATCCGACGACATTATTCTCAGTTGAGCGGTAGCACGTGTTGACACGCCTTGAGGGAGTCTAGACAAAAGGCTCCGTTTCCCGTTGCCAGTAATATATCAATCATCTCCTCCATCAGAACATTTGTGTCCACTTTCATGGTCACTTTTTTAATCTATAGGCGCCACATGTGCAGCTTGGCAGCTTTTTTCCGGCGAATTTCAGTCCATACATGACCGCTCGAATTCGGGCTCAGACACGTCCATCAAAAAACCCGGGATGTGCCCTATTTTTGTTACTGATCCCAGCAGACTTCTCCCCGCGCAACCTCTGTTGATCCATATTACTCGACTAATCATCCGGATAGTGTAATTAATTCTAATTGATTTTGTTGATCAAGCCATCTTCTCCTTTTTAAAATGTGTTCTTAAAATCTAAATCACTATGTTTCTGTAGTTCTTTCCTTCGAGTAGTTCTAGACTCTACAAATAGCAGGAAAATTAACTCTATAGACTTTGATACTGCTAGTAGAGTAATTACTAACTCTACTATATTTTTTTCGCTTTTCTAGAAATTCGGACACTGTAAGATGCCATACATCTTGCTAGCTATCTACTTAGAAGATACTTCTAGCCCGAAGGAATAGGATATGATCAATCATATATTAATACAAGTGATGCATGATTGTTTGCATGTGCATTTACAATGCACACATCAGTACCCCCTAGTAGTAGGGTTTAATGTTAATGACATGTAAGAATTGGTATCGTGTCCCAGTATGGATACTTATTTGAATCATATGGTACCTTTCTGCCAATTGATATATAGTATCTCGTTTTTATATAGCAAATTTCTTACATATATCAACATCTGGAATAGTGTCAGCTGACATTACAGATATAACATGGTCAAACAGTGAACCAAAGATGGAATTTGAATCAATGTCTGTTCGTGGCTATATGCAATAAGCAACATCTATAAACAACAGTTTATGAACTCTGAAAATCAATTGATATCTCAAATACTAGGGTATCCAAAACCAACTCAGGCTGATGGCTACGGGTCGCAAAAAGGCTGGACTACGTTTAAAAGAATTGAATATGCCAATGCATAAAGAAGCCACTTACATACTCTCTGGATTTATTTATGACTTCGATTTGGTAGATGTCTGTTTAATAAGATTTGTGGATGGAGACCTTGACTATTCCTCTAACCTGATTGTGGCATATAATTGGTAGTTAAATGGATATTACTTTTACTTTATAAGATGACACAAGTTTTAAACATTATCGTGCCGTCTCGATTAATCAATCAAAGGTTGGCGTTTGGAAACTGTACGTATACTAACATACCCCGGCATCCATCCAGTGACAAAGTCACATTAATTCGACTTTTATGTGCAGTGACTAATAATCGTACTTTGTATACGCAATTATTATGATATATATCTCCGTTCATACAGCAAATTAATTGATATGACTTTGACATAGCAAGACGACGTGAAGCTAGGCTATACATAGATACATGGTAAGTCTTTGAGCATTTACACATGTAGCCGTATAAAAATCTTGGAGAAGAAGCCAGTCAATCATTGAGAAAAGAGAACAATCGAACTTCCAATTATTTGTTTCGTTTTGCGAGGCGTTGCCGAGTGACCTATAATGCAAATTGTTGGATAGTTGTTAAAGTAATGAAGCCAGTTCACTGTTTATGTGAGAAATAAAACACTATTCTACATATGAAGTATAGCATTCTGGCCTTAAATCTAGGTTAGAACAAATAGCGAGGAGTGGTCCTGAGAGAAGCAAGTTTACGAGTTTAATCTTCAACATTGATAACAAAGATTCACATCTGAAGCATTGTGTACTCATAAAAAGGGAGAAACATAATATTTGATCACGAATAGAAAGACAGAAATAATAGCTTGTTGCTGTAATTTTGAAACACGGAAAACATATCGTACTTTATGACCTGATAGAGCATTTAATTTCTAGAAGTGTAAAGCTTGGAAATTCTTACGCCCGTAGCAATCAAAGCAGGTATGAACTAATTAAAAACTACCCAGTTGATTCATGCTAACTGTTATGTGAAACATTGAAGTTTACTCCGCAAGGCTTTCATATTATATATATAACATATGAAAGCTTCCTAGTGGTCGATGTAGCCAAACCTGAACTTGCGTAGATACATGTAAAACACTCTTACATGTACATGTATGTAGTTTCTAGATTATCAGAATGATGTATCAACACCGGTTGACATTTATATAAAGGCTGAATGACATGTTGAGAACATTGGATCTATTTCCAGTCAAATAGTGCTATTTTCCACCCTCTATAATGTTAAATGTCAAAGATTCCTCAATTGTCAAGTTGAAATTTTCTTCTTGCCTTTTTTTTATTCCTAGATTTAGTAGCACCTCCTTGTAGACTTAGACTAGTGGGTAGTAAGTAGAGAAGACAATACACTAAATAGGCTCTCTATATGATAGGTAAGTGGAACAGCGACAATTCCATCTGAGTATAGTGACGCAAATCTTTCCTGAACCAATATTTAGTTAAAACTATGCAATATTGACGGATTAATACTATATAGCTTGAAATATACTAAGACAATATCGTACATCTGCTGAATGACCATTGATAAGAGCCTTGATAAAATTTCATCCCCATTACACTATACAGATATTATTGATATTGAAATGCTAAACAACTTTGTAGGTTGATCAGTTTTATGTTGTTGTATTCTATGGCATTTATGAGAATCGCAAAACGTTTACAAAAGAACATATACTAATACTCGCTTAGTGCACCAATTTCTTTCTAGCCTGACCCAGCGGTATGTTAAGTTGCATGTTCAAGTTGACAACGATGGGGTTTTGTTGAAGAAATACGCTTCTACGCATGTCATAGTTTCTTTTCTTACATCACAGACTACATGTATGTTCTACCTAACAAGACTGCATTTGTGCCACTTCAGAGATACTAAAGATTACATCGTTCTCTATGAGCGGATGTTTCCATGTCTGGTCCTCTGTCAAGGGGTTGGAATATTTGAAATTGTATACAAAAGGGTTGGCCGACAGTTCCAATTTGAAGATATTAGAAAGACGACTGGATTCAAGGAGTAGGTGATTGGCTTTTAAGTTTAAGACAGAACCTCTTTCATTGACAAAACTATAAGCCATAGTCACATGAGATATGATATTTTACAACTATGGCGACTTAACCTCGATGCTTTTCTGTCAACTGGTAACCACAAAAGGTGACATGCAGAATGACAAATATTGAAGTCTCTATTAGAGGCTGATAATATGATAAAAAATTTCATAAAAAAACCTCCAATTGTCCGTTGCAGTAATATTGAACTTGCCTCACACCATTATTTATACCCTTGAAAACACCAGTATATGTAAAACGTCGATAACTTATAGATTAATGAATAAAACCCTTAAAAAATGTAGTAGGGGTCATGTATAAAAATGTTTATGCACATATATTATCAACATCTGAACATTCGGTTTCAGCAGCTAACATCGTAACTTAGTTTTTAATATGCCGGAGTAGTTACCAGTTGACACATGTAGATTTCTAGCCTAAAAAACTTGCAGAAGTAAGGAATAAATGTGATTAGGACCTCTAAATATGTAGGCATTCAATTTTGAATACAACTGATGTGGAAAATGGCAATGCGATAAATTTACAAATTACAATTCAAAGGCAGATATACATAATCTCTACGCAGAAGGCTTGCATTCCATTATACAAATACTTAAAATTTAAACGTTCTCCAGCCTAGGTCATTTAAGGAACAGGACAGCAGGGGTTTCGAAATGAATTGCTAATCATCCATTATTCAAACAGTGAAATTACGCAAGCTGTAAAGTGACTCCAATGACCTCAGGAAGATGGCATGGGAATTTAATTTTCAACAATGCTGACAGGCATGAAGGACAAAGACATGTCGCAAAGACTTCCTAACCAGGGGCAAATACGAGCGAAGGAAATCAGGCTGAGCTTTGGCGTGATCCTGCCTCGTGGTCTCAGAACCTAATTGCCCACTAGGCAAAAAATAGCAGCACTGAGCAGTCAATGGCCATCATCTGAAACATAATCGCTTTTATTACTGGCCCGCCAAGTGTACGGGGTAGCCATACGGCCGAAATCCAAGCGGTTAATCGGTGATACATGATCATGCTGCTAGTTCTTACCGGTAATTCATGGCACTAAACTGTATAAGGCATTTCGATGAGAGGTGTGGTGCTAAAATCTTGGAACCGTAGTCTGTTATTGATTTGTAAATTGTTACAGCTAGTAGTGTACGAAAAATAAACAGGGATAAACTCCACAGTGGAGACTGGGGAGGGGGCCGAAAGGCTTTAAATTCTAAAGAGCTTAAGAATTGCTCAGCGAGCTAGTTAGCTGATCTTGGCCCCTCCACTTTAATAATCCCACGCTTGATCGTCAGATTGATACGTACTACGTGCTGATTTATGAATTATGGAGTAATAGTATGGGCCAGAATCAACTGATACCAGAAGGCCGGGGGCCTCATAAGGAGCAAACTTCAAAAACGAAATAAAGAAAGGACGAGAGAAAAAAGAGATCAAAGTGCAAAAATCTTCTCAGAAGCAGCTCCTGATCCAAGCTGGAAAATCTCCGAAGGATATTATTTGATCGTCATGGCCGTGCCATTCTATACCGTACCTGGATTGCATCAAGAAGGGGGCGAGAAGGGCTATACGAGACGCTTATTGATCAGCCAAGCAAAGGCACTGACGAAAGGCAGAACGTGGCATTACGTATGTATGCGTGGGACCAGTTGTTCTTGTTGCCAAACCTAGCCCAACCTGCAGGCGACGCCTCCTAAGCCTCCTCGCCTGCCACCATCTCGATGCAGTTGGTCCCGGCGGTGACCGCGGCCTCTTTGGGTTCATCGGCAGGAAAATCAGGACGATTTCGATAACTCCCTGTTCTTTGTTCTCTCGTATATTTCCGTATGGCCAACATGTTGTGTGTTTGTGTGTGTTGTTGGTTGTCTGTATCAACTCTGCTTTGTCACCGGGAATCACCTGAATATAAATACTGCGAAGAAAATCTATAGGGATTCGGCGCCGATGACACTTCCCCGCTGCGGAGGCCGAACGGACGGAATTCCGCGTGCCATTCACGTCCGTGCACAAACTATATTAAGACCGCCGTCCGCCAGAGTTGCCGGAATTCCTGTTCAAGCAGTTTCCTTGTTTTCCTCGCTCACTCAGAAGTCGCCGACACTTTGTTATTAGGGTGTTCAGCCCCCACAAACCATCGATTTGAATTCCAAGGCAGACGGGAATTTCATGGACATTGATTCCGGCATCTCGTCGGCGCCGTACGGGCACGCGTGTGCCAACTGCGCTCGTGCCAAGTGTAAATGCGTCAACTGGAATAGTGGGAGGGGGTGTGAAAGGTGCGTATTTGTTAGTTCTTAGCACTTGCCCTGAGTTGGAAAGGCCTAAACACCGGACTCATGCGGAGATTGTGTTCAATGATGCAAGAAAGCAAGGGGTTAACATCAATGGCTTCTATAGGTGTCGTCGACTGAACAAGGAATGCCGCCCAGCCAACCGAGTTCGCAAACCCAAGCCGCTGTCTCGGACAGCCCAGCTGGAGCGAACTGTGAACCAGCTGGTCTCTCTACTAAAGTCGGGCGAGCAGGACTCGCCCAGCCCCGCTACTCTCCTCGGGGCAACCCGATCAGGCTCTAGCGAGGACATTTCCCCTTCAACTGAACACGCAAGTGACACGTTACTGCACATCCCGGCCTCAAATCAGCCTCATACTACTGTAAATGCAGAAGACGTGCTGCTAGCCTCGTTTCGTAACACTAAACTTAGATGTTTTCCATTCATTCACATACCGGTAACGGTCAAAGCAAAGGACTTCAAGTATGAATGCCCATGTCTATGGCACTGTATCACCATTATCGAATCCAAATCGTCTGCCAAAACTACCGCCTTGAGCAAGCAATTTGGCGATATGGTGGGCCGCAGGTTGTTGGTGAATAACGAAAAGAGTCTCGATCTACTCCAAGGACTCCTAGCATATCTAGCATGGTAAGAGTTATCATTGTTCAGTTGCGATTATTCCGCTTGCGCTGACATGTAGACACCCAATGTAGGATTACATACCATTGTCCGTCCCGCAAGACGTCGCTGGGTATGTACACTCAGCTGGCTATTGGGCTTGTATTCGAGCTTGGACTCAACAAAACCGCTCCATTGGACTCTAGTGCAGCTCTTGCGCACTGTGCTGCCATGGCATACAATCCCCGCTTCAAGCCGCCGGCGGCCAATGTTAGAACCATGAACCAGCGGCGAGCCGTACTTGGTTGCTTTCTCATAAGTTCATGGTAGGCTTTTTTACAAGAATCGGATTCTCACTTTACATAATACTAACTTGAATAAAATAAAAGTATCTCACAATTCTTAGGCAGGACGAACACGTTACCATGGACATCACACATGTCAGATTGCTTAGACCTGCTAGCAGAGAGTCACGAAACACCAAACGATGTACTCCTGGTGCAGATTGTCTCTTTCTGGTTGATGGTGGATAAAATGTCGCAAGGACCGTGGAGTATTGAGCATGCGGGAGAGAAGCAAATAAACAGAGCGCCTGCTGCTTTTCATATCAATGCCTTTGAATCCCAATTGATAGAATTGATAAACAAAGTGCCAGCGGAGATCCATGAAAATCGTACGAGTTCCCTGTCTTTTTTCAAATTGATCTCTTCGGGTACAGGGAAACAATGTTCACTGATCTACTAGAAACCGTTCGTCTGCACTACCTGCACACTAAGATATGCCTTTATGAAATTGCCCTTCAACCACCAAATAAAGCGAGCGAAGGGCCTAGTATTAGTCAGTTAGACTACTTATACACATGTCTACAGGCAGTCAAAGAATTTTTCGATCTACTCTTATCCTCCCCGCCGGCTACTTTCATCAGCTTACCGCTCCCGATTCTGGTTCAAATATCCCATACTCTCAACTCGTTATTTCGACTATCCATTTTCGATTGCCCTGGCTGGGATAAAATAGTTGTACGAAGTACTGCTGATCTACTCTCAATAGCAGAGCGTCTGGCAGTGCAACTAGGCCAGGTCGCCCAATCGGCCGGTATTGACAACGAGGGGTCGGAAGATGATTCGTTTAGCATTTCGGCAAGGGATATGCTAAAGTTGCGTGCAGCATGGGCGTCTCGCATGGCTGACAGCGGCAATCACGCGACGGTAGCTGTCGGGGGACCGTCGTTACCCAATCCGGAAATTGGGTACATGGATAATTTTCTGGCGTGGCCCGAAAGCATGTGGTTGACGGACCCATTGGCGGCTGGGTCTATTCATGGACTGTGAATACATATCTATTCTTAAACTGATATAGATTGAAATCTTTTATATGAGCACCCATGAATCATGGATTGTTCGTGTGTGACTGGCCATCTTGACGGAAACCGGAAATGCAGTGTGATTCCAACACGTGTGACACGTCGACATACGCTGTCATGCATATGCTATTTCCACGCCATAGAGCGTAATATGGTAGTATGTTGGCCTTGCATGATAATTCTACTCGCCGATCTGGCAGTGGCCCATCGGCGGAGAGCGCGTTCGGGGGGCCGTAGAGATACGGGGACGGCAAAGCCCCAACTCCGGTCAGCAGCAATTCCATCATCTTTCACAGTCTGGAATAGACAAAATCCCCGCTAATAATGCAACGAAAATTCTCGAAGTTCTTATTATTTTCTTTGCAGTGACCTCATCACCTCAATCTTGTCCTTTCAATAGCAACAAATTCTCTCCTTTCATTCATTTCGCTCTTCTTTTCTACTATTATCAAACACTTTTTTTTCTACCACCGATGAACTCGAAAGTTACTTCTACGGTCTAATGTTTACAATACACCTAAATTTACACTCATGATTGATTCGCGTCCCTCCCTAGGGCCGTCGAGTGCCTACTCTCCCCATTTGGGGATGAGCCGGGAGGATGTGGCCTCGGACGCTTCCTCTACACGGACATTGACCGCTCTTCCGTCACCAAGTAGAGGGACGATGGCTAGTATGGAGCTGATATACGATAAAGAGAAAGAACAACAATGGGTTCAAGGTTTGCCGCTTGTCATGGTGACCATGGGTATCACGCTGGTCGTGTTCCTGATGCTCCTAGACACGGCCATTTTAGCCACAGTCAGCATTCCTTATTAATGACGTCCCATGTGAAACTGAGTAGAAGATTGACTAACACATTTGTTGTCAATATAGGCAACCCCCAATATAACAAGTGAATTTCATTCTTTGGACGACGTGGGTTGGTATGGCAGTGCTTTCACAATCTCAAGTGCCTGTTTACAGCCACTCACTGGCAAATGTTACACATATTTCAAGACCAAAGTTCGTACAGAGAAACAAATTCCAGATCGACGCTAATTCAGTCTATGATAGTGGTCATTCCTCACTTTCTTTGCCATTTTCGAGCTGGGATCTTTGATTTGTGGCCTTGCGAATTCGTCCAAAATGTTGATTGTTGGCCGCGCTGTGGCTGGCATGGGAACTTCAGGTATTATGAATGGTGCATTGAATATCATCGCCGGTTCGGTGCCGATGCACAAAAGACCAGGTATGAATCAATTTGGATCTTATATAGGTCGACGGCGCTGACTATATGTTCCAGCTCTGATTGGAATTATCATGGGAAGTAAGTAGTTTTCAAAAATTCTTCGAACGCACATAATAAGCGTATATTGACTAAAATCCGCTACAGTCTCACAGTTAGGAGCAGTTTGTGGGCCTCTGGTTGGAGGTGCTTTTACCACGTACTCAACATGGAGGTGGTGTAAGTACTTTTGTTTTCTTATCCCCATACACAAAACATTTACTGACACGTGGTGTGTATAGGCTTCTATATCAACCTGCCTATCGGAGCCGTCGTTGGTGTTCTACTTTTCTTTACGCGAATTCCCGATCAAAAAGCAAAGCCACCCGCAATGGAAGTACTGCGAACGGTCGTCCTAAAGAAATTTGATCTCATAGGATTCGCCTTATTCGCCCCGGGGTCTGTGATGTTCCTAATCGCGTTGGAATTTGGAGGAACCAGATATGCATGGAACAGCCCAACCATCATCAACCTCTTCTGGGGTGCCGGTGTAACATACACCATTTTTATCGCATGGGAGCACCGTGTTGGTGAAGATGCCATGATCCCCGGGGCGATTCTCCGAAACCGAATTATCTTATGCAGCTGTTTCATATCGATGCTGGTGTTTGGAATGACCATGTCGTTTTCATACTACATTCCGATTTTCTTCCAGTCGGTCCAGAACAAGTCAGCCGTCACAAGTGGCGTAGATATGCTCCCCAGCGTCGTGTTCCAGATCGTGGCTGCTCTTGTTGCTGGTGTTCTTAGTACGTAGCTCCCATTCCTTTTTACCTCACGGGGAAATGTTGTCTCTGACCTGCCTTTTTTTGACAGCTGGAAAAATTGGATACTACCTTCCATTCGGTGTCATTGGAGGTGTTTTGAATGCTATCAGTAATGGACTGCTCACAACGTTAAGCCCGTCTACTTCGACAGCGGTATGGGCCGCCTACCAGGGACTAAATGGTCTTGGCCGGGGCGCTGTAGCACAAGTTGTAAGTCGCCGACGGCGGGTTCCCAGATGGGATTTTAAGCCTTCTTCCTCCCCATCTTATCACATAAATCTTTTTGCTGACTGTCTTTTGCCTTAATAGCCTATGGTTGCTGTTCAGAACGCGGCTGGGTCTGACGATACTGCGACGGCCATGGCCATCCTCACTACCGGGCAGTCTTTCGGAGGCTCCATCTTCCTGGCAATAGCTCAAGTTATATTCGCGCAGGCGCTGAGAAGCAGATTGCCGCAAGCTGCTCCTGACGTCAATGCCGAGTTACTTATCAACGCCGGTGCGACGGGGTTCCGGGACCTGGTGCCTGCCAAAGATCTACAGGGCGTCTTGAAAGTATACAGCCAAAGTATTGGCGACGTATTTTATCTTAACGTGGGCCTTTCTGTCGTGCAACTCATCTTCGCATTTGGTGTTGGATGGAAGAACGTTAGTAAGAAGAAAAAAGAAAATGATGGCAACGAACAGGGCGGCCATTAGTTAATTAGCTACTATGTACAATGCATGTATAATATTCTTCTTCTCACAAATAAGTAGCCTGCGGGACTTTAGCATCGCGCATGCAGCTTGATACGCTTACTGGGGATTTTTTCGTTGAGTTGGTAGTGGATACGGTGCGGACATAAGTGTCAATCAGTATAACGCCGACCGAGCGTACCCCGTACGGAGTAGACAATAATGGATTAAACGGTAAACGAGGCAAAAGGCGACGGATACACGATAAAGTCGCAACTACAATGAACATTGGATAAACAATAAGAATGATATCAATACAGGGTTGTCGCAGCCGTTTCCGAAGCGGCGGTTTCCGAATGTTAGAATTCCACGAAACTTGGCTGGAGCCTTGAACGAGGCATTGTAGACGGTTCCCAGTAGGGAATTAGACAAGCCATGTCGGGAACGGCGATAAGCCCTACCAATGGCAATTAGTATACGTAGTATTGTTATTATCTCCGAACATTAAATCTGCTACTACGTAGGCTAGGATACCCCGTTACTCCACAATTATCGTCGTTTTGGGAAAACCCACAGCTTTACTCAGGCTGACGGACTAATTAAGTGATCCACCATCTCAGCGTTTAGACTTTTGGAGTCTAAACATTTAACATGAGCTTATTATTATTGTTGTGACTAAGCTATTGCCCCACGGTGTGTTTTAATCAGTAGTACGTAGTTCATTCATCGAGCGCCAGTTCGTACACTACCATAACAGCCACAAATTAGTCTGCTGCCAAACAGGTGTGCGTAATTCTATGAAATTACAAAGAATATGGGTTACTCCGTAGTGAAAATAGCGTTGTACACAGAATGCGTATCACTTATTTCTATTATGAAACAAGACAAGAATAATAGGCAAGCCTGCAAGGTCTGTGCATCGGCGATATTGGCCCCCCGTACGAAGAGGGCAGTACGCGCGCCGCCAGCGCCGATCTTGGGTAAGTGTCTTTACCAAGAGAGTAAGCCAAGGCGAGCAGACCGCCTGAACGGTGAACGAAACTTGAAAAAGAATAAGTAATTAAATACAAGGAATGAAAGCAGCCCTACGGAGAACTAGCAGCACTGTTCCATTTAGAGCAAATCAGATAAAGTGCCCGGACGGAGATCGCCCCCCAGCAGCCAAGAAAAGGTTCAAAAAGCCACCGACAAGGACAATCATCCTCTTGGTGATTCAGGCTGATTGGGCATGACTAGGCACTTAGAATTCGCTGAACCGAAGAGATACTCGGACGTATGCCGAGTGTGTCAAGTGTGGATGGCGGCACGTCTCTCTTCTTCACCAGCGTCAATTAAAATGCAACGAATGGTAGAACAGCCCGATGGGTTGATTCTTATCATCAAATGCTCATGGAATACGTATATTTTAGTCAGTCCTTGGTACCACAACAGCGGGTTTACTCCGTTACTATACGCCTCCCATTGTACATCAATATATGCATAATTTACTTGGCGAAAGGCACTTAGGGCTGTATCAGCAACCTGACTCGTAGCCAAGCAATACAACGTGGGGCAAACGGAATTCCGGGCCGATGATAATCTCGGCTTACGAAGTACATCCCTGTCCCTAGTAGGGACTACGTAGTATAATTGCTACTCCCAAGTCTTTTCCCAAAATAAAAATGCGGAATTAGCAAGGCAAAATTAGCACTTGGCAGAACTATCCGATGCTTAAACGTCATCCCGCAGGATCTGGTTAATGTATCGACTCCAAGTCTAGCATTACTTGCTCATCGGCTGCTTTCTGGTAATTATTCAATATAAAGCTCATGAATGAAGCGACCAACTCATGGCTACCTACTTGTTGTTAAAGTTTTTCAACGGTAAATGGAACTATGCGAAGTGCAGTATACTGAAAAACGGAGTGCAGCCCTGAACCGTCCCTGACGATGGAACGATAAAGCGGTAGATCGTTTCCTCTCCCCGCTTTAGGGCATGCTCTAGAAATCGTGGAACCTTAGGAACTACAAACCCCCAAAAGTTTGAGTATTATTAAAGGGCAACTATAGTTTTTTATCAATAGTATTTGCCTATTGCGCTTTGAGTTAGCCTTCATTTCGTATGAGGTAGTCAGATCAATTTGCTAGTTTTTAAACTCCCTAAAGCGCCTCTACCCAAAACGGTATTATCCACATTGCTCATTGGCCGTAGATCAGCAATGATGACTGTATAAGTATGGAGTACTCCTATACGTAGTATCCTTCTTCAATACTTTCTTTGTCACCGATAAGAAGACATCATGGCCTAGGCTTCCTGAGAATGTTCTTAAACGCTGTGGGGCTGCTGCTTAGTCTCAGCGAGACCAAGCTCAGCTCGCGTTCGAATAAACAATCGGTTAGTTTCAAACTTAGTGGTACGTCAATATGTAATTTATGCGGTGGCCCCTCCACGCATACGTAACGACAAGCCCCATTGTATAATGTCAGAATCGTGTATTTTTCCTATGACCCTTATTTGCCAATACTATCTGGAATCTGACTCTCTGGGTCTTTCCCTTGACTCAAATGGAAAAGCCGCAAAGCTCCTCCCGTAAAATACTCAGTAGTTTTGGGTAGTATCCTCTAGGAAATCGCAAGTGACACTTATTATTTCTCGGCGCAGTAGCAACGCAAAACATTTTGACATAGCTTGATAGGCAGTGGGAAGTCGGCCAAAGCCTTTTTTAAGGTATTTGCCGAAAATGCAAATGTTGTCTATTGTTCCTCTCGGTTGTCACTCGCAGAAGATGACAGCCACAGCCAGTATATGGTCTGTGTACTGCAGACAAGTATACGAGAAAGCAGGGGAACCAAATTTGGCCCCAAGCTCCTAGCTGACAATCATAAAAGGTTGTCTCTTCTTGCTTGTGGCCACTAGCAGGATCGGTATTATTTCTCCTTTATAACCGGGTCCAGACCCGAAAAAAACAACGTTCAAAGCGAAATCCGTCCGCGACTTGCCCTTAGAACAAATAGACAGCAACCCAAGCCCAAAAACGACGATTAAGAACACGAGACCCTAAGAGAAAAGATAGAGGCATGGAACCAGGACCAGCCCACAAGCGACGGCGGCCAGCAGTAGCGTGTACGGAGTGTCGTCGTCGAAAAATCCGATGCGATCGACATTTCCCATGCGGACCTTGCAGCAAAGCCACCCCGGCCCTTCGGTGTGTGTACCACAACAACAATGTAAACCCTGGTCTGAACATATCAAACTCCGGCGGAAGTCAGCTGGAGGGGCCAATCATGACATCCGGGGTTTTTACTTCGCCTCTCGTCTCTGGATTGTCGATACGCCCTGATATGCTGCAGGAAACTTGCGCAAACGAGGATTTATTCTCACTGGCTTTGACTCAGCTGCCAGACGACACAACAGATCAAGAATTTGTAGACATCGATTCTTTTGGGTTGGCAAGTTCGTTGTCGAACCCCAACTCAACCGACTCGTCGCACATGTATGTTGGCTCCCGATCCCCCAAATGGATGGACACCAGCTCCTCGTCGACGCGTGCTAGCAGCCATTTTGGTTCAGACGAGTATCGGACGCAATCAAAAAGAGTAAGTGTAGGCGTCTGTAAAGGATCGGATCATTCTTTTGAGATGGATTCTGTTCTATCAAAGCACGAGCAACATTGGCACGAGGCCTTTGCACAATTTCAGCCTCTACAGTTCCTTTACGATGCAATTAACGGTCGCCGCTCCAACGAAAGAAGATGCCCCTCGTCTGAAGTAGACGTAATCCAGTCACTTCTAGACACCTTCACGCGCTTGGACAATCTCGCTATTCGGGAGCGAGAGATCAAAGCCCAAAATCTCAACTGGGCTGTCACTTCACTATTGAACCCTTCCCCAGCGCAAGACCTACTCCCCTCTCGTACCAGTTGCGATATGCTACTTGATGCATATTTCAACACATTTCAATCAGTGCTACCCATTCTTCACATCCCTTCATTTTCCAGAGAATACGAAAGCTTTTGGAGCGGCTCCACTGCGCGGTGGGTGGATATGGACGAACCATTTACATGCAAATTATTGTTGGCCATGGCAGTGGGATCTACCATGTGTCTTCGTCTCCATAACGGTAACGACTCTGATAGATTACTTTGCATGTCTTTGCAGGAACAAGCAAGTAGCTGGGTTACCTATGGGAGACAGTGGTTGGCGCGCCGTATGGTTGCTGCCTCGCGAGCAGATTTAGACATGGCACAGATCGTGTGCCTTTTGACACTGACGCGACATACGCAACAATATTCAACCGCGTCGACAGGTGGGTCGCCACTTTGGGGTGACCATGATTTAACGAGAGTTGCCATTCAGATGGGTTTACATAGGGAACCAAGTCTCTGCATCCCAACCTTGTCCATGCAGGAAGCCGAGATGCGCCGACGGTTATGGGTTATCATGCTGGAGCTGTCTTTGCAGCACTGTTTTGACGAGGGTCTCCCAGCACCTGTTAGTCCGGAAAGCTACGACAGTGAACCGCCATCCACTGTACCCGAAGAAGACATCTCATATCCATTTGACTCATCGGAGCAACACAGCGCCAGTTCGGCATCTATATTTCTACTTCAACTAGCACTAACACAACGGCTGCGTCTTCGAATACTGCAACTGATCAATGCCCCTGGATCATCAAAGAGTTATAATGACTGTCACAAGCTTGCAGCCGAGCTAAATGCCGCGTGTTCCGCCAACTTGGGCACGATGTGCTCGATGGGCGATTCGCCGCCTACCGAGTTCCAGATGAAGTTTCTGGAAAGCTTTACTCGCCCATTCATAGTTGTTCTACACGGCCCCTTTGCCGATCAAGCAACCAGCAATCCGATATATTACTACTCACGCCGAATGCGAATGGAGGCATCTGCTCAACTTTTATCGGTATCATCTTCTTTGTCCCAGGCCCAATCACCGGGCAACCAACGCATAACACCCGGATTCAAATCTATGGGAACGTCCAATCGAATCAGAAGTTCTAGTGGTACAGTAGGTGTTTCCATCAACAACAACCACCAACAATCTCCGTCCAAGTCATACTCTGGAGCACAAACAGCAGGGTGGAATGCATGTGCCTCGCTCCGTATCTATGGGAGCGGGCATTTCGCCCTAACACAGCGCCAGGCAGCCACTGCACTGAGCATTGACTTGATCAACGAGCTGAGAGAAAATGCATTCCCTACCCTCGATAATGTCTCACAGAAACACTTACATGACACTTTGCGGGAAACAGTCGGCGTCTTTGAGCGTCGAGTGCGAGCATTTGGAGGTGCTAATTCGACGCACGAATTTTTACTATTTGCCACTGCCGATGCGTACATCGATGCCATGCAGCGCAGACTTCTTCAGCCTGATATTGATAGAGCCATTATTCAAGCTGCCGGGGCCGCATTGACTGTTTGCTGTAATGCGATGGAAAAACAGCGACGAAGAATGCATGAATAGAGTACATATGTATGCAGTCTTTTGCATTTGCAACTGGAGCAATGAATCTTCTAGATGTCAATTATATATTGATAAATCCTCCTACCCATATGTTTTGTTCTTTTGAACACTAGTTGACGAATGTTGGAATAACTCTGAAGTGATGCATTATTTTGGTGTTTTTTTACGAGGTGCATGAACTGTGTCAACTGTTCAGTGACTAGGTGTTGGCGTGTTTGATACCTTTCTTGCTTGTTTACTTTAGAAAATAGACCCGTTAAATGATTTATCCAACATCAAAAAATATCATATATCCTATAAAGTCGTTATGGTAAGTAATTAATTCTCCATACACAGGTAACATTTTTGATCATAGATTGATGATGATGTTCTAAGTTGTGATATTATATTTGAGGATTACACATGTAAAGCACTGATGCAAGTCTAGATGTAATCGCAAGCAAAAATAACCTATGTGTTACAAGGTTCTACGTATGTAGATGGCTAGTTATAGCATTTGAAAATAACATACATCATCGATCAATTGATAAAATTACAGGTCTGGCTTTAAGATGGTCAAATGTACAATCTTGGTTTGCATGCAGTTATCTTAATTGAAACCACAATCACGATAGCCCAGTATGATGCAATAAAAATAGCACATTGAATGAAGCGATTAAAGGAACTCGTTAAGTACATGATATCAAAGACGCATCAAAACACGCTGTATAATACACCGAAAATATTGACCCTATGATCGAACTCCAACTCCATTGAAGCAATCAAACCCCGAATACATCAATACCATAACTTAAAAGACAAGACATAACAGCGAACAACGAAAGATAAGAAAAGCCAAAAATTAAAATAAAATCTTTCATGCAGACTCTCCCAAGTAGGGGAAAACGATAGGCGCCCCAGCCTCAATGATTCCCTCCATATATGCAGTGATCAGCGGGTCGAGGCCAGCCGCGGCAGCGCGATGCATCCATTCTTCTAAGTGCACTTCTTCGAAGTTACCTCCGTAAACATTGTCCATATGAGGTTTGAAGTCGCCAATAGGGACCTTAACTCCTCCTGAATGATGCTGGAATCGGATGTTGGCCTGGTCAGTGACATTTCCCGTGGCCATTTCGATGGCAGATTCAGCCATGCTATCGACAATGCTTTCCACTGAAGCAAAGTCCAAATAGCCCGTAGCACTTTCAAGATGTGGAACACATTTCATAGAAGCGGAGTAACGAAGAATTGCGTTCAACGCGTCAGAATTAGGAGCATGCTCACTAACAACTACGCATGGCCGATGGATAGAGGCAACCCATGGCCGAGGAGCTTTTTTCTGGACGACACCAACCAAGTTTTCCAAGAAAACCTCACTTGCCCATTTTGTGGCGGTGTATCCCTCCCGGCCATCTGTTGCTGGTGGGAATGCCGCGACGGAGGTTGGTGGTAAAGCTGTGTTTCCTGATAATAATGGAACGCGATTCGAGGATAAAAGCAAGAGAGGGATTGAGCGCGGCAGTGCTAATGATGCAAGGAACTGAAGGGAAACAAGGTTTGGTGTACGCAATGAGCCGTACGTGTTAAGGCAGTGGCCACTTGAGCCGGCGTGAATGATAACGTCGATATTTCGCGCAAGTTGGTCGCGCTCACCATTGTTCAGGCCCAGTGTGGACGATAGTAGACTGCCAGTGTAACATTTTACTTTCTTATCCTGGTAGAGTTGATCCTGCTCATCTGCCAATACGGCAACACAGTGTACTTGGCGCACAGATGAGGATCGTATCAAAGATCTCAGCAAGCGCCCACCGACAAAGCTCGTCGCACCAGTCATCAAAATATCAATGCCATCAGGCTTCGGAGCTTGCTTAGTCGGTTTAGGTAGGTCTTCTATTTGATCAAGAAGCCACTGCGGTAATGAGGTCTCGGCTTGCCAGTCGAAATGTTGTTCAAGGGCATCGGCCTGCTCTTCTCGCTGCTCGTCAACACACAGAGCCATTTCTCGTAAAGTGCTAGCATGGTAAAGTGCACGAGTGGACATTTCAACACCAATTGATTCTTTTATGGCAGCTTGTAGCTTCATCAAAAGCATGGAGTTGCCTCCACATAGGAAGAAGTCAGAGGTTGGGCCAAGCCGAGTCGTGGTGGCAGTATCTGGGAGAACACGTTCCCATAGTAAACGCAACTCGCCTTCACGAATGTTCATCTTTTCCTGTGGGATTTCTGATCCTGAAAACTTATGAGTGAGACGAAGAGAAGCGATTGCCTTCCGATCCAATTTGCCATTGGCAGTAGTAGGCATTGTAGGTAAGATATCAATGGTAGCAGGGATGAAGTATTGCGGCAACTTCACACGACTAAGTGTTTTAGCGAGATCAGATTCGGAAGGTTCCGCTTGGCCCTGGGAGATCGTAGCGTGTGCAGCTAGAATGCTTCCCCGAGGAGAGACAACTGCACTAGAAAGCAACCCGTCCGCTGCTTGGATCAACGCTGATTCAACCTCTTGGAGTTCGATGCGAAGGCCACGATGTTTGATCTGGGTGTCGCCATCGAGACGGCCGAGGCACAGCAAAGTTCCGTCGGACAATAACTTACCCTTGTCCCCGGTGAGGTACAGTCTTTCACCGGAGACTGGGTCCATGGTAAACTTAGCCGTTGTTTGTTCTGGTAGCCCCAAATAGCCTAGAGCAACACTTGCACCGCCTATGCATATTTCTCCAATATGATCAACAGGCTGTGGTCGCCCCGCGGTATCAAGTATACGGATGGAGTAATTTGGCAAAGCCTTGCCCACAGCGTGTTGAGCTCTTTCACTGTCATCATCTTGATCATCCAGATGAATGGTTTCAAAAGTGGCGGCTGCGGTAATCTCTGTCGGGCCGTAACAATTTGTTAATTGAAGATTTTCTAGGTTGAGGCGCCCAAATTCGGTTTTCAATTGACGCGAAAATGGCTCTCCACCCATACAGGCATGGCGCCAGATCGTGTGGTCCTTCAAAGATGCTGTACCGTAGCGTAACCATGCCAGGTATTCAGAAGGAGTAGCTATAGTAAGTGAAATTTGAGAGTTGTGGATTAGCTTTGTTAACTCGACTGGGTCGCGTCTCATCTCGGAAGGTGCAATGATCAAGCAACCTCCATTGGCTAACGCACAAAACATCTGAATAAGAGACATGTCAAATCCCATTGAACTTTGCTGTAGAACGTTTTCTTGGCCAAGCTGTAGACGGTCAGTTTTGAGGGCGAGGTGATTGACGAAATTTGCCTGAGAGAGCATAATGCCCTTTGGCGTGCCTGTGGAACCACTCGTAAATAGAAGCACTGCGTTGTTGTATGGCTCTGCCGCACATGGCACGTTTTCTGTATTTTCTGCGGAAGATATCGAGTCAACCCGCATTACAGGAATGACTGAACCAGTTTCATTGACAAGATCTTCGACACGATGTTTTGTAGCTGTTTGAGAGAGAAGGATAGTCGGTTGGCTGCCGTTCACCATAGCTGCGTGACGAGAGGTAGGCAGACTGACATCCATAGGAATGTAGACGCCACCTATATGAAGAGCTGCCAGCATGGAGACGATGGCATCTGCTGAAGGTTCGCACAAAACCGCTACACGAGAGCCCTTGGAGGCGCCAGCGCGAACTAGAGCTGCCGCTACCGAATGAACCCGACTGGCTAGTTGCTCATACGATACAACTGCCCCTTTGTATTGAACCGCAGGATTTTTTGGGCTCTTGTTGCATGTGTCCAATAGGCGATGAGATAAGGTTGACGGCCAGCCAAAGTCGGTTTTAGGGCCCTGACCAATCTGCAAAGCTTCATTCACCTTGGCCTGGTCGTGAATGGCACAGTCGTTAAGCTTCACATGAGTGTTGTTGCAGAATATATCCATGAGGCGTAGATAAGTGCCCAGCAAAGTGCGAGTGGCATCGCTGCTGTACAAGGTGTTCTGACAATGCATCTCAATAACACACCCCTTCCCAGTTTCGGCAATACCGAGACTAATGTCAAATGGATTCTCGGCATCTTTTCCATCGGCCAAAGACAGCTTCATTTGGCAATCGCCCATTGGCAGGTCCCAAACTCCTCCAGTTCGATAGTTAACTGCAACTTGAAAAAGTGGCGTGGTCTCCGATGACCTGGGGGCCTTGACCGCATCGAGAAGCATGTCCAAAGGAGTGGAGGAGTGAGCAAATGCCATAAGAGCCTTGCGAGAGGCGCTTCGGGCTATGTCGGCAAAGGTTGCCTCGCTAGAAGCTTCAACGCGTACCGGAAGCATATTGACGAAACAGCCTACCGTTTGGGCGAAACGCTCGTCTCCACGGTTGGCATCGACGACTCCAATGCACATGTCGTCGATATTGGTATAGCATCCGATGAGAGCCCGTAGAACGGCAACATGGAAATGGAATGGACTAATTCGAAGCTTCTCGCACGTCTCCTTGATGGCCAAAATTTGTGCCGAATCGAGTTCGAGATACTCGTGGTGGCTCACTTTGCGACCAGTGTCAGTGGGACGAGCGCTCACTGCAGCAATTGGAAGAAGAGGAATTGGGTCTGGCACAGTAGAAAACTCCTTCTGCCAGAATGCGACATCATCCCTGGCTGCTTCAGTGTGCGTTTGGCTGAGCTGCATCACCGAGTAGTCAACATAAGAGCCAGGGATATTCTTGTACAGAGGCTGCATGCGGTAGGCACGGTCTAGATCCCGTACGAAGAAGTGCCAGCCGACAACATCCATGATAATGTGGTGGTATCCAAAGACCACGTCGTGCTCGTCAGCTGCTCGGCTCAGAACGGACACGCTGAAGGTACGGCCGTTCTCGAGATCCCACTCACGCGCCTTGAGCAGGGCCAACTCCTTCTTGAGGTCTGTCTCGTCGGCGCCGGGGACGTGCTTCAGCTCGTACGCCGAGGCGGGCATGACGCCCTGCATGGGCTGGCCATCCTCCAGGCGGGCGTAGAACAGCGTCCGCAGGCTTTCATGATGGGCGGTCGCAACCTGCAGCGCATGTCGAAGGCGGGTGGTCCTCAATGGTCCTTCGACACGGTAGTGGAAAACCATGTTGTAAGCTGAGGGGTCATCTAAGTGTTTCGTCAGGAACCAGATGCGGGATTGCGCCGGGGACATTCGTTCATCACGCACCGTCTCTGGCCTGGCATGGCTTTTATCCTTGGAGGTGTCTGGCACACTCTCGCTGTCGCTGAGCTCCTTGGGCGACGAGGTGCCAGTTGCGCTGGAAGAGCTGCCCTTGTTGGAGAAGGCTGAGTCGTCGCCAACCTCGGAGATGGTCGCGCTGTCGGGCTCGAACGCCCTTGCCGGCACGTCCAGCAGGGAAGGCGCGACCGGCGCGGGCGTGGGATCTGCAGGAACGGCAGGTGCGGGCTGCTGCTGCTGCTTTTCGCTCGCAGCTTCACTTCCAGCCTCAACGTCTTCTTCTTTCTTCTTCATCGCGTTCGCCATCACCTTCTTCGCTGCGGTCGTGCAGATCTGCAGCACGGTGTCGCCGCCCAGGATCTTGACTACAGGCACTTCGGCACCCAGCTCCTTCAGGAACCAGGTCCGGATTTCGACAGCCACAAGCGAGTCAATGCCCAGGTCGATGACTGCGCGCTGCACGTTTTCTTTGACACTGCCCTCTCGCAGCTGCAGAATCGCTTCCAGTTTGGCGCAGAATCCGTCCAGCACTGCGTCCACTGCTTCGTCCTCTGTCTGTGCCTCCTCGACTTGCCGGCGGACACTGCTGCCATTGCCTGTGCTGCCAGTTTGGCTGCTGTCGTTTTGCAGAGTGCTAGGCACAAGGTGCCCGAAGCACGGGTTCGACAACCACAAGGTCTGGCGTTCGGGCTCCAGTGGCACGCTTGCGGGCTCAAGCCCCATGATAATATCCGGCGAGCCTACTGTGTTCCCGGGCCGGCCGCCACGCACAGCTTCAGCAAATGCATGGTGAACATCTGTCTCGGACAGTGCCATCAGGCGCACGTTGCGGAAATGTTGCTCGAGCTGACGCTCACGGTCCTGTCGAGTCACATAACCGACATCGGCAACGTATCCGATGTGGATGGCAGACCCGGCAAGGCCACGAGCTCGGCGTTGAGCAACCAAGCTTGTCATGAAGAGATTGGCAACGTGGTAGTTTGCTTGGCCAATGTTACCGATGGTTGTCGCAGTCGAAGAGAGCACGATGAAAAAGTCCAAGGGAGCATCGGCAAACACGGCGTCAAGATGCTCGGTACCATAGACCTTGGCTGCAAGCGTGCCGTTAAGCTGGTCAACGTCCATGTCCAAAAACATCTTGTCAGAGAGGACCATGGCCGCATTGCACACTCCAGTAATTGGCGGCATGATTTCCTGTGCTTGTTTAACCACTTCGGTCACAGATTCCTTGCTAGAAACATCCATAGCCATCACCTTCACTGTTGCACCAACTCGGCTAGCCTGCTCAATCATGCTCTGGTCCACCTGAGGCTTGCGGCTTGTGATGATGAGGTTCTTGGCGCCATTTCGGATCATCCACTCGCAAATAGACAGACCCAAACCACTTGCCGCGCCAACCATGAGGTATGTCTTGTCGGCTTTGAAAATTCCTTCTAGATCGAGCGGTGGCACTGAAACAACAAGTGATCGCCGCTGTTGCCAGTCTGTGACGTACGTCTTGTGCACCAAAGAGAGCATGTTTGTAAGGGGCAAATCACTTGCTGGGAAAACTTCGCATTCACATTGCACCTGTCCTTGGGCAATTGAATCAGTTGCATACTGATACGCCTCCTCGAGAAGAGACTCTGGCTTGGACTCTGTGCTTTCCAAAGCTTCGAGCAGCAAGTGAGCATCCAGCTGCCTTTCAACACATTCTAGAGGCATAGAAGCATTCACAGCGTTCCCTGCAGCTTCAATTCCCGAGCAATCAATCAGTAGCTGAACATCGTGAGGGATAGCTTTCTGGACAGCTCGTTTTGATGCATTTGCGTGGACCTTTATCCATCCGACAGGGGAATCCTTCTTTGAAGACAAGAAGTAGGCTTGAGTGCCTTGTTTAGCTGCCTTAGTGGCGACAATGGCAGCGACGGACTCCTCAGGCTCACTCAACAACACAGAGCCAATCTGCTTCGAAAGACTAGCGATCGAATGAGCAACCAGGTAAGTCGCTAATACATTGAGTGTGGCTGGTTCGCAGCTGTGGTCACCGACCGAGACAACATGCTTCGAATCCACGTCCACAATGGAGCCGTTCGAGCTTGATACAGCGAGACAAAAAGAGGAGTTGTCATCCTGGCGCTGGCCGTACACGACATATAATCTTTTCCCATCCGCAGCTGGAAGGTGTAAAGCGTATTTGACTTGGATGCGAGTTTTCATTTCACCGGCTTGCAGCTCTGCAGTCTGGAGCATCATCTTAGTGGGCCCCGCAACTGCCTCAACAGCTAGATCAGTAGCATCAACAGTCTTGGTGACTGCACGTCGAGAGGCATTGTAGGTCTGGTTAAGTGTTTCATCGGGAACGACACGAGGAATAAGAACTTGGCCGTCGGCCATGATCTCAACCTCAGGTTCAATGGCCCACAACATCTCACGAGTGGTGTCAGATGATTCTCTAAGACGCAGGAAGGCCTCGACACAGTGGCGAGTAGCGATAGCAGGCGTCGAGCCGGCCTCAAGACCAAGGACTTGGATTTGCAGATGTTGTAGCTCAGAAGGCACAATACGGGCAATACCAAGGAACATGCTTGCTCGGGGTGCATGTGATTTGCCTGCTGTGGTTACCCACAACAAGATTTTTGCACTCATCATCAAATTCTGAATTGTTGACATTCGCTCGGCTGTCATGGGCGTCGAAAACAGAGGATCATCAAGCTCTTGTAAAGAAATCACCTCTGTTCCAGGGGTCAATTTATTTGTATCAATGTTATCGATGCTGCCAACGGTGCTGATGTGACGTTTCCATGACTTAGGAAGGAGTTTGTTGATCTCGCTGACCATTTTAGATGTCAATAGCTTTTTGCCGCCAATCACCAAAATTGACTCCGTTGGAGTCGACATGTCGGCAAGATTGGATAGAGGCTCACGTAAGCGCAAGAAGTCGTCATCTATAGCCTGACTGACAATCAAGGAGTTGAGATGCTTGCTTTCCTCAGCTAAGTCATGGATGACCATGTCGGCTCCCGAGTATCCGGTCTCATTCAGGACAGCATCCCAGTCCATGGCAGTTACCACAGGACCCAGTTTACGGTGCGGCTCTTCACTCAACCACCATCCCGAAAATCCACCAAAGATGAAAGTGGTACGAAGACTTTCGGGGTTTGTGATCTCCATCAGAATCAGGTAACCGCCAGGGCGGAGTAGAGCCCGCGCATTCCGCAAAGTGGTTTCCAGGGACCGAGTAGCGTGGAGAACATTGGCAGCCACGATGACATCGTAGGAATTCTCAGTAAACCCTTGCTCGGAGGGCTGCTTCTCTACGTCCAACGTCTTGAAAATCATCTTGTGGGCAAAGTCGGAGAATTTCTCGGCGGCTTTGGGGAAGAATCCAGACGATATATCAGTGAAAGTGTAAGAGTCGTATGCGTCGTTGATGTCCTTCAAAATGCTCCATGTCTAAAAAATAATTAGTAACATTCGTCAAAATAAAATCAAGTAACCTACCGTGCCACCGGTACCCGCTCCAATCTCCAGAATATTGGCACGCGGGAACTTGAAGGAAATTTGCTTAATGACCTTGGCTATGTCGTTGTTGATTCGGGCAGCACAGTTGTCCATGTAGAAACGGTTCAACATGTCGTCCTTGCTCATAACTTCAAGCAACTGGGTTTTTTCACGGACAACATCTGGCATATTTTCGCCGCATGCACGTAGCAATTGCAAGTCAATTGATGTAGGATGTTTCTGACCCAGCTCATCCATTACAGAAGAATCATCACTTAGCCACTTCTTCTTTAGCATAGGATGATTTCCGCTTTCGACGTTAACCAAGTGCTGCTCAAAAGCCTCAAACATGCGCTGGTGATACCACTGAAATTTGGTACGTTCTTCTGGTAAAATCTCATGGACAATACGCTTCATGTAGAACAAAGCCATGCGCTCTGCAGCCTCGGCGAGAGAAAGGCCTTCTGCATCTCCCACTGGGTCTCGTTCTGGCTCATCCAAACCCAAGGAACCATCGCTTCCCCAGACAGTTTTTGTAAACACAGGTCTGTCGCCGGAGGCATCCTGCTCTCCCACCATCTTGGTTGTGAGGCCTTCAACCTGCAGGAAAGTCTTCCCAGAAACTTTGTCGTAAATGTTTAAGTCTCCGCTCAAAGAGGAGGCAGTTTGATGGACAACCCAGCAGTCAAAGTCGGCTTTGATTCCATCACCATTTTCGCGTGGACGCAAAATTGGCACAGATGGGTTGACTTGAATGCGTTCAATATGAGAGGGTAGCAAGGCAGAGGTGATCAAACGGCTGGCAGGATGGGCGCGCGCGATGAACAAGGTCTGGAATGCAACATCTAGCACGGCCGGGTGAACGAGGTATTGATCACTCAATGAACCTTCGGGCCAAATACCAGTAGCCGCGGAATATTGTAGGGTGCGACTGCTCTCCTTGATGCTACGGAAAACACCGGTGTAATTGAGACCAATGTCTTTGAACATTCCATACGCACGGTCCGTATTGATGTTGACCAGGTTTTGAGGCACAGGATCTCTCTGTGGTAAGATGTCTTCCTTTGCTTCGCCGAGATGAACCGAAAGACGACCACTGCAAGTATGCACCATTGTGCCTGTAGACTGATCGTTGCAAATATAGTATGAGAAGAGTGCCTTCAACACTTTGTCGGAGGATGAACCAGGGAGCAAACGAGCGGTGAACAATGTCTCAACTCCTTCCTTGTTGTCTGGAACAACCACAGGGCGTTGGATGTCAACATCTTCAACTTCCAAGAGCTCAATGGATTTTCCCCTGCTAGTCGCAATGTGCTTACTAGCCTCAACTGCGATAGACACATAGGCAGCACCGGGCAGTAGCACCTCTTCCAACACCTCATGTCCACGGAGCCACGGCATCTCACTGAGCTTTAGAACATTGCGCCAACGTAATTCAAACTCATTATCATCGGGCGTACGGCGTCCCAAAAGCTCATGAGTTTGGTCGCGACCGGTGCGGTAGCGCTTTGATATGCGCGACTCGCGCCAGTAGACCTTTTCATGGTCCCAGGAATATCCGGGCAGGTCTTTAATAACCTTGGGAGTTGGAGGCTCGGACTCGTAGAAAGCCTTGCGATATCCGTCAAAGTCAACAAAAGAGGGGCCTAGTTGCGACCATGTCACACCAATGGCGGTGGAAAAGGCTTCAGCATCATTAGCACCTCGCTTCAGAACTCCAGTATATAGTGGGATTACACCATATACAGCTTTGAGTGTTTGCTCTGTTGGTCCTTTGAGAGCAGGGTGTGGCCCAACTTCAATAGCCAGGTCCCAAGGACCACCGTGCCATATCGATGACTCGACTGCCTGGGAGAACAATACCGTTTGCACCATGTTGGCAACCCAGTAAGGACCCTTGAGCGAGCTCAAGTCACCTTTGAGCAGTCCTGTGTCACCACGAACGCTAGAGTTCCAAATGCACTGGCCTGGCGTGGGCTTGCGAACTTCGATGTTGCAAGCTAGTAGCGATTTCAGGTACGGCTCTGCGCATGGTTTCATGTGGTGTGAGTGGTACGCTGTGTCCACCTTGAGATGGCGTGCAAAAACATTTTCTCCGTCGAGATATTTCTTGACTTCCTCGATAGCGTCCAAGTCACCCGACAATGTTACAGTCTGCGGGGCGTTGCTTGCCGCAACTTGCAAACGACCGACATATTCCTCACGAGAGCACAGCTGTTTAGCCTTATCCAGTGTGAGACCCGCCGCCAGCATACCGCCTTGTTGACCTTTTTCTCCCTGGGCCAATTTTGCATGAAAGCCCCGATAGTATGCAATTTGTATCGCAGCTTGAAGGTTGATTATGCCAGATGCATACGTGGCAGCAATTTCACCCGACGAGTGACCAACAACAGCATCAAAATTGATTCCGGACGTCTTCAACATGTTGACCAGGCCAAGCTGGACGGCAGTGCATAGTGGTTGGGAAATGGCAGCCTCTGCAACTCTGGAGGTAGAAGCATCGGCCATCAACTCCTTGACCAGCGACCATTCAGGAACATCAGTTGAAGGGAGTGCTCGCAACGTGGTATCGCAATCCTCCAAAGTCTGTCTGAAAATCGGCGACTGTCCAATCAGTTCTTTGCCCATCTGGGGCCACTGAGCACCTTGACCCGTGAAGACGCCCAAAATTCCGGGAACCTCCTTGGGGTTGATTAGTTTTGGCGTGTGGCCCACTTCGGCACTGGGCGTCTTTTCATTATTGTCGACAAACCTAATCATGTTTTCGAGGATCGCATCGGATGATGTGCCCGAGAAGTGTGTCCGGACACGATGGGTTGATCGCCGAGTCTGGAGTAGCCAGCTCAAGTCACGAAGATCGACCGACGGGTTTTGATCAAGGTACTGAACGTATGCCTGCACGGTACGAAGAAGAGAAGCTCCGGAACCAGCAGAGAAAAGGAGGGGTCCCAGGGTACCCTCATTGCTCTTCTCACTGCCAGCAGATGGAGTCGAGCTCTCGAAGCTTTCAATAATGACATGTGCATTCGTACCCCCAAACCCAAAGCTGTTGACACTAGCGCGGATGGGAGTGTTCTTTGGTAGCTCAGGCCACGGCATAGCTTTCTTTGGGATTTGGAGAGGACCATAAAACGGAGCAATTGACGGGTTGGGTTCATTGAATAGCATGTTTGGAGGAATTGTGCGGTTCTTCAGCGCGAGAAGCACCTTCATAACACCTGCCAGTCCAGCACAACCTTCCAGATGTCCAATTATAGTTTTTATGGATCCAACGTAAATCGGTCTGTCTGCTGATGGTTCAAAAGCCTCACTGATGGCTTGAGCTTCAACAGGGTCGCCAGCCGGTGTTCCAGTTCCGTGGCATTCAAAGTACTGGGGTCGGTCTTTCACCGGATCAAGACCAGCACGACGGTACGTTTGGCGGATGAGCGCAGCTTGAGTTGGTGCAAAAGGCATGGTAATGCCAGGACTCTGGCCATCAGAGTTTACACCGGTGGCGCGAATCACGCCTTCGATATGATCTCCGTCCCTCAAGGCTCGACTAAGGGGTTTGAGAAGAAGTGCTGCAGCGCCCTCTCCGCGGGCGTATCCATTTGCTGATTTGTCCCACATCCGAGATTGCGAGTCTGGGGACAACATGTGCAGTTTGGACTCTGCAATGTAAGACGCAGCGTCGTAGATAAGGTTGACACCAGCTACGACAGCAGTTTCACAGTCTCCATTCAAGAGGCCACGGGCTGCGTGGTGGAGTGCAACCAAAGAGCTGGAGCAGGCCGTATCGATAGTCTCCGATGGACCCTTAAGATCAAAAACATAGGAAATTCTATTCGAGACGATACTGTTGGCAGTTCCGGTCGCGTTGTATTTGGCTATTGTTTCCAAATCCCGCAGTTGGATACCGGCATAATCGTTGGTCATGGTACCAACGTGTACTGCAGTCAGAGAGCCTCTGAGCTGCTCTAGAGTCATTCCGGCTGACTCAAAAGCCTCATATACTGTTTCCAGTAGAATTCGTTGTTGTGGATCCATGCCAGCGGCTTCAGCAGGATTGATAGTAAAGAACGAGGCATCGAAGAGCCGACTGTCCTCCTCGAGAAGGTATGACTTGTTTATCACGTCCGTCGAGCCGTGCGTGTCGCCATCTGGGTGGTAGAAGCGTTTGAGGTTGAGACGATCGGGGTTGAATTCTTTCAGCACATCGCGGGGCTGTCGAAGGAGATCCCACAATTTCGAGGGGGAGCTGGATGAACCTGGGAATCTGCATGATGAGCCAACAATGGCGACCGGCTCTTCGGGTAGTTGTGGTTTGGCATTGTTGTTTGAATCGTTTGCGGCCATGTTGACGAACGGGCAAAATTTTGCAATTTGTGGGTATGTACAATGAGGTATTGGTTCGCAAACTTGAGGGTATAAATGATAGATTCAGAATGTTTGATAGAGAAAGTAACCTTAAAAGGTTGAAAAAGTCTGCAGAGAGTGTTTGAGTGAGACGAAAGTTTGGTGAGTGGTCTAGTATGGTCTCATAGAAGGTAATGAGAGTAGCTCTCTCTGTGATCCACCGAGCCAAGATCTGATTTCGCGGCTGCGGGTTCGCTCAATAATTTTCAAATAGTTTGCTTCAAATCCGAGCTCTGGACAGGCTTCTAGTATGTGCATTTACTTTTATACGGCCACTACGGAGAACATCCTGGTCATCATGGGTATGTTTGGTCTTTGGCCCCTATCATTCCATACTAACCCAGATATAATCAACGGAAATATACCGGGATTGAATATTCCGACGTTTCTAGCGAACCTACTCAGCTTACCATACTGTATGAAAGCCATAATGATACGATATCTAAAAAGAAGACACCCATAAGCACCGACTGATTTCCACGAAGTGGTCACATCAATGTGGAACGGCTTCCTAGCGGATCACGACATATAGCGGGTTATACTATTAGCAGAGTCCACATATTTTTGAGTCGACGCTAGCGAAGTCTAATTACATATTAAACCCTCCAAACCACGTGTAGAGAAATGTAAGCAGTGAAGCACCGTACGACGTACTCCGTTGTATGGACTGGCGGTGAATCCTTGTGGATCTTCGGCACGTACAAAAAGGAACTATGTCCATTTGTAGTAGGATCAGCAAGATTTTCAAAGCTTCCACCGTATCAATTTCAAACTAACCATCGATTAATACGTAGTTAAATCCGGGCTATGTTGCGGGTCCCCAGTCCCACCTGTCTGACAACTAAGCACGGATTATTCAAACCGGAGAATTCTGGGGTTCGCGCTGACAATCATACGGAATACTCCATAGATCGCTCAGCACAATTCAGCCCCCAGCAGTTATGATGAGATCCACTCATCTGGGTATGCGTAGAATGGTGATGGCCGGCAACAAAACTCACAGGTTTTAGAATCGTCGGCAATCTTTCGAGAAGGTCTTATACGAGTAGTGGAGAGAGTCAGATTATTACGGGGCCATTTTCTAGAAACCACAGACTTAGGGACTATTAACTCTTCGCGCTGGTGGGATTTGAACTTCTTTTTTTGCTTCTCAATTCATTTTCGATAATTTGAACATTACTTCAATATGCTCACTCTACAGAATCTCCCGTGGATTCTTCTTTACACGGGTTTTCTTGCCATTTTTCTCAAAAGACTCTTTAGCAATGGCAGGCAGTCTCGCGATGAAAAGGCCAATGGATGCCAGCCTCCTGCTCGATACCCTCAGTGGGACCCTATCATGGGCTTGGATTTGGTTTACAGCCAAGTGAGCGCGCTGAAGAACAACCGATACCTCGAATGGCTGCGTGATCTCCATGCGAAAATGCCAAAGACCTTTTCCCTTAACTTTTTTGGTCAACGATGGATCTACAGTATCGAACCTGAGATCCTCAAGGCTGTGTATGCCACCAACTTCAGAGATTTTGGAGTTGAGCCAATCCGCCGTCACAGCAAAGGATCCATGCCGTTTGCCGATAAAGGTGTAAATACCACAGATGGTGAAGACTGGGAGTTCAGTCGCTTGTTGATCAAGCCATTTTTCGAGCGCAATGTGTATACCGACACTGATCGGATCAAAGCGCACGCAGACCACTTCCTGTCCCTCATTCCGGCTGATGGTGAAACTTTCGATGCTCAACCACTGGTTCAGCGTTGGGTGAGAACTTTAAATGCCAAATGTTTGATTATGTTTTTGCTAAGAATATGACTTTAGTTTCTTGACTTGACAACTGAATTTATCTTCGGAGAGTCCATGGGCTCTTTGGCTCATCCGGAACGCGCTGATATCGCCTGGACCATGCTGGATGTTCTTCGGGGTGGCCGTCTACGCGCGCAAATGCATCGCTTCATGTGGGCTCGTGACTGGACATGGTGGCTCAAGGCCGTGTATAAAGTGCATGACTATGTCAACCCATATATTAGAAGCACATTAAAAGAACTCACAGAACGTGAGGAGCGTATCAAACAGGGATTGCCCGTAGGACCCGAGCGAACTGATCTCGTGTGGTCGATGGCGACTCATCTCCGGGACGAAGAACTGCTGCGATCTCAGCTCTGCTTGATCATCGTCCCCAATAACGATACTACCTCGATCTTTATTAGCAACTGCCTATGGCATCTCGCCCGTCACCCGGAAGTCTGGAAGAAACTCCGCGAAGAAGTCTTTGCCCTGGGTGAAGAAACGCCGCTCACTTTTGAGATTTTGCGTAATATGAAGTACCTCAATGGAGTACTCAACGAAAGTGAGTTGTTCCTTGAATTTTATTTGGGTCTTTCCCTTTAACTAACTGTACAGCCCACCGTGTCATTCCCAACAATGTTACCCAGGTTCGTGCCTGTGTGCAAGACACAGTCCTGCCTGTGGGTGGCGGTCCTGATGGCAAGTGGCCTGTTCAAGTGCGCAAGGGAGACATTGTATCGGTCACCAAGACCGTCATGTACCGTGATCCTGACTACTGGGGAGCGGATGTTGACGAGTTCCGGCCGGAACGATTTGATGGTCTCCGGGGCACGTGGAACTTCTTGCCCTTTGGCGGCGGTCCCCGTCGCTGTCCAGCGCAGATGATGTCTCAGACTGAGGCAGCATACATGATGTGTCGTCTTGCCCGTACCTATTCCCGCATCGAAGCCCGTGACCCTGAGCCTTACACTGCAGTTATGCGTATTGGCCCATCCAACAAGACTGGTGTCAAGATTGCTTTGTATAAGTAGAGTCACTGACGGGATTGAACACTTTCCATTCTCCAGTTCACATCGTATTGGGATAATGGGTTAAGACTGATCGCGGTATCATGTACAGGGCTTTGTGGGTATACCCATGTAAGAGTCAGGTCATTTTGGTTTTAGTATGCACTCTATTGTGTTCGGTTACTGATTACAATGCGATATGCAAGTGTTTTTTTCGTTTTCTTCTCATGATACTTCACCGCAATGATTTAAGGATTGAAAAAATAATTTTTTTAAAAAAACTACATGTGTATATAGATAGATAGGGAAAAATATATGTAGCAATACCATTTTGTTTGTATATCAGTCTGCATGTACGTTGTAAAGTATTTGATATAAATTAATCTCAATTTAAGTGAAATTCATATTGAGGTTTGCAAAAGAAATGACGGGCTTGTATGTTGACGGCCTCAACAGAGCGATCGACTCACCCATCAATGAGTATCATCGATCTATGATCTCAATTGATCATTCCAGAGTCAATGAATGAATAATTTAACAAGGCTTCTAGTATTAAGATTTGGATAATTTGCAAAACTTGATGTTTAGGTCAAATAGAGTTTCTGGAATACATGTCATTTGGGCAACTAGCATGTATAAATTGAACGTAGAAATCGAGACATCGTATAAAGGTTATCTCGAGATGCCCGCATTAAAATGCCGTGTTAGCATGTAACCACCGGCTGACTAGCCGAAATCCTTTCAATTGAGATCGATGGGTGTTCATATGCGTAATATTATTAACATGTCTATTGAATACACGCACTAAACATTATTAGTACATTTACCAGTTGACTATTCCAATGTTATGACAACAACTACTTTGAATATTAGCTCTTCGACCTCGAAAAACCACTATAACTTGCAACAGGTTCTCTAGTGCTGTCTGCATCGATTGATAGAGCCTGCGCAACAACTCTATATGAAATTGATAATTTTGTCAATTTGAAATGGTGCCGCAAATATAGCCATGCGTAAGTCTGAACTTAAGTATCCATGCAAATAATGACCACATTCATTGATCTGTCTCGAAGTATCTTAGGAACTGTCAAATTGAAAGCAAAATACTCAGAACATTCATAGAGTTACATATGCATCAAGTAAGAGGAAATACAAGTTGAAATAATAGAGCCTCGAGTATTTAGAAGTTACACGCTATTGTTAAAAAGTTCCAGACTATTGCCATGCCTCTAGAATAGTATCGCCCTTTTCCACCCGGGCGTATAGTAGACTGTCACGCCACAGTGTTCTCGACTTCTCGGCATTTTTGGCTTCAGGTCCAACATCAGCGACCTCAGACCCGTTCAAATATATACCGTTTGGATGGTCGCCTAGGGTTGCAGTGTCAAAAGCAGCGCGCACAACGTCTCTAGCAGACTTGGTTGTTGTTCTAATAGTTCCGTTGGGCTGTAACCATACAGCCAGTGGAGCCAGCAATGGCAGGACAAACTTCATCAATAAAAACATGACCCAGATGCTGCGACGATTTAGGTCGCTGGGCATGGCGCCCGGGTCGACCGCTACAACTGAGATTGCAGAAAGTTCTGGGTCTTTTTCAATCCGAATTGAAAGCTCACGGCTACGATTGGTTGTTGTCAGAACGTACTTGGTGTTTTAAGTTTGGGTTATCGGGGAAAGAATAGATAAAGCGCTTACAACATCATGATCTCGCATAGTTTCGCAGCACCATACCGTCGCAATCCAGCATTTAAATCACCTGGATGCTCCCTTTCAGAGCTCCACCTTCCTTTCGCAAGATCCTCCGTATTGATAGGGTAGTTGAAAATTTGTTGATATTTTTTGGGTGTATACATGGCTGCTGATGGGCCTTTTTTATTATTGATATCAGTGGTGCTACAGGTTGACACATTTCTGGTGTTAGCTTGAGTCTGTCTGTGATTCTGACTATAATTTGTTATAACATGTTTGAAGGGGGAAATAAATACTCATGCGTCCAACTACCCAGTATTTCTATCCGACCATGCCTCTTATCCATACTTTGTAACAGAAGCAATGTTAGGAGAAAGTGAGACAGGTAGTTCACCTGAAATGACATATCAAAACCGTCTTTGGTGAAAGAGTGCGTGGTCTGTTCGCCCCATCCGGCGTTCAAGATCAACGCCCGTATAGGGGGAAGAGTGCCGTTGGCAACGCGCCTATTGATGTCTCTTGCAGTCTTCCGTACGCTGTCAAGAGAACCAAGATCCATTGCCGCAAGTTCGTAATCGTGTTGTACGGACTTGGCCTTTTCAAGTGTACGAAGGACTGTTGTCGCTCCTCTCACCGTATCACGCACCGTGTACATACCATAATAATTGGTATTTAAATCTTGCCGGCTGAGAATATGGCTTACAATGGCGTTTCCCAGGCCTCCGTTGGCGCCAGTAACAATAATAGTCCCCCGTTGAAGCATTGTATGGGAATCTGGTTGATGAAGGCCAAACTACCCTGTGGAATTCAATACGCGCAACAAGCCTCCGGAATTCAGTCGAGTGTAAGTTGTTAGCGCTTTGTTGCAATAGATCATTGATCAATCGAAGCCCCGCTGCAGTACGGGGACTCGAGCCTAACGAGGGTGTGCCAAGACGGAGTTCGGGGGTCGTTTATGTATATCACCGATCCTCGTACATATCTAGGGGATGTAGTGCACCTGTACGTAGATAGGAAGAATCCCCAATCTTCGTATAGAATCACTCCAACAAGTACCTCAATTTATAAATATATATATGTATACATTCTCACTAGATGATTTCCATAACCCTTTCTTCAATACGCTTCAAACGTTAGCGCTGCCCGTTGTTGGTCCTTGGTCGTTGGCATGAGGTGTCCGATGTGTTTTGATGTCGCGTTTCGCTTTCTTCGAGAAGCACTTATTAACCCAAATGCAATTTTTTCTTACGAGATGGCAATTCGCCCCCGCGCCAATACTTAGTGCTGAAACTAACAGGAGCTTACCTGGTCGGGATATTCGTGTATATCGGGCCAATCCCATATTACCCGCTATAATCCGCGAAAGGATCGAGGATAACGACCTAAGGAACATGTAAATTGTTATTTATTATAACATCCTGCGCAATTGTAGTAGTAGCAGCTGTAACCCCATTTTCCATTACCAATACGAAAGGCAACAGGCAATCGCATAGAACGGCTTGTCGAGGATTATTTCTGGTGTTGCTCGGAGAATTCGACCCGCCCCCGACCGAGAAATACAGGAGAAGAGTAAACCGAACAGTAAAGCAACAACGATAACGCATTTGCTATGGCTGACCTTCACCTTGCAAAACCAATTACACTCAAATGCGGTCTCACGCTGCCCAACCGGCTGGCTAAGACCGCGATTGCGGAGAGTATCGCCCCTCGGAATATGCTTATCGATGAAGGATTTCACCGTGTTTACGCGCCATGGGCTGAAGGAGGATGGGGAATGGTCTTGACAGGTATGTGCCGAAGCATCAAGCAAGGCGTTATTTCTTGATTGAGAAAGAAGAAAAAAACAACAACAAAAATAAAGTTTCACCTGACGGAAGCTGACCTCGACTAGGCCATGTTCAAGTTGACTCCATGCACCTTGGTACGCACGCCGATCCAGCGGTAAACGCGGCGTTCAGCGACGACCAGATCGTGGAAAGCTGGAAGGCCTGGGCCGCTGTATGCAATCAGCATGGAACTCCAACAATTATGCAACTTAACCACCCGGGACGCCAGGCACCTATTGGCGCTGGCACAAGCGGGGTGTTTGCGAAAAATATATCCGCAAGCGCGGTATCAATGGACATTGGGTCCGGATTGCTAGCAAGGGCAGTGAGCAAAATTGTGTTTGGGACACCCCGTGAGATGACAGTAGATGATATTGGGAAGCTCATTCGACAATTTGCTCGTGCCGCACGCTTGGCGTCCAGGAGCGGATTTGCGGGCGTGGAATTGCATGCATCTCATGGCTACCTGCTGGCGCAATTCCTGTCAGCTGCGACAAACCAACGTAAGGATATATACGGTGGGACACTGGCAAACAGGGCCAGGATTGTCGTTGAAATAATCAAGGCGGTCCGGGCAGAAGTGCCTGCTAGTTTTTGTGTTGGTATCATACTAACCGCAGTTGACAGCCCATCATCACCTAAGGAATTCCAATCTTTCATTGAGCAAGCTCAGCTGATCCGTGACACCGGCGTCGATTTCATCGAGATCAGTGGAGGAACATTCGAGACTCCTTCCGTAAGAAGCTTGACAAACCCCTAATGTGACGAATAACTGAGTTTATAAAAGATGTTCATTGGCCCAGAGAAATCTGGAAACGCTTATGACTGGGACAATCAAGAGGCCTTCTTCCTCGATTTCGCTCAAGCTGTTCGGCCGCAACTTGGCACCGTCCCACTCCTCTTGACTGGTGGCTTTCGGAGCTGCCATGCTATGGAGGCTGCCATCAAGAGAGGTGACTGCGACATGATTGGGCTAGCAAGACCAGCCGTTGTGAACCCTTTACTGCCTAAGACAGTTGTCTTCAACCCAGAAGTCACTAAGAACGGAGATACAAAGCTACACGCCACCCGTACACCAGCACCTTGGTATATCAAGTTCTTTGGAATAACAGCATTGAACGTGCATATGGACAATGTAAGTTTATTTTGTATAGGGACTTACGCCCACTCTCACTGTTCTAATCCTTCCATAGGCATGGTACGTCGGCCGACTACAGACACTATCCAAGACTGGGCGTTGAAGAAAAAAGACTTGAATGGAAACAATCAATGTATACATAAATATCCGGTAAAATAGACTGTCAAAATAGTCTATTAGTAGTAACACGCATGTTGCTATGCTTACATGTATTTTTGTCTTAAAACGTTGGTTTGAATACACACTATCATGCTTGATATCCTGACATAAATACAAAGTTGCATGAAATCAATCTCAGAAGTTCAATAATCAACGAATCGGCAGCACCCAACCAAAGATCACAGCAACTAATTAGATTTCGTCTGAGGTTTCGTCCCAGTAACCACCATGAAACTCCAACGGTCGTATCCAACATATCCTGCAGTACCAGCTAGCATGCTGACAAAATGCTTTTCGATCCCTAATAGCCTGACAAAAAGGTAGGGCACTAGCAAGACAACGTAAAACATCCGTACGACAGGTAAGATATTTTCCGAAATATCATGGGACTCGATGTTAACAAATCCAGCTTCTTCGAGAAGACCCTTGTAAAACCCATCATGAGACCTCTCGTTTGTCGGCATACCTGTGCCGACATTGATCATAGTCAACTGTTCTGTAAGTCTTGGATTATTTTTGTCGGCTTCAGCATTGGGGCGTCGTTCTACTTCGACTAGGGCGAAGCGCCCGCCAGGTTTAAGAATACGGAAGAAACCAGCCAAAGCCTTCTCTGCAGACCATGCATGACCTAAAGATTGCATGGTGAAAGCCCCGTCATGCGATGCACTTGGGATGGCTTCTAGACGCTCAAAGTCCATCTTCTCTATCACAATCTGGTCCTTGGGTAGATTTGCTTTCTGGACACCTCTTCGGGCTTGCTCGACGTGATGATCAACGATATCAACGCCAGTGACACGCATTCCGTGCTTTGCCAAGTACAATGCAACATGACCAACACCGCACCCAGCCTCCAGAATGCGAGATCCTGCAGGCAAAGCTAGCCAGCCCATAAGTTTCTCTTCCATGCTGTAAATAGTCAACATAAGAGTCCCAATAATTCTGCTCGAATTGCGAGAAGAGAGATTTCATACCGACGGAGAGACTTGTCAATAGGAAATGGAGACCAAGTGCCTGAAGTATAGTATCCAAAATGCTGGGTGCCGCCAAAAACTAATTCGTAGCCCATGCGTGACTCTTGCGACTCATAGTATGTCTTGATTGCGCGCTGGGCAGCCTCCTCCGACGTAAAAACTTCTAACGATGCCATTATGTCTATTTCGGCCTCAAACGTCATGTATTGTTTGTTCCGATGTCTCTTGTCTCGTCGGTTTGCGAAATTCAACAACGTTGCGCACTTAGGGCCACAGCATATAACTAAGCAGAGGACTGTTTGGCTAAGACTGGGGGGCCAACCGCCTCTAGTCAGGGCATAGTGTGGCTCATTGCGCCTACGGAATAGTTGATAGTGGGCATCCCCGGGGTATTTGCAGGGGCCACGGAATATTATGGGGCTGCGAGATTGGTTTCAAAACGAAAGGAAAATGAGTGCATCATCGATGGAATGCTTACTCTTCCGGGAGACCCTATCAATGGCCGTTTCTCATTTTAGCTGACACTCTTAAAGCTCGACATAACTTATTTTCAAGTTTACAAGACTCATGACAGCGAAGTGAATTGTCTAATACAATTTCTAATGCTGCGCTGAACCAACATGGCGCCCTTAGCAACTTATCTATCGCAAATTGACGACTACCAGAAATGGACCTTGTTTGCCGGGGGCTCTATTGTGCTTTTTTTTCTTTACCGGATTCTCCTAGCACCTCCAAGCTACCCTCCAGGAGTTCCCTTGATCTATGAACCTGCAGGACGAACATGGTTCAGCCCGAAAAGTAGATGGCGCTACTACACCGATTGCGCCTCACTCTACCTAGAGGCCTATAATCAGGTAATTCATTAAGACTCGCAATAAGAAAAATTTTGAGACCTGACTTTAGCAGTACTCTAAAAAGGGCAAACCAGTGGTTGTACCCGGGTTCGGACTTGGGTATGAGCTGATTATGCCCGAGAGCCTTATGTCCTGGGTAATGTCGCAACCGGATAGTGCCATCAGTGTGAATCAGGCTTTCCTCGACATCAACAAGACCAAATATAGTCTCGGGCACACCAGGTACTGGGGTGATACTTGGCAATTTGTCCTGGTGAAGACCCAACTGAACAGCGTGCTCCACTACTTGATTCCCGGACTCAACGACGAACTCAAAATTGCGTTCGATGCACATTTCGGCACTGATACAGAGAACTGGAAAGAGATTGAGCTGGAGAAGGTGCTTCGCAACGTGATCGCACAGGCCGCAAGTCGATTTATTGTTGGTTCGCCTTTGTGTCGCAATGAGACATATTTGAAAGCAAACTATGGGGTCATTGAGGGTATGATGCTCAATGCAATTTTCACCAACTCCAGCCCTAAGTGGCTGCAGCCACTTATCGGTCCTTTGGTCTCCAAGAAATCCATCAATAACTGCGAGATTGTCAAAAAAGAGTTCGAGCCGCTTTTCCGCGAGCGACTGGAAACTTTGAAACACGACAAAGATGATCCTAACTTCGAAGAGCCGCAAGATCATCTGCAACTTCTACTACGCTACGCTGTCAAAGAGCGCAAGGATGAGCTCCATGATCTGGATATCATCGCTAAGCGAATTATCGCAGTCAACTTTGCTAGCATGAACCAAACAACTATGACCGTTGTAAACATGCTATTGAACATTCTTGGATCTGATGCCGAGTTCAACACGATCGCCGTCTTGCGTGACGAAATGAAAAGGACAACATCAGATGGACAACCTTGGACCAAGGCTAAGCTTGCGACAATGGTTCGCACAGACAGTGTGGTACGCGAAACATTGCGTATAAACCCGTTCGGAAACCGTAGTTTGATGCGTAAAGTCATCAAAGAAGGATTAGTTACGCCAGATGGCATGAAACTCCCTAAGAACTCTCTTTTCTCGTTCTTCTCAGAGCCTGTTCAACATGATCCCGATAAGTTCGAGGATCCTTTCAAGTACGACCCTTTCAGAACTTCACGTGAACGTGAAGCTGCTGCCGATGAAGAAGGCAAACCCGGCGGCCATGCCCTGACTGTTGTGTCGACATCTCCCAACTATCTGCCGTGGGGACACGGAAAACATGCATGCCCTGGACGATTCCTAGTCGACTGCGAGTTGAAAATGCTTCTCACGTATTTGTTGAGTAATTATGACATTGAATTTCCTCCCGAGTACAAAGGCCAGCGACCACCAACTATCTGGTTGGCAGAGGTCGGCTTGCCCCCTCGCGGTGCCAAGATTCGCGTGAAGCGCCGCAAGGAGGCTATATAATTGTGAACATTTCTCTTGCCCTTGACTCAAGACACCGAGCTTATGTATGTAGTTCTACTACCATTCAGATGAGACACTCCGGCGACATTGACTGTTTATTATTTTTTGTCCTCGATTCTTTGTTGTTTTAGAAGTCGTGGTATTTAAGTCAATTTGAGTCCTACCTTTGCAATTGAGTGAAGAACTTTATGGAAGTGTAAATTCTCAAGATATATAGCCTATGGAGGTAGTAGGCATATTAAGAAAGAACAAACGATCGGATTGAGGAAAATTGTTCACAATTTTCTTTGTGAAAATCTTCAACTAGTAAGTATAGAACCGTTTCTCATGTAATCTATGGGAACCCTTCATATTCGTAGGCATATCTATCCTAGTAAACAGAAGCAACTATGAAGGGAAAAAAGAAGAAGGAAAGAATGATGGAACAACAACAACAATAACACTAAGCAGCGGCACAAACTTCGTTGGAAATAGGATAAACCAGCTTTTTACCCTTTATCTGTCCCCTCCTCACCGCTTCCATACCATCCCCAATGGCAGCAAGTCCACCTAGTCTCTCCTCCTTTGGATGTGGGGTGATGAGTCCCTCATCAATAAGCTTCTGGGCGACAACATACCAAACCTCAGCTGTGATTAGGTCCTCAGGGCGGGCTTCCAGGTTATATGGCGCTGCCCAGGCAATTGGGCGACCAAATTGGCTATAGGTGCAGACCCAGTCGGGGACAACGCTGCGGCGTGTGTGGGCGCGAAGTGGAAAGCTATCCAGGGCGACATACCGACCACCAGCTGAGCCTAAAGCTTCATAGCAGATATTCATTGACGCTGTATCGGTGATACAGTCAAGAGCCAAGGTCAGTGTATCTCCGGTGTGTTCTCGAAGCTCGGCGCCGCAAGTTGGCGAACGGTAGTCGAATGTAGCCGTGGCTCCAAGTTCTGTAGCATGTACAGCTGATGATGAGGAACAAGTGGTGATTGGTCGGAAGCCAGCTACCTTTAGAACTTGAATCGCCATAGCACCAGTAGCTGTGCCTCCACCATATACCAACACAAATGGGCCACTTTCAGAGATTGTCGTGCTTGAGGTAGTAGGCATTGGCAGCTGCATGTACTGGAAAAGAGACAATCCAACTGTTGCAACAGCTGCACCTAATGTTGAAGCAGTTGAAAAATCCATGCCAGCCGGGATATGCCAGACGAGTCGCGCCGGGACGGCAACATACTCTGCGAACGCACCATTGTCCCGACGCAAAGGGTTATTTCCAAAAACTCCGCCGAAAACACGATCACCAATTTGCACTGGCCTCATGGCATGGGTGGACCTGAACGAGTCCTTGGGGACATCACTACCTATTGCCACCACAACGCCGGAAAAATCAGTGCCGCTAGTTGCTCCTGGAGAGGGCGACATATCGGCTGACTTTGCGTCGACATGGTTGATTGAGATGCATGCCACGCGTACAAGAATTTCTGATGGCTGAAGGACTGGCAGTGGGGTGTTTTCGGACACAGACACACTGTTGGGCCCGAGAATCTTTAGCGCCGTGTGTGTAGAAGGCAGGGTCTTATTCATTGTGACTTTGGTCAAGGTCCCTTGAATCTCCCAAATGAACGAAGATTTATATCCCTAAAGAAGCTGAGGAGTTTCCGCTTAATGAATGAAATCAAAGTTGTCAAAGCTGTACGTAATACTCCTCACTGATGGCGGTATTGGGATGTGGTATAAACTGAATTAAAAGATGTATATGAGCAAGGTGTAGAAGACGGTAGACAATGGAAGACAGATGATGAGTATAACACAGTGAGAGCCTAATGCAACTTATAAACACGTGTATTTCAACCCTATTTCATGGGTTTCCTTGGGGTTTACTTGGCGGATCGGTATCTTCCACTACCGGCATGAACGGCAAATTAGGTGGGCGCAAATGAGTGACATTGACTTCTCTACTTCGTGCCTTTTTCTGAGCCCCCGGGCATAGCATTATTCTAGAAGCGCGTTACCATCGATCCCGGACTTTCATCGGAGACTTTGACCTTGACTACGGATGATCGACTAATATTCCGCAGCATGTGGTCACTCTTTTGCTTAGTTGGGCGATCGCTCTAGCGGTTGCTGACATGGTGGGGGCGCATGGGGTTCTGGGCTATTGTGGGGCCATGTCCGCCCAAAATTAACCTTAAATCGTTACCCCGGTAAATTCTAAATTACCGGAAAATGAGCCATGTAATGAGTATTACCAGCTTGGGGGCTAACCGGGGTATTACATGCACAGAAAGCTTGGGCTTCAACCTCACTTTACGTCCCGCAAAATCAATAGTAAAAGTACGGGATACTGAAAGATGGATAATACCATAAGCGTAGCGTAGGGGGCCGACTCATTTGTGTGTCCTCGTGCAGTTTTGTCGCACCACTGACAAGTCAGGATAATGTCTTGTGCTTTAGCGGTTTCAAGTTGGAAATAGCCAGACAGAGTGAGAGCTCGTTGAGTTGCTGAGCTCTATCTTGAGATACCTGAGACAACATTGAACCCTGGCTTAGCTATTGTTGTTAAATGATCAGCCCCGCGTATGTACTACACCATCATACTTATCAAACTTAACCACTGATATGTCACCCGATTTACGAGAAGCGGTTTTTTATCTGTCCGTCTTGTGTTTTTTGAAGTGTCTGAAAGCTCTCACACATTCCGAGTAACATTTATTAAATAATGGATCTCAACCTTGCCAAGCCAATCACTCTTAGATGTGGCCTTACTCTACCTAACCGTCTGTGGAAGGCGGCTATGACAGAAGACTTTGCAGACAAGGAACGTCTTCCGGGTAGCAATGCATGTCTAGCTGCATATCGTGTATGGGGAAATGGAGGCTGGGGCTTGGTAATGACTGGTAGGAATCTCGTTATCCAGTTTATATCTACAAAGACCATCAAGTTGCTCTGTTGTATCATGAGTATGTTAAGCTGACTGTCGGAAGGTAATGTTGATGTTGACCCCGCATATTTGGGTAGCCCGGGGGATATTGCTGTCGACAGCTCAATACCAAAGGAAAAAACTATGGCCGCTTGGAGAGCCTGGGCAAAAGCTTGCTCACATAATGGTGCAAAGGCAATAGTCCAAATTAATCATCCAGGCCGCCAGGCATCCTTCACCAAAAGCATAGCACCGAGTGCCGTGCCCTTGAATTTAGGACCGGGTATCGTACCTTGGGTGATTCGCTCCCTTATCTACGGCACACCCAGAGAAATGACAGTGAAGGAAATTCATGATGTTATCATAAAGTTTGCGGAAACTGCACGTGTAGCCGCTGATGCTGGATTTGCCGGTGTTGAAATCCATGCCGCTCATGGCTACCTCTTAGCTCAGTTTCTGTCTGCAGCATCAAATAAGCGGACCGATGCATATGGGGGCTCTGCAGAAGCTAGAGCTAAGATCGTCATTGATATTATTCACGCTATCCGTGCAGCTGTACCGAAGACTTTCTGTGTCGGCATTAAATTCAACTCCACAGATCATCAGTCTGAGTCGGAGATGACAACCTGTCTTGAACAGCTACGTTTAATCTCAGATGCCGGTGTGGACTTTCTGGAGATTAGTGGTGGTACATTCGAAAATCCTACGTTCAATCTAGGTGTCTCCCATCAAAAAGTGAAAGTCAGCACTCAAGCACGAGAGGCTTTCTTTGCTGATTTTGCAAAATCTATTCGTTCAAAGTTAAGTGGATTGCCCCTCATGGTAACAGGAGGCTTTCGCACGCGATCTGGTATGGAGACTGCTCTGGTCGAGGATGTTTGTGACGTAGTAGGCATTGCACGGCCTGCGGTTCTGAATCCATACCTTCCACGAGATATCATTCTTAACCGAAACGTAGCCGATGCAGAAGCTATAGCTTATGCTGAAAAGATTGATACGCCAAAAATCGCGAAGTGGATGGGGATTAAAGCGATTGGTGTTGGAGCCGAGACGGTGAGTGAATTTATTGAAAGTGTCATCCATGGAGATATGGTTCCTCGACGCTAATATCAATATTTCTACGTATAGATGTGGTACATCAAGAAAATTCAGAGCCTAGGATCAAATGAAAATTGATTATGATACGAAAACCCCGCTTTGACAACAATTTGAGTGAGAAAAATATGAATTGAAATCAATCTTTATCTCAACATCAATAATATATACTCATGTGCATTCCAACTGGTAAATAGTCGCTATACCACATGCAAATGAATCTTTTGCACATAACATGTATGTTGAAGCACTCTCGCCTACATTTAAATAGCCAGGATGTCATTTTCATTTTATTTTCAT